>JAUIRK010000509.1:432500-1632500 GCA_030549495.1 Nectonema munidae
TTGTGAAATCTTCAATATAAAAGGCCTTTCAAACCAGTTAAGAGAATGAATGCTCTTTGTTTGTTAAATTCAAAATTTTAGAGGTGAAACTCAATTAGGTACAAAAAAATTCTGTCAAAAAAGCTGACCCCTTACAAAAAAAGAAGATTCATTTCCAGGAAGGTAGTTTTTCTGTTAGAACTGATGTGAAAATAAAAGAATTATTTTGTACCAATAAAAATATACAAATCAAAATATTCCTTCTATATTTTATATGATTCCTTCAAAATACATAACATTATATCTCACCTTATTTTATATAAGTAACCAACCGATTTGCCAAAGGTTCAGGCCTCAAATCAGGTTAAAAATTAAGCAACTTGCCCTCATTCTTAAAAAGAACCAATTTATTGAAGGTTTTCTGTGAAAAAAGGAAAAAATTTAGATAAAAATTATCATTTTATTAAAAAACAAATAAAATAATGTGTTAGCAAAATAGTATGAAAGGAAATTTAAAGTCTAGATTTAAAACTTTCCAAATTTAAGTTATACGCTTGTGAAATGCTTGATGAGGCTGAGGAAAGTTATTCTGACTTGATGGAGCTTTGATTTTGCTCTTGATAGGAGAGCCTGAGAGAAGATTCAATGATCCAAATTAAGGTGGATAAGATGTTCAATAAGCTTGGGTGAGGGAGAAGTTCACGTAGATTGGCAGGGAAATGAGGGAATGAGCTTGTGTCTGTGAGTGATGAAGAAATGAAGGTAAATTTATATTTGTCGATAAATTCTTATTTTTGTGGTGGAAGAAATTTCGTGGACCCATTTCAAACGCTTCCTGACTTTGCTTGTTTGGTGCACTTAATCAATGAAATGAGAGCTTGCTTGCTCTATTTGCTCACAGAGACACAATGAAAGGTTTTTGGCACTAATGTGTGGTGACTCTGCCAGAATATTAAAGGAAAACTACACTTTTTTCCCTTTTACATCCCTTTTTTTCACTTTTTTTCCTTTTACAAAGGAAAACTCACAGAGACACAATGAAAGGTTTTTGGCACTAATGTGTGGTGACTCTGCCAGAATATCAAAGGAAAACTTAAGTCATTTATAGGTAAATAAAACTGAAACAAGGATGCGTTACCGGTTTCCTGATCTACGGGAAGCTGGATACGACTCATGATATGCAAAGGGCAGATCTCTGAAATAGAAATCCACCAGGTTAGCTTGATGAAAGCCCACGTTTCGCGAATGCTCACGTCAACATCGAGATGCTGCTTCACATCTTCTTTCATTTGCAAGTAGCTTGCTTCACTGCAGCCTTTATTGGTGTGAAATACTCGCTCTCACAAAAATCACTTTCGGAAAATCCGATTTTGGAACATACTTGGGCAAATTCACATTGAGTATTAAAGCCTGAAATTGTTGAAAAGTCATTATGTCTTCTAAAGAGCTTCAGAAAGGTAAATAAAATGTATGATTGTTACTTGTGATTAATTAAGTCATCATATTTAATTTAAGTATGCATGAAATTTTAAAGGATTTTGGTGAAAAAAAAAGATAAGAAAACTCCGTCTCATAAAATTTATTCTCAGTTAACTGACTACATTGCCCACCAAAACTCAGCAGTTTGTCTTTAATTAATTAGCTATTGTATTTGAATGGATATTAAACCGCAATTGGATTAATCTTTATTTTATTTTCACCCCTCAGATTTAATTTTTTTTTTATTTTAACATTTTACTTTACATTTTTATGTTAGCAAGTTTTAAGAGTTGTTGCTTATAGTTTATTAAAACTACTTAATTAAATTAACTGATTTGCTAATTAAAATCAAATCATTTTTGTTATAAATTAATTTTCTCTTTAACCCTTTCAGGCATAATGGGACACTGGTGTCCCAAACAAAAAAATTAAAATGAAAAAAAAAAGAGCAAATTACTTGCACGTTAACTCAACTTTTTAGTAATATAACCTTTATTTCAATCTAATTATATCAAAATTTTGAATTTTTTTTCAAATTTTTCTCTCAAAATTG
This sequence comes from Nectonema munidae, assembly GCA_030549495.1. Classification (NCBI taxonomy): domain Eukaryota; kingdom Metazoa; phylum Nematomorpha; class Nectonematoida; family Nectonematidae; genus Nectonema; species Nectonema munidae. The sequence goes on from JAUIRK010000509.1 coordinate 434,512, forward strand.
TTTACAAAGTGGAAAAAAATATGAACTATTAAGTGATACAATTAAATTTATACAACACGGTAAGTATTCGGTATTTTGATGACAATTTTTTAAATCAAGTTTTTTCATGTGTATTCTTTATAGAATCATCAATTTTACCTGAAAATTATTTTTTAATTAGCTATTTTTTTACTTTTTTGTTTGGGACTTCAGTGTCCCATTATGCCTTTGTGGAACAATTATAAATGTCCATATAATAAGATACATAAATACAAATTTTTATAAGATGTGAATGACGATAATTAGAGATTACACCTAAAGACACAAAAAATAACAGATACGATACATATTTCAATAATTTGACAGCTATCATAATCTTTTTCTCTCTTGCCTGTGTGAGAGTAGATATCAGAAGTTTAAAAAATTTTAGCTGTCAAATGTGCTGATATATGTGTTTTCTATATTTTGTGTCTCTGTATTGAATCCCATGGAATTTGCACGACTTGTAAGCAACACACATCACAGATGTTAATGCAGAAGAGAATCTATCATTTATAGTAGTCTAATTTTGACAACTCTAAAAAAGGGAGCAGATAAAACTGAAGTGTTCATATTTTTTAACTTCATCACCAAGTTTTACTTTTTATCCTTCTTATGTCTCTGAAAAGTAAAATATAGCATAATGGAAGAGAATTGACAATAAGTAAAAAAGATATAACTGAAATTATGTACACTGAAAACTCAGAAGGTGAATTTCTTAAGCTGGACAATGATGATATTCAAGCTCTGATATTTGGTGATGAAGCAGGATGTAGCTCAGTAAGAATTTCCAATAATGAAGCATTTCTCCAAGATGAAGAAGAGAAAACTCCTGAAATTGAATGGACTGCAATAATTCGAAATGCGTGTGCTCCATCTGTAGAAAATCCTATTGAATACGGTAAATTTTTGGATTCATTTTCACAACTGTTAGATTCTTCTCATATAAATGACGAATTTTTTGTGTTCAAAAAAGTAACAAATTTTGATATATTATTAAAAGATATAATTTTAGTAGAAATTCAAAGATATGCTGAAGAGAAAGGTCATGTTTTTTCAACCAATGAGCATGAAATTTCTGCTTTTATTGGGATGCATCTTGTGTTTGGTTTTCATAGGCTTCCGACCATAAGAAACTATTGGTCTAAGAACAAAAGTTTAAATGTAATCTATATTTCAAATATCATGACATATAGTAAATTTACTGAAATCAAACGATATTTTCATTTCAATAATAATGATTAACTAAATAATGATAGGGCTTATAAAGTGAGGCCGATTTTCAAACATTATAATACTGCTTTTGGAAAGATATTTTATCCAGAAAAAAACCAGTCAATTGATGAAAGAATGATAAAAATTTAAAGGCAAATGTAGTATGAAACAGTATGTTAAAGCAAAACCTATTAAGTGGGGTTTCAAATGTTGGGTCAGAGCTGGTATTACAGGTTTCGTTTATCAAATAAAGCCCTACGTTGGTAGAGAAAAAGACATCGAAGATTCTTTAGGCGAAAATGTTGTAATGCGGTTATCACAGAAAGTTTTCCACACGGGTTGTCATCTGTATTTCGACAGTTTTTTTACTACTGTCAATCTTATGAAAATGTTGCATGATAAAGGTATTATGGCGACTTGCATTATACGTGAAAATAGAAAACTACTCCCAAGCGATTTGAAAAAGGATAAAGATATGAAAAAAGGCGAAGCTGACTGTTATCAAACAACTGATCGTAAAATCAATGTTTGTAAATGTCGACACTTGTGGAATCACAGTGCTATCAAACTTTATGAAGCCAACATATATGAAGCTCAGAAAAAAAAGAAAGCGTGGAGAAAGAGATGGCTTTATTCAAACAATACCTACTTTGATCTCAAATTACAATAGTTACATGGGAGGAGTAGACTTGTCCAATCAATACAAAAGCTATTACAATTATGATCATAGATCAACACATAAGTATTACCTAAGAATTTTTTTTGATTTGTTTGAAACATCTCTCATAAAATTCCTATTTGGTTTTCAAAAAGTTAAATAGTGAATATAGTCAATCGTTTATAGAATTTAAGCAGGTTATTGCTACGCGATTTATAAACAACTTTATATCCAGAAAGTACCCTTCTTCTCCCACCTCAAAAGAAAAAGATTTCCTTCATCTTCCTAATTTGAGTGAGAGAAGACAAAGATGTCAATTTTGTTGTAAAAATAAAAGAGAAAGCAGAACATTCATTTTTTGTGGAGCCTGTGAAAAGTTTCTCTGTGTACAAAAAGATAGAAACTGTTTTTTGAACTTTCATTTAGAATTATGATTTTATAAACTAAAAACTAGTTTTTTCAATAAAGTATTTTTTATTTTTTCCTTATCAAGTTTTTTATTAGATCAAAAGTAAAACACAGTTCCCAAATTTCATTTGATACTAAGACTAAAAAATTTGTAGGGCTATTTAACAAGATAACTTGGTGAAAAATATCTACTAGATAAAAAAAAGGGTAATGTTGCACTATCCGTGCATCGATAAACGTCTTTCCTATGAAATTGGCTTTTTATCGATGCACGGTAAACCTCTTTCCTATGAAATTGGCTTTTTATCGATGCACGGATAGTACCGTGCATCGATAAAAAGCTCATTGCATAGGAAAGACGTTTATCGATGCACGGATAGTGCAACATTACCAAAAAAAGTTTAAAAGTAACAACCATTAAAACTTTTAATCCATTTTCTAATAAATGGAATTTTTTTTGAAAATTTTAAATTTTTTTCCTTATGTGCACAGTGGGACACTGGTGTCCCATATCAATTTCCTGGGTCAATGACATTTAATTTCAAAAATGCTTCAGTTTTGTCTTAGTTATATTACAGGAACATTTTTTAAAAAGGTTTCAGATCATTTTCACTGCGTAACTTTTTCTGTGCCTGAAAGGGTTAACAAATACAAATTTTTAACTTTTTTGGAATATTTCTCATTAATAAATCCTTTGTTATAAATTTTATTTTTAGTACCCTATAAAATGAAATAAGCCTCAATGGCTGTTAGAGTGAACCTCTCAGCTTGACAGTTGAAGGTCACGGGTTTGATCTCCAAGGCTCCCAACTCTTAAAAACAAAGTCATAAAAACTGTGATTCCATCTTAAGCATACTGCGAGCATACAGCCTTACTGCTGAAAGTGCTTTGATATCTCAACCAACCAACCAACCCTATAAAAATAATGGAAAGAAGAAGAAAAATATCGCCAGATTGCCTAATGGTAGGAGCGTAGAGTCTTGATCCAGATGATCTGGGTTCGATTCCTGATTGTGACTATCCTTACCATCTGTCCAGCTATGGAAGATTATTCTTCCTTATGGATGCGATACCGAGAACTAAAAAAAAGAACACATTGGAAATTTTTAAGACTTCGTCTTGAGACCGAATTTTCTATACTGAGGCTGGAGACCCACTTTTCGGAGACCAAATATTCCAACCTCCGTTTTTTGAGACCAAGTTTTCTGGCCAGCCCATAAATTGCATGATTCAGAACTAAATTTTAGTGTAAAAATCTCTACCTGAGAGATAGCGTTGTTCAAAAATTGGCGAATTATGCAGACCTCGCATTTCTTTGTTAAACCTTAGTTGATCATCTGAAGGGTGAAGGATTCTTTTCTCAGCAACAGAAATATAATGCTTGTTCGATGCTTCAAATTGTGAATTGAAAATCCTTATCGAACATAACTTAGAGCTGCAAGTAGCATCTTCTCGTAAATTTGGCTATCCTTCAAATGGTTACACATGGTAGATCAGGAGCTACCATTGGTACATCCACAAATGATAGATGAGGAACCAGTTGATTAGAAAAGTTTTGAGAAATTCAAAATCAAGAAAGAGCAGGCCAAAGATAGAAAAAAAAATGGAAAAGACTTCCAATTCGATATTTCTATATAAATTGAATGCATTAAGATTCAAAGATTCAAAAATGATCAGTCAAATTATTACAAAAATGAAAAATATTTTTTAGTTGCTTCTTTTACGCAAACGTTATGACATAAGACAATTTACTTTGTTTCAGAATAAGTGCTATTAGAACTCAAAAGTTGACTTTATTGACTTTTAACTGCGCCCTGGTAACAACTCTACAACTTATTTTAATTTTGATAACGCTATTTTAATTTAAATTCTGAAAAAGTGAGGTTTCATAAGTCTGAAAAGCACGGTCCTCAGGAAAAGCGATCTAGGCCAGGATATTATTTATTCTCGCCAATTCTTCCGTTTATCGTCTTTTACACATTTTAACCGTTTAGAGTAAAGCATGTGCTAATTCAAACGTGTTTGACAAAACTTCCGCAAGTTCACACAACCTAAATAAGAAGAGACTGGACGAGATAAAGTACGATAAACTTATCCTGCTGCCATTGGAGCCATTTGGGAATGAAGCGGCCCAAACGAATTCCAGAGAATTCGATGACTACTTTTTTGGTGATATCAACCTCTTTGTGCAAATACCACCTACAAATAGTGATAGTAAGAGCACCGATAGAAAAAAGATGTAATCCTTCTCTATTTCAACAACACTCCATCTGTCTTGATCACAAAAACCTTCTTATACCATACCAGTGGCGGATCCAAGGGGGAGGGGGCCTAATGGGCCTAGGCCCTCCTCTATGAAAAATAGCTTCGAAAATTACTAATGTATAACCTTACATGTATAAAAAAAATTTTTTTTGCAATTTATTCATGGCAAAATAATGTTAAAAATATGAAAACATAGGTAATAATTAGTGATTCTAAAAGACATAATACAGCTGTCGTATTCTCTGAAGACTTTTAAACAAAATTGCAAAAAATTTTAAGAAATTTCTGGATCCGCAACCTTGAGTGATAGAGTTGGTTTCAAAACTGATGAAATACCTTGTTTTTCGGTGTTCGGTGTTGTTCGCAAAATGCAGGTTTCTCGTATATTTTTCTTTTCTTAGTGACTTTTCCATCTTCTTGACACGGGTTGTTTATGAATTGCTTCAAACTAAAATCAATTTTTTAAAAATCGATAGCTGATAAATAAAATGTACAATTGTTATCTGATAAACGTGTTACTTTTACTTACTAATTTTTATATTATTATTATTATTCTTATTTTGAGTATGAATTATTTTTCACAAATTTATTTAAACTTTGAAGTATTAATCTCTTGTTTTTTTTTAAACTTGTTTTCTCATTCAAACTAATTTTGAAAAATTTTTAAGAAATTAAGTTTTAAAAAATCAAAGGTAGCTAGTCAAAACAAACAAATTTGAAAATGAGCTTTTCAAACGAACATTTTTTTGCCTATTTTTATGGGCATGTATAAAAATATAAAATACAAGATAAAGTAATATATATTTTTTAATTAAAAAAAAATTTTCCCTGAAAGAGATTATAAAAAAAAGAATAAAGTCAGTCCAACTGAAATTTTTCCCTGTCTCCTATAAGATTTAGTTCGTTGAAAAAGTTAGTACCCAAAATAAACTAAGAAGATGACAAGACAGATGTGGTGGTGTTTAACGTAAAAAGTTTGCTTAATCTCTATATTTTTTCTCCTTTTTTTTAGTCACAGAATTTCTACACAAGATATCGAACAGAAGTACAAAGCTTTTAAACTAATGAAAAAGTAAAAAATCATTAACATCAATTATAAACACGCTTTTAACTGGGCTTGCTTGAAATATTCTATTTTAGTGCTTATTAATTTTTAATTTTTTTCAAATTCCTATGAGAAAATTTAAAGTTAATTATTTAAAAAAAAAAGTTTTCCATCTTGGCAATACTTTCCTCTGGAGGATTCGCGTAGATTGCTCTCTCCTTTGTGCTCTGTGTTTGTGTGGAGCGCTTTGATATCATCAAATATACTGTTAATAAATCTGTATTAAGAATATACAAAAGCAACAAAGATAATAATTTTCTCTAAGCAGTCAAAGACTGATATAGACGAATTCATGACAAATCATCGTATTCGTGGTCGTGATGCGATTCTTTTCAAATTACTACTCAAATAAATATTTTGGCTCTGCTGTTAGCAATGGAGGTGAAGTATAGTCCAATATCGGTAGGCTTTTGTTCTTTCATTTCACTAAGAACTGCTTTCCTGTCTTAACCCTTTGAGGACCAGTGGGTCAACAGTGACCCAAGAAATGAAAATCGTCTGCTTTGAATATGTAAAATTCCATTGAAAAAGAAAGCAGACGAATCCTCTTCAAAATGTTGGTCCTCAAAGGGTTAACGTTAGCAGGACGAAACTTTTTTTTTTTTAGCAACACTAAGGTAAAGGCAAAGGTACCGTGGGGTGTTTTCATCGAGAAGGCACAATTGCGCCGCTTGTATCGAACTATGAGAAAGTAGGCTTGATGCGGGATCGAACCCAAGACCTTGAGTTACCGAAACCCAGTACCTAACCAACCTTACTCACGCCTCCTTAGCAACACTAAGGATGGTTAATCGAAGTTTTGCACCCGCTCGCCTTGAATTATATCCCCTTTCTGTGGGCTTTTAGAAAAAATTCATGCTATAAGTTATATATCAGTTTCAATAAAGTTATCACATTTCTTAAAAGTTGTTTCTGAATGACTACATGAAACAATAAATTAGGACTTATTAAAAATCTTTATAGATGACGTTAAACATGTATTCAAAAAATTTTGAAAAAGGAAATAAAGCATAAATTTATGCAAAGAATTCATCTTTTTTTTAATAAAGCAAAATCCAAATATTTTATTCAACATTGAAGCCTATGTTAACAAAATCAACCTGGTCGTCGGACTCCACGTACAGGGGGACAAAACTCATATAGGGAAGGGGCAAAACTTATTTTAATGGGGGAGACTATAAAATATATATTTCAAGGTAGAGTTTCACGGGGGCAGGAGGGGGGTGGCAAAATAAATCCCAGGGGTGGGGGCAATATAAAAGTAGCCTGTACATCAAGTTAAAATTCACAAAACGAATTATAATTTACAATTCAGTTTTACAGTTACCCTTAAAAAATGAAATATGATAAAAATAAAGTGATTTATCCCACTCATTACACGTTCTTGCTTCTCCTTTTCAAGGCTCACAATTGGTAGAGTGACAGTAATCTCTAAGGGTGGGTGTTCTTCAAGTTGTTTCACTAGTTGTACTGAAACGGTAAAGAGACAGGAGAATTTGAGTAGATATGCGAGTTAATGAACTTTCGCTTCTGATTTAAGAGACCTCATAAAACATTATCTGCACCCTTCTGCAACATATGGATGAGGCATTGCATCATTAGCTTTAATAATTACACAGCTGTTGTTAGCGGCAATATCTGGAAAATTTGTAAAAGTCGCTATTTACCATCCTCTCAAAGCTTTATAACAGCCAAAATGTGCAACCATTGTCGTTTAACAGACTTATATTTTTTGTACAATATTAGCACACTTAAAATACTTTTTTTTAATAACTCGGTCTTAAATATTTCACTAGAAAAAAACATAAACTATTGGAATCAACACAATGATATACCTTCATTCTGTACTTACTTCCCTGTCCTTGAAGGGTCTAAACTTTTATAGGTGACCATCTCTATACTTTACAACGTGCTCATCTATAGTTACACAGTTTGTTCTTCCAAAAATTTGTTTTAATGCATCTTACCAGCCAAAATGTATCAGAAGTGTTTCTTTCTGCGGATGAGAATGTAACACGTCTCTACTGATTGTAGCTTTTATAAAAGGATTATAATGTTTTTCTGAAGAGAGATGTTCAGCGTCAATCTGTTGGTCTTTCGATTGATCGATATATAAAAGACAAGCAAAGTAAATCAGCAAATGCTTGATGGAGAATCATTGATAGGCATTCTTATCGTATTCGAGGCAAATATTTGGACTTCTATAAAAAAACTGTTTCTACAAACGCCTTTATATGTGGAAACAGTGTTGAATGCTACCTGTAATGTTCTTTACTATTTTATCGGTGAAGAAAAGTCTGAAAATTTTCATTGAATCTTTCAGATTTTTGGCATTATCTTGTGGACCTGATGTCGGAAAAATTATGTTTGTTGAAGATATTCTCTTCTGGTTTCCCAAAAATTCTGTTCCATCTGGTTAGGCATACATACGATTAAATTTGTGCCCTGAAAATTGACATGCTCAATTATTATAAAGGTAACCTTCCTATATAGATTGTGATTTCTGCACATATATATTTCGTTAAGCGATAACATCGATTAGCTAGTTCTGAAAGAGCTTGACCAAAACAGCTTGTTCCAAAATAACTAGTATGCCAGAATAGCTTGTTCCAAAATAGCTAGTATACCAAAATAGTTAATTTGGACTTGCTGTTTAGTTATATAATCGTCTGATTTGACTAGGAAAAATTAGGTTTGGAAGAACACGATGATCATAATTTGTTTTTTACAAATGATTTATTCCTATTCAGTGCCGGATCTACCAAGTGCGGGGCCTGTAGCAGATCGATTAAATTTACAAATGATAGTCAGGAAGTAAAAATTTTTTTAATAAAATTTATCTAGAATCTAGATTCTACAAAAAAAGATAAAAACCACAAAATTCAAGAGCAAAAATTTATTTTAAGGAGGAAATATAAAAAGAAGAATTAAAGAAAACTAAAAGATATTACAAAAAGTCAAAAAAAAAAATTTTCCAACTAAGCGCGGGGCTCTTCCTTGTAAAGCGGGGCCTGTAGCAGCTACATCTGCTACTATGTTAATCCGGCACTGTTCCTTCCTATTCATTATAAAAACAAACCCTACATTAGAATAACAATTTTGAACAGTTTTCTGCTTTACCACCATAGACCATGCAGACTTTAATGCAAATAAGCCGTCAAGTAAATGCCATTTTAAATTTTGATTTGCTTCACCTGCTTCTAATCTACGTGTAGCTAAAATATTTCTGTAGTAAAATTAAAATTTTTTAATGATACCTGCATCCATTGGTTGTGTCAAGGTTGTTCTACTAGGTGGAAGAAAAATTAACTCTATGTTATCAAGCTCTATATGCGGGTGGGCATATAAACAATCATTGCAATTTTTCGAGTTTCCTTTTTCATTTTTTTTATCTAACTTTTTAATCCATTCTTCAAATATATCGGCGCGTATCCATGCTTTTTTATTGAACTCATACTCTACAGGTGTATTTGATATCATTTTAAATGCACGAGGATTTTGAAACTTACCAATTGCAAGTATAGGAAGTTTGTCATTTCCATTCATGTTTGCACAAATAAGCACAGTAATTCTTTGTTTAGGCTGTTTTTCCGTGATACTTTTGTCCAATAAACCCCAAGGAATTTTCAGGAAGCATTTGCCAGTATAAAGCGGTTTCGTTAGCATTGTAAATATCTGAACATTTGTACTTTTCTATTTCAAATCACGCTCTTTCCAAGTTTAACAAGATTTAAATCTACACCTCCTGATTCTCCAACTCTAGAAATTTTTGCTATACTCCATCTTGCTCTCCATCTATCAACCCAACTTCCAGATAAAAAACTGGTGACCAAATTCCTTTGCAAAATAATTTGCTTTTTGAATAAGCATTCATTTGTCAATACGTAAGTTAGGAATATAAGAGTATTGACGAAACCATAATATAAAAGCCGCATCAACATCACCAAAATTATTTGATCTTATCCTCTTTTTCTCATCAATTTTTTTGCCGTTTGCTTTTTCATAAATTTCTTTAATTTTATCTTTATTTTTCAACAAATTAGATAAAGTTTGAGGTTTTATATTAAATTCTGAAAATAATTTCAACTGCTTTATATTAGGATTCTTTTCATAAAACTTGATTATTTCTAATATACTAATATAGTCAATTTTAGTATTTAGATAAAAAGTTCCTTTTTGAGATGAGCTGTCACATTTAGATAAATTTTTTGACAGGTTTGATTGATTTTCATAAAAAATGAATATCACCACTGAATTTAGCATATTTGAAAATGGGTATACATGTGTAAAAAACTTTATATACTTATTTAGATAAAAAGTTCTTTTTTGAGATGAGCTGTCACATTTAGATCAATTTTTTGACAGGTTTGATTGATTTTCATAAAAAATGAATATCACCACTGAATCCAGCATATTTGAAAATGGGTATACATGTGTAAAAAACTTTATATAATTATTTAGATAAAAAGTTTCTTTTTGAGATGAGCTGTTTGTTTTTGTTTTTTGTTTGTTTTTTTGTCACATTTAGATAAATTTTTTGACAGGTTTGATTGATTTTCATAAAAAATGAATATCACCACTGAATTCAGCTTACTTGAAAATGGGTATACATGTGTAAAAAACTTTATATAATTATTTAGATAAAAAGTTTTTTTTTTGAAATGAGCTGTCACATTTAGATCAATTTTTTGACAGGTTAAATTGATTTTCATAAGAAATGAATATTACCACTGAATTCAGCATATTTGAAAATGGGTATACATGTGTAAAAAACTTTATATAATTATTTAGATAAAAAGTTCCTTTTTGAGATCAGCTGTCAAATATAAATCAATTTTTTGACAGGTTTGATTGATTTTGATAAAAAATGGACATCACCACTGAATTCAGCATAGTTGAAATATATATGCAACATTAAAAATATTTATAAAAACTTATTAATATCTGAGAAAAATAGGGGGGGGGGGGGCACTTTACGCCCCCCCCCCCAGCACTTGAGCGGACAAATTTTGCCCAGCACTTATAGGGTACTGATAAATCCACCTATTTAAAATTATGTCACCTTCAGTTTAAATATTTATAATTATTGAACATTAACTTTTCTGTTTTAAATATTATAAGTCTACAACTTTGAATTATGTAAAATTGCTTTAGAAACATCAGTTATAAATTACTGCCTCGCTAGTTTGTTTTCAATCTATAACTAATGTTGAAAGTGTGATGAAATATACCATATTTCAAGGTCGTGTGTGAATGTCGATTTTAGATAGTCATTGAAAGATGTACTAAATCTTACACGTTTCTGCTTTATGTTTCAACCCAAAATGTTTGATATATTTTCTTTACATAATTTATTGTTTTATTAGTTTCTATTTGTAGTTTAGTGTCTTTCTTACATTTTGAATAATTTTTAATATTTTTTTGTCTGAAGGTATATTTAAGAAATTCTTTATTGTTGATTTAATGGCCCACTATTATATTCATGAGCCTCGATGGTTTTTTGGGTGTACTTCTTAGTTTAACAGTTGAAGTTAGGGGTTCGATCCCCAAGGCCCCCAAATCTAAAACACAAAAACTGTGATTAAACATCTCAATCATAATACGACGTAGTGTCTGATGTTATTTTGTATATAATATAACCCTTAACAAGCATGAATTTGTTTTTCTTCAAATAAATTCACCTTTAAATTTTGTTTAAATGAAAAAATATTTAGTATAGAATAATTTTAATATGAATAGAACATGTAAAATTTCCCATATTGAAAATCAAAAATTTATATTTAAAGGCCATCTTAAAGAACATACTTATGGTTGGTTGGAGATATCAAAGCACTTTCAGCCGTAAGGCTAAAACCAATTTTTACATGACTATATGCTCGCATTAAGATGGTTAATCACAGTTTTTGTGAATTTGTTTTTAGAGTTGGGAGCCTTGGGGATCGAACCCCTGACCTTCAACTGTCAAGCTGAGAGGTACACCCTAACAACCATGAGGCTTTTATTTTTAATTTTTTTTATTTTTAATAATATAAATTACTTGAATTATTTATTCTCCAAAAAGTGGAAGGAAATGTGTAGTAAATTCGTATTCAGCTAAGGATTCAACAAATCCTTGTTTATTCAATCTTTTGGAGTGCTCAGTGTTTGAAGAAAAAAAGCCAAAAGAACCATGATAGGTAAGTGATCCGATATACACGATTCCAAGACAAAACTCTTAACATTGGAAATTTCTTTACTCACAAATACATTGTCAATCAAAGTAAAAAACTAAAAGAATGAGATATAAACATGTTTCAAAAACTACTGGTCTGTGATGAGGTATCTACAGAAAACATATTAATGTTAAAATCTCCTACAATAACATGTGCATGTTTGGAATTAAGAAGAGATAGAAAATGAGATAAATTATTAATAAAGCTTACAAAATCACACTTTAAACTATTTGGGGGCTTATATAGATTGTGAATAACTATGTTTTTAGAGTTTTTGATTTCAATTTCAATTGAAAAGACTTCAAACGACTCATATAAAGAATCACAGATAATGGGGAAGGAGTTGAGAGAGTTATGTATGAAAAATGCTAAACCAGAATGTGTAGAAAGTCTTCTGTCTTGTGACAAAAAATGATAACCAGAAATAGTGAACTGATTCAAAAAATTAGTTGATAGCCAAGTTTCTTGAAGTGCAAAAACACTTACGTTAGTGAAATTGTTTGAATTGAAATCCAATACTAGGTTAGATATATCATTAAGCTTAGAATTAAGTGATTGACAGTTTAAACTAAACAAGTTAAAATTATAAAGAGAACCAAAACTACAGATACCATCAACACATATTGATGGTGAAATATCACATTCTGATCAATTATGATCTTCAAAAAAATTCGTTTGAGAAATATCTAGTCTAGATAAACTATTAGAATCATCAGAATTAAAAGAGTAAGTATTATCTATGTTAGATTCATTTGGTTCGAGACTATTTTCTATAGGATTAGACCTAAATATTTCAAGAAAATCGCCATTGTTATTAGAGTCAAAATTCATTCAGGATTATTTATAAGAAAATGTAAAGCAGATTATTTTCTGTGCAAGAAAGTATGCGCTAACATCAACGTCAAAACTTTTATAGAGAAAGTTATAAAATTAGGAATCTTGTATCTGTTTTTTATGCATGTGAAACAACAAAGTGTTACATATAAGTTAATAATTGGAAAAAAGTGTAGATACAAGAAAAAATCTTAATTTTTTAAATATTTTTTGTAGATTCAAGTTTCACGCGTTCTTGTATTGGGTGTTTTGGTATCAGGCCTTTTGGTTTCGTGCGTTTTGGTTTCGGGCGTTTTGACTCGAATTCGGGCAGATGTGTTGTTTATAATTTTCTAATTGTAGTATAGCTATAAATATTAAAAGAAGAAGTGCACGTTGACTTTGTTTCGCTTTCTCTGCAGATTCAACAATGCAATGTTCTTGCTCAAGGAGAAGAAGGCGGTTCAACAGCTAGGCGTGATTCTCTTCGGCTTCATCGTGTGCTGGCTCCCCTACTTCGTCTTGTTCACGGTCGTTGCGTACTGCGAGTCCTGCATTAACCCCAACGTCTACCAAGCAAGCATTTGGCTCGGTATCTCCTTTCATTTACTTTCCAGCACTCACATCCTCACTTTTTCCTCTCAGTCTCTAGGAGATTAACTGAAATAAGAAAATGCATGAAGGCCCCCTCATTGTATACTTTTTTGATTTATTTGACGCTACATATTTGTGTCAGTTGGTTCACTTGTGAAGTATATCAATATGTTTCAAATGTCTATAGTCAGTGTCTAGTGGTGCGTTTGGTCAAATTAATCATTAAAATATGCGATGAGCAACAATCTCCAATTATTTCCTCTGCTTATACAAGGGACAAAAAATTCCCTTAAGAAAGAAACCGTAGATATTTAACATGTGTGCACTATTAAATCTCGCGCAATTCAATGTAGTTTAAAAAATTTCGTTCCAAGATTTAATCAATGGCTTGTTGCTAGTAATTTTTTACTAAGGTGATTTATTCCCAAGAAGCAGTCCTATAATTATTAGGGGTGCAGAGAGGGCGCCTGTCCTGTCGCTTTACTATCGAAGTAGGTGGGCCTCCCAGTGAGGTATAAAAATGAATTAAATGTTTAACTAAAGTGTTATAATGTTAAGTTTTATTACGAATCCTGAAATTCTAATTCAGTGTTTTTCTAGAAAAATTTGGTATTTGCAACCTTTTGTGGATCCTAACTTCATAGAGGTAAAAATTGCAGTATCGGGATTAGAAAATCCAAATGATTCAGAAGAAACTACCAAATCCCAGAGCATCCTGTAGAAAGCATGTTGAATTTACAAGAGAAGTATCCGAGCGAACGAAATTTTTCCAGGACAGACCATTGAAGAAACTTTTTTCTACGTCTCCGTTGGCCCTTATCAGCCAAGATTGAAAGATGAATCTCAACATAAGTTAGTACAAGAGAAAGTGTGCAGGAATCCATGAAGTTGACAGACACGACTTAATTTACTCTCCCGAATCCAACACATTATATAATTTTGTTGATGTATGTTTGCTGATAAAGATATCGGACTTACTCGCAGACTTGGGGTAATCAAGAGTGAGGAATGATAAACTTCAAAAAGGCAATAGAAAAAATCGCCAAGCATGGGAAATTGCCATTCACATCAATACACAAGAACAATGCTTCATGACAAAATATCGTTTGGGTGCAGATAGAACAGTAATCAATAACCTCATCCATGAATAGAAGACACGAATTGAACGAAATAGCCAGATAAACGTTATTCCTCGCAAAATGAGGCCTGACTTACAGAGAATATGCTGGACTTGGCGCCAAATCAGAAAATGAAGGAAACTTTATCGAATTGTTGACATTGATGGCCAAGTATGTTAGGGTCTTGGAAAGCCATTTACTCTCTCCTAGAAGAACTAAAGGACAATCCATTACAAAACGAATTCATAGAATGATTAGAGGACGAATGTAGTCAGCAAATAATCACGGAAGTGAAAGAGACAAAATACCATTCAGTCATCGTTGATTTCGCAATAGACATTTAGCATCAGGATCAATACTCCGTGTCACTGCGATTTGCATCCAAGCGTTGCCAAGCTCAATCAGAAAACCTAATATTAAGGGAAAAGCTTATGGCGGAACGTCAAACATGTCCGGCCATATTTCTGGGCTCCAGGTTAGAGCTAAAGAGAAATGCTCTTTCAAAGCTGTTTACAAGAATTGTTGTGCTCATAACCCGATAGTAAATTATTTTTGGTACATTGGAGAGCCTGTATGTTTTCTTAACACCAAGCTTGCCAAGGCTAAAAATCCTCGAAGAAAATTTACTTGAAAAAGAAATTTTTCAGAATTTACTTAAAAAGCTGCATTCTGTTTCACATTATTTTCAGAAGGAGGCTGTCAACTTATATTCAACGGAAGTCATCATTAAAAATGTGGTTGAAAAATTGAAGACATTCTCTCAAATGGATATTTTAGCCGAACGCTAAAAATCTTACAGAGCACTGTAAATTTTGGAAGAGAAAAAAGAATCGTTTTCATTACGAAAATCTCATGGACGAAGCTTTCGAGTTAGCTCGGCGCCGGCTGAGTGAACCTTAGGCGGGCTCAAACTGATAGAGAATTTTTTGCATAGGGAAGAGCGGTTGAATCCTCCATTCCTTCAGGATCGTGATTTAAAACTTTTCTAAAGTAAAACATCCCTAATTACAACTGCCGAATGTGAAAGGAAAGTTTTAGCTGGACGATTTGTTGTACATACATATTAATTTTGTTTGTAAATCCATATTAAGCAATTATCCATATTTTGCAATCGATTGCAAAACTAGTTTTATTGGATATTTTTTCCTGTAGATAAACGAGTGTCTTCGCTGTTGATAAAGTTTTCACAGGGCGGGCTAACTCTGATATCTATGATGCTGCGCCTCTCTGTTATAAATCCTCATCAATTATATACACGCGTATGAACATATTTCCTTGCAGCTGATGGAAATGATCGCATGGATTTGATGAGTACCTTTAACTGAGATTTGCCTCTAACTTTAAAAGTTACTTAAGCCAACTACTAAGAGGATTTATTTTTAAATGATAGAGGTCTATTTTCCTTAAAGGTTTTTTTCCTAAGGTGAAATCAAAGCAAAATGAAAAAAAGAAGGAAGATTAGCGTTGTAGTCATTTTAATTCACGGGAATGTGCTTCCTGATGCACAAGTCGATACTCGTGCCTTGTACGGTTCGGTTGAAAGGCGATCGCTTTGCAGAATCCTCAGAATTCCTGTGGGTTAGTTACATCAGTGGTTGAGTGTGGATTTCAAAGAATCTGGACAATCTGTGTGATATGTACGCGCACATTGCATGTGAGTGTGGATGCGTGAGGCTTTCTGGTATATAAATTGAATATCGGCGCTTCCTATGACTTTTCAGAGCAATTGGCCTCTACTATTTGCCCCAAAATTTTCAATAAAGCAAAAAAGACTTTGTGTATAGCGTAAAAACATATGAGTTTAAAGTATTTAAATTTTTGTGCAATATTGTACATTTTGATTCTAATAAAATGACTGTAGAGAATGTTTTATTTTGTAAAAGGATTGTTGTTTGACGTGCGTATTGTAGGTTGCATGTTCCAGGGTTGGTGCGGTTGAGAGCTTTTGAGACAACGGCTTGTTCGTATAGATCTTTGTCTAATTAATCGATACGTTTTTTAAATACTCAGTGAAACTTTTATTCATGAAAAAAAGAAACAAAAAGCCTTTTAAAAATAAATTTTTGAGCACCATGGTCATCAACAGATCATATCATAGATCTTTCACAAGAAGACTGACATTGACTCCTTTTTATAATTTCTTAATTCATTAAATTGAAGTATTTCTAGATCTTCTTTTCAAAATTGACAAGAAGTATTGTATAAATATCTCGTTATTTAAAAAAAACCAATAAAGACATCAAAATAAAATTTCGTTCTTCACACTCTCTCAATTGTAAATCAATCAATTTCATTTAAAAAATGTTTATAATCAATCATGTTGTGAGATACCTTGCCCTTCCTTCCTCGCACTTACCTTTTCCAAAGGTTCGATGATCTGTGGATGACCATAGTGCTTGCAAATTTGTCTTTGTATTATAAATGTGATTTTAGAAATATAATTTGAGTATTAATCGCGAAAAGTATCATTTTGTGTTCGTTTAAGTTTGCGAAGATATTTTTTGTATTATATCCAAAAAGTGAGGAGAACCTCCTACCTCTCAAATTTTTCAAGAAATGGGATAAAATTCAGGCGCTATTGGTTTCCTATTTATTTGAGTAAAACAAAGTTGACATCCCACTGAAAAATGAAAATAATAAAATGTGTAATATGAAATTTGCTGACTTTATCAAGCATTAATTCATCGAGAAAATATGGCTGCCTGGGTTATGCCACTCTTGCCCTTTACTGCAAAAACTGTGGGAAAAGTATTTTGCAAAATAATTCCCATCAAAAGCTCTCTTTGTATACATATGCATTGGTTATCAAAATAGGTAGTTGTATCTTTCGGACAAGTGGTGGATATTTTTTGAGGAAGTTTCCAGCTTCGACAAATCCGCTTTGATTTATAAAAAGATTTTTGAAAGAAAAATGTTTATCCACAATACTTTTTGCTATTTATCAATTATTTTTTTTTTACATTCGAACAACTGACAATATGATATCATGGTATAATTTTAAAAAATAAAATATTAAACAGTCTATTTAAAACAATTTTTGACTTTAATGGCACAAACACAAATAAACCACGACGGCACAAGTTACGGTTACAAAATTTTTTTTGACGGATCCGTTTTTCGCCTTTTTCTCCACCATCGACTGATAAGCCTAAAAATGCGATAATTGCACTGATACTAAAAAATGGTTTTCGGCCATATGAATATCTATACGTTGATATGAACAGCGTTGTACACTCTCGAAGAACAAGCTTGTGATGTGGAATTCAAACTTCATACCCTCAGTGAATCACGAGAATTTCTATCTATAGAGATTCAACCCTCATCCAACCCGTGCAAAACTTGTTGAAAATGATGATCCGTTGTGCCTCTCAATGGGCTAGTGTTTAGTTTACACTTGAGTTGTTTATTCTTAAACACGCTTTTAAATAGGATGGAAGTAATATTGAGCTATACTCTCTGGATTTACTACAATGAAGGGATTCGAAGCAAGGAAAAGGGAGAATCACAGGCTAGTTTTAGTTAAGAATACAGATTACTAACTAAATGAGTTGAATTTGAAGAGTTAGGTGTACTAATCAGACTATAGTCAATTTTAGTATTGTAAATGCCTTAACACTAATTATTTCATGGTAAATAATACTTTGGTGTCCCTGTCTATCAAAACTCTCTGATAAACTGAAGCCTTCAAAATAAGCATCACTCTCAAATATGTAAAGTCTTGGCGGAATGTGGGATTAATACGCCAAGCGGTGCATATTTTAGGCTACCTCAATTCCTCAATAAATCCTTTTCTATACGCTCTTTGCAATGAAAACTTCCGTTACGCCTTCAAAAACATCGCCAGATGTTCCTACAAAAAAAGGCGAACCTTTTTAACCCGAAAAACGAAAAAAAGAAACTCACTGCGCCGAAGCAACGCCGAAGCCACGTACAACAACAACTCAAGGAAGATGACGTCTGGGAAGAGCAAGCAACAGATGTGCTGACCTCATTCCCCTCGCCTTCTCAAATCAATCTTCCTTACACCGAGCACGGCTTCTTCTTCTTCCCTGTGCTGTCTTGTCTTTCACGCACGCAGATCTTGATATTTTTATGCCTTTTCAAACAAAACTTTATACTGTATCAATAAAATATATTAACTTACTTGTCACCTCGCTTTACTCTGCTTTCAGATAGAAATGATGATCACCTAAGCCGGTCCTTAAAAGGTCCGTTAAGGGCATTTTGCTTGATACGCACGTTCAGAAGCCACTCTGCGGAGACTCGAAACTATTATTAATTCCATAGCCACCATGAACATCTTCAAACCGGGTTTGGTTTTCCCAACATGACAATTGAAATCTCCTCCACTCCAATATTCTTCATTTTTAAATTCTTCAATATAATCCATCAAATCAGTCCAAAACTCTTCTTTCTATTCATTCTTCCTTCCTGCTTGTGGAGCATATGCTGATATTATTTGCATTATTCTTTCATTCAGTTTACCTACATCTATTATTCTATCAACCATATCTGTTTTCACAAATATACCTACGTCCTGTCTTCCATCAACATTTCATTTACAAAATAGCTTATAATTTCCACTTTTTGTTGTTCCGAAATTTCTCCATCTTGTTTCCTGTACACAACAAATACAAACTTTTCTTCTCTCTAGACTTTCTCAGACTTCTTTTGATCTTCCGCTCATAATACCCACGTTCCATGTGCCAAAACGATAAACACAATCAGTTTTCACACATTTCTCTCCTTGTTCTAGTCTTCGAGATTGAATTATCGTGACGAATCCGATTCCTTCTAACGTAGGCTAGATTCCTAACCCGCGTGACATTTCGCGGTGTGCCATCCTTTTGATTCATTTTCATATGTCATGAGATTTTTTTGGAGCATAATTTTTACGAGCAGATGTTCTTCATTTCATCAACCATTTTTAATTGAAGATTGGAAACTTTTAGCCTTCACTCATCCAAGAAATGAACCCACAAGGCAGTGGTAATTTGAGATGAGAGTTAGATCAAATGCCTTCCAGAGCTAGCGAGCTTGTTATACCCGGAGCTATAGATTACGACTTCTATTACTCGCCTTTCACCTCTATAACATTTAGCTTCAACTCCACCACTATTTGAGACGCTTGTCTTTAGAGACATTTCTAGGAGACTGAGAGCTCATGATCGATCCCTGCCTCGGCGTAAACAACATTAGGAGTCTATCCACAAACTCCTCTAGTGTTCCAGAAAAAACAACTCTTAAAGAAATAATTACATAGAGCAGTACTTTCATTATTTGTTGCAAAATGTGCATGCTTAAAACAGTAGGCAATTGTGGTTGTTTAACAGAAGCCAAAGCGTGATTGATCATGTGTAATGCTTCTAACAGAGGTATTCTATATTTTGTAGCGCTTTTATCGATTGATACAATTTTGAAAATATTTTTTCAAAAAGCTTTTTCAAAATATCTGCAAGCGTCCATAAAATACGCGGTTTAAGTTTGAAGACTTTTTTCAAATATATCTCAAATTTTATATGAATTGTACCCCGGTTTTCGACCACAATTCGTTCCTACAAAGTGTTCGAAAACCGACTTGGTAGAATACAGAATCACTTATTCCCATAAGAATTAATGTAAAAGCAAATAATCCGTTCTCAAACACCAAATCAACTGCACTGTTCATGTATGCAGGACTTTGTACAAACAAATCATGGTGAAAAACCAAAGTACTCCTGTTTTACAAAGAAAAAATGTTTATTCATAACGTACAAGTGAATATTAGAGCAAGTTACCACTCAGAAGTAGAGCCCTCTTCTATAGTAACTTTTTCGGAATCACAGTTTTCATTTTGTTCTACAACTAATCTTTGTTTTTTCGGCTCAGGTAGGATTTGCTTCGGAGTATCTGTCCTTTTCAGTATAAATTTTTCCGGCGTTTGTTGTTTTTGTCAGCTCTTTAATATTTTTTAAAATAAGTTATCACATTGTCATTGAACATGTTTACTGTTCTGTTTGTAGTTACCGTGTTTGGGTGATACTTTTCTACAAAGTTTTGAAGCCCATTCTATTTTGAAATCATTTCTTTAATTTGAGCACTTGAAACATTCACATCATCTTTTTCATCATCAATTTTTTCCTGCTCGTTTTGAAGGTGTTCGAGATCTTCTGTATAGTTAGCTCGATATTATGGCCCTGCACAAGCTCTTCGATATCAGCAGCACTTACCTCCAATCCCATACTTTGCCCTATAATTATAATGTCATTTACAATACAAACTACTGCTTAAATCAATAGTAAATTCATTCGTATAGACATTGACAAATGTTTACCTTTGCTTTTGAACTTTTTGAAGTTTTAGGTGTTTAACTTGTTTGCTCTGAATAAAAACAAAAAAAGTCAATTAATAATAATTATTTAGAATATTAGTTTTGAAAATATCAAGGACTAAAAGTTAAAGATGAATGGAAGTAAATTTAAAAAAATTTGAATTGATTGCTGAGGAGTCTATGTTTAAATCAAAACTCACACTCCGACTCCTTTAATTTTAATGACTCCCTCTCCGTATACAAATAGACAATGAAAAAACACTTTAATTTTATGCCTTGTTTAATTCACCTTAGACAGAAAATTGCACAAAAGAAAGAAGAAATTGGATATTACTCAAAAACATAAAAATGCATTATACAAATAAAAAAATTCAACTCCAAAGCATTAAATTTTAGAAATGACTTATCTATAAACTATGTGATTGCTCACTTTATTTCTAGCATGTCATAATAAAAGTAGATGAAGGTAATCTTTCTGTCTCAAAAAATATGTATAAAAAAGCCTATGAAAAAATTTTTCAATACGGTACTTTTTAACAAATATGTTAGATTCTGAAATGAAAGTTCTGTCTATGAAAGTTTAAAATTCGGATTGAATCTAATAAAATTTGAGAAGTGCGAGTAAAAAATACAAAAAGCACAGATGGTCATAAACAAGAATGGAATAATTTAATGTTAGCAAATAAAAAAATTATTATGTTTCAGTAAATTTTGACTTTCTTTGACCGAATAAAAAAAATGTTGACTTTATTGACCTTATCTTTTTTTAATATGAATTTTTTTTTTGAAATTTTTGACTTTTAACCGCCCTACTCATCACCACGCCATAACACGATTAAACCAACTCATCACACCATGTAAAAATACACAGAAAACGTATAAATAATTTCAACTCATCAGACCATATAAAAATACACACAAAGCATATATATAAATAATTTCAACTAATCAAAATGCTTGCAGCTACTGATACACAGACAGACACACTTGCTTATTATTATATAGAGATATAGTCTCATATTCTCTCCTTTGATTTGTCAACTATATGTCAATAAATAAATTCAATCAATGAAAATGCTTCCAGCGACACACAGACTGGCATTAGTTTAGCTTATTAACCCTCATTCTTATAAAATACATTCATTTCTTTTATTTTACTTTTAAAAATGGCCAAAAAATTGGAAAGAATTTTTAAGATATTGTTGCTGTTGAAAATGTTGACATACATATGTAAAGTTATGTACAAAAAATTAAAAACCAAATTTAACATAAATTCATATGATGTTGAGAGTACAACAGAGCTTAGCTATGAAAGCAATAAAAATATAGTAGAGAAGTTGGTATCGGTAAAAAAGAATGACGTAAATGAGGAATTGAGAAAAATAGAGCTCAGCAAACCTGCATTTACTTCTGAAGTGTATGGAAGGGAAGAAGAAAATGAAGATGTCGAAATGGCCTTAATATCATATGAAGAGATGCTAGTTATGGAGGAGAAAGAGGAGCATGAAGGCATAGTTAATATGGGGAAAATAGATCGCATAAATGAGATTGGGAGGCAAGATTTGAATAGAACACTTGACAAAACATTTAAAGACATTCCGAAAGTGAAATTGTCGAGTTTAAAAAAGAAAATTTCTAATTTTTTTAAAAAGACAGCATGGATAAAGAGAGTGGAAAGGGGTTGGGTTTCAAAATACGAAAAAAAAATGAAAAGATAACATTAAAAGGATCTAAAACATGATCAAATTATTTTATATATTATATATACAGTAGAAAGAACTTAAAATATTGTAAAGTGATACCTGGTAACGATATCGGGAGTCAACTAGTCAACTCATAGAAAAGAAGTTTGAAATAAATTGTCAGTCTATTGTGGTTTTAAAGATACTGAAAAGGCCTATTATCCTATTCCCAGAGAACTAGTCTACGCTTGCTTGAGAAAAGAGAAGGTTCCAGAAAAAATAGTCAGAAAGACAAATTGTCTCTCCAGAACATTTGGGGTTAAAGTTGGTCTGGATCAGGGTTCAGCTTTGAGCCCACATTTGTTTAGAATTCTCATTGATGTCATATCTGAAGAACATAGAGCGGAAGAACTATGCGAATTACTTTTTGAAGGTGACTTGGTAATTCTGGTTGAGAGTAAAATAGAACTGCAAAACAGAATATTTTATGGCAAACATGTTTCGAAAAAGTAGGGTTAAAAATGAATTCTGTGAAAACAGAAACGATCGTATGTAGCAGAGGTAAAGAAGAAAAACTAAAAATCATGGATCGTCATGCCAAAGAATTGAATCAAGTGAGTAGGAAAAAGGTACAAGAAAGAATAAATGGTAGCTTGATGAAGTGGAAAGAAGTTAAGGCAATCATGTACGACAAAAGATTTTTAATAAAGTTAAAGCCAAAATTTTATACAACCAGCCATAACATATGGGGCAGGGTGTCTGAGTTGCCTGCCTAGCATGCAACGACAAAGACGGCTGTGCTGACTGAACATGCCTGTGTCTATTGGAAGGTGGACGCAAACTCAAAGACTTCGAGGGTGACGTGCTCGCCACACGGACAAGACCACCAAGGTTACAAAGACTGTTGGAAACGAGGTGTGAGTGAACAA
The DNA here is from genome assembly GCA_030549495.1 of Nectonema munidae. Lineage (NCBI taxonomy): Eukaryota > Metazoa > Nematomorpha > Nectonematoida > Nectonematidae > Nectonema > Nectonema munidae. Next base: position 457,840 of record JAUIRK010000509.1, read on the forward strand.
ATGTGCAATCTTGCTAGAACACAAGCAATAGCGACTTCTGACCGACCTGGCTTCACCTCAAAAAATCAGGCGACAAAGAGTGTGAGAATTCTGGCTCACATGATACCCCTGCTTTCAAGCAGATAATACCTACTTTTGTAGGGGGGACCTGAAATCCAGATTGTTTCCATTATACGATAAAAAGTCTCGAAACATAAAATCATTATACATTAATTGGATTGGATGAATTCCTATTTTATAAAATGAGGTAAAGAAATGCAAATTTGAATAAAGAATCACCAATTGAAAAATTCTTCTGATAAATATAAAGCTATAGATATATTGCGATATTCTACTTTAGAAAATTTAGAAAAATTATATTTAATTGGTAACATTCGCGTTTCTCAATGGTTTATTCACGTGCCATATACCAATTTGTTACTAATTTTGTACGTTATTTTATCGTCTCCTTCTCAGCAAAAAGGCCTTTCTGATTCAACTTAATGTTGGTATTATCTTGCTTGGTTTGTTTTTCAGTCACTTATATAACAATTTAGTTAGTTTTTATTCGGAGTTATTGTTGAAGTCTTCTATTAAATTTTCATTATATTTTTGTCACTCTTTTGTCATGTCGTCCTTTTTATAAAGTAGAAATTGACAATTTCACATTATACACAATAAAAAGTAAGTTTTATAAATTTAATAAATAAATGAATGAAAATTGTTATATAAAAATTAACCACAAACTTAATAAAATATATTGGAGGAAAATGTGAAAGGTAGAATACTGAAATATTTTTCATATGTAAAACTAGAGTTCAAAATATTTGGAAAAGATATGAGAATAAAATATATTTTGACTATTTAGCACTATTTGACATTTTTCAGAATTTTATTTTTTCCAAAAGTCTCTCTTGATTGATAATTCCACAAATTCTTGCACCCTAATTGAAAAAAATATTTATAAGAGATAATTTTCAGGCATAGATCACTATTTTTATTTCCACTTTGACACATTTTTTTACAATAATGATAAAAACTTAGCCAAAAGTGGTATTAGGTGTATTTTTGAAAAAAAATTACAGGCGAAACTAAAAAATTTGCTTGACACTTTCACATCCTAATTACGAAATCTGAGTCCAATAATGAAATCAGCCTAAATTATTTGGTATAAAAAATATATTTTATTGAAAATACAAATAATATTCTAGAAATACTTTTTAGTCGTCAAAAACAAATATCGTTGACATTTTCACCCTCTAACTGCAAAAAGTGAGTCAAGAAATAAAATCACCCTGTTTTAGTTAAAATGTAGATAAATGTCTTCGAGACACCTTCTTAGATGTAAACCGCAAATTTAATTGCCACTTTTATACATTTCCAAATCCTAATTGCAAGAACTGAGTTGAGAAATGAAATCAGGATGATCCATTTGGTATAGAAATATATCTAAGATTTTATATGAAATATATATTTTTATACCAAATCAACAATACTAGTTTTATTTCTGAAATAAGTTTTTTCATTTAGAGGTTTTAAAATGTCTAAAAGTGTAAATCAAATGTTCGATTTACGTCCAATGTATACAGAAATATTTTTAAAATTTAAATAAAATATCCGTTTTTATGCCAAATGGAAGATGCTTTTTTCACTTTTGGACTAAGGTTTGGCATTTATGGTTTTAAAATATCTGAAAGCTTCAATCAGATTTGCGGTTTACTTCTAGATACTGTCATCAAAAATATTTTCAAAAAAATAAAATATCTATTTTATACCAAATCGACTATGCTTATTTTATTTCTATACTCGATTTTGGATAATACGGTTAAAAATATCTAGAAATGGCAATTGAATTTGTAATGTATGCTTGAAAATCAGTTCTGTAAAAAATTTTCAAAAAATCGCTGTCTATTAGGTATATAGTGAAAATATACATTTTTTTTATATATTGGCTTATAATACTTTCTACAATCATCTTGATTATGAAATATTTATTTAAAAAAACAAAACTCATTATAAAATCTTTTCAAGATTAGTATTAGAGAAGGAACCAACTTGAAAACTAATTGAAAAGAGAACGTGTAATCAAAAGAACTAATTTAAATATGTATCTAGACTAAATGGAAGATCTACCATGTTCTAATGAACTAGGAAGTGGTGTATTGATCTAATATTAGGTGCTTCAAAAAGGATTTTTATGTGAAAAAGAAGTTCCTCTTTTACAAAAGAAAAATATTTAAATCTATAGCTTATCATCTAGGATTACAATTATCATTTAACTTAGATGGGTAGGAAATCTGAAAATTTAGAATAGGTCAGATTTATCGAAAATGGCAGAGATATTTTTTAATTTAAATTAAATTTGTCCATCTTTTTCCTTTTGCGTGAAAGAGAGAATCTTTTAGATGAACCAGGTGGACAACTTTTTGTAATTGAACAATGAACATCACGAATGATTCATCCGAAAAAAACCTTTGAACTCAGATTGGTTGACAAATAATCAAGCCTGATAATAAAATCCACAATATTGATAAAAAATGCTTAAGATCATCAAGAAGATTCTTTAACCAGAATGCTTTTAGAGAAAAAAATCTGTTCAAAATAAGTCCATAAAAAATTTTCAAACACACAGAAAATAACTTTCTAATAGTCAGTATATACAAAAAGTAATACAAAAAAAGAGCTAACAAAAAAGGATCATCATAGAATGAATAGCAAAATTACATAATGTAAAGTATAGAAGATATAACGTAGAGACTACAAGCCGATAACGAATTTCTAGCCAAAAAGATGGAGGTCCTATCGAAAAACCTAATTTACTGACAAATGAAATATTATGAGTGAATTAAATAGCTAAATTTGGTTTACTATATAAATTAAGAAAATAATTACCAGAGAAATACTGCAAGTAGAAGTTATTTTTATGTTTATATATTTGACATTGATTTATAGGTTTAATCGATTTTTTTGACAGGTTTTATTGATTTGATAACAAATGAACATCACCATTAAATTCTACATACTTGAAATTTAGTATATATGTTGTTGTTGTTGTTTGTTGAATTGATGCAGCTTGTAAGTTGTCGAAACTTGAAATGGCACTTGGCTTATCATGAGATTTGGGAGACTTGGGGATCGAACCCTGACCTCTAAGCTGAGAGGTACACGCTAAGATCAATTTTTTGATAGGTTTTAAAAAAATTAATATTACCGCAGAATTCAGCAAGCTTGAAAATGGGTATATATGTCCAAAAAACTTTATATAATTATTTAGATAAAAAGTTTCTTTTTTGAGATGAGATGTCATATGTAAATCAATTTTTTGACAGGTTTGATTGATTTTCATATAAAAAAATGAAAAACACCACTGAATTCAGCATACTTAAAAATGGGTATACATGTGTAAAAAAACTTTATATAATTATTTCAATAAAAAGTTCTTTTTTGAGATGTGCTGTCAAATATAAAACTATTTGTGACAGGTTTTGATTTTGATAAAAAAAGAAGGATATCACCAATGAATTCAGCATAGTTGAAATATATATGTAACATTAGAAATATTTATAAAAACTTATTAATATCTGAGAAAAATAGGGGTCACTTTACGCCCCAGCACTTGAGCGAACAAATTTACCCCAACACTAATAAGGATAGTAAATACGTTAGTGTAGCGCCAATCTCTAATGCTCAAGTTTTTTTATTTCAAAATTTAAATAACGTGGTGCTGTAATTGAGCTCTTTATCGAACATAGTATAGATGTCTTTTCTCTGAACGAAGTCAAATTCCATGCCAAATATCCTATCGGAATTCTTAAATATAAGACATTGATCCAGCCTGGAACAAGCCGCGCATAAGATTTAGCGAAGCGTGTGTGAGAGCTGAGAAGGGTTAAAAGTCACTCATTCCATCATGATAAGTGACCCTGGAGACTCGATGGCCCTGAAACTTGACCCTGGTAGAGCTGTAAATTTTGTTGTTTTTGATGTTTACAACCCGCCTAGTAAACTACTTTGGACTTTGATTTTATCGAAAGATATTTACACGAATACCAATAGCGCTCACAATACAAATAGCGCTGCCAAAGACTTACTCATTTGGGTGGAAGAACGGGCTAGAGAAATTGCAACCATATATTTTAATCTAAGATTTAATAGCCTCAAAAGCGGTTATTCAGGATTACTTTGGACCTGATCACAAACAAGCTCTTGTTAGTCACAGTTTGTAGTAAACAAATCTAGGCTGACAAGGGAAATTCAGTGAATAAGTAGGTTAAGCCAACTTAGTTCAGTTTAGGACTCGAATGAAAGATACGGCCTCTCTTGTCATGGGGTCATATGAGTAAGACCCGCTGAGGAACTTGCAGAGTGTGTACACGATGCTTTCTCTTAGCGGAACGAGTTGCAGTTCCTTAGAAGACAAAAAATCTTATAAAATGATCACAAAAATTCATTAGGAAAAAGTTCGGCTAAATCACATTCAGGAAAGTCACACGAGACAAAAATCTCATCAAATTATTACAAAAATTAATTAGTAAAAGTTCAGCTAAATCACATATAGGAAAGTCACAATTATCACAAAAAACTTTAACAGACCTCTTTAGTTCTGTAGCGTGATTACAAGCCAAATCTAGCTGTAAAGGTCCAATGACCGTAGGACTTCATTGCTTTCAATTCCAACGTCGGTAGGACTTTTTACCCAAATACACCCAACTATAATCTTATTTTACAAATAAGTACTTGAAATTAAAAATGTATTAGATAAATGCTAAAAATAAAAGGACGCATAAATATTTATGTATTTATGTCTCCCATGAAAGAAAAAAATTTACATATACCACACAAATAAGCATGATGTTACAAAAAAATGAATGGTAAAATATCAGTAATTATTATTATTTCAAAAGACTTGCTGAAATGGTAATAATATATGTTGTGTAGAATGGGCACACATATTCAATATAGGTATTTGAAGTTTTTATTTTTATATAAATTAAATATTTAAATTAATTCTCAGTTAACAAATAAAAAATCTTCTTTGTTTTTAATTATTCTTTGAATGAGCTCTTCAAAGAATAATGCCGCTTAAGGTTGGCAAGAAGAGCAGCATGACTTACGGTTTATAAATCTTCTCCCTTGTCGTGACAAAATATATGACAAGTTAAATATGGAGTAATCTATGCTTGGTGCAAGAAGCAGGCAATAATCCCGGACGAACAGTTTGGATTCAAAAAAAGACTGTCGACAAATCATGCTCCGTTTACTTTACACCATGACATTGCGAAAAGCTTAAATGATGAGTTCAACCTAGGCATGATATCTTACAATTTTGAAAAGGCTTTTAATAGAGTCTCGCACGAAGGTTTGCTATTCAAACTAAGTAACATTTTTGTGACATTAAGATGAATTACTCTTAATGCAAGTTCATCATCTTTGGTGATAATTTTTCCAAAAATAACCAACCAATTATAAAGAGTATTCCATCAGTTCGCTAATGATACCTAAAATATTTAGGTATAAATGGGATTCAAAATTTAGTTTTTATCGTGAAGTTTACCAAAATATTAAAAAAGGTAAAAAAAAATAATTTAGCGGAATATGGATCTCTTAAGGACCTTGTAGTCAATCCCACAAAGTTAGGCAAGGTCAATAAAATCCAAATAATGCTGAAATTGACTTATAGTAACTCAATTTTGGGATGCCTACACTCAACTTGGATAAATAAAATAAAGGTCCTTGTGTATACATTTTTATGAATGTTTATGGCAACCAATTTACTATTTCTCATTAGCCGGAGCTTCTTTTCTTAGTTCCAGAATAGTTTCGAGAAATTAATTAAAAGTTTATTGGAAAACTAAGAAAGATACAAGCATTGCCAATAATTATGCCAAGCTTTGTTAGCTCAGGCAAAACCAGGCTGAAATGTTCTTCAAGGTATATGCTAGAGATCCTAGATGAATATACATCTACAATAGACCGAGAGCACTAGGGAATTCTGTGTTCTTATATTTTAGGGGTAACTTATATACAAATATCATGTATATATTCAACGAAATCAAATTTCAAAAGTAGTTCTAGCATGCCCTAAAATTGTCTATTTTTTAATTTAAACATTCATTAAATATTATATATCAATATTATATAAGGTATTACATGTTTTCTATTCTTCGTAATATTGTATTTTTTAGCATATTTCTTTTACTATTAAATTTTCTATTTAGGAACAAGCGACATTCCGTGGTGCTGGTTTTTTTTATCATGGTGTTCTCCTAGAAAGTATTCAAAGGTTTTTACAACTAGGTTGTGCCCTGGCTACTCAAATCTAACTAATCAAGCGAACATAGACATTAAGATTGTTTCCTATTTTGGGAGCGTTTGTGTTAGAATATTATTAATTTTTTTTAGCTGTATTCATATATTTGAAGTATATATTCTTGTAAAATAATATATATAAATGTATAGTTATGGAGGTGGAATGAGAAATCGGAGTAGATACTCGACTCTGCATTCAGGACAGAATGGGTGCTAAAGTTCTTAACCTAACTATTTGAGTTCCCATTGAATTTGTTTCAATTACAGAGTCATGCAGCATAGAACTTTTTTGCTCATAAGCAAAATAAAATAAAATTTATATATTTTTTTTTCTGAACTATCAATTATAATTTTTAATGTCTCATTTCGATAATTTTGTAAATAGACATTTTAATGACAAACAACAAAGAAATACTAACCATGAACATGATAAAAATGTCAAGTCTCCGTTCATTTTTGATGATGAAGGCAAAGATTACAATTGGATAAATCAAAGAAATCATTTTAAATCCCCTGTAATTTTTTTTTCATTTTAACATTGTCGTGTTTTATAATTTGATAGTTGCACAAATACTTAACGAATTCAAGCCTTTAAATAGAATATTTATTTTATCAAATATCCTTAACATATAAATGTCTAGAATACTATTCATAAATAATTTTTTTTAATTTTTTTGAAAAAGACTTAAGTCGAAATATTCTATTTTTAATAAAAATAATTATTATAATTTCTATATTTTTCGTATATTTTTTTTACTATTCCTTTTCCCATAGAAAGATCGATTCCAATTCTTCATTTGAAAACATTCAATTTTGATTTAATCAGAGAAAGTACTGCACCTTTTTGAAATAAAATATTTTCTATAATTCACAAAGCTAGCCAATGTCCTTTTTTTATTTATATTTAATGTTCAGGGTTGCTGATTATGACTAGTGTATAATGCCAAATTTTAATCGAAAAAAAGGCAAAATACTTATTTTACTCTACTATTTAAAAATAATTCAATGGCATTAATATTTAACAAATAATTAAATAAATATTTCTCATCTGAACTATTATTCCTTTTAACCCTTTAATATATAGTGTAGTCTAATAAAATTTTAGCTTTTTTTAGATATCAATGTTTGATTGCTATATTGAAAGAGGTTGATATAAGAAGTGTCAGTCATTTTATATTTTTGTTTATCACTAGAAGGACTGAAATTTTTATTACCTAAAATGATGGTGTGGTCATTTTTGACCACGTTCAACATATCATATATGAAAAAAAAATTGTAGAGTAATATTTTATTAACACAAAACTATTACAGAATTAAACTAATATCTTTATTAATATTACTTTTTCTAAGAATTTTGACAAAACTTACTTGAACTTTTGAACCAATGTTTTCCACAATAAAATTTCAAAAAGGGACACATTTTTTGCTTTATTTTTTCAACCTTTAAACGTCTTTTTTTACTTACATGATTTAAATTACTTGATGTACAACAAGTATTAATTGAATCATACCTGGAAATATTTGAGTCCAGAGTTCTGTTATCAGATCTATATAAAATATATGAATATATAGGCACATAAATTAAGTAAGTAGAAAAAACAAGCCAAATGCTATCTTCTTGTACCTGTCTTGTATGTGTTATACCTACCCTTTTCATCGAATATCGACTCCAAGTGGGGTAAAAATAATCTGAACAACGTAACTACTATTTAAAAAAACAATATAAGATATATTTCAATCAATTTCAAATATATTCTCAATTTTTTTCTGGGGTTTCTCCTCTTGCTCTATCTCATTGAATTTTTTTTTACTAAATACTATACATCATAATAATTTTTTCAATCACAGACTCTTTCTTCCTCAATCAAAAAAGTTTCCTTTAAGAGTGCCTAAATTTTGTAATTAATTGATTAAAGCTCATCTCTGAGTAAATATTGCAAATTAAAAGTAAACGAATATTTTCTAACAATGATTGTAATAAAAAAACTTTCTAGTTTTTATATTTACATCTACATTATATATGTTTACAGAATATAAAACATACCTGTAAAAATCTATACTATAAATCCTTTAATTTATATATAAAAATTTTGTCATCTTAATTTTTATAAAAACAGCAGACGATAGAAAACCTATGCCTAAAAGGGTTAATTTATTCAAGAATTCTAATTATCATTTAAATTCTACTGAAACAAACTTTAAATCAAAAAGCTTATAAGATGGTAGGGCGGCCAGCTGTTTTTATTAGCTTTATGTGCCACCTGGATAGTTTACTAAATAAATTTCTTCGCGTTATTTTGATTGATAAAATTGTATATTTTCTGGTAGTCTTTTTGCATGAGAATTATCGATTGCCACTTTTTTTTGCATTCTACTCAACAGATAAGCATTTTTAACTTTTATGCAGTTTTAAAAGAATTTTACGTAAGAGGTCATTTTTAACCATTTAGTCTTTTTGGCGCGGCAAGTGAATGATTTGCCATTAAAAAGCCTGAATTTTTCCAATTTTATATCATTAAAAGACTTGTTTGTCTTGTGAGTAAACTTTTCATATTACTTTACTTGTTTTACGGTTAAGTCAAATTCACTTATATTAAATTTCAAAAATTATAATAAAAAAAAGTTTGCCCTTCCCCGAATAATTGTAGGAATATGTGCGTCCCTACTTTATAGGTATATTTAATTGTATTTACAAAAACAAAAAGTCAAATTCCTTTTAAAAATGCATAAAAATTGGAAAGAACTAAAAAAAACTTAATTTTATAAGCAATTCAAACTTTTCCAAAAATAGTTTTTTAAGATCAAAAATATTCAAAATGTTAATGGGAATTAATTAACCTAAATTGGTCAAGTTTAATTTTTCTTCCGAAATGGCTTGGGCAATAGGTCTAAATAGTGCCAGGAATTGAAGTGAACAGCTATACCGCTGATTTGAGATTTAAGTATTTCAGTGTATGGCTGTCTAATGTCAATATGTATGTATGCATTTGTGTATTCGTATGTATGTATGTGTCTATATATTTTTTGTGCCAGACGTGCATTAATACAAATAAATAGGGAAATTTGTATCAAAAATGTATATGTAAATGTATGTACTATTGCGCTAAAACTAAACCTAACCTCAATCCAGACTCTAACTCTGACACTAACCCCCATAATAAGTTTCCAAAATTCTACGCGTGCTTCAGGCCAATCAGACTCTTCCTGCGAGTTCATTTTTGGGACAGAAGAATTGGTTGAGCACTTGTCAATCAACACTATTATGCTAATTCGTGAACAAATGAAATAAGAGAAAAAGACAAGTAAGGAAAGCGTTGCCCAAATGAGCAAATGAAGAGGGCATGGACATTCAGTTGTAGTGAGAAGAGCGAGCGCAGGCAGCTGAAAAGACGGCCTTAAGAAGTGCTTCTCAACCTTCTTTAACAAAGGCCCAAATTAAGAACTAACGTTGCACCTGAGCGCTGTGGCCAAGAAGGGACTCTAGCCCCTCTAATTTTTCCAAAGAAAACTTCTTGCATAAAATAAAATGAATTTTGTGAATTTACACTAATCTTAATGCATCCCTCAGTCTTTTCTACAGATCACCAGTGAAAGAAATATGAATATGGAGATATAATAGGATATAGAGATTTCGGAAGCCTGTTGCTAATATCTCTATGTTTTTCTGGCTACGGGCGCAACAAAAACAAATTTTTCCTAATTTAAAGACACTTTTTAATTTTTTAAAATAAATCCTTTGGTAAAACATAATGTAACAGAAGTTTGACATGATTACTGAATCCATAATGCTGCATATGCATATATATATATATCAAGAAATGGTGCAGTATTCTCTACTTAAATCTGGCATACACAAGTAGGAACCGCACTGTTCAAAAAACAGCTTTCTCTTTAGTACTGGTATCACCATTCATATCTAAGCCGAGTCTTACATCATTTCGCACTTGATTAAACTAGGCGTTGTTATGCTCAAAAAATAGAGGGTTGGCGATGGCATAGATATTACACTACACCACAACCTAGGTACAGTAGATATATCAGTAATTTTGTGAAACTGACCGTTCTAGGCTTTGGTATGTGTGCTGTGAAATAAGATGTTGAGAAGCACTCGCTTAAAGCAAAGTATGAAAGATCTCGGCTGCAAAGAGATTTATGGGCAAATAGAGCAAACTCTTTCGACCTCTTGATAAGAGATAGGGAAAGAAGAATAATCGCATGTACAAAAATGATCAAAACACTCTCGTTTCAAAATTAGTTCTTCTTCTTTTAAAATAATAAAGGTTTTCTATTCAAAATTTCAGTCTCAAAGCATATCCCGTTTTAGCACTGTTGATGTATGGGGCTGAACGCCACGAAATTAATGTTGTTTATATAGCACGCCTATCGAATCCACATCAAACAAAAGAATATTGAAAGACGGCGAAGCCCCGCGAAAAAGAGCGAGCGTCCCAGCACGTCGTCTTTTATACCGCCTTCCAAGGAAGTTGTCACGAAGCGAAGTGACGCTGTTTCTACCGTTGTATCAAAAAATAAAAATCGTTTACTTAAAATATATAAAATTTGATTGAAAAAGAAAGCTAGGATTGGTCTCCAAAATTCTCGTCCTCAAAGCGTTAAATATTAATTATATGAGCGTATAATTAATTTATGCGAATCTTCACCCACAAGAAATGATTTGTGAACATCTTGACCACAAAAAGCCTTTTTCTCCGTTTTCTGATTGACTTTAAAAAGACTCATAGAGTCGAGATATTTTTTTTAATAAAGAATTTTCAAATGTCAATCTTACTATGTTCCCGTTTATGATTTTTATTATTTTTTTTAGTTTCGTCACCCGACTACATTTTTCCAGGATGAAGAATCCCAAAACTTTTCTTCGCGTCCAAGAAATTTTGATTCGTGGGAGAAAGCGCGTGAAATTCCGATTTTTTTCATGAAAAGCGAGGATGAGAGGGAGCCAGTGCGAAAGCATCCAGAAACAGCTCAACCAAGTTCAAGAGGGGAAGGGAAACCTAGAAAAAAGAATGAACCTTTTTTCAATGAAGTTTCACTTGACGATTTGAGCAATGAAATGGACAAACAGATCAACTTATTAGATAGTCAAGAAGCAGAAGTGGAGGCAGCTGAGAAAAGAATGAACAAGAGTCGTCCTGCTCAGGCGATGCGCTTCACCAAGCGAGAATGTGATTTGCCCAAGTCCACTGATTTCCTCCATCCAGCCAATAACAATAATAGCGGAATAACAACAACGTCTACGCAAGCCAAAGTAGCACCTGTTGACAAGGAAGAAGAGCCGGCTATGCTGGACCCAAAAGCCATCATTGAACTTCCTTGGATCGCAAGCGAACTATCTCCTTCTGCTCCAGCACAAGCCCCATCCTCCGCCAGCGACAAAGATGAGGATAATGACAAAACCAGTACTTATGAAAAGCAAACGAAGCGCATCCACGAGATAGACGCTATGCTTGAAGACATAGCTTCCAAGGTTATTCAATTTCAAGGCGATAAACGCAGCAAGGAATACATGCTCTGCGATGAAATGCTGACCAAGTGCCTCATCCAGCTTGACTCCATTGAGTCTCAAGGAAACCAACAGGTTATTTCCATTACTTTAATTTTTTCTAATTTCCAAAGCTTTTCATGCCATTCCAACCAATATCAATACTTCAATAATAAATATATTAATCAATATAATAATATATATATTATATCAATAATAAAGTTTGGACACAAAGTTTGGGCTTCGAGCCAAAGAATTTGTATACATCGAGCCCAAGCTGGAAACATTATAAATATTGCACCTATTTCTGCCTCCGGATTTATTTTGATACATATATGCTATATGAAGTGTGGCCAAGGAATCTTAAGGGATATAGATACGTGACAAAGTTATTTCAATGAAATCACGATTTCTATTAAATATTGCCAAATTACTAAAAAGTACTTTAACCATTGTCCAATAAAAACTCTCATGGAATAATACAATTATTTTTTGATTGGTCAACTTTTATACGTCATAGTTCTGTAGGAAGGATATACTAACCTATCAAATGTAAGCTTATAATCAGGGCCGGTGCTAAGAATGGAATTATAAATTTGATATCGGGGCCCCGACTCTAGATAAAACGTAATCCTTTACTTTTGCATACTCATAGTAAACGTAAATAAAGCTTTTATATTTCAATATAATTTTTCAAGACATAATTCTAAAAATTTAGTTTATTAATTTTCAAAAACCTTCTCAGACCTCTCAAGTAATAAAAAATTAAATTTATAGATTTTGGTTGTCTCTCTGTAAATATTATTTTTTCCATGTGATTTTAAAAACATTAAAAAAAATTTTAAAGATAACATTTTTTTTTGAAATTTGAATCTGTAGAAAACTTAAATGTTCAAAAAAGTTGAAAAGTGAAAAAATTCGCCATTGCTAAGGGGGTGACATAACGATAATATAATTAAATAAATTCATTATGCATAATAAATTAATATTATGAGAAAGATTATCTCACTTTTCATTTTACGTTTTAAGTGTGCCTCATCATATAATAGAGAAAAAGGCCCACCGGCGTGGGGCCTCTTCAAGGCACGCGGCCCAATTTGATAACATCAGTCAAACCGGCTTAAACCTATAATATGGAATTAATTGGCTTATAATAAAATAATTAGGTCATTTTATAAATCCAGTTTTTCTAAATAGAAAGCTAGCTCTCTTTTTATAAATTAATAAAGAAGTCTGAGCTAGACACTAAAATATTTTTGCCCCAGAGCCAGACTTCTGGCTTCGAAACCCTGCTCTTACTATAGAAAATAAGAAAAAATGGCCTAAATTCCATTTTCTCACTCATGTAAATATGAAAGCATTCGAATTTATTCTCATAAACTAACAAAAAAGCGTTTTAAAAGTGTGGTACTTTATTTCAGATAAGAAGTGAGAGAAAGGCTGCAGTTCTCAAAGCGCATGACTTGGTCACTCTCCTTGAATCCAAGATCATTCAGCGTCGTCAGTCCCTCATCCAGGAAAGAACTGAGGGCAATGAGTGACGAATTGATGGATTTGTGTCTCTTTCTCACAAAAGCATCCTCTATCTCATCCATCTTCTATTTTTTTTGATCGATTGAAACCCAAGTCAGATTTACCTGCTGAAAAATTCACATGCAGTTCTTTTCATTTTGTTCTTGCGTTCAGCAGTGTTTTTGTTGAATTTTTGCATAATACACACACAAACACTTTAATCAAAACTATTATTGATATTTCATACCTTATAAAGTTGGATTTTAAGTTAAACAATTACTTTTGCATGAAATGTACGTGTTTATTTTTATTTTTTAAAGTTTTACTAATTTATTATTTTTGTGTTTTATCGAATGACTTCATGAGAAAAAGTCACAAATATACCAGTCTTGATTAAAGTTAAGTTGCTTCTCTCTTCTAATTTAATTATGGATAGCTAGTGTGACATAAACGCAAGGGTGCAGGGTGCGATTCACTTACTCGTCTTAACTCTATTAGTGCTGGGCAAAATTTGTCCGCTCAAGTGCTGGGGGGGGGGGCGTAAAGTGCCCCCCCCCTATTTTTCTCAGATATTAATAAGTTTTTATAAATATTTTTAATGTTACATATATATTTGAACTATGCTGAATTCAGTGGTGATGTCCATTTTTTTTATCAAAATCAATCAAACCTGTCAAAAAATTGATTTATATTTGACAGCTCATCTCAAAAAAGAACTTTTTATTTAAATAATTATATAAAGTTTTTTACACATGTATACCAATTTTCAAATATGCTGAATTCAGTGGTGATATTCATTTTTTATGAAAATCAATCAAAACTGTCAAAAAATTGATTTATCCCAAAAAGATCAGACACGGTTTTTTGAATTAGAGAATTACGTTTAATAGAAAGTTTAGGGAGATGATGAAGTTTACGGTGTATGGCATTTTACACACGTATACCCATTTTCAAGTAGGCTGTGTTTACTGGTTACATTCCTTTTTTTAATAAATATTAGTCAAACCTGACAAAATAATTTAATATATGACCGCCCATGTCAAAATTAAAATTTTTATTTGTATAAAAAGTTTTTTATATATTTCAAGTATGCAGAATTTAATGATGATGTTCATTTTTTATGAAATCAATAAAACCTGTCAAAAAATCAATTAAACCTGTAAATCAATGTCAAATATATAAACATAAAAACAACTTCTACTTGCAGTATTTCTCTGGTAATTATTTTCTTAATTTATTTAATAAACCAACTTAAGGTATTTAATTCACTCAAAATATTTCATTCTACGGTAACTTATGTAACTCGATAGGACCTCCATCTTTTTGGCTACAAATTCGTTATCGGCTCGTAGTCTCTACGTCATATTATAATTTACAGTATTTAATTTTGCTATTCATTCCATAATGATCCTTTCTTGGTAGCTCTTTTTTCATTAGAAATTTATATTCTTCAATGTGTTTTCGAAAATTTTTTTATAATGATAAAATTACTTTTTTCCTCTCTCAAAGCATTCTGATTAAAGAATCTTCTTGATGATCTTAGACTTTTTTATCAGTATCGTGTATTTTATTATCAGGCCTGAATATTTGTCAACCAATCTCATTTCAAAGGTTTTTTTCTGATGAATCATTCGTGATGTTCATTGTTCAATTGCAAAACGTTGTCCACGTTCTTCATCTAAAAAATTATCTCTTTGACGCAAAAGGGAAAAGATGAACAAATTCAATTTAAATTAAAAATGTCTTGATAGTGACTAAATTCTCACATATTGGCATCTGTGCCATTTTTGATAAATCTGACCTATTCTAAATTTTCAGATTTCCTACCCATCTTAGATAAATGTTAACTGTAATCCTAGATTATAAGCTATAGATTTAAATATTTTTCATTTGTAAAAGAGGAACTTCTTTTTCACAGTCAAAATCTTTTTTGAAGTATATAATTAAACCACTTCCTATTTCATTAGAACATGGTAGATCTTCCATTTAGTAAAGATACATATTTTTTTTAATTATTTGTTTTGATCATATGTTCTCTTTTCAATTAGTTTTCAACTTGGTTCCTTCTCTCATACAAATTTTCAAAAGATTTTATAATATGTTTTGTTTTTTTAATATATATTTCATACTCAAGATAATTGTAGAAAGTATTATAAGCCAAAATATACAAAAAAAAAAGTATATTTTTACTACATACCAAATATGCAGCCATTTTTTGAAAATTTTTTACAGAACTGATTTTTAGGCATACATTACTAATTCAATTGCCACTTCGAGATATTTTTTAACCGTATTATCCAAAATCCAGTACAGAAATAAAATAAGCGTAGTCGATTTGGTATAAAACAGATATTTTATTTTTTTGAAAATAATATTGAAGACAGTATCTAGAAGTAAACCGCAAATCTGATTGAAGCTTTCAGATATTTTAAAACCATAAATGCCAAACCTGAGTCCAAAAATGAAACCAGTATCTTCCATTTGGCATAAAAACAGATATTTTATTTAAATTTCAAAAATATTTCTGTAGACATTAGACGTAAATCGAACATTTGATTGACACTTTCAGACATTTAAAACCTCTAAATGCAAAAAATAATTTCAGAAATTAAAATTGTCATGGTCGAATTGGTATAAAAACATATATTTCATGTAAAATTAGAGAGAATATTTTGGGATATAGTTTTCAGACATAAACCGCACATTTGATTGACACTAGCAGTAAAACCTCTAAATGCGAAAACTGTGTTCAGAAATGGAATCATCATGATCTATTTGCTATAAAAACATATATTTCATGTAAAATTTGAATCAATATTTTTGGAAACAAATTTTAGAACTAAACGCAAATTTGATTGATACTTATAGGTATTTTCAAATTCAAACTGCAAAAATTGAGTCCATAAATGAAACTAGCGTGGTTGATTTGGTATAAAATATATATTTAATTGTAAAATTTGAATGAATGTTTTTGGAGACAATTTTTAGAAGTAAACCGCAAATTTGATTAACACTTATAGGTATTTTCTCATTCTAAATGTAAAAATTGAGTCCATAAATGAAACTAGCATGGTTGATTTGGTATAAAAACATATATTTCATGTAAAATTGAGAGAATATTTTTGGAGACAATTTTCAGAAGTAAACCGCAAATTTGATTAATACTTATAGATATTTTCAAATCCTAAATGTAAAAAATGAGTTCAGAAATGAAAACAGCATGATCGATTTGGTGTAAAAACATATATTTCATGTAAAATTGAGAGAATATTTTTGGAGATAGCTTTTAGAAGTAAACCGCAAAATTTGACTGATATTTTAAAACCTCTAAATGTGAAAAATGAGTTCAGAAATTAAAACAGCATGTTTGATTTGGTATAAAAACATATTTCATTGTAAAATTTGAATGAATGTTTTTGGAGACAATTTTTAGAAGTAAACCGCAAATTTGATTAACACTTATAGGTATTTCCAGATCCTAAACGTAAAAAATTAGTCCAGAAATGAAACCAACATGGCCGATTTAGTATAACACATATATTTTATGTAAAATGTGAAGGAATGTTTTGGAGACAATTTTCAGAAGTAAACCGCAAATTTGATTAACACTTATAGGTATTTTCAAATCCTAAATGTAAAAAATGAGTCCAGAAATGAAAACGGCATGACCGATTTAGTATAAAAACATATATTTTATGTAAAATTTGAAGGTATATTTTATTAGATATATTTTTAATCAATCAAAATTTTGATTGACATTTTCTAAAAAGTAGCCATGATTATTGATAAAATTAAATATATAAAGTGTTATGCGTTCCAACCTGTATATAATTATAAATTTTCAGGGTATTATATAATATAGATCCTAAGTTATAAGGTTAAGTACAGATAATGTCAAAATTAAAAAATTTGATTGACAGTTTTGGACATGAAAGGGTCATTCAACTACCATGAAAATGGTTTCAAAAGATGCAGCTAGCGATTTTAGGAAAAGTCACAAAATTTGAAGGGATATGATTCGGCCAATTGCCAGATCCTTAAGAGCTCTCGGAAAGCATAAATACCCTCTTTATTTTGACATTTTTCAATTCTCATCCAGCAATTGCCTATGCCTCTTGGATTAGCTGTAAGCTCAAAAAATCGGGGACTAACTCTGACATCTTTCTTTCTTCAACCTCAAACATTGATGTGGACTCTTTCATCATTAAAATTATCCAAAAAAGAGACTGTTGGATTTCTCATCTTATGCATTTAGAGTTTTTGTATTGCTCATATGGCAGATGAAATAAAAAAATTTAAGTAAACAAAATTCAAGTATACTAACTTTATGCACTAATATTAATTAGGTAAAAAAGATTGGTTGAATACATCTTAATGACTCTTTTATCATCACCTAAGATCAATTAGAATTCTAGACAATACACTTTGAAGTTCTATGCAGAAATATTTTTGATTAGATTCTATATCTTTAAAACTAATATTCCTATATGAAAAATATAAGCTTTAATGTTTTCTTTCTTTAAATTAGCATTAATTTGTCTCTTTATTCAACCTTGAAATAATCCGAATAAGGTTATAAACATTTCGTCGCCGCAAATCAATGCCAACAATTTAACGGTACTTTTTTGAATATGTCCATAAAATCGATCCCCTAACACACACCGATCAACTTTGTCCACTGTACAATGAGCAACACGGATCTTATCAATCGTCCACATATAGACATAGCATTAGAACAGATTCATTTATCGTCCAACCAATGCCAAGTTGTTAACTTACTAGCAAATGGGGAAATATCTTGGCTCAGTCTTAGATCTAAAAGCTATAAAGCCAACAGCACCTAACGGTAACGCTGAATCGCAAATGCTGGAAAAGTGTAACAAAAATTATACACTTTCCCAGTGATCACATACCGAGGTCAGGTGGTTATCCAAAGATAAGTGCCTTCAACGTTTTGTTGCAATTTAGAACACTTCAATCTTTTTTTCAGTGAAACAGAACTTGTCCAGAATTCAACCTTAAACTATAGATATGCTGGTTCAACCTTGAATAATGCCCATTTGCACAGTTTCTTTCCAAAGCATAACAATTGAGCTGCTTTAAAATGGCTAGCAGTTTATTTTTGAAGCAGTTACATAAGGACATGTAAATACGCTTTTCTGATTTCCTACAAATGATGATGCCACATCATATGGCTCCTCTTATTCTTGATCAATCCGAAGTTGATATAGAAATACAAAAAACTAGATTCAACTCCAAAACAACCGAACAGCTTTAGCAAGATATAAGCCAAGAGTTGTGGATGTTATATAAATATCCGTTAATCTGGAAGAACATTAAATACTTGCTTTTTCTACATGTTATTTGCTATAGTTATTTGCAAGTTATTATTACTTGAAATCGCCCTGATATAAAGACACAAAGAGACTTGTGCTTCTCAGGTACGGCTTTAAAACCAAATATAAATCTGTTGTAATTTTTGTTTTATGAATGTAAATAAAATACTTAATGAAATATCTTTTGTTTGAGAAAGAAAGTGGGATGTAGGAAGATGGGCCATTGCATTCTTGTAGGGGGCAGTGAGAATAAGATTGATGAACACTCGTATAAATTCTCCTTTCCTCTTAAAACCTTTGAGGATCAGAATTTTTAAGACTGGTAGTCAATGCAATTTTATATACTTTTTAAAGCACACGCTTTTCATTTCGTGGTACATCGGTTTCACACTCGCCCCTGAAGGGTTAAAATTCTACAGTATGGAAGCTTTGTACCCCTTTGTTTGCTTCAAATTTGTTTTACAGATCATCACGTCATTCAAGATTCCCTTACAAGCATAACAATTTTTTTGCGGTGTGAAAGAGTAAAATAAAATTTATTTTACAAAAAAAGAAGCTTTAAAAATTTGAGTAAAATAAGCTAGAACAACACATTCCCACTTAGGCATCGTCTCTTTCATAAGTGATGAGTGTCAGCTTTTCTTTCACTTCGACCAAAAGTTCATAGCAGGAAGCGGCAATATAGGATCGGTCCATCACGTCAAAATCTCTTCCTATAAAATAGTTTAACAATTTTGGTATACATGATTCCTTATATCAGCATAGAAGGACCTTTACTTGACAGCTTTGTTACGCGGTTCAAGGTATTATGCTTTCTCAAAAAATATCAATTCCTATCTGCGCTACTTATTTTCTGGATCAATGGCGAAGGGGTTCTCAACCTTTTTTTCGTTAAGTACCCACTGAGTTATAAGACCATCTTTCCGAACCCTGTCAATGAACAAAACGGTAATTTATTGTCTAACTCATTAGGGTACATTGCAAAAATTGAAGGAAGACACTGCTAGCACTAAATTTCATATTCCGCAATTACTACTATTTAAAATACTTCTTTTGCCAGCTATCTAAGTATACCTAGAAATCTTGTTGAGAATCCTTGGTAGAGCATAAAGTGTCGGGGGATGGCTGGAGCAAAGAATTCAAAAATAATCTAAATAAATTTCTCCTTCATTTTTCCTGCTAACGAACGATACACGTCTTGTCAATACTTATTATCGTCTCTAGCACGACAATTTACAAAACTATGATATTGATTCTCTTTTTGTTCGAATTACCTGAGTATTCTAAAAATTAACACTAAAATTACGACACTATTTTTTGCTAAAAAAAATAAAAAGGATTTTTTGAAGCATATTGCGAAAAATTATATTTAAAAAAAGGTATGCACTAATTCTATATATTTTTTATGCAAATTAAAAAAGAAGCCATTTTTAAACGAAAGCTTGAAAAATGTATACCTCTTATTTTATTTGCAAAGTTAGCTTCATTACCCAATCGGAGTGAAGTTTAAGAGAGTCTACTCAGCCTAGCCTATTTTGCCAATAAGTACGCTGCATAAAAAGGCGCATGTCCTCGCTGTGATGAAAATTGTGTCTTGAATAGGCCATGCAATTCTGAGCATTTTTTTATTAAAAATAAAATGTCAAGAGTTAACGACCATTTTTACGAAACTTCATGAATGACTTTACTTTTTACGTTGCAATCACTTTCAAATAACATATTTAATAAATTGATTTAGCTATTTAAAAAAATTTCAAGTTAATAATTTAATAACGATTTTTTTGAAACCCCATTCTGATTTTGTTCATTTCATATTTGAACTTGCAAAATCATGGTAAAAACTCTCATCAAATAACGATAAGAACAACTAATTCACGGTTAACTAAAAAATTGTGCTCAAGCTTTTTTGTTTTAAAAATCATATGATTGGGAGTGTACTCAACTAAAAGGTGTTAGGTATAGATAGATATGTTCCACTTTCAATAGTACTTCAGTTATG
Organism: Nectonema munidae; assembly: GCA_030549495.1. Lineage (NCBI taxonomy): Eukaryota > Metazoa > Nematomorpha > Nectonematoida > Nectonematidae > Nectonema > Nectonema munidae. The sequence goes on from JAUIRK010000509.1 coordinate 478,475, forward strand.
TAAGGGAATTAACAAAAAAGATATAAAGATGTAGTAAATTTCACAATAGTGGATGGCTATTGGCCGAAGCTCACGCCTAACAGAAACTAGATGGCAAGTTGAAATCTGAACGAGAGGAGCTCAATAATTCTCAAAGTTCATTTTTGGAGAAAATTGACCAGGCTTCAGCATTCGTACACGGTTTTTGACAGAGTGTTCAATCAGTGACGATGATTGAATACAAGGAAGCTTCAAATGGGTACATAAGTGACGTTGTATGCATCGTTATAATAAGTATACCCAAACAAATACTAAATTTAACTACTCAATAATTGTATATACCTATTTACTATACTATGCTAATAAATTTAAACTTTTCTCTTGGATATAGGGAGTGAAATTAGATGCCTGTCAAATTACGGGTCTTGATATGTGTATATAATTCTTTGTAGGGAAATGGAATACTATTTTTCGAAATACATTCAAGAATAAGTAATAAGATATTCAGTTAATTATAAGTTTGTGGTATAAAAGTTAAAAGAAAGTATTTTTTTGTATATCTTGTAGTAAAGCGATGCATAAAAGGTGCTCTGGTATTAAAGGTAGTTTATTAAAAGCTAAAAAATTTAAGTGTACTAGTTGTTCAGATTTTAAAAAAGTTGAAATTAGTAAAGAAAAGTCAGTGATAAAAGATATAGAACTAGAAAAGGTTGGTCAATTTTATTACTTGAGAGAAGTTATAGATCGGATAGGTAGTGTTAGTAACTCGGTATAGAACACAAAATAAAGATAGCTTGGAAGAAATTTAAATCTTTAAGTAGTGTTCTATGTGATAATACTTTTTCTTTAAACATAAAGAGTTATATTTATAAAAGTTGCGTTAGATCTAGTTTAGTATACAGTTGTCAACATTGAGCGCTAAAAGAAGTTGAGAAAAATAGGCTAAGCACAACTGAGATGAGAATGTTAAGAATTATTTGTGAATCTAATTGGAAAGACAAATTAAGCAATGAAAAAATAGGAAGTTTATGTAATGTAAATGAAATCAATAAAGTAATATAGATGCAAAGATTATATAGTATTATATAAGTTATTATAGTAATTAATAAGTTATTATAGTTAATTAACATAGCGTACAAACAGCAAACCATAGGTAAATCTAAGGGCAGACCAAAATTAACATGGAAAGAAGTTATTCTTAAGGATATGAAAAAAAGAGGTAGTCTTTTTATATGTTTTCATAGTTTTAAAACCGGCTAGACCCTAGCTTGCTGGGAAAGTAGCCGTAAAACTGATTTATAATAAGTAATAAGATAATAGAAAATATATTTTTAAGTGGGAAAAATAGGTCACACAAATTCAAGTCCCACACCTTATTACGGGTTCCATAAAAAAAAAAGGTGAAAAGTCGTGGTTTTGCCCTTAAACTTGAAAAAACGCTACAATTGCGTAAAGCTGAAGTGTTTTCAATCGAAATAATAAAATACCAGTTGGGTGTTGAATACTTGCTCCTGATTCCGTTAAAATTAGGCATGCCGCAGCCATGTCCCAACAGTGAACTCCAAACTCGTAGGAAGCGTCTGATTGGCCTGAAGCGATCATGCACATGTTTAGAGCACATGATCCAAGCGAACGAATTCTAGAGAAAGAGAAAATGTTTATAGTCAGTGGCTTCATCAGTCTATTTGTCAAATCGCATGGAGATCATTTTACATCAACTATACACAAAAGGATGTCGACCAGCAAACGCATAACTGGCGATCTTGACTGTCCTAGCTCGAAAATCAAATTTTGATCTCCCATATATTGAAATAGATCGCCAAATTTTAGAAGGATTTCATCTTAAAAGAGCTGGTTACGACCAAGGCCATAGAAGTTTCTTGGCAAAATAACTATTGTGAAGCGCTTTATTAACTAACATTATTTATGAAATTTCTCATACGGCAAGCGTCTATTCTAGTGCAAGAGCGTTTTAATGGAATGATCTAGAAAATAGTTACGGGCGTTATAACACGTAGATCGGGCAGAGCAAGCTTGTTTGGATCTGAAAAGAGTCGTTCTACGAGAGATTAACTCTCATTCCAAATATATTCGATGAGATGAGTTGATGGGTGGGTACTAACTGAGGTTTAACATGAGTAGAATAAATTTGTTGACTCTTCCTTTCGTATTTTAATTTTTCTACCTCAAGATACGAATAAGGCATAGCGTTGTCTCCCTGTCGAGCTCTCTACAAATGGGAAAACAGAACAGAAAAAAAGAAATTAGTTGGAAATAAGTTAACAACACATTGACATATGTATATTGGAGTCTTTTTTGAAGTTATAAATAACTTTTTTTATTATCCATAGTATAAAATCCACTATTATTCTATACTACTACTATCATCATTATTATTATTATTATTATCCAAACATCATTCATCTCAAGGGAAGCGATAGTTTCCATTAAGGCAAGGCTAGTTTTTTGTCAAAATGAGCTAGAAATACGTCACGAAAAAATACAAAAGTTTCAAGGTTCGGTGTGTATTAATCTTATCACATTTATATTCATTTATCAAAGCAGGAAATCATCGATGACACGCTCATTGAAAAATTGAGGAAGAAAACGGAAAATTTATACAAGCAATTGCAAATGTCAAACCTCACAAAATAAAGAAGAAATCATTGAACTTGTTAAAGCTTTGGACGGTGTGTAAGTAGAATCAATGAATCTGGGAATGTTTTTAAATGAGTGGTATGATAAAAAAAACACTTGCTCAAAGAAAAAATCTGATGTTGTTATATAAAAGTCCTTCACTCGAGTCAGTGTTGTAGGAAAAACGTTTTCCGCCGAATGATAGAAGATTGAGGATAAACTATGATGTGATTGTTTAAAACGCACGTAAACTTGAGTAAATTCGGTGGAATAATAATCTTACACTAACATGTGCAAAAGAGAAATAAATGCTAACATGACATTTTGCAAGGATGAACATTTTTTCCACTGTCCATAGAAATTGAGCATACTAAATGCGGATAATGTGTTTTACAAGCAAATGCACGCATCTCAAAGTTTCATCAAGATTATGAAGTTGCATACTTTTTTGGGTAGGAAGAATATTTATGCTGATAATAACAACGACATTCTTTTCGACGATCTTTATTAAGGCGATTTCCTCGATGTAAAGGTTGAATTAAATAAAATTAATATTTCTGTGTATTGCTATAATTCATACACACACGCACGCATAGCGATTAGCCCCGGCTCAATTGACATTTTCTTCCAACTCTGAGACTCACTTCATATTTTTAATTCATTTTCAATGATAAGCAAATTGTGTTTTAAAGAAGGCGGTATGGACTCTGGCTTCAATTTGAATAAACTTGGTTTGCATCCTACTTTTATTCAATACCTCATGCTAACTATGCCACATTTGACGTTGGCTGCAACAACACTTTGTAACTATTTCCTTGGTCATTTGTTTTTATATACAATTATCATCAGAGTTTAGAAAATCAACGATTTAATTCAATTGATAAAAAGCTAGAAAATGGCACTAATAATAAAGAAGAACTTCCCATCTATCATAAAAATTTTGTTGATTCTGTCCAACACTCCAACAAGTCCTTAAACGCAGACTCCGCGTCTATGAACAAGTTATTCCTGTTATGCAGCGAATTTTGAAAGAATCCGAAGCTACAAGTTGAGAGAGTGAGCTTTACCTTTCAAAGCGAGTGGAAACAGCAAGAAAATAGGATATATGAAAGAGTTCATTCTTAATATCTTCACCGGTGCATAAAATTATTTGCTACAAAATAAGTTAATTCACATTTTCATATAATTCAGTTGATAAATTATTTTTAGACATTAATGTTAATATTTATAGGAACGCGTTTCAAAGAAATGAAATGAAATGAAAAGAGATGTAGAAGAAAGACCCGTGACAGGCGAGAGCTATTGTATGATAATTCTCGATCTTCTTCGCAACGATTTCTTGAGTCTTAAATGAGCCGACCTCGCATGTCACCAAACTTTCCTTTAATTCTGAAATGAATAGCATAGATTAGGTCAAGACAAAAATTCTCGAAAAAGACATGCTCCAAATATATGCATTCCCCATTTTAAAAAACCCAAGACATGACACCAAAAAATCATAAACAGGAACATCTCGATAAATACCAGGAATCCCTCAAGGGTAAGATCTTTCTACGCAATATTTATTATATGCCTTTTTTGAGTAAAAAAAACGAATGGGCTCAGTGTTGCGGATTTTTTTCCTTTTTTTCAAATCAAAATGCTTAAGGTAAATTTGGTATCAAATGGAAACTTATTAGAAGAATGTTTTATCTCCAAAATGTGATACGCAAAATTTAGTTAACTCTTTCGTGACCAGAAAAATCAGACGATATGCATTTAAAAAGCAGAAGATTCATATACAAAACTATTTGAAAAAGCAAACGAAGGTAAAATTGTTTATGTATCACATATGATACACTGGCCACGAAAAGGTTAAAAACAGGTATCGAAAAATTTAATGAAAATGCTAAATTTGAGACATTTGATTCAGAAAGCTTAACAAAATATGAATAGATTAGTGTAAACTGTTAAAATCCAAGTAGCGCAAGTGAGTACAATAGATTTTTTTAGAAAAATGATAATTATTCTGATTCAATAGAAATTGATGATAATTTGTAATTCGGTAAGCAAAAAAAGAGGCTTTTTTATAGGTTTTCTCAATCTACGGTGAAAAATAAGACCAAGAATGCAAATCAAATCAAATTTGCGTAGGGGTATATCGGGATAATAATTGCTGTTCTTTTATATTTTTAATGACATTGAAGTATAAAAACTAACGAAACTACATAATATATATACAATAAAAATATAAGACATATTTTATATATATGACATGTCTATGATATATACATAAATATGGAGGAAAAAAAAAAAGCTCGTAGCACTCGTAATGACGATTCCTATAAGATGGAGAAGCGCTCAGAGGATGTTAGGACACTCATAGTGCGGGTAGCATGCAGGATGTGGCCGTTGCAGAACACGAAAGTATGAAGTAGAGTAGATCAAGATTGGGCGAATGGAATTAACATTGGTATTTCTTTAGCAAATAGTTGCGCAATGTATCAACAAATATCAAAATACTTTTAAAGATCTAATTTTTTACCGAGGACTTTATGCTCAGAAATGAAATAAGGAATACACATTTTAGTTTGAAAAAAAAGGTGAAAGAAAGGAAATGTAAATATAATCGATATGCATTTAGGGTAAAAAAATGCTAACAAAGTTCCATTTCTGTCTTAGAACAATTTTGATTAATCTACTTTTCCTAACCAAATTTCGTTCAAAATATTGATATATCCAAGTAACTCTACTATTTAAAAAAAATCAAAGTCTAATTAATGTTCAATACTACATCAAATAATGGTTGAATCAAGTGTATTCTTTATTTTAAAATCTGAAATACAATTCACAGCGTTTTAAGGAAAGTTAAAGGATATAGACAAGGTCGTTATGGGTAATTCCATAAATTTAAATATTTCATTGCTGACTAGTTTTGGAGTATAAACTCCTTTTTCAAAGCAAAATGCAAATATATAAATGCAAAAGCAAATAATTCATTTATATATTTGCTTTGAAAAGGGGGTTTATACCAGTGCTGTGGAGTCGGAGTCGCACTTTTTGACGAGGAGTTGGAGTCGTAATAAACTTTGTGACTCCAACACCGGTTAAAAATATATGCTTTTTTCTCTACAACGATTGAGTTTTTATAATTTTTAGTAAATTTTTCGTTGACAAAGCGTAATTTTTTATCGATAGGCGGTCTACTTTAAAAGTGCTTCAAAATTTTGTTGTGCTTACATGCATTAAACTAATTATAGCTTGGCTGACGTTTTTTAAATAGTGACTTTTTTATTTTGAAAATGAAAGGAAAGTTTTTGCTTTTTGCTTTTAAAAAGTAAAACTAGATTTTTTTTCCTTAAAAAATATTTAAAGTAAAAGCTCTCGGCAAAACGTCAAGTTGGAAAAAAAATTATAAATTTTTGCAAAGTTAAGAATCGGAGTTGGAGTCTGGTTAGTCGAATTTTTATCGGAGTTGGATTAGTCGCCTAAAATTTTCTGACTCCACAACCCTGGTTTATACTCCGAAACTAGTCAGCAAAATCAGCAATAAAGTGCCCAGTTACAATTTTTTATATTTGTTATAATTATTTCACCTCAATGGGCATATCTTTTATTTTTAAAAAAGTAAGCTTCAGTAAGAATTACAGATTTTAAAAATTGCTAAAAATCAAAATTTAAGTTTGAAGAAATGAAGGCAAATCTTTTTGGACGGAAGGTTCTAAAATTTTTAATATATTATAAATTCAATCGATTTTGAAAATAAGATATTATGGTACTTTGGCATAACCAGGTATGCTTTGTATTAGTGTACTGCACAGGGCGAGTATACTCGCGGAGATATGTCGGCATCCGAGGGTACCCACTATTCTTGAAAAACAACGCAAAATTATGAAACCGGTTTGTTAACATAAAAACTCCTTATTAGATTCCAAGAAAGCATGAAGCATTCAATGTTCTTTCGAGCACTATTTGAACGAATAATAGTTGAAAGTTTGTATACTTGATAATGGATGCATGCATACACAGCTGTGCTCATTATTTTGCCGTTAATGTTGGGTATGTAGATGAATTTATACAAATAAAGACTGTCTTAGTGTAGCCACGTTTTAATACTAATACATATGGTTGCTTTATTTCCCAAATTCTCAGGAATCCGGTAATTTTTTGAAGTCTAAACACTTAGCATTTGCTTCACAATTAGGGCGCGAACTTTTTCTTACGAATTTCAATATATAGAAAACTTTTGGTAATACAAGTATACACAAATTATGGTATTTATACTAATACCCCCATCAAACACATATTATCTCTGAGTAAATCCTTTCAAATGAAATGAGGCAGTTGGTATAACTAAATGTTTTCATTCAATCTGCAGGATTTCCTAAAGTATAGAGATAGATGGTGTAATTTTAATCAAACAGTCACTTGTCTCAGCATATTAGAAAATTTTGGTAAACGGAGAAGGATTGGCGAAGGAGAAGCATTGGCGATTTTTCTTTTTTTTGATGTTGCCGCAAACTTGTTTATGTGCACTGTCACTATCACACAATTCTTTTTTTTTCTCATCACTTTTCTTGCTCGCTCTCACGATAAAACACTTTGCTGGCGCATATGGTTATCATTCATCGTTTTTCTCTCATACTACTATTATTTTTCTAATCATTTTACTTCTGTACTTTTTTTTATTCAATACAGTTATTAAGATGTATATTGATGGATATAATTATTTAAAAAAAAGGGAGTATTTGAAGACTGTTCACTATACGAGACCCTCTTGCTCAGGTTTGTCTTTTTTCTTATTTTTTGAATTCAATTTAATTAATTTTAAATAGACTGTCTCGATTTTTACACTTTTACTTTTTTTAAATTAGATATCAAATTTTTTACACAGACTTGTTTAAAATTTTTAAACCTTGACAAAAGGGCTGGAGGCTCGTAAGGCAATGGAAATGATTGTTCCAAGTTCAAGCCTTGCCTCTGCCGAAAACTCATAGCTTGATGTGAGCGGTGCTTCTGCGCCTTATCAATGAAAATACCACACCACCTTTAAACCTTTTCTGTCAGATTAGATAGATACTTTGCAAAAAAATAATTTCTTTATAAAATTTTCAAAGGTAATTATAGAGAAGTTGTATGTCGAATACTATCTATATATGCTTATTATTGCAAATAATGATATTTTTTCTTAACATATAAACTTTTTTTTTATAGGTAGGATTATATATCAGAAAAATCCCGCTTCACCACTGAAGGTTGTTTCACACAACCATGACAAAATTAGTGAAAGAATATTAGAATTTAATAAAAATATAAAAGAAGAAGCAAGGTTCTCAATGAAGGCACCTAGTCATATTTATCAGTAAGTTTTTTTTAGTAAAAAATGTTTTATAATAAAAATAATCTTTTAGGGATAATTTATCGATATTGTCTCAAAGTGATAGAGAGGGTATGTTTTCTAAACAAACTATTCTACGTAGAATACGGTATAACAAGAAAAGAATTCAACCTCCAAAGTTGATAAATTTTGACATACCGGAAAACTATCACAAAGTAAATGGGGCACCTTTTTTACAAGTCGACAGACTTATTCCAACAAATAAAAGACTGATAGTATTTTATGGAAAGGTTTTAACTTATTTAAAACAGGTAAGCAATATTGAAAATATCTACATTGATGGAACGTTTAAAAAAGCTCCAAATATGTTTCATCAAATTATAACTATTCATACATTCCATAATAAAATTCAACTTCCAATACTCTACTCTCTTGCGTGTGATAAGAAAGAAGATATCTACAGGTTTTTATAATTAATTAAAAATTTTTGTTTTTATTGTAAAATTTTAGAGAAATTTATCAAGTTTTAAAAGTCAACATAAACGTTTCACAGATAAAAACAATTACATCTGATTTTGAAAGCGCAATCATATCTTCAAACAAAAAAGTTTGGCACATATAATGTTTATATATATGTATATATATTATAATATTTTTAATACTTCAGGAATTTCCAAATGCAAAATTCACAGGATGTTATTTTCATTTTTCGCAAAGCATTTATAGAAAAATAAAATTTCTTGGTTTCGGCCGACTATATTCAACAAGTGAATCCTTTCGTAAATGTTAGATTTGTCCTTGCACTTGCTTTTCTTCCACCTTTACAAGTATATTATTTTGTAAATACTTTTCTATCATTAATTGCATCTTTTTTTTAGGTAAAAGTAGTTTATAGAAAAATAAAAAACTTGATGAATCCATTCAATATTGAGCAATTTCACTCTTATTTTGAAAATACTTGGCTTCGAGATATATATTCATGGAATGTATATAATAGAAAGGCGAGGACCAACAATCATTGTGAAGGTTTTCACAACAGGTTAAATAACTTTACAGTTTTATCTAATTTAGATTTTTAATATATATTTTTTTTAGTTTGAAATCTTGTCTCCCCAACGAAAAAACTAATGTTTGGGAGGTTTTTTCATTTTTTATGAAGTCGGAAGAAAAAATATGGAAAGACATGGCCGAAATTGAAAGCGTAGATTCTGGATATTGTTGGAGTGGTGGAAATAAAAGGAGAGAAGAAAAGGAAAGGCTGTTGGAAAGAATATATGAAGAATTCAACGAGAATGAAAACCTTTATCTTTTCTTCATATGTTTGTCCTCCTAAAAACCTTAATTATGAAGAAACACAAAACGAATATACATTGGATTTTTCTGGAAGAACCTCTTTTAATATTTCTTCTATTTTAAATTGATTTTTACATTTTGTGCTTAATTTTATTTTATTGATACTTAAATAGATATATATTTTTATGTTCATTTTTTTTATAATTATTTTAATAACAAAATATTTATGAAAATAGTTTTGAATAAACAAAAATCTTTTCAAATTGCATAGTTTTTCCATTTTTAATACTTTAAAATTTAATTGAAATAATTTAATTTTAATATTCAAAATTTTTCTATTTTTATTTTATAATATAAAATTTTGGACAATTTTAAGTAACGTAGGCTCGTTTAAGAAAAAATTTTCATAAAAATTCTAGAATTTAGTATAATAATTTGGGTAAAAACGTAAAAAAGCACCATTTTTTAAACCTGTAGTTGATTTTTTTAGAAAGATATAGAAGTTGAATTTTTTTTGTAGTAGACATTTTTGATTAAAAAGAAATTATCGTTTAGAATTTTTATATAGGGGTAAACGTTAAAAAAAACTTTTTTCAGTTTTGTGTAATATTTACTTCAAATTAATATTCAGTGTAATATTCAGTTTTTGTTATTTAATAGTTACAATTTTACATCTAAAATCCTGATAATCAAAAGTTTCATGTGGAGCAGTAACAGTTATAGCATTATTCATATGTGCTACAAAGTGATGAAGAAAAAAAGATAATGAGATGGTGGCTAATGTAGATAAGAAGCAAGGCGGCAACATCAAAAAATTTTAAAAACGAGAGCTTCTCCTTCGCCAATGCTTCTCCTAGAACCAAAATTTCACTGTATCTATAAAGCGCAAAAAAAGACTGTGGAAACTTAGATGATCACAAGATTGGAGATTTAATCTTACGCTTGACTGAGGAAGCATGGATTCTTTCACCGTTGCAAAAGGCGCCTTTATCTTTGACAGCCGTGAACATGAGGTCAAGGTGGGGCGCGAAAACAACTCCAACAACCGACTAACGATCATCATAATTGTGAATCATTCGTCACAACATCAAGATAAAAAAAATTCACTTGTCTCTTGTAAGTTATGCCAATGCTGACACAGCAGAAGGGAAAAGAGTGAACAAAGTTGGTGGTTCCATCTATGGGATCAACAATCCAAGTTGGATCATCGCTCCACCCAGGAAAACATGACATTTCTTCTCCGATGTACCTAAAAAAGAGTTAGGAAGTGCGACAACAGCAACAAATCCGATTTATCAATATTTCACACTTGCGCTTGAATTTTGATTTGATTAAATCTTGAAGTGTAAATAGATCAGTTATACGACAAGACTACAAGAGAGACCAAAACACAGAAAAGCGCTAAAGAGATCTTTAAGAAGTTTACGCAGAAGGAAGCTGGCAGGACCACCCCCCCCCCCCCCCATCCATCCCCAATAATTTTGAATTATCTCAATTTTATATCATTTAAAAGACTTGTTTGGCGTGTGAGTAGACTTTTCATATGACTTTTCTTGTTTTATCGCTAAGTGTTACATTTAAATCTACTGTTTTAAATAGTTTGAAAAGTTAGATAAATTTTTGTAGCACTTTATTGAAATTTGTGTATGCGATTAATGAGAAATCATATGGAGATTTTGAAAAATTGACTTATCTGTCTTATGTTTTGATGTTTGACCAAATATTAAGAGGTTGAAAAAATGGTTAGTTATTTAAACGAATTATTATTTATCCGAAATGCCAAACTTTTGCGATGTTACAAGACACTAGTAAAATGTTTGCAGTAGGGGAATACCATTTTGATTAAAAAAAAAGTTAGAATCTGAAACTCTCTCTGATTTTAAGGCCATTATTAAAAATTGAAAGAGACATTTGAATTCGTTGAAGTAGCATTGCACTTATTATGGTTGAATATTGCGCCAAGATCTGTAAAAGAGCTTCTAAATTTTTGGGGATCAAAGTATAAGGCTGAAGGAAAGGAAAGAAATACTTATGGTGAGGATATCTTCTTGCAACTTCACCCATAATGTAACTCTCTATTTCTCTGTCCGACTCCGTAACTAAATCCGCAAATGAAAGCTTCGTATCTACCTTCTTTTCCTTTAAAGAAGCTTCTTTTATCATCTAAACAATAGAATAAATGCGGTATAATTATTTATTTATGTGGTATTCTCTAAGGATCAACCCCATAATGATTCACAAGTGTATTTGATCAATTCCTTCCTACTAACTCTTCAAGGATTATGCATGAAAACAGCAGTAGCAGTCCGTCGACTTCATCTGATTTTAGGGAGATGTTACAAGGCCAAGAAGTACAACGAACTACGCGTAAAAATTGAATCGTTATACGCATTTTAGGTGTCTAAATCATGTCTTGTGAGCACGGTTTCGGAAGCAGAAAAATTTATGGCTCCGAAACCGGAGCAAAAATATTCTAAGGTGACTCAAACTTTGTCAATTTTATCTCAAATTTTGAAAATTTAGTTGCTACGCTGCTTGCTACATAACCATGACATACCATACTTTTTGCTAAAAGAAGCTTGTTTATTAAAGGGATTCGTGCTATCCAAATAAAACAATAAAATTCATTCATAAAACTAGTTGATAAAATAATAATCCCTTGGGTAAGGGAGAGGAGATACCTTTTAAAGTAGCTCAGTGTATTCAGGAAATAAATCTATTACTATCAACCAAGAATAAAAATGAAAAACAAGATAAACGAGTATATTTTTATCTAAGCAAAATTTATATATGCAAAAGTGTATTCTCATAGAAGTAAAATTCTGTCTCCTCTTTTTAAGTTTTCACTTTACGATGACCTACTATTTTCACATTTTAAAGTTGGCTCGTTAAAATTTGAGAGAAATCCTAATAAGCCGGACTAACTTTTGCGATAGTGGCGCAAAAATGTTGCAAAACTGTTGCATAGATACTGGATTTCGATAACTCAAGGTCTTGGGTTCGATCCCACATCAAGAAAAGTAGAATTTTCAAATATTTCAGACCCCCGTGAAGAAATTGTGAAACCGTCAGAGATCATAAAAAAATCCAACACACTTAGAGGCCATGACAGACATTTACACGTTCACAAGCAAAAATACACACTCAGACAGACACAGATTTATACACACTATTGCCTAATATCAAAATGGCATTGGGCTGTTATTAGCGTTTTGACACAATAACACAAGAACCTTAAAGGCGGGCACTGTTCAAATGAATGAAACTATTAATCCAATAACGATACCACTAGAAACGCAAATAACTTTTTTGGTTAGAAGGAAATATTTTTGATGTCGCTTACCTTCAGATATCAAATATTTTTAAGCATTTAAGACTAAATAAAATATTGTGAAAAGATAATTCCCCTTTTCACTTCAATGGTTCGCGAGGATAAAGTCTGAAAAAATGAATTTACATTTCATTACTTGTAAAACTTGTTTTTAAAAATTATTATTATTTTTTAATGATAAAGCCTACTTCTAATTCAAAGAACATTGTAGGGCATTAACTCAACAGCACATCAGTTACATAAAAGAAAAGGAAACCGGTAATTTCATCGTATAGTAAATTCATCGTGATGCAATACATCGTTGGTATTTTCATCGTGCAGCGATTACATCGCGAGATTTATGGATTAACCATTACTTCCTTGCGGTGTCACAAGATAATCCCACAATTTGCGTGTATATGCTTACATTTTTATAAAATTACTAACTGTATACTACATATTTATTTGTATCTTCATACCTCAAAATGTCTTTAAGTGCAGGAAGAGCAGCTTTAATATAGACTTATCGTCATTGTCTCTAACTTCCTTGACTTCTTCTCAAATTCTGTGTATATATAAATATCTTTTCATAGGATATTTTTTTTATAATAAAACTAAAAAATAATTTAATTGTTCGTAATAAACTTAAAAAAAATTATAAAGGGATATTTACAAAAAAACATTGAGCGTCAAGCATAAACTTAGTAAGACGATGTAATTACTGCACGATGAAAATACCGACGATGTATTGAATCACGATAAATTTACTATGCGATGAAGTTACCACGATGAAATTACGGCGATGAAATTACAGTGAACCAAAAGAAAAGAATATGAATATTCGAAGAACACTAAAACATAATGAATATTGCTTTGCAAGCGAATATAGAAAAAAAGCAGTGGGAAAGAGAATTGGAGGAAAAAAAGCAAACCTTTCCACTTTCCTTTGCCAAGTGAATTGCAAGGTCAAACCACTCTTCCAAACACGCCCCCATCTCAATTCGTGCTTACTTTTGCGTTAGGATGCAACTAAAAATCAACAAAATAAAATCACTATCTTGATTAACATTCTATTGGCTGCAGAAGTGAGAAAAAAATCATTAATGAATTTCATCGTAGCAAATTAAATATACGCAACTTTCAATAGGTAGAATAGGTTGTGTGAAGACAAAAACTCTTTCCATTAAGGGCGCATTGGACATTGCTAAAATAAGCAAGAATAACAGCTTAGGCACGATGGGTCAGCGGCGACCCGCGGAATGAAACCTCTGTTTTGAGGTATATGAAGATTCATTCAAAAAAAGGTAACATTTTCAAAAAGGCATCATCCTAATTAAGAAGGTTTACTTTGATATCTTAATTCTTTCTGAGTTATGGCAGATAGGGAAATATTTTTGTCATGAAAGAGTGAAGGTTTTAACTTCTATTCTCTGTAGAGAAAAAAAGGAAGCAGATCTGAATAAAATTTTAGGACTGTGATTCCAACGGTGACCCAGACAGATAATATATCTCACTTGGAACCAGGGCGAAGCCAGAGGATTTGTCTACACGGAGCCGGAAGATTAAAAATATGGCTCCAGACAACTTAAATGCATAGTTGTTTCGGAAGGATATATAGACAAAATCTGAACTATTTCTATTTTGCCTATAATTTATTCAAATTTTCAACCCTTAAAAAATCTCATCAAGATTTTTATTTTTTTTTTAAATATTTTATTCTTCAATTAATTAATCATTAATTATAAAATATTTACTGCTGAGTGTAGGGGTAAGTTGGTAGGGTATCATTTGTTTTTCATTGACGAAGCAATAGCAATACTCTGTTGAAGCAATACTAGCCTAGGTATAAACAAAATGCCATCGAAAAAAACCAAATGAAAGATTTCTAGTTTCTGATCCAACTCTTCAATCAACTACTCCAAATCAGTCTACTTATTGAAAAGTGTAGTTATAGATGTATTCAATATTAGTATGAATACCTAATACATTTTAAAAATATTTAAATTTCTTAGCCATTCTAAAATAATATATTTGTTATATATTACTTCTCACTTTCTATATGTTTTCAAAATAGGGGTTTTTAGGAATATAGCAAACTTTAATTAGTAGACGAATGCTTTTATCAGATAAAAATGATAAAAGCTATGTCTTTATCATAAATTATTTACATAAATAAAATAAGCACTAATAAAAATAGTGAATATATAAAGTTTATGAATATAAGTAAAATGAATGTATGGTGTGAGTGGTGATGACATTTACAAGAAATGGAGACATTTTCTAGTTGAACAATGAACCTATACAACAGATGTAAGAGATGATCCAAAAAGAGCTCGAACCTGTTCTAAGAAGATCATCCCGCGAAAGAAAAAGTGTCGAACGTTATAAGCCCTCTTGGTGAATTATTTCCTACATGGAGTGAATGGCATATTACTACGATTACAAGTACACGTTAATTGTATACACCTTCTGATTGTTAATTGAACCTTCTATTTGATTAAATTAATTTTCTCTAACTCACATTTTGTAAAATGTAATAAAGATCTTCATGGTTTTACTATTACAGGGCCATTAGGTTCCCTAATTCGAGATTGAAGGCGCTAACATTCTTAATATTTCAGTATATAGACATGTTCGAGCATATCTTCTTCCTTATGCCGTTAACTTTTCCAGCTTTAAAGGACTTGGTAAAGTTAATAAAATAACGGAATTAAAAAGCTTGTTTCCGGGAACTAATATCTTCCCTTTCTTAAGTTCGATTAGATTGTTCATATACCAAGTATTATTGAAGTTACATAAATACTTCTAGCAATAGTTGACAGATCTTTCTAATGATGAGCATATAAGAATGAATCCACTTTATCACGATAAAAAGAAAATACGCGATTGACATAAATATTAAAAAGAAGTGAGACTAAAACGAAGCGTTGAGGAACAGCATATGAGAGTTGTCAATAAAACATGTATAGATTTTCCAATCAATTTGCCACGAAAAGCATATTTATAGTTTATCAATTTAAAAATATTGTGCAAAACCTTATCAAAGGCATTTTGCTAAAGTGAAAAAAGAGGGTTAGTACTTGCCTTCCATAGTCTAAATGAGAAGCCATATGTGGTATCATTTTAAATATTTATGGCCAATTCTTTTCATACATATTCATTATTGTTTTTAAAAATTATGTGGCAATAAATATACTTGTCATTTGTGTACTCATCTAAGATAATATATTCATCTGTGTCGAAGCACAGGTGGTAAAGCAAGTTTTTTTGATTTATGTTTTTCATTCTTTTTAGGTCATTGCTGAACAATGAGTTATATTTACAAGAAGACTGTTTACTTCTATGGGATATGGTACTCTTTTTTTTTAGATACGTCAAACCTCGTTGTTCCGTCAAGGTACGTTTCCTAAAAAATAGACGGATTATCGAGGCTGACGGAACATAGACGCATATATAAATGCCTATTTAATTTTGCCTAAACTATTTGATATATTGATTCACCAAATTATTATTAATGTTCTCAAAAATAAGGCAAAAAAGCTTTGATTTAGACTAGAAATTAACAAGATGACTTAAATTTTTTTCATTTAATAACATAAAGGGGCTGTTAACGTTGTAAAAAAAGATATCAGGGATAATGTCTCTGTGGAGCAACTTGTCCTAAATTCGAGAAAGCAAGTCAGTTGTGCTAAAACGTTCAAAAAATGAAGATAGACACCAATAAATATAAAAAAAATATACGTTTTATTTTTTTTATAAAAAAAAGTAGGTAAAGTTGTTTGCTTTGCTTCTTTAACTTTTTTTTCTTCTAATGTACGCTTTATATTCCAAAGCTTATCAAGATGATCTTTTCCAAAATCAGGATTTTGCTCCATAAAAATGATTAGAGTAATAAGAGACTTATTTTTCATCCAAGAAACTAATTTTCTTTTCCTCATGAGGATCTTCACTAGAAGAATCGCTAATAGGTTCAAACTCTTTCACAATCTCAATGATCTCTTCATCATTCAGTAAAGTAGTAACTTCTATATTATCCTCGACATCAACCAATTGGGAAGCAGAAATGTATTCACAAGGAGGATTTTGACATTTTTCAGGCAAAAGATCTAAATTACTTTGAAGGTCTTCTAAAGTTGCGAGTGTTGCATGAGTGTTTTGTGTATTTTGTAAGTGCTCGGATGGTAAAATGCAGGTGTGAGACCAGCAATTAAATATTATAGAAGATGTCACATTGTTCCAAGCTGTCTTTATCATTTCCAAAGCAGATCTTACGGACAAGTTAAGAAGCTCATTACTTTCAAGACAAGTTATGAAATGTCTTGTCTGAAGCTTTCTATAATGTGCTTTGAAGCTTTTTATAATTCCAGCATCCATAGGTTGGATATATGTAGTTGTGTTTGGAGGAAGAAAAATAATGTTAATGTTTGAAAATTCTTTTGTTTTGTGACAAGAGGCATTATCACACAGTAAAGTTATGTTTCTACCACTTATTTTCATTTGCTTATTGAGTTTTGTCAGCGAATTTTGAAACAAGATGCCTGTCATCCAGGCTTTTGTGTTATATGAATATTCAACATAAATAGAAGGGTCAAACTTTTTTCCGAAACAACGAGGTTCACTGTTTCAGCATAAATGGTTGGTCAAACGATCTTTACATTTTTTTGTCCTTTCACTGGAGCTGTTGCTAAAGTGCTATCAGGTTGAAGTTTATAAAACAACCCCCACTCATCACAGTTATAAATAGAGTAGCTGGATCTAAATTTGCCAGTTTTTCTCGTAACTTTTGACGCCCTATCTCTACCGCATTTTTATCGGCGCTTTCACTTTCTCCATGCGCCTGACGCTTACTTATTCCATGTCTTTTTTTAAATCGATCCAACCATCCTCGATAGTATGAAAAGTTAGTGATTTCTAAACTTTTACTGAAATCCTGAGCTTTTTCTAGTAACATCATGTCCGTTATACAAGCATTTTTTGACGTCATTCCATTATTAAACCAAAGCATAAGAGCTTCTTCCAACTTAATATTTTTAGCTGAACGCCCTGAAGTATAGCCTGCTTCGGGGACCCACTTCTTACTATTTCTCAGAATATCTCCAATAGTCGTGCGACCAATTATCACACCCCATTTGTTGGAAAAAAAAGTCTGCTATTTCAGTGTGGCTCCCTGCAGATTTTTCCTGTTTATACAAGCATATTAAATGTTTTTTTTTCTACTGATAAATCAGTACGTGAGCGTTTTTCTTGTTTTAAAGGAGTCATTCAAAAAGTAATACTAATCTTAAACATAAAATAAAATAGAGTTTAAAAAAATTCTAAAATACCAAGAAAAACAATAAATCTTGTTTTGAAATAAAAGTTTATCGAATTTTATTTTTATAATAGTCATTAAGTTGAAACCCTATATGAAAAGAGAAAAAAATATAAAATTAATGACCTACAGTAAACTCCAGGATTATAAAACCCCTTTTCGCAAAAGACCCCATTTAAAGTACAAAGTAAAAACTAAGATTAAACTTTTTTGTCCCTCATCTAAAAAACGGTTTTTTAATGGAAGGAATTTATCAGCCTAAAATATTACCTTGTCACTATATTTTGATCTACTCATGTGTTGAATCGACAGTCAATCAAAAAAGATGGGAGCTTAAATTACCCAAAAGTTTGCCGTATAAGACCTTTTTTCCAAACAAATAAGTATCATTTACAGAGGGTGAGAGGTTTCATACACCAAATAAAAAAATATATATAATTATAAAAAAAACTTTATTTTTGTGAAAGGTTCAATAATATTTTCTTTTAACTAATTGCAACACCTTGAATAATTCAATATTATTTCAAAAAATTCTGCATTTCAATTGAAATAAATGCCACTTAAGACAATTATTTGGGAAATTGATTAAAACTTCGAAACGGAATTTACAATATCGGATGATTAATAACTATGTTACGATTTTTAAACAATAATGTCGTTTGGTTAGACATGAAAATTTTAATAAGTCTACTTCTTTTTTTTCATCAAGTTTTTAAATATTTTTTACTTTATCATACTCATAAACAAAACATTTTTATTTAAAACTATTGATATATATTTTCTTTTAAGATTTTATAATTATAAAGGAAAAAATAGATATAATTTAAAGTAGAAAAATTGCTCTTTATAACTTAAAACACTTACAGGGCGCAGATAGTAAAAAATTATCAAAATTTTTTTTATAATGTCTAATAACTTCTGATCAATAATAAAAATGATTAATGAAAGAGAGAGATGTGCCAGAAAGATTGTGACAGCTAAATCATAACTCAGAAAAAGATTTGCCTTTCCTTCTGAAAAGAACATTTGCGAAGTAATATGCAATGTATGATATTTTTTGTCATCATTACCAAAAAATCACAAGAATGTGTGCACCAATTTCCCGCAATATCGAGACAATTGTTAATATTTACTACTTTAATTATTCATTGGTTACTAAAATTTGATGACGGAGACGAATGTTGAGACTGACGGAACTTCGAGGAATTACCGTTACCAAAAATAACATGACGGATGTTGAGGGCGCCCAAAAATAGGAGGCGGATTTCAAGGTTCGACTGTATATTATACCTAGGCAAAAGTCATTGGAGCTGCGTAATTTGTATTCAAAGTAAAAATTAGGCAAACTGATATTATTAAATGGTTCCAAATTTCAGTAAGTGAAAAATATCAATAGAGATATTGTTCAAAGAGGTATATATCAAACAAAAAGTTGAGGAAAGTTATTGGATAGACCCCAAATGTCAAGATTCATAACAGAAAGATTAACATTATAGTCTAGGTCAGTGTTTCTCAACCTTTCATTACCTGCGGCCCCCTTACCAAGCAAGTCAATACCCGTGGCCCCCTAAATTTCAAATAATAAAAATTTTAAAATTAAAAAATAAATTAAATTTTATTTTAAATTTTAAAAAATTATAAATGAAAGTAAAATTTTTTTTGAATTTATTCAATGAGAAACTTGCTGTTGAGCTTGTGTGACGAGACTTTTTATGCCTGGCTTCGTTTGGGATACAGCAAGGCGAATATCGTTGCCAGCATCAAGCCGTTTTCTGGACTTTGTTTTGATAGTGGCCAAGTCAGAAAATACACACTCGCAAAGATAAATTGTAGCAAATTGAACTAGTATTATAGATGCTTTCTTGCTGAGTAGAGGGTAGGCATCCTGAACAGATAACCAGAAAGTAGAGAGATCTTTATTGCTACTAAAAGCAAGTTTCATTGCTTTAGATGCCTTAAACTCTGCTAGCTCTTCTCCTTCGTCTTCAGTACATTCAATTTCAGTGTTGAATGTGTCCCTATGCCATGAAACATCTAATGGTGCATCGTCAAAATAAGATTTGAACTCATGAGTTAGGATGCTGAGATGTTCAGTAATACATTCTTTGATGCCGATGGGAAGCTTGATTTGTGGTTTTCATCTCGTTGAGTCGACTAAATATATCTGCCAAGTAGGCAAACATCATAACAAACTCTTCTTTGTCAAAATAAACATTCAGTTTATTGTCATTTTCTTGCAAAAAAGCTTTTACTTCCAAACGTAATTCAAACAATGGGGAAAGACAGTTTCACCAACGAACTTTAGTGTAGAGCAGGAGTTAGCAAGAAGTTGGAAGAGTCTGTGATTTTTAGCCTTGGAACGGATAAGGTTGATCATTTTAACCGCAACGTTCATAACTTCCAACAAAGAAGACGGGAGAGTTTTTGAGGCTAGCGCATAACGATGTAGTGAACAGTGAGAAGATGTTATATAAGGCCATTCATTTTTGCCTAATGTAACAAACCCTCCTTTAACGCCAATCATTGTTGGAGCACCATCAGTACAAATGTACTTGAAATTCTGCCACTTAAGACCTGTATTTTTGAAAAAAGAATCCACGATTGCTTTAACATCTGCTGCTGTCGTTGTACTTGGCATCCAACTACAAAACAAAAACTCTTCCTTCATCTTTCCATTTTTTCATATCGAACGAAAGCAATCAACTGACTATACATAGCAATGTCGGTAGACTCGTCTAATTGGAGATAGACTAGCCTGAACTCTGCTTTGCCTAATTTCAGAGCAAACTTGACGACACACATCAGCAGCCATGTCATTAATCCGCCCGCGGATTGTATCATTAGACAGGAAAACTTGCTAAATCTTTTTTTTGCCTCTGGACCAATCATTAATTCAACCATTTTTTCTGTACATGGCTTAATTAGCTCCTCTGCAATAGTGTGGGGCTTCTTGCACTTTACAATTTGGTATGCTACTTCGTAGCTGGATTGAAGAGCAGGTTTTTCTTCTGGCCGAAAGCCAAATTCAGGAATTCTAGCTTCGCGTTCATACCGGGCTCGTTTTGCATACATAGCCTCAACACTATCGTTCTTATTTTGAGGATGCATTTTGTCGCGATGATTTAAAAGTTTACATGGACGTAGTGATGCATTTGACATCACCAGTGAGCAGTGTATACATTGCGCACAATTAACGCCATCTCGAATTACATTTGTAAATCCAAACTTAACGTAACTGTCATTCCATTTACGAACTTTTGACATCTATCAAATTAAACATCTTATAAAGATATGATATAGTCATAGTATATAGAATGTTCACTAGTTTGTTCATTTTAAATGATTTTTTCAAAAGTTTACTTTTTATTACAACATAAGTCTTACAGGTCTACTTGTGTAGTCTGAATCAAAAACACTATTCTAGTTTAAATACTGAATGAGAAAATTAGAATTTTTTTAAATTTTACGGTATATAAACCTCATTGGTCAGTCCTATTGATGAAATTAAGATTAACAACCAAAAAATTTCGCACCTCAATAATTTTGAGGATGTGCGCCCCTGGGTAGATCTTCAATTTAGTCAAGATACATATTTTTTTTTAATTATTTCTTTTGATCACACGTTCTCTTTTCAATTAGTTTTCAGATTGCTTTCTTCTCTAATACTAATCTTCAAAAGATTTTATAATAAGTTTTGTTTTTTTAAATAAATATTTCATACTCAAGATGATTGAAGAAAGTATTATAAGCCAAAATATACAAAATAAAAAAGTATATTTTTACTAGCCGGTCCCGTGGTCGTTTCTCGCTTCGCTCGAAACATAGGATTCTGGGTAGTGTGTATATTGAGTTGCTAATTCAAATTCGCTTCGCTCGAAACGACCACGGGACCGGCTAGTTTTTATTGTTTAGGCTACGCTCGAAACATAGGATTCTGGGTAATGTGTATTTTGAGTTGCTAATAGTGTTATATGGTATGGTGATCAGTTTTTAGAATAATTGTATCTTTTCTGTGTATTTTTCTATTACACCATATAAAATACATACAAAAGATATTTCAACCAATCAGAATGCTTAAAAAATTTTTTAATTTTTTGTACTAATATAAAACGTTTTTTTTGAAATTTTTTTTACAGAACTCATTTTGACGCATCCATTAATAATTCAATTGCCACTTCGGGATATTTTTTAAAATTTGGTATAAAAACAGATATTTATTTTTTTTGAAAATATTTTTGAAGACAGTATCTAGAAGTAAACCGCAAATCTGATTGAAGCTTTCAGATATTTTAAACCATAAATGCCAAACCTGAGTCCAAAAATGAAACCCGCATCTTCCATTTGGCATAAAAACGGATATTTTATTTAAATTTCAAAAATATTTCTGTAGACATTAGACGTAAATCGAACATCAGATTGACACTTTCAGACATTTAAAACCTCTAAATGAAAAAACTAATTTCAGAAATAAAACTAGCATTGTTGATTTGGTATAAAAACATATATTTAATGTAAAATTAGAGGGAATATTTTTGGAGATAGTTTTCAGACGTAAACCGCAAATTTGATTGACACCGACTGTAAAACCTCTAAATGCGAAAACTGCGTCTAGAAATGATACCATCATGATCTATTTACTATAAAAACATATATTTCATTTAAAATTTGAATCAATATTTTTGGACACAAATTTTAGAACTAAAGGCAAATTTGATTGATACTTATAGGTATTTTCAAATCCTAACTGCAAAAATTGAGTCCATAAATTAAACTAGCATTGTTGATTTGGTATAAAAATATATATTTCATATAAAATTTGAGATATATTTAAACAAAATAATAAAACAGTACCTTCTCGACTCAATTTTCATAATCAGGGTGTACAAATTTCTGAAGGTGTTTGTCAAATTCCCGGTTTACGACTGAAAATTGAATCCAAGAATATTATTCAAATCTTAGATATATTTCTATACCAAATGGATCATGCTGATTTCATTTATCAACTCAGTTCTAGCAATTAGGATTTGGAAATGTGTAAAAGTGGCAATTAAATTTGCGGTTTACGTCTAAGAAGGTGTCTCGAAGACATTTATCTACATTTTAACTAAAATGTGTATTAATCAAACAGGGTGATTTTATTTCTTGATTCACTTTTTGCAGTTAGAGGGCGAAAATGTCAACGATATTTGTGCTTGACGACTAAAAAGTATTTCTAGAATATTATTTGTATTTTCAATAAAATATATTTTTTATACTAAATAAATCTGGCTGATTTCATTATTGGACTCAGATTTCGTAATTAGGATGTGAAAGTGTCAAGCAAATTTTTTAGTTTCGCCTGTAATTTTTTTTTCAAAAATACACCTAATACCACTTTTGGCTAAGTTTTTATCATTATTGTGAAAAAATGTGTCAAAGTGGAAATAAAAATAGTGATCTATGCCTGAAAATTATCTCTTATAAATATTTTTTTCAATTAGGGTGCAAGAATTTGTGGAATTATCAATCAAGAGAGACTTTTGGAAAAAAACAAATTCTGAAAAACGTCAAATAGTGCTAAATAGTCAAAATATATTTTATTCTCATATTTTTTCCAAATATTTTGAACTCTAGTTTTACATATGAAAAATATTTCAGTTTCCCACCTTTCACATTTTCCTCCACTATATTTTATTAAGATTGTGGTTAATTTTTATATAACAATTTTCATTCATTTATTTTTTAAATTTATAAAACTTACTTTTTATTCTGTATAATGTAAAATTGTCAATTTCTACTTTATAAAAAGGACGACATGATAAAAGACTGACAAAAATATAATGAAACTTTAATAGAAGACTTCAACAATAACTCCGACTAAAAACTAACTAACTGGTTATATAAGGGATTGAAAAACAAACCAAGCAAGAGAATACCAACATTAAGTTGAATCAGAAAGGCCTTTTTGCTGAGAAGGAGACGATAAAATAACGTACAAAATTAGTAACAAATTGGTATATGGCAGGTGAATAAATCATTGAGAAACGCGAATGTTATGCCCAATTAAATATAATTTTTCTAAATTTTCTAAAGTATAATATCGCAATATATCTATAGCTTTATATTTATCAGAAGAATTTTTCAATTGGTGATTCTTTATTCAAATTTGCATTTCTTTACCTCATTTTATAAAATAGGAATTCATCCAATCCAATTAATGTATAATAATTTTATGTTTCGAGACTTTTTATCGTATAATGGAAACAATCTGGATTTCAGGTCCCCCCTACAAAAGTAGGTATTATCTGCTTGAAAGCAGGGGTATCATGTGAGCCAGAATACTCACACTCTTTGTCGCCTGATTTTTTGAGGTGAAGCCAGGTCGGTCAGAAGTCGCTATTGCTTGTGTTCTAGCAAGATTGCACATTTGTTCACTCACACCTCGTTTCCAACAGTCTTTGTAACATTGGTGGTCTTGTCCGTGTGGCGAGCACGTCACCCTCGAAGTCTTTAGTTTGCGTCCACCCTCCAATAAACCCAGGCATGTTCAGTCAGCACAGCCGTCTTTGTCGTTGCATGCTAGGCAGGCAACTCAGACACCCTGCCCCATATGTTATGGCTGGTTGTATAAATTTTTGCCTTTAACTTTATTAAAAATATTTTGTCGTACATGATTGCCTTAACTTCTTTCCACTTCATCAAGCTACCATTTATTCTTTCTTGTACCTCTTTTTCCTACTCACTTGATTCAATTCTTTGGCATGACGATCCATGATTTTTAGTTTTTCTTCTTTACCTCTGCTACATACGATCGTTTCTGTTTTCACAGAATTCATTTTTAACCCTACTTTTTCGAAACATGTTTGCCATAAAATATTCTGTTTTGCAGTTCTATTTTACTCTCAACCAGAATTACCAAGTCACCTTCAAAAAGTAATTCGCATAGTTCTTCCGCTCTACGTTCTTCAGATATGACATCAATGAGAATTCTAAACAAATGTGGGCTCAAAGCGGTACCCTGATGCAGACCAACTTTAACCCCAAATGTTCTGGAGAGACAATTTGTCTTTCTGACTATTTTTTCTGGAACCTTCTCTTTTCTCAAGCAAGCGTAGACTAGTTCTCTGGGAATAGGATAATAGGCCTTTTCAGTATCTTTAAAACCACAATAGACTGACAATTTATTTCAAACTTCTTTTCTATGAGTTGACTAGTTGACTCCCGATATCGTTACCAGGTATCACTTTACAATATTTTAAGTTCTTTCTACTGTATATATAACATATAAAATAATTTGATCATGTTTTAGTTCCTTTTAATGTTATATTTTCATTTTTTTTTCGTATTTTGAAACCCAACCCCTTTCCACTCTCTTTATCCATGCTGTCTTTTTAAAAAAATTAGAAATTTTCTTTTTTAAACTCGACAATTTCACTTTCGAAATGTCTTTAAATGTTTTGTCAAGTGTTCTATTCAAATCTTGCCTCCCAATCTCATTTATGCGATCTATTTTCCCCATATTAACTATGCCTTCATGCTCCTCTTTCTCCTCCATCACTAGCATCTCTTCGTATGATATTAAGGCCATTTCGACATCTTCATTTTCTTCTTCTCTTCCATACATTTCAGAAGTAAATGCAGGTTTGCTGAGCTCTATTTTTGTTAATTCCTCATTTACGTCATTCTTTTTTACCGATACCAACTTCTCTACTATATTTTTATTGCTTTCATAGCTAAGCTCTGTTGTACTCTCAACATCATATGAATTTATGTTAAATTTGGTTTTTAATTTTTTGTACATAACTTTACATATGTATGTCAACATTTTCAACAGCAACAATATCTTAAAAATTCTTTCCAATTTTTTGGCCATTTTTAAAAGTAAAATAAAAGAAATGAATGTATTTTATAAGAATAAGGGTTAATAAGCTAAACTAACGCCAGTCTGTGTGTCGCTGGAAGCATTTTCATTGATTGAATTTATTTATTGACATATAGTTGACAAATCAAAGGAGAAAATGAGACTATATCTCTATATAATAATAAGCAAGTGTGTCTGTCTGTGTATCAGTAGCTGCAAGCATTTTGATTAGTTGAAATTATTGGGGGGGGGGGGGGGGGGGGGGGGGGGGGGGGGGGGGGGGGGGGGGGGGGGGGGGGGGGGGGGGGGTTTATATATATGCTTTGTGTGTATTTTTATATGGTCTGATGAGTTGAAATTATTTATACGTTTTCTGTGTATTTTTACATGGTGTGATGAGTTGGTTTAATCGTGTTATGGCGTGGTGATGAGTAGGGCGGTTAAAAGTCAAAAATTTCAAAAAAAAATTCATATTAAAAAAAGATAAGGTCAATAAAGTCAACATTTTTTTTATTCGGTCAAAGAAAGTCAAAATTTACTGAAACATAATTTTTTGAATAATGAATAATTTTTTTATTTGCTAACATTAAATTATTCCATTCTTGTTTATGACCATCTGTGCTTTTTGTATTTTTAACTCGCACTTCTCAAATTTTATTAGATTCAATCCGAATTTTAAACTTTCATAGACAGAACTTTCATTTCAGAATCTATCATATTTTTTAAAAAGTACCGTAATGAAAAATTTTTCCATAGGCTTTTTATACATATTTTTTGAGGCAGAAAGATTACTTTCATCTACTTTTATTATGATATCCTAGAAATAAAGTAAGCAATCACAGTTTATAGATAAGTCATTTCTAAAATTTGATGCTTTGGTGTTGAATTTTTTTATTTGTATAATCATTTTTATGTTTTTGAGTAATATCCAATTTCTTCTTTCTTTTGTCCAATTTTCTGTCTAAGTTGAAATAAACAAGGCCTAAAATTAAAGTGTTTTTTCATTGTCTATTTGTATACGGAGAGGGAGTCATTAAAATTAAAGGAGTCGGAATGTGAGTTTTTGATATAAATTTTGGTTCCCAGCAATCAATTCAACTTTTTTAAACTTACTTCAATTCACCTTTAACTTTTAGTCCTTGATATTTTCAAAACTAATATTCTAAAAAATTATTATTAATTGACTTTTTTTGTTTTTATTCAGAGCAAGCAAGTTAAACACCTTTTTAAAGAGTAAACTGCCTAAAACTTCAAAAAGTTCAAAAACAAAGGTACAAGCATTTGTCGATGTCTATCCCAATGAATTTACTGTTGATTTAAGCAGTAGTTTGTATTGTAAGCTCTGCAAAATTAATGTAAAATTTGAAAAGTCTTTTTTTGTGGAAAGTCATCAAAATGGGGAAAAACACAAAACTTTAAAAGAATCTGCTTTACAAAATCAAAGTTTGAATCACTTCATAGAAACTTCAAACAAAAACTTTCAAAAATAATAGTCAAGTCATTTTTAGAAGCTAACAACATCCCACTACATAAATTTTGTCACCAAAGCATCGTTAACTTATTTTCTAGTATGTGATTTTCACTACCTTCTATTTCTCAGAGTCGGAAAATGGTGGATGATCTAGCAGTTGAAAAAATTGGAGAAATTAAAAGTTTTTTGGAAGATAAAAAAGTTTTTTAATGCTTGATGAAACTGAGATAGCATCAAATATTTTTGCAATGTTTTAATTGGTGATATAGAGGTTGTTCAAAAAACTTGGTTGGTTCAATGTTTTGCCTTGGACCAAAGAAAGCATTCAAATAATAGATGATGTTTTAAGAGAGTTTGAAGTTAAAAGAGAAAACTTCCCTTTATTTATGACAGATGCGGCTTCCTACAATATCTCTGCAGCAAAAACACTGAAGTTGCGTTATGGAAATCTCTTTCATATCACCTGTTCCGCTCATTTAATGCACAACTGTGCCATGAAAGTTTGGGTGTTTTACAAAGAAGTTGACGAGTTAATAACCTCAATGAAAATGCTGACCGTGAAAAAGAAAAACTCTGTTTAAAGATAATGGCAGCCCACCATGTCCGATCGTAAAAAATTGGTCATCTTAGTTGAAAGCTACCATCTATTACAGCGATAATTTACCTGAAGTCCAAAAAATTGTTGAATCTATTCAAGATAGTGAAGGTTTAATTGCTAAAAAAGTTCTTAAAGCACTTGAAAATGAAAACTTAGTGGTGGTACAACTCTACAACATAAAGAAGTGTTATTCTACCATATGCGACATAGTTGAAAAAACTTTGTCCACAAATTATTCTATAAAAAATGCCTATGAAAGTTATGGTAACTTAAATTTTGAAGAAGATGAATGCGAAATTAAAGTCTACGCAAAGTCAAGAATGAACAAAAATGATTTGAAAAAAATAATGGAGTTAGAAAATTCTGAAATCGCGCCCTCGACATATTTACTTTTACATAACTGCCAGTCAACATATGTTGCAGCGGAGCGATCTTTTTGGCTATGAATGCTAAAGATAGAAATTTTTTGCTTACTAATATATTTAAATATTTTATATTTTATTATAATACATCATCATAAAACGCGATCTTTGTTCCTTTTTTTCTACCCTTTCAAAACGAAATCATTAAAAAAGTATTGCATTTATTCAAAAATTTTAGTTAAAGTAGGTTTTGAGTTGAAATTGAATTCTTAAAGATAGGTCAAAATTTTTTCTAAGTCAAAAATTTCAAAACGATAGGTCAAAAAATGTGTGATGATGAGTTATTAATTTTTAGCATAGTTGTATGTTTTCAGTTTATTTTGCTGCTATTCTGTTGATCAATCCAAATATTGTGAATTCAATCGTGCTGATATTTTTTGATTAAAATGAAATTTTTTATCAACATTTATCGCTTCCCTCCAAACAAACACTCTACCAATGATTCTTATGTTTCAAGCGCAGGGAAAAACAACCACGGGACCGGGTAGCATAAAAAAAATACACAGAAAATACAGAGAGTAAGTTTGTTAATGCTAAAAACGAATATATCAACCATATAAAAATACACACAAAACATATAGCGTTAACTCAGCCATCTATATACAGTGGAACCTCGGTTTTTGAAGTACAATTCGGTTTTCGACCAAAAAAACCGAGCCAAACAAACTTGTTTCAGTTTTCAAACAGAATTCGGTATTCAGCCAGCTGCCAATATGTAAGACGTGCACATAGAATTGATAACACATTTACACATTATATATACTAACAGTGCACATAACATATATAATCATCATTCTGGCACATAACAAATCATACTCTCATTTTTTTTATAATTTACACTTGTCACTTGCGTTTTCTTTCTTTTTCTCTTAGAGCTTATAAAATGAAATTTTTATGACATATCATTTAGATACAGTGCTAATCATGTCTTCTAAAGAAAATATAAGTGACGGTGACAAAGGAAAGCAAAAAACTAAGAGAGTAGCCCTAGAAGTAAAGAAGGAAAGGATAGCAAAATACGAAAAATTCGTGCTTCCAATCCTGCGTCAGAGTATGACATAGCGAAATCTACATTATCAACGTTTTTGAAAAATAAAGAGATTATTAAAGCTGCTCATGTGGCAAAAGGATCTAAAGTGATTAGTAAACAAAGACCACAGATAATAATTGAAGAAGTTGAAAAGTTATTGTTCGTGTTTATTAATGAGAAACAGTTGAAAGGGAATCGTGTAAGCTAGTTAATAAAATGCATGGTG
This sequence comes from Nectonema munidae, assembly GCA_030549495.1. Taxonomy (NCBI): domain Eukaryota; kingdom Metazoa; phylum Nematomorpha; class Nectonematoida; family Nectonematidae; genus Nectonema; species Nectonema munidae. The sequence continues at coordinate 507,909 of JAUIRK010000509.1, forward strand.
CAGGTTTTGAAAAGTTGGATTTTAAAGTAAGCTGAGGAAGGTTCGAAAAGTTTAAAAAAAGAAGCGGAATTCACAGTGTAATTTGTCATGGAGAGGCTCCAAGTTCAAACAGGGGAGGAGCAGAGAAGTTTAAAAAAGAATTTAATGATTTCATAAAGACGGAAGCTTTTCTCCCAGAACCGGTTTTTAATGGAGACGAAGCAGGTTTATTTTGGAAAAAGTTGCCAAACCGCACTTATATAACAAAAGAGGAAAAAGCGCTACCAGGTCATAAACCTGGTTGACTCTTTTGATGTGTGGAAATGCTAGTGGTGATTTCAAAGCAAAGCCGCTCTTGGTCTATCACTCAGATAACCCACGAGTGTCTAAGCGAAATAATGTAATGGAAAGCAATTTACCTGTAATGTGGAGAGCAAATGCAAAAGCTTGAGTCACTCGCAAATTTTTCACGAAGTGGATACTTCAAGTTTTTGCTCCAAGTGTTAAAAAATATCTTCAAGAAAAAAGGTTGCCACTAAAATGTCTTTTGTTACTTGACAATGCTTCTGCTCACCCTCCAGATTTGGAGGAAGACTCGGTTAAAGTACAACCTGGGTATTTTTTACCCATATGTTTTTTCCATATCTTATATATCAAAAACTTTTAACTCGATTCAAATAAAATTTAATTTATGTTATTAAATTTCAATTTACTTTAAAATAACTTCACAAAAAACTTGATTTTTCATATTTTCAAAAAACTGTGATAAAATATATGCGAAAGTACATCCCTGGGTAAAAAATACCCATATATGTGTCACTAATATTATATGATTTCTAAGTCTCTATAACAACATACATTCCTGCTGCATGTGTCTTGTCAAATTTTGACGTATCTTACTTGCTGTTTTCATTTATCTTCATCACCTGTTCTTCGATTTTTTTCATTTACACGTCAGTTTCATTTATCATTTTGATTGAACAAACTTTGCTATTATCTTACTTCAGAGCCATCATATATATTATTTCTCAAGCTTTTTTATACTTTTCCAATGCCTAAAGAAAGAGAGTCAAAAGAAAGAGCGCTGTGTTCCATATATCAATCTATGTTGAGCGATAGTGAAAGTGAAAATCGGGTGATAGATAAGCTTTGCCCATTTGGTGTTGAAGAAGTTGATGAATTTTCTTCTGAAGATGATGATAGTTATAACGACGAGTTTCTCTCATCTTGTGATGAAAACGATGTAAGTGAGGATTTTTTTGAATCTGAAAGTGAGTCTGATAATGATAATATACCAGCAAATTCCAATTCACTAAAGTCAAATTTGATCTCGAAAGATGGAAAAACATGGATAACCTATCCGTCAAATTTTCTCAAAAAACAACAAAAAGCGAATATTTTTCGTGAAATTCCCTTCAAAATTCGTGACTGCTTAAAACCTGACTGTGAGAGCGATGCATATTCATCGAAAAAATTATTGAAACATCCGTTCTTTATACCAATCTTTACGCTCGACGGCAGATAAGGAAGTTCAATTCTCAATCTTCCAAACAAAGATATTGGAAAAAAGTTTCAACAATAGAGATGAAATCTATTTATGGGCTTCTTATTATTGCAGGTGCATACCGTGCGCATTATAGATCAACTACTGAACTTTGGTCGACTGCTCATGGACATCCAATTTTCAGATCAACGATGAGTAGAGAAAGATTCATACAAATAAAGTCTTTTTTGCGATTTGATGATGTCAAAAGAAGAAATAAATCAGATCCTTTGGCTCCAATACGTTTTTTAGTCGAAAGTTTTTTTTGAAAAACTAAGAACATATGTTTTCGCACCAGAATATTTAACAATAGACGAGCAACTTTTGGAATTTCATGGAAGAGTCAAGTTCAAACAATATATACCTACCAAGCCAGGTAAATTTGGGATCAAGTTTTTTTTGCTTTCAAGCTCTGATGGTGCATACGTTTTCAAAGGATTTGTGTACATCGGTAAAAATAGCTTACAGGGAAAATATCAGTCAGATAAAACATCTACAGAAGGAATTGTTTTACAGCTTGCAGAACCCTTTTTATCCAACGGTAGGAACATAACTGCGGATAATTTTTTCAGTTCTTATGAATTAGCAGATAAATTACTCTCAAAAAGTACCACTTACGTAGGAACTGTCAGGAAAAACAAAAGATTTATACCTCCACAAGCACTTTCAAAAAGTAAAAACAAAGGTTCGTGCAATTTCTTTTTTCATGAAAATAAGGTTTTGTGCTCATTTTACGACAAAAAATCTACACCCGTAATTCTTATTGATACTTTTGGACAAAATTTTAACAAACCTAATACACCTTCAAACTGCAAGCCAAGTACGGTGCTTTTTTATAATGAAACTAAAAGTGGGGTTGATATTGTTGATAAAAAAGTTCGAGCATTCACTTGTAAACGAAAGTGTAAAAGATGGCCTGTTGGTGCAATTAGTAACTTGATCGATATTGCTGGAATCAACGCCTTCTACATTTACAAGCGTGCAAACGAAAAACCTCTGCTTTCTCATTATGAGTTTCTACGAAATGCTGGTTACCAACTGGTTGATGATCAAATAAAAGAAAGGATGAAAGATAAGTTAGCTCTACAAAAAAATGTTGTAAACTCCTTAGAATTATGTGGTTATGAGGAAAGAAATACTACATCAAATTCTAAAAAAATCAAAATAGAAAAGCAAAGAGATGTGTTTTTTTGTAAGACAGACAGAAAGTCAAAGACATTATGCTCAATGTGTCAGAAGGTTATTTGCAGCGAGCACTCGCTACCAATCTGCATAAGTTGCTTTGAAATAAAAAAAATAAACGTTACTTTTTGTTTTTTTAGTCATATTATTGTTTGATACAAAAAAAGAATTTATATTTTTATGCTTTCTCGGCTATTTTGGTTTAAATTTATAAATTTTTAATATGGGTATTTTTTACCCAGGGTTGTACTTTAGCGTATAATTTTTTTGACGTACTCTAACCGTTAAAGAGTTTGAAACACAACTTCAATATTATAGGAAATCGACCAACAGGTGATTTCAAATTTCAAGAAATTGTACACCAAAGACCTGTTTCGTAGGTGTTTTAAAATTACAAATCAAATTGAATTAACTTTAAAAGAGTATTCGAATCCATATTTTAATTATTAATTAATTAAGTTGTTTTGTGACGTTTGCACCCCTCCTTTTGGGATTGGGGGGCCCCCCGGGGGGTGGGGTCCAAGTTTATTTGGGTTTTCCCCCCCCCAAAACCCAATTGCCCCTTTTTTAAAAAAAAAACTCTCTTTTTTATAATTTTTTTTAAAAAATTTTTTTTAAAAAAATAAAAAAAAATAATAAAAAAAAAAAATCCTTACCCGGACCCCCCCCACTTTGGGAAAAAAAATTTTTTTTTTTGGGGTTGGTTAGTTAACAAACAAAAAAGAGTCGCCTCACCAAAAACTAACCCATATTTTTTTTTTTATTTTAATCACATCGACAATGCATGGAACCACTTTTTCGCTTTGCGCTTCCGCATTGTGCCTTTTGATTATTACTCACACATCACCCGATTTTTGCTGCTTACTCTCTCTCTCTATATAGAGCGCCCTCCCCCCCCCTCCCCCCCCTCTCCTCTTTCTCTACGCGCCGACGCTCGTCTTTGTGTGGGGCTCACCCCCCCCCCCCCCCCCCCCCACACATACTCTTTCTTTTTTCTCCCTGGAGAAGAGAAAAAAAAAAAAAAAAAGAGAAGGGGGGTGAGTCAACCCCGACTGGAGCCAAGTAGATTAGTTTCACATAATAAGGATTTATTAGAGGTCATTCGTAAAAACCTCACAAACAACGACGTAGATAGCGATTGAAGCACCAACTCTTCGCCCACCAACAAGAGAGCTTACTCCTCGGACAACTCCGATGGTGAATTCATAAAGGTCACGGGGCGCAGTAAGAGACCCTCACATCCCAAGGTTGCAACCATGACAAAGCCAAAATATGTTACAATCTTTCTAAGGAACATGCCTAACTTGGGTAGCAAGTTAAGTACTTACAAGGCGATTTTGGCCCAGAAGCCTAAACTTAAGATAGTCAACATGTTCAAGTTGGCTAAGTTGAATTTAATTAAGGTCTTGGTGGAAGATAACGATTCTAAGGAAGCGTTACTTCAACCATTTCCCCAGTGGCCTTTTGTCAAGGGTTATGTGCCTAGAGCTAAAGCCTGTGCTATTGTTCTCAAGGGCTTAACCATGCAAGATGCACCAGACGTATCGGCGGCAAATAATATCTAGGATTTTCTAACACTGTGGAACCACTGTTTTAAAATATGGCAAGGGGATCTTGTTTAAAAGTCAACCTTGAGAATCAGGCAACTGTAGACCAGTTGACCAAAAATATCCTGATTATCCTAGGTCTGAAATTCGCCTGCCATGAATTCCTTCCAAGCCTAAAGCATTACAATGTTACAAATGCCAGAAATTAGGACACGTGTCGGCTGCTTGCCCAAACAAAGAATGTTGTCTTATTTGAGGAGGTGAGCATGACCGTCGCACGTGTAAGTCAGCCAAACCAACGCTCATAAAATGCTATCTTTGTGGGGGTGAGGGACACTCAAGTGCCTACAATAACTGCCCAACAAAGCTAGCCACTCTTCAACAAAAAGATTTTGCAAAAAGAACTCAGGTAGCTACAAAAAAAGAGGTAAAGGTAACAACACAGGTAAAGCCGGTTCAGGTATACAGGTCAACACCATACATTCTATCTAATCCAGTATTAGCTAGTACCTCTTACTCCCAAGTTGTAACTAGCCCCGTATTACCCAAGGCACATATAGTAAATGAGCACTCCTTCTCTGGGGATGCCATTTTAAAAATAGCGCTCTTCATTTTTAAATCACCACTGTTCAAAGAACAGTTGGAGAAAATGGTGAGCGCCGTGGCTGGGGACCTCCTAATAGAGTGTCAGTAAATAGGATAGTGTAGTGCCAATCTGTAATGCTCAAATTTTTGCACGTCAACATCAACGGCCTGGCTAAGAAACGTAGTGCTCTAATTGAGCTCCTTACCGAAAATAATATAGATGTCTTCTCTCTGAACGAAGTCAAATCTCAAGCCAAGTACTCCATCCGCATCCTCGAATATAGGACATTTGTGCATCAAGCCACTCGCGAGGTCTAGCGATGGGTGTGCGAGAGGGGTTAAAGGTTTCCAGTTTTACGATAAGTGACTCTGGAGGCTCGATGGACCTCAGGAAGAATAAGTATTTTCACATTCCAAATGTAAACAAAATCAAAATGACCTTCGCCCCCCCCCCCCCCCCAATAATTTTCTATAAGTAAGAGTTGTGCTTGTTTATAAAACATGTATGATGATCGCATTATAGGACGTAATGATCATTCGAATACATGATATTGTAAGATAAGAGAATAAAAGAGGGAATGTAGACTTTCGAGTCAAGCATCATGCCAAGCTGCTCTGAAATTCCTATCAAAAATATTTTACAAACGATGTGAGAGCTATATAATAATAATAATCCATTGTTTCAATATGCACACAATAAGTAAGCAATCTTTATCACAGTGTCTCCTTGTAGTATTTTTGAGTAAACACATGTTGATGCTCCACTAGATTTTCTCATTTTCTTCTGTCACAGGGATTCTATTTCTCTTTCTGTCCCCTTCCGCTTACTCTGCTAAAACTCAATCAATCAAGCTCTCTTCTCTCATTCATGCTATCTTCTCTCATTCAAGCTCTCTTCTCTTGTTGCTACCCTATCTCATTCAGCTCTCTTCTCTCCAGTGGCGTAGCTAGGCTGGGGCATGAGGGGCCGTGCCCCCCCCCCCCCCCATATACCTCATGCCTCCATGCACATTATGCCATATCAGTTTTCGGAAATTTCTCCAATGAAAGGATGAAGAAAGTATAAATAATGTTGCTCAAGTTATATTGTGCCCCCCCCCCCTATCAACTTTTTCCTGGCTAAGCCACTGCTTCTCTCTAATTTGTATTTAGAGTTAAATTAAAAATAATTCTATTTTATCTCATTAGAAACTAGTTTTTAGCGGAATATAAGTTCAATATTTTCAGAACCTTTTTTCATGATACCAAAGTTCAGCTATTAAAATTAATCACAGAGATTTTTGGTAAAAATTTAGTTCCATCAATACAACAAAGATTTTGAAAAATTGAAATTTGTTTGTTTGAAAAATAGTTTTCAATCGTTACAATTTTATATCAATGAATATTGTCACACTCGCGTTAAAAATTTTTTTCAACATAGGTAATTTAATCTTGATCAGTACATTTGTTACATTTTGTAACATTTCAATACCTTAATATTTTCAAGTCAAGAAATTTTTTTTAAATAGCTATTTGGGAATGAATATTTTGACTACTATTCAGTTTAAAAGCAAAAATACTCTATTTGTTTAATATTTGAGCAGAGATATTTTTTATAATGTTCGATTGTTAAATTTTGTAAGTAACACTACATAATTAATTAAATCTTTTTTTTAAGAAAATTTGTTGATTATTATATTAAAATATAATATCGAAACAAAATGTTTCAGTTGTTAAAAATGTACTTGATCTATTTATGACAGCTGTCAGAATTTTATTTGTAGGCAGAAATAGTCAAAAAAAAAACGCAATGATTTTTTTGTTCTCGTATACTATGATTTTTATGATTTATGGTAGTTTAAATAGTTTATTTATGATTTTGTGTTCTTACATAATTTTATGAAAATTGATTAAACTACCATTTTTTGTATACTATGATTCTTTACAATATGTAAAAAATACAAGTGCTACCAAATCACCCTATAAGGATTAGCTACTTCAACATTGGCTTTTGCTGCTTATAAAAACTTGAAAATATCAAATAAACTATCTCATTTTTTATGACTCCTATTAGTTTGAAATTATTCTGAGAACAGACAGTTTCGTTTTAAAATAGTGAAAATTGCTTTATTAGTTTATTTTGTTTCCTTTCTCTCTTATGTTAATTATGTAGCAAATGTTTCAATTTTGAGTAAAAGGTAAGGTAAAGGTACTGTGGGTGTGTTTTCATTGACAAGGCAGTACCACTTATGTCAAACTATGAACAAATTGGTATCGAATCAAGAGGATTCCGTGCTGAGTGCATGATCTCAACCAACCTGCCATGTCACCCATAGAGTATGCTGTAGGGGATACGTAAAATTAGTTTTCAAAAAACTTAAGTTATGCTGTAAAATTTTTTAGTTTTTGTTGAAGCTCTATAACTTTTTCTGGTAGACTTTTTTTACTTAAAAGTTATTATAAAAGGCAAATCATTGCAAAATGTTAAAAGTAATTTTACTTTTTGTAGATTTTTGTAGCTTGCACTAATTTAGCTTTTAAACTATTTTTGAATGATGCTGAGAAAAATGAAGTAATGCAATCTTAATTTATTGTTTTATTTTTGTTTGAACAATTTTCTCTTTATTTTATACCCTTTTTTGAGAGTCTAGCTAACTTACACTTATTCTTATACACTAAAAAGAATGAAAAACTAATACGAAGTTTTCTAACTTTAGTTCTGTTTTACATTTTTAATAGAAATTACCTCAGAAAAGTTATGTAATTTAGATGTGTTTTTTTTAATTTATTTTTCTCAATAAATTTTTTTTCATTTTTTAGGAGGAGGAAATGGAACAACTGAAGATTAATGGATGATTTTTTTCATTCAATAAAATTTCCAATTTTTTTATTATTAATTGATATCTTTACCCCTTTTCTAAACATAATTTGGAGATGATGCGCATCTATTTGAAGTAAGAAAGGAGCTATATATGTCTTCATTCATTGTTGACGTTAAGCTTAATTGGGAGGGGGTTAAAGTTTACAATAAGCTTAATTAAGAATGAAATAGAATAGACAAGAGAGGAGTAGAAATTCAGAAAAATTTGTTGCCTTTTCGATTGAAATTCGGCCGTGCGCTCCTGAATCAATCACATTTTTTTCATATAAACATCGCAGGCTGTCTAGTAGACCCTTTTCCTTCATATAAAACTCTCCAACCTTCAGTTATTTGTTTTCAGTTGTTTTCTCTATCAATCAAATATCCTTTCATCAATTCCTGTAATGTGCCTGATAGACTACTTCATTTTCAAATGAAAAGCCTATTGGCCCCCAACAATTTTGGATTTTTTTATTTAAATTCACCAAATTTGTAAAAAAAATATAAAGTAGTCTTATAAATTTAGGACTTTACGTATGCGCTGAATTATTTTAAAGGATTTATTGAATATTTGGTCTCCCGTGGTATTTTCAGACCAGTAATTTTGAAAATTGCAACAAAAAAAAATTTGCCCCCCAATAATTTTGAGGATGTGCGCCCGTGTATGTGGCAATATATACTCGCCAAAGAGAAGCCGTTTAGAACCAAAAACTGGAGAGAAGCTGTTTTTGCAATATAATTTGCGAGTGCTTTAATTTAACTATGATTAAATGCATATTTTTACTATGTACTAAGCGAAGTTTTTCTCAATAAAATGGAATTATCTATATTATTTTGAACTCAATACTACATCTTTGTATTATTTAAATAGAATTATTGATAGATGTGTTGGATCTTCTAGCGCATATGAAAAGAACTTTAAAAAAGGCCTTTTAACAACCTTTCTCAGGGTCAAAATTAAGCCAAAATTTGCTAAGAAAGGTGGTTGGAAGGCACTTATTAGTGCTGATCGATCATATGCGCTTGAAGCTCCGATGTGTTTATATAAAACCTTTCTGATGCATTATTATCTAACATATTGTAAAGCTTTAATAGCAAGATGATAAACTTTTCTAATCAATTTTCAACTTATATCTCGATTAAATATAATTAAATAAATACCTGGGCACAGTAATACATATATGTAATAATGGCCAGGAATCGAAATCGTATCGGGAATTGGGCAGTATCGTTCCATCACTAACTAGAACGTTAGATAACAATACAAGTAACTGGAACTTCGAGTTAACAAGATCTTCATATACCTGTATTAAGTTTTGGGCGTTTGAGGTGTTATTTGATATAATGAGGGGCGATAAAATTACCATCGAACAAGAGAAGTAACAAAGAAAGTTGGTATGTCAATGAGATCATATAAGTAAACTTTTTCTTTTGGTTCTTTCTTTGAAGGTAAATATTTTTCATTTTTGCTTATCGAATAAATTTCTTTTTAATGTGAACGAAATTTAAAATGAAAAAATAACTTTTAAATGCTTTAAAAATATGTAAGTTCTATTTTGGCTATTGAACACTCATCAGTCTCACTCCGTACATCCAAACCGACTTTGAGAATTTTTTAGGTTCTCTAGTTTGAACTGATATTTAGTAGCTAGAAATGAGCATCAGCCAAGTGAAAGTAAACGGTAATTTTGATGAATGTTTTTTATTTTTATAATCTTCCATAACTAGAGATATAGTAAGGATAGTCACGATCCGGTTTCGAACCCAGACCATTTGGATCCAGACACTACATTCCCACACAAGGCCACCGAAAATATATATAAATTTAATATATTATATTAGTATATATCATATTATAAAAAATATAATATATTACTGATTTAAGCAGTTATGGTGATGTAATAAATTAAGAAAAATTCTGTTGATCAAAAAAGGGAAAACACAAGAACCATTGAATGTTTTGGATATGAATGTTTCCTAAGAAATTTTTTACTCCTAAATTTACTATATTTAACCTTTTATTTGACTTTGTATAATGGAACAAGTTTAATAATATAATTTTTGCTTCCAACTCCCCATATAGTTAAGCACAATCAAAAATTGATAGTAAATTGATTTTGAGACAGTATATTTGACAGAAATTTCAATGTATTCAATTACACTAGAACCTACGTTTTACGTACGGCACGAGACCGAACGGCGGACGTAAAATGTAGCATTTGTAAAATCCAAGTTGACATTTAAATTGACATACAACACGAAAATCCTAGCCTGGATCACGCATGGTCACACCGTGTACGACGTGAGCGTCATCCACGTAAAACACGCATCATCAACCTTCGAAAACGTTGCTTTTGATAAATAAGATTTAGCTAAAAACAGACTTGGTAACTCACATTTTGAAACCGAATTCTCCAATTCCTCCCTTTTCGCCCAGATGGTGGATACGGTTGACTTAGGCAAACCAAATTGCGTTGCAACTAAAAGAGTGGATTTACCCTTCCTTCTTTCGGCAATTACCTTTAGTTTAGTTTTGATCGAAACACTTTGACGCTTTCTCACGGAAGCCATGATTGCGAATGAATTATTTTCCCATGGACCCGATTTATTAAAATATAAAAACGATGGATTTTAATTACAGAAAGTGCATGATCTAAATTGTTTATTAATCATGTAAGTTATGTGAAGTTAATGTGTACGTTTTGCACGAAAATGTTGTGTATATGTGCTACCCTGGACATAATTGACAGTTGTATATGAGTATATCCTTTACACGTTTTGCGACTCGCTGATAGCCCATTCATTCACAAGGCGGCGTATCGTTTGATGTTTTAAATGCGCGCTCATTATACGAAAACAATAAGAATAGCATTGGAGATAACAAGTACGCTGTACAGTACGTTCGGTGTTAGAATGCATTGTTTTGCGATCTAATTAGCGTTATTTAATTTACTCATAGTGAAATAAAACTGAAAGACAATAATTTATTAACCTTTATAACTTTTTAATACATAAAATCACAAAGAAAAACGTGTTAATAATGCATTTAATGACCAAAAAGATGACGTCATCGATCATTTGGCGAGGACGTAAAATCCAGGGAACGTAAAATCAGGGTACGTAACACGTAGGTTCTACTGTAAATGTATGCTTTCATTCTAGATTTGTTAGAAACAAGGTTTTAATATATATTAAATGTTGACTTTATAGTAAAGTAATAAATGGAATCACAAAGCTTGAACTTTGTCCAGTTAAAGATGTTCCATCTAAACATGAATGTTATACTTGTATTAAGAACAATGAGAAATAAACGAAACATGAATCGTTCGTTTTCTTATGTTCAAAAAGAACTGCAATTTGTCAAAAATATAACCCAATATTGTGACTAAAAAAGGTAGAAATTTTTTGTGATATTACAATCCTTTCTTTAATACATGCAACAAATTAAAGTTCTAAATATACATACCTTTACAAAGATATTTTATACACTTAATACCATAATATTTTAATCATCACATAAAATCACTACATAGTAAATTTATTGAATAAATATGATAACTAACTGTTTAGAAAAACTAATTTCAAACATCTTTTAAAGGAAACGTGGACTGATCTTTATAATTTTAAGATGTTTAATATACCGAGAAGAACTTATTTACATGGTGGAATTATATTAAGCTTTTTGAAGAGTTAATAAATAGAAATTATTTAAATTTCTTATGCGGAGACTTAAACTTTGCCATATTTAAAATTGATTCTTATAATATAAATAAAATTTTCTGCTTAATTACTTCAAAATCACTCTTCCCGGGAATAATTCAACGTAACAGACATCAATCAAAAACTTTAATAGATAATTTTTTTCTTCAGTCATTTACTTTATAATCATACCGCTTATAATCGCATGCATCATTTTTTAGATCAACCGATTCTTTTATCAATCGATGTGAAAGTTCAAAAAATTAATAGTAGAATTTCTCTAAACAATTTGAACGTTTAATTATTTCAATCACTACATGCAGATACTAAGTGGCCTGCTTTTATTGAAGGTAGTAAATATGATTCCAGTGCTTTATTAAATGCCTTAATTCAAAACATCCGTCAACAACAGTTAGGCATTTAGTTCGTTAGGTATTTTGTCCCCTAAGCGTTTAAACCGTTGGGCATTTAAAAGATTTAGTACGTAGGCTTTCAGTTTATTTCAAAATTTTATAAAAATACTATTCAGCTCATTTTAAGCTTCAATTATTAGGTAGTGAAATTTAGGTAGTTAAAATTAAAAATTTTAAAAATCTGAAAAAACTTTATTTACTCTCTATTTTTAATGGCCTCTAATAGTTATTTATTTTTATTTTATATTGAACTTGTATATATTTATTTAAATATTATCCTATTTCCTTTTAATTACCACGCTCCATAATTATATCAATAAAATAAGATATATTTGAATAAAACTTTATAATTGTAATTTTTACATTAGACATAAATCCGGTATAGATATATTTTATCATATGAAAATACAATCAACTTTCATCTAAGTATACACATGTTGAAGTTTTTATCCCCTTTAATGGAAATTAGACAAATTTCCTATTAAAGTTCTTCGATTAAGGACAGAACTAGTCATCATAAAAGTATAAAAAAATTTATTTATCGGCGCCATTTACCCTACATGGATAGTTGAGATGGTTTCGTTATTTTTAATTCGGATATAATAGTGTATTCTTGCTTTATATAAATAAAAATATCTAAAGCATGTAGGAAATTTTGGGTAACAGTATATTTTTTTAGTACCTAAAAAACCACCTATTTGTTGTGGGCCTTTAGCCCATCTATTTATTCTCAAATGTGGACATACTTGGATGTAAACTAAGTGACTCTAGGAAATAGTTTGGCATACGCTATTATGATTCAAGTTGTATAAAATTAACCTGTAATTTACTATAAAATTCACACCCGCGTAAGTCCTTTGTTTGTATCCGATATCCGCAAAATTTTTTACATCCCCCATCCTCAGATAATTTAAGTTTCAACATCCGCAATTTTCAAGCATTTTTTCTCTCTAAATTTTTAAGAAGTATCAAACTTGTGTTTGCTTACAATAACAATTATGACATCCGCATTCGCTTTAAAAATGAATCCGCATCTGCTACGATGTCAAATTTGATATCCGCATCAGCCGAAACAAAAAGTTCTCTATCCGATACATCTTTAATAAGCCCTCGTGTAATCATGTTTTTATAGAATATTCACTACTCAGCTTTAAATAACATAAACTTGTGTTTATGGTGTATACAACAAAAATAAATAAAAAATATTTATTCACAAATAAAATGATATATCTAAAGATTATTTTTCGATCGTTTTGGTTTTGGCTATTTTTATTTTTCAGCCGTTTTGACAAAGCACCTTCATTGCCTTATTATTTTAAAAAATGGCGAGTGGACAATACGTAAGAATTTTTGTGAAATGCAAAGTAATAGGTACGTATCGTATTTGATATTACGCCCATTCATGTAAATCTATGTTAATAGTTGAATATTAAAAAATTAATCAGATTTTGCATTTCAATGAAATCATAAAATCTAACAAACTTAAAGGTTCATAGTCATAAAAATTATGCGAAAGGGGAACAAAGAGTATAAAAAATCCTATAGAATTATCAAACTTATATCTACTACCAAAAAGTATCTCCTATCAATTATATAATAGTGATTTTTGATTTGGAAATTTTAGACTTATCGACACCCCTCCTCTTTACGAGAAACATAAAAGGCTCCCTCTTCTCTCCGTTTTATTGGCAGACATGATTGTATATGTATAAAAATAAATTCGTTTACCCACGTTTAGGACCTTAATTTTTAAAAGAATTACTTGATCATCACGAATCGCAAAAATAAGACGCCTTTTAGAGATGCTCATGAAACAATAAAAAATAACTTTAATCATTAATTTCAGAACATTGATGAGAAAATGTTATCTTTCAAATGTCATCATGATTTGAAGCAAAATGTGAAATGCAAATTGCAAACCTAAAAAATGGGGATTCACGATATATTCAAGAAATTTTGCCAACTTTACTTTTTTTATTTATGATAGAAATATTTGGATCGAAGATTCCTGTAGATATTACTCTATTGATTGTGTAATAAAATTATGTTAGTTGGAGAAAAGAAGAATATGGTTTTATTTTTTGATATCAAACTATTTGGAAAAGCAGAATTTTAGGCTTAAAAATACAAGCTTAAAACTTGTGCAATACTGAAAATTAAAGTTGTCCAATGGTTAGATAACAGATCTATTTTATTAACTTCAATTGAAGGAATCGATGTGAAACGATCTGTCAAAAAATTATAAGTTTGCATCTCTTCAACGCCCTAACATTGTAGTAACTCTCCACAATCAAATAACGGGAGGAAGAGATTTACTTGATATGTTTTCCCCACTCTATAAATTTGATGATAAATTAAGAGTTGGGTATAGAAGAATATTTTTTAAATATTAAATCCTTGTATAATACAAGATTGGGAAAATTATTATGAAAGACATGCTGCAAGTTTAGGAGTATCCAAAAATTGCTATGATTTGCTAAATTGTGCCTCATGAGTTGGAACTGTATTGATAAAAGCTCAGTATGAAGATGGAGAATATTGCTAAAGGAAAAGATCCAGACTTGTCGTTCTCCAAATACTCAGATGAAAAAGGGAAGTAGCTTAGAGAAAAAGATCCTACATTCAGACGTAAAAAATACATGCTAACTGAAGTTTTCTTCATAAAATGTAACAGTGTGCTATGTTTGAAGCTTGAGAGAAGTTGCTTTATTTTACCTATCATAGAAACCGATTCTTAGTATATTTTTGCTTTTTTAATATATTTTGAATTATCTTTTATTTTCAGTTTTATAATTTGGAATTTTATCTATAAAAACCAATGTATCATATATGATACAAGCAGCTATTTAAATGTCTACATCCTTTTTTCTTTAAATTTATAGTTTTAATCAACATTTTGTATTTTAGGTTAAGAACTAGCCTTATTTTTTTAACTTAAAAATAAGTATCTAATCAACTATTAGCTCCAGTTGATGTTAGATATGAAGAGTACAATGAAGAATCTGAAAGCTAAAAAATGTTTTTTGTCATTTGGAGATTTTGAAGCAAAGAAAATTTTGAAAATATTTTGTTCCCAAGCTCTTTATTGAAATTTGAATCAATTACATCTTTTTGAACTGTATTTTACTGATAAATTTCATTATTTTATTGTTGAGGAGTCTAATATTTATTCATCCTTTTAAAAATTTTGATCACTCCCCGCTTTCAATAGAAGAAATAAAAGATTTCTTTGCCATTTTGATCATTTCTGGTTTAATTTGCCAAGTAAAACTATGTATTGGAGTTCTGAAAGTGATTCGAGAAATAACGCAGTATATTTATAAACGCGCAAAAACAGATTTGATCTAGTTATGAGAAGTCTTCATTTTTCGAATATTTTAAATATTGATTTTAAGGATAAATATTTCAAGCTTTGTCCATTGATAAAACATTTACAAGGAAAATTTATGGAATATTTTGTATCAACAAAGAACATTTCACATGATGAAGCAATGGTTAAGTATATCGGAAAACTCGAATGCAAAAAAAGCTATAAAACGACAAACGAATACGTTTTGGTTTTAAAATTTGGCGCTAAAATTCTTCAACTGCTTATTTTATCACTTTTGAACCATATCAAGGAAAATGCGGTGAACCTTTTTATTACTTGATTGCAACACATAACGATTAATATCAAGAACGGAAGGAGATGAAATAACTCATTTAGTTTCGACGAGAAATAGCATTATCCTATTTATCAAAATACAGCGCTACACCAAAAGGACCAGGAAGAAAAATTACGTTATGATGGTGTTGATCAATATATCGAAAATGTTAAAGAAGGTGTCCCCTGAAGCAATGTACATCTATTGGAAGAACAAAATGTTCTAAATGTTATCTTATGTAGTTATCTTAGAATTAGTTTTATATTTTATCATAAATAATACAATAATTCCTATTGTATTTGTTTTATCATAGCGTTGCCTCTTGGCAAATGTAATTAAATCAAAAACTTATATACCCATTTATTAAAATTTTTAATATTTTTAGAGTTTTATCGATTTTTAATCAATATAAAATAGAAAAAATTTTCAAAGAGAATCTCGGAGATAATTGGAATGCCGATTTTTTTTATTTAACAAATGGGTTAAACTTTTTAATTCTAAAAAGGTTATGTATCATTGAGAGGCTCTATAACTCCCCTAAAATTTTCAAATTAATAATATATTTAAAAGAATTAGAAAATATTTACATAAAAAAAATAATTTTGTAAATTTTCACGAATATTAACACATCCCACACTCTTTACCGATGACGGAGGAAAGAAATATTATATATATATAGACATAATAGGATATGGAAAATTCGGAACCCCCTTGTTAATATCTTTTTGTTTTTAGGCCTCCCAAATTTTTATCTGACTACGAGCCTGCTTGTTACTGATAATGATTTAGATAAATCTTACATTTCAAGAATATTTGTATGTTATACCAACTTTTAAATAGAAGTTCCTCGAAACTTTCGCCTGTTAGAAGAACTTGAAAATGCAGAAAAGGGTTCAGGAGATGGACACATAAGTTGGGGACTCCAGCACGATGATGACATGAGTCTCACTTATTGGAATGGAATGATCATTGGCCCTTTGAAGGTATATCCGATTGTAATACATTCAAAGGAAACACGCCTAAACGAGCGTCCTCTAGCTCCATTTATTGGGCCGTGCCACTTTCTTCTGAGACAGTAGTCAATTTTGTATATTTCATAGATTTTTGGTTAAGCAATATTTTTATCTTCTCTCTTTTAATTGTTTTAAATGCACATATGTGCGCATCGCCCCCTCCCTGTCTACACCCTAAATTTTTTTGGCCGTTATAGATATTGCTTTCTATCTTATTTTGATTTTTATGATTGCAAATTTTAAAATTGATTATACTTAAAACAAATTTATATACAAAATATTAAAAAATCAATACATTGATAGGAAAGCCTGCCCCGCCTAAAAATGCATTTTTTAGAAATGTGTTCCCTAATGTAAACAATTATTTCAACGCAGGGTGTCGGATGATATTTTTTAGATCAACTCCTAACTACGCTTTCTAGCGTACACCTCCCCCCTATCACTACATGATCAATTTAAGCTTGGTTGGATCTGTATATTTCTTCTATAATGGCGTTTCTTTGGATGAGTATGTGTTCTTAAAGAGAGAGAGATTGTTATTTTGAAATTTATCGAAAGAGAATTATGTGAGAGGCCTGTTTCGTGGATTATTATTCCGCTTACGAGGTTTTTCTTCTTAAGCTAAATTCTTTCTTCTCGCAATAAACTATTCACTATAAACTGATTCATTACTTTTGTTAAGTCACCCTACGAAAACAGGACCTATTCTTTGCAAGTGGTGTGTGGAGCAAATTATCCTGATCAATCACCACAAGTCAAATTCATCACTAAATTAAACATTAAAAGCTTACACCTCTCTATTAATGGCGAGGTACTCATTTTTGATTTGACTCACATCACTCAAATTGTGTCACACATTTTCTTCTTTAGCTCTATTCCGACTCTTTGCCTTGTTTGCGATATTGGAATCCAGTGTACACGATCAAAACCGTTTTATCAGAAATACGAAAGGCTATGGGAGCGAAGGAGAATCACAAATTACTGCAACCGCCTGAAGGCGTTAATTTTATCCAAGTTAATAAATAAAGGATTTTGTATTAACATCTGTTCAATTTATATACTATTAATATACATGCGAAATAAATGGCATTATCTACTATTCGTCGTCTACTTCTTCTTCTTCTTCTACACCTTGTCCCCAAGTTGGGGGTCGGTGGTCATGATCTTGAGCCATGATTGTTTTTGATCATGGCATTTTAATTGAAGCGTAGTTTTATAACCGGATGCTCTTCCTGACGCCAACCATTTTGTTTTAGGAGCTGGAAACCATTTGCCTTTGCTTACTCAAAAGCTATACCCACAAGGCAGCGGTAGTTTGACATCAGAGTTGCTCTCTCCTAGAACACCTGCGAGCCAAGACTAACGAGCATGCTCTACCCGAAGCTGTAAGTTAAAGCGCCTACTAATTCGCCTTTCACCTCTAGATCGTTTAGTTTGAAACAACTCCGTTGCGGGAAGGGAGATCTAGAGATTCACTGCAAGAGGCTTTACGAGACGCAGGCCTCATGATACATTTTGTGGGGGACAGAGACTATCCTTGTCCCCTGGCTCGGCATTTGCAGCATCTGGAGTCTATTTAATTTCTCTATATGCATCGCTGGGCATATTGCATTTATAACAAACCTATTGATGTGTGTAGCAGACAACCTCTAAAAATTCTACGTAAAGTAAAGCTAAAATATATTCGAATGCAATTTACACTTACTAATGTAAAAGTACGATGGGGAGTTTGAGTGGCATTTAATGAAATATTAGGTTAAAAATATCATTTATATAATATAGTAAGAGTATACCATTTATAAGGGTCTGTATTCAATCATATTTGCGATCATAAAAAGGTCTTTAATTTTATCCTACGTATGTGTACACAAATTTAAAGATTTTCAAGATTATTCCATCTTTAGCGAATTTAAGTTTAAGTTAAACTCTATTAAACACCGGGAGCCAAGATCTTTCCTCATTATATTGGGTGCTGCGTTTTAATGGACCGTGTTATAAAAGGATCTATACAGTAGTAAAAAAATAAGGATTTGAAAATTTCCGTTCATTGAATATCTTGTCACCCAATGGCGAGGTGCTAGCTAGAGAGAGAGAAAGAAAGAACTTTATTCAAAATTAATTTAAATGAAATATATATATGCAAACATTCCATGGAGGATCAAAAAGCGCTAGCCGATGAATAATCGCTTCCAAGGAAATGAGGTTGAAGAATTATATTCTATGAATGTATTATTTGACATTATGTATAAATGTATATGTAAATACATACTATGTTATATAACAATAACACATTGAACAAAGTAACTACATAAAGAAGAACAAAGCTTTAGTTTTTTCATAAAAAATATATATATATATTTTATATTATAATCAGTTTGAAAAATATAAAAAGGAAATGAAACATACACAAGAATCAGTTATATACATTAGCTACATGTTTAGCAATTTTTAATGGTGCATATCATATTCATTAATAAAATTTTTTTTTATTGACATCTTGAAAACTCTCAATGATTTTTCAATACAAAATTCTACAAGAAAATCATTCCAATGTTTGATTATCCTTAAAGATTTTTTGGTGGAGAAAAGTTTTGTTCTTGTTAAAACTAAACTATTCATATTTCTAAGATAGTATTTTTGGACTTCACTATTAAACAGAATCCAAGAGTTGAAAATACTGGGCAACAAGTTTTTTAAAAAAGTTTATATGTGAAAATCGATAACTGTACATAGTATATGTCATTTATCTTCAGTAAATTGTTAGTTTAGAAAAAGTATGATGTATGAGCGAAATACATACGAGGTGCTAGATACATGGAAAGCATCGCGTTCTGATGTTGATCCTCTCATCCTTGTTACCAAACATAGCACATTATCCCACAAATGGGTTGTTAACTTTAAAGTTAAAAAAACAAAATATATTTTTTATTTTCGAATAACAAATCTTCAAAATTTCTTTAATGTTGACAGGCAATTTTTTTTCATATTTGTGCATTTTTCCAATTTTTTTTAAAAGTTTATAATAGGGAATTTTTGTAACTTTTTATTAAGTTGATAAAAAATTTATAGCTTGATAAAAATAAGTTTTCTTTTTTAAACACCATACTAAAAATTAAGAAAACATTTGAATGCATAAAATATAGTTGACTAGAATTCTTTGTAATCAAAATTTGTTTTATTTTTTGCCGATATACGTCGTCATCCCATTAACTCGTTAACGCCCAATATCGACTTTACAAAAATAAAATCGTCTGCGTTTATCAAAGCTCTTTAATACAAATCTTCTGCTTTACATTAAATATCGTCTGATTATTATGGTCGTTAATGGGATAATGGCTATAACGACTATATTGATCTGAAAAAAGATCTTAGATATTTGAATTTGTTAAGAGAAAACCTTAAAAAATTTGGAATATTTAGCTGGTGTATTTGTAGCCCAAATGGTTACTTGTTTGACTTTTTGCCATACTGTGGTAAAGATAAAGAAAGAATTGGATCCTTGGGAGAAAGTGTTATTTTAGAGTTAACAAAAATAATAGACAAAGAAAAATCTTCTGAATATTCCATCTTTTTCGATAATTTTTTTTCAGGTTACAGAGTAATGAAAAAATTAAATGAAAATGGATTGAAAGCAACTGGTACAATTCGTGAGGTAAGAGCAAAGAAGTGCCCCATTATGTCTGATAAAGAAATGAAAAAAAATAAAAAAGGATTTTATGATTACAGGTTCGACACAGTCAATAAACTCTTTTTTATAAAATGATTGGACAACAAACCTGTCATGTTGGTGACAAACTGCGATGATATCCAGCCTTTTGAAAGAACAGGGAGATACTCGCGTCATGAAAAAAAAGAAGTAAATCTCCAAATTCCACATTTAGTATCAAATTAAAATGCTAATATGGGTGGAGTGGATTTATTGGACAATATGGTAAGTCTTTATAGAATACGCATTCGCTCTAAAAAATGGTGGCGGTCAATCTTCTCGCTTTGGTGAACGCATGGAGACTTTACCAACTTTCTCATAAAAATGAAAAAGTTGACTTTAGAAGAAAAATTACACTGTCTTATATTTCTTTTAATTTCACGAACAAAAAACAAAGATCAGGGACCTTCAAAAAATAAAATAATGAAAAGTAAGGTACCAGATGAAATTCGTTTTTCCTCTGTAAACCATTACATTGCATCGAGAAGTACGCAACGTCAGTGTATTTTTTGCAAGAAAAAGACAAAAAAATACTGTACACGCTGTGATGTTTCTTTACATGAAAGTTGTTTTAAAGATTTTCATTCCGATTAAAAAATTTTGGATTCGTAATTTTTTTTACTTTTTTTTCAAATTTGTAGTAATTGTGCCCATTATCCCATAAATAGGATTTTTTTCTCCAAACTTAAAAAAAAATTTTTTCTTTATTTGATAAAAATGTTTTTATTACATCATAAATAAATCATATATTAAATTTTTTTGTATAATAAAACTTAATTTTTCGGGCGCTGTTGGGTTTGTCTTGTTAAGAGCTATATCTCTCATTCCTATGATTGATGACTACGGAGTCTTTTACCACTTCTAAAGTATGTTTCATCTACCCGCATATCTTTGAAGAATGGTTTTTTCTGGATTCCGAGCATCTGAAATATAGATTTTTTTTACTATATCATACATTTTGGAAAATTGATAAACAAATATAATTTGTAAGTTTATTAGGGTAACTTATGATTACCTAGTATATAATTTCAAACGTTGCAAATTAATTTTTAGTTAAATAGCATATATATTTAATTTTTTAGCTGAATTTTTCTACCTATATATTCGTTTTATGTATTATTTCATGTGTGTTACATGCTATTTGTGAAATTACTCGTTTCATTGGATGCTTTGCCTGTTCTGGCAAGAAGTTTGCTGATTTCCAGAAATGAACTTGCTGGAGAAAAAAGAATGGACCCTTGCTGATTTCAAGAAATGAAAAATTTCTTAATGTTTTTTTTTAAATAAAAATTAATTATATAAACTCAATATTTATTTCTAAAGAATTTATTTATATTAATTCATTTGTTAAGTATTAATCAGTAACAAATATAATCGGAAATTAATTTTTTTAATTTAAAATTGCTATTAAATGTCCACATTTAGTCCATCGGCTTTCTGACTGTTTACGATTAAATACACTAATTACAACCATGATTCAGTGATGTGATTTGAAGCTTTTAATGATGCCTTGATCTCATAGGCCATAAAACAGTTATCCTCTATGCTCGGTATCTCAAACTTGAGTCCGATAATATTTTTTGTCAAACACATGGGGGAACTTTTCTTTTGGGCATGCCTTAGATTGCAGCCTTTTTCAAACTTTTTTTACTGCGACCCATAGCAAGAACCACGGTTTGCATCGCGACCCATAGCAAGAATCACGGTTTGCATCGCGACCCATAGCAAGAACCACGGTTTGCATCGCGATTCGCGACCCATAATACTTAGGTGTAATAAGACAAACTTAGTTCACTAGGTTCATTTATTCAGCATCGAGTATTTATATGTCCTTTCTTGTTTGTCATGACCCATTTTACTTTTCACGCGACCATTCGGCAGTCATGATGGCTGATTGTTGGACTCTGAATTGGGATCTCTAGGTATTCTCCATTCTAGGAGTTCAATTAAATGGAAGTTTATGCCTTTAAGTTTCCACAATGATGACGTAACGTTGAATTAACATGTACCTATCTTTATCAATGTCTATTATTCATTTATTATTCAATTTTCAGAAATGTTTTAGTGCTCCCTCTTCGTGCCTGCCTGTGTTTGAGTGCCCCATGTTTGTGCCTTCTGTGGGGGGGCCCCGGGTCTCCTGTTTTTTTTGCTCGTTATTTGTCTGTCTGTGTTTGAGGCGTTTGGTGTGTTTGAGTGTCTCTGTTTGTACTGAGTGTTTGAGTGTACCTGTTTGGGGTTTAAGTCTGTTGTGAGTGTGATTGAGTGCCCCCTGTTTTGCCTGCTGTGTTTGAGTGCCCCATGTTTGTGCCTGCCTGTTTTTGAGTGCTTATTGTTAGTGCCTGCCTGTTGTTTAAGTCCTAAACGTTTGTGCATTCATGTGTTTAAGTGCTCGTTATTTATGCCTGCATTTTGTTTGAGTGCTCCCTGTTTGTGCCTTCCTGTGTTAAAATGCTCCCTGTTTGCGCCTGTCTGTGTTAGAGTGCCTCCTGTTATTAAGTGCTCGCTGTTTATACCGTCCTATTGTTTAAGTCCTACCTGTGTTTAAATGCTCCTTGCTTGTGCCTGATTTTGTTTAAGTGCTACTTGTATGTGCAAGCATGTTGTTTGAGTCCTCCCTGTTTGTGCCTGACTGTGTTTGGGTGCTCCATGTTTGTACCTCCTATTGTTTTTTGCTCGTTATTTGTTCCTGGCTGTGTTGAGTGCCAAATGTTTTTGCCCACCTGTGTTTGGATGCTCTTTGTTTGTACCTGCTTGTGTTAGAGTGTTACCTGTTTTTGCCTGTTGTGTTTAAATGTTCTCTGTTTGTGCCAGCCTGTTGTTTGTGTCCCCCTGTTTGTGCCTTCCTGTGTTTGAGTGCTCCCTCTTCGTGCCTGCCTATGTTTGAGTGCCCCATGTTTGTGCCTGCTTGTGTTTGAGTCCTAATTGTTTGTGCCTGTCTGTTGTTTAAGTCCTACCAGTTTGTGCATTCATGTGTTTAAGTGCTCGTTATTTATGCCTGCATTTTGTTTGAGTGCTCCTGTTTGTGCCTTCCTCTGTTAAAATGCTCCCTGTTTGCGCCTGTCTGTGTTAGAGTGCCTCCTTTTATTAAGTGCTCGCTGTTTATACCGTCCTATTGTTTAAGTCCTACCTGTGTTTAAATGCTCCTTGCTTGTGCCTAATTGTGTTTATGTGCTACTTTTATGTGCAAGCATGTTGTTTGAGTCATCCCTGATTGTGTTTGGGTGCTCCATGTTTGTACCTCCTGTTGTTTTTTGCTCGTTATTTGTTCCTGTCTGTGTTTGAGTGCCCGATGTTTTTGCCCGCCTGTGTTTGAGTGCCCGATGTTTTTGAGTGCTCTCTATTTGTACCTGCTAGTTTTTGAGTGTTACCTGTTTTTGCCTGCTTCTGTTTAAATGTTCTCTGTTTGTGCCAGCCTGTTGTTTGAGTGCCCCCTGTTTGTGCCTGTCTTTGTTTGAGTGCCCCATGTTTGTGTCTGCCTGTGTTTCAGTGCTCCCTGTTTGTGCCTTCCTGTGTTTGAGTGCCCCCTGTTGCTGCTCGCCTTGGATAAAGTGCTCCCTCTTTATTCCTAAATCTGTTTAAGTGATCCCTGTTTGTGCCTGCATGTGTTTAATTGTTCCCTGCCTGTGTTAGAGTGCCCCCTGTTGTTTAAAGGCTACCTGTTTGTGCCTGTCTTTGTTTAAGTGATCCTTGTTTGTGGCGGCTTGTCTTTGAGTGCCCCGTTTGTGTCTGCCTGTGTTTAAGTGCTCCCTGTTTGTGCCTGCTTGTGTTAGAGTGCCCCCTGTTATTGCCTGCCTGTTATTAAGTGCCCCCTGTTTATACTGGCCTATTGTTTATGTCCTACCTGTGTTTAAGTGCTCCTTGCTAGTGCCTGATTGTGTTTAAGTACTACTTGTATGTGCAAGCATGTTGTTTGAGTCCTCCCTGTTTGTGCCCAACTATGTTTGGGTGCTCTATGTTTGTACCCCCTGTTGTTTTTTGCTCGTTATATGTTTAAGTGCCCGATGTTTTTGCCTGCCTGTGTTTGAGTGCTCTCTATTTGTAGATGCTTGTGTGTGAGTGTTACCTGTTTTTAATTGTGTTTATGTGCAAGCATGTTGTTTGAGTCCTCCCTGATTGTGTTTGGGTGCTCCATGTTTGTACCTCCTGTTGTTTTTTGCTAGTTATTTGTTCCTGTCTGTGTTTGAGTGCCCGATATTTTTGCCCGCCTGTGTTTGAGTGCTCTTTGTTTGTACCTGCTTGTGTTTGAGTGTTACCTGTTTTTGCCTACTTGTGTTTAAATGTTCTCTGTTTGTGCCAGCCTGTTGTTTGTGTCTTCCTGTGTTTTAGTGCTCCCTCTTCGTGCCTGCCTGTGTTTGAGTGCCCCATGTTTGTGCCTGCCTTTGTTTGAGTGCTAATTGTTTGTGCCTGTCTGTTGTTTAAGTCCTACCAGTTTGTGCCTTCATGTGTTTAAGTACTCGTTATTTATGCCAGCATTTTGTTTGAGTGCTCCCTGTGTTAAAATGCTCCCTGTTTGCGCTTGTCTGTGTTAGAGTGCCTCGTGTTATTAAGTGCTTGCTGTTTATACCGTCCTATTGTTTAAGTCCTACCTGTGTTTAAATGCTCCTTGCTTGCGCCTAATTGTGTTTATGTGCAAGCATGTTGTTTGAGTCCTTCCTGATTGTGTTTGGGTGCTCCATGTTTGTACCTCCTGTTGTTTTTTGCTAGTTATTTGTTCCTGTATGTGTTTGAGTGGCCGATGTTTTTGCCCGCCTGTGTTTGAGTGCCCGATGTTTTTGAGTGCTCTCTGTTTATAACTGCTAGTGTTTGAGTGTTACCTGTTTTTGCCCGCTTGTGTTTAAATGTTCTCTGTTTGTGCCAGCCTGTTGTTTGAGTGCCCCCTGTTTGTGCCTGTCTTTGTTTGAGTGCCCCATGTTTGTGTCTGTTTGTGTTTGAGTGCTCCGTGTTTGTGCCTTCCTGCGTTTGAGTGCCCCCTGTTGCTGCTTGCCTTGGATAAAGTGCTCCCTGTTTATTCCTGAATCTGTTTAAGTGATCCCTGTTTGTGTTTAAGTGTTCCCTGTCTGTGTTAGAGTGCTCCCTTGTGCCTTCCTGTGTTTGAGTACCCCCTGTTGCTGCTTACCTTGGATAAAATGCTCCCTGTTTATTCCTGAATCTGTTTAAATGATCCCTGTTTGTGCCTGCATGTGTTAGAGTGCCCCCTGTTGTTTAAAGGCTACCTGTTAGTGCCTGTCTTTGTTTAAGTGCTCCTTGTTTGTGCCTGCTTGTCTTTGAGTGCCCCGTTTGTGCCTGCCTGTTAAGTGCTCCTTGTTTATACTGGCCTATTGTTTAAGTCATACCTGTGTTTAAGTGCTTCTTGCTAGTGTTTAAGTATTACTTGTATGTGCAAGCATGTTGTTTGAGTCCTCCCTGTTTGTGCCTGACTGTGTTTGGGTGCTCTATGTTTGTACCCCTGTTGTTTTTTGTTCCTGCCTTTGTTTAAATGCCCGATGTTTTTGCCTGCCTGTGTTTGAGTGCTCTCTGTTTGTAGATGCTTGTGTGTGAGTGTTACCTGTTTTTGCCTGCTTGTGTTTAAATGTTCTGTTTGTGCCAGCCTGTTGTTTGAGTCCCCCTGTTTGTGCTTTCCTGTGTTTGAGTGCTCACTGTTAGTGCCTGCCTGTGTTTGAGTTCCCCATGTTTGAATGCTTATTGTTTGTGCCTGTCTGTTGTTTAAGTTCTACCAATTTGTGCCTGCATGTTTTAAGTGCTCGTTATTTATGCCAGCATTTTGTTTGAGTGCTCCCTGTTTGTGCCTTCCTGTGTTAAAATGCTCCGTTTGCGCCTGTGTGTTAGAGTGCCACCTGTTATTTGCCGCTGTTTATACCGTCCTATTATTTAAGTCCTACCTGAGTTTAAATGGTCCTTGCTTGTGCCTAATTGTGTTTATGTGCTACTTGTATGTGCAAGCATGTTGTTTGAGTCCTCCCTGATTATGTTTGGGTGCTCCATGTTTGTACCTCCTGTTGTTTTTTGCTCGTTATTTGTTCCTGTCTGTGTTTGAGTGTTACCTGTTTGTGCCAGCATGTTGTTTGAGTGTCCCCTATTTGTGCCTGTCTTTGTTTGAGTGCCCCATGACGAATCATAATCTGTCGGATTTGCGGTCCAAGAAAGACACCAGCCTTGATCTTGGCCTCCGACAAGGTGTTGCCAAACTTTTCTTTGAGGTATAAAAACGCACGCCCATTCAGATCCATTGCCGTACAAAACTTTTCATCAAGCCGAGCTTTATGTCGAGTGGTGGAAGGAAAATCTTGGCTGGGTCGACATGCTTCACGTTGTGTCGACCAGGTACATGCTCCTTTCGCTCTTCCCAATCTTTCTTCGTCCAGTGATTCTTGTCATCTCTGCTATCCCAGAGACAAGGGAAGCACATGTATTTCGTGTAGCCTGACTGCAGCGCCACCACTTTCAAGTCTCCGCAGATGTGCCAGTTGAAGTCATTGTACTTGATGGAATCAAGCAGCTGCCGCATAGTCTCTGTCATGCCGAACGCGTGAGCCAGTGGAACTGATGGTTTCTCGGTGCCATTGTGGAACAAAACAGCCTTCAAGCTGTTCTTCCCCGAGTCGACGAAGAGGCGCCAGTCTGCAGGATCGTGATCACACCCAAGTTCTTTCAACAGACCGTCGATGTCACTGCAGAATGTCATCGTGTCTTCCATCTCAAAGAACTCAGCCATGTCTCTCTGACGTGCTCTGAACAAGGATATCTTGGTGTTCGGTTCCAGTAGATTCCACTGTTGCAGCCTTGATCCAAGCAGCTCTGCCTTCGCCTTTGACAGCGAGAGATCTCTTACGAGATCATTTAAGTCTCCCTAGTTCAGAAGATGTGGTTCTTGAGTGTTGGGTTCAAGAGGTTCATCACCATCCTCTTCACCACTGCTTACAGCTATGTTCTGATCAGCTGGAGGTGTTAGAACGGGGTTCTCGTCATCATGAAGCACAGGTTTACGAGCAGAGACGCAGTCAGCGTACTTGATGTGACCTTTATTCTTCTTGTTGAAGCCGGCGATGCTTGTGCAGGAGAAATAACAATCATCATGATGATTCTGCGGCTCACGCCATATCATGGGCACCGCAAATGGCATGCTCGCGCGCTTGCCCACCAACCACTGAGTCAAGGTTCTGTGACAGCTTGTGCAGCAGATGTATGGTGCCTATCACTGTTCTTGATCCCCCATCTTACACCCGAAGTAGTGAAAGTAGGCGGACTTCATTTTGACTGCTGTAGATATACTTCGCTGTTAATCTTTTTTGGTATACCGACCACAGACATAACAGAAGTTGTCAGGATGATTGGTAGAGGAACGCCTACTCATCTTTATCTGAAAGAAAGAAATATAACACAGTTAACAACAATTGTACGAAATAGACATGTTAAAGACATATGTAAATTTCATTGAAATCCTGACTTCTAGGCAATGGGAATATTTCTGTTCCTGAAAATCCTGACATGATACAGCAAAACGGATATGATTTTTAAAATCAGCGTACCCAAATTATTCTTAAACACTTTACACATCTTCAGTAAAATTTTTTTTTGAAATTTATTTAGTGTAATCATTGATATCCCCCAGAAGGATCATTGGTAGACGTAAAGATCAATGGTACACGGAAAGATCAAATATATGATAATTTACTACATAAAAAAGGAATTAGCAAATTAGATTATCATTAAAAATAAATTAAAGGGAATATAAAAAAGTAAATTATAAAAATTTAAAACATAAAATCTAGAAAACCTGTTTTAAAATAAATAACGAATTAACAAATTAGATATCAAAGTTAGTGGACAATATAAAATAAAATGAGAATAATTTATCTTTTAGTATATAAAATCTAAAAAAATCTTAATCAAAAATAGATAGATCTGTTTATTTAGATTAAAAATAAATTTATATAAATTTAATGAAATATTTTATTACTTAATAATTAAAATTTTAATGTAATATAATTTAGAAAAAAATAAAATTTATAAACTAAATAACTTAGATTAAAGAAAGAAATCTATTATTAACACTTTACATATTTAAAAATTATCTTACATAGAAATCAAAATTAAAAAAAACAACTAAGAACAATACTTTATTAAAAATATAGATTTGAAATAGTAACTAACAAATTAATTATCTTTCTTGAGAAAGATAGGTATAAAATAAGCTGGAAAAGTAAAGCCTTGAGTTGAAACTTTATATTTTAGGAAAAAGTAAAAGCTTGTCCCCAATTTGACCTCGATGGTAGCAATAATGTCCATGCGAATAAATTTATAAGATATTTTCTCAAAAATATATTTTTGTAAAATTTTTAATTTCTTTAAAAATAAAAAGTATATTTTATTCTCTTTTATTTTTAACAATCTTCTTTATTCAAAATATAAATTAAAATATATATTAATAGAAATTTTAAGTTCTCTTGTATTTGAAAGAAAGAAAGAAAGAAAGTTTATTCACAAATTGAAATATATACAGAGAAATTTTGTTTAAACACAAGTTTTTTTGTATTATCAATTTACAATGAGATGGGAAAAAAAGAATTAAAAAAAATGTATATCAACTTGCAAGGTTATCATAAGGCCTAGGGGACCGCTGAAATGATGACCTTTTACAAAATTAATGTGTAATATAACATTTATATATAATACGTATGTAAAAACATGAATAATAGGTAGTTAAATGAAGTATAGTTTTATGTTTGTTTAGAAAAAGATGTATGTTCTAACATTTACACACACACATATATATTCATGTATATATATATATATATTTATGTAAATGATAGTTTGTATACATACTGATTGGAACATATAAAGCAATTTTTCACTCTACATTCTTTATTATAACTATTTACAAAAGATTTTTTGAGTAAATTTTTATATTTATAGAAGGAACTTTTATAGAATTTTGTTTGTTCAAGAGTTTTATTCCAAAAAGAAATAACTCTGTTTTTCAATAATTTTTTTGTACTTTTGAGTCGATATTGTGGGACTATAAACTTATTTGATGATCTTAAATAGTGTTGAGTTTCTTGATGTATGAAGGTTTGCCAAGCAAAAAATATTTCAGGAAGTATATTATAGAGATATTTATAAATGAACTTGGATAGTTGCATTAAATAAATTTCTTCAATTTTCAATAATTCATAGCCAAAGAAAAACACTGTTGTATGATGCCTGTAACTCAAATTAAACACATTTCTAATAATTTTCTTTTGTAAAACTTTAAGTTTTTCCAAATTACAATATCCCCAATTAACAAGGCTATAATTAAGATGCGGCAAAACTAAGGCTTTGTATAACATTAATTTTATTTTTACATCAAAGTAATTTTTGTATCGTCTTAGTATACCTAAAGTACAATTCATCTTTTTAGAAATATAGTTTTGATGATCAGTCCATGCAAGTTGATTGTTTATATACAGTCCTAGATAATTATATTTGCTTACTAACTCAATTTCAAATATATCTGTATTCATCTCACAACTTTTGCACTTTTTGTTTGAGAAAAACATCATTTTTGACTTTTTACGGTTCAAACTTAAAAAGTTACGATCACACCTTTCTTCTACTTTCAAAAAATTATTCTTAATTGATTCAAATATTGTTTCATTGTTCTTATCAATTATTGAAAGAGGCAAAAGCAATGTAATATCGTCTGCAAATAGGAGGAATTCAAATTTTGGGTTTGAACTAGGGATGCCGTTTATATAAATAGAAAAAAGTAGAGGACCTAGAATCGATCCTTGTGGAATGCCGCAATATACGGGTTTTGAAGAAGACATGCTTTGATTA
Source organism: Nectonema munidae (assembly GCA_030549495.1). Taxonomy (NCBI): domain Eukaryota; kingdom Metazoa; phylum Nematomorpha; class Nectonematoida; family Nectonematidae; genus Nectonema; species Nectonema munidae. The sequence goes on from JAUIRK010000509.1 coordinate 537,878, forward strand.
ATGCAAACTATTTGTTGTCGGAACGAAAGGTATGATTTAAAAAATTCTATAGCTGAAAATGAGAAACCTATATGGATTAATTTTTCAATAAGCAAAGAATGCGAAATACTATCAAATGCTTTCTGAAAATCTAAAAAGATTGCTACAACTTCATCGGATCTTTCTAAATAATTTTGAACTTTTTCAATGAATAATGCATGAAGATGTTCGGTATTATATCCTTTCCTAAAAGCAAACTGATAATTGTATAAAAATTTGTGCTTTTCTATATATGATAAAAGATTTTTTTTTTTTTGGCTCTAGCGAGCAATTGGCTCTTGTTTGCTAGGCATTTGAAAAACTTTATTTAACGTAAAATTAAGAAAACACACACAATAGTATAAGTTGAAAAACTGAAGAGAAGTTGAGAAGAGATCACGGACAGATTAGATAACGTGGAGGAATTACTCGAGAGTATCACAACGCAATTGAAAAAGATCTTTCCAAAGCCTTCGGAACAGCAAGAATCGAAAGATGCCTTGTTGCGCGACAGAACATCCATCCTAGGATATGCGTCGCAAGACTACGATCATCCAGAAGTTTTAGCTGCCTATTCTCCGCAAGAAATTGCGCAAAGGAGAATCGAAGGTTTCATCGACGCCTTACCGCCCGCTACGCGAAATGCAAAAGATTCCTTACTGGTAACATTGTTCTCCATCATCGAAAAGAACATAATGCACCTTTCCATGGAAGACGTCGCTATGGTGAATCAATGCGCAACGACGGCCTGCTTGGCCACGCAATCTACTTGGGAGGCAGCTGCCAAACAGGTAGGTTCGGCAGGATTATCAGCGCTTAACATTCCAACTCCTGACCCAAAATTCTTTCGTCAGAGGCTCACTTTCCAAGCGCCAGAAAAGAAGGGCAAAGGCAAAGGAGGCCAGAAATAACTCCTTCATCCGGGCGCTGGCAGACATTTCGAACCTGTCTGTCCCTCTTAGAGCAGTCCATGAAGCTGCCACTATAGAGGATCCTATTGCTTCCTTCCTTAGAGAGGAGCAACCCTTTCCTATCCTTTGCTCTACTCCGGCACTTTCGGTGAGGAGTCTCTCATCCCTATCATCAGATGAGACCCAAGAGGAGCGGTACCAAGAAATCACGTCCATGAGTGATTGGCCAACGGTGGAGATGGTGGAAGAAGCTATTGCATCCAATAACGACATCGCCATTCCGCAGTTAGAAGAAAAGAATTCCAACTTACTTGGAGATATTGTGAGCAAGCTAAAACTAGATGTGCTCGAAGAAGAACAGCAGTGGCTCACGCCACAAGACTTTGTAAACTTCGTCAAAACGCACCCAGACACTCCCGAATTAGGGGAAAAGATGCAAGCGCAATTACAATACCTTTTAAGTAAGAAATTCTTTTCACCAAGCACATGGAGAGTAATTTTTTCGTCCGTGCTCTCTGGAGAGGTGGATCAGGAGCCAGTCATAGAATCGCTACCCGCGGAAAATGACTCGGGCAATGGGGACAGTGACGATGATGATTCCGAGAGTGACGACAGCAATTTCCTGGAGAAGATGGAATCGCCTTCGGATTTCTCGATCAGAGAAGTCACTAGAAAAATCTTGGATAGCGTCCCAAAGCTTTCACAATTCAATAACCAGGTGAATTTTTCATGCGTCCACTCAAAGTGGATTCCTCCTCCAAATCTAAAGTCTTCTAAAGCAAAGAAGATACTTATCAACGGGTACGCACCCACCATTATTTCGTCACTGCCATATGGTTCCTTCTCAAGGTTCACCAAGCTACCAAAGCATCAGAAGAGCTGCATAGAAGACGTCATAATACCAAAATTGATAGAAAACGAAGTGATTGCAGAAACGCAAACAGCAAAGATCGTGTCTCCGGTTTTTTGTGTACCCAAAAACGGAGACAACGTAAGATTTGTTCAAAATTTCTCTTTCACAAAAGCCCTCTTCAAGCGTGAAGAATGCAAGCTATCAGCACCTTTAAAGTTATCTCAAATCGCAGAAGAATTTAAATACGCAATAAAGTTTGATTTTTCCTCTGCTTTTTATGGGATCAAACTACACCCAGCTTATCAGGATCTATTCTGCTTCAGAGCTAAAGGTACAACTTTCAAATTCCTAGTGCTCCCAATGGGAGCTAACTTTAGCCCCGGAGTGCTTCAACTAGTCCTATCCAAAATCATTGCGGCTTTCAAGGAGACACAAGGAAACGAAGGTATAAAAACATTATTATACTTAGACGACTTGTTAATCCTGGGAAGATCAAAGGAATCTCTCCGCAAAACAGGCGAAGATTTTGTACAATTCTGTACAGATAATGGCATGGCGCTCAATATGGAGAAGTCCTTCACCGCTCCCAAACAAATCTTCAGCTTTTTGGGAGTCATCGTCAACTTACAAGACAGATGCTTAAAGTTGAAAACTGCAACAAAAGCAAAACTCAAAGCGGCTTTGACAATCCTCGCTGGAGCTTCCTTCGAAAGCAACCCTCCTTCAAAGCCTCTCCAAAGAATCCTGGGATACATTCAATACTTTCTTGGATGTGTCCCCAGGAAATTCAGAAAGTACTCACCCTTGTTCAAAGTACTGAAAGGAGAACCACTACCAAGGAAGATATGGCTGGAAGCATGGAGAGAAATCAAGAGAGCAATACCGATTATGGCCAAGAAAGATCACTCCATCCCAATCTTCATGGATGCCACTCTGGAGAAGATTGCCATTGTTGGTCCGAAAGGAATCCTCAAGTTCCCGGCAATTTCCTCCTCTTCAATCAATACAAACGAACTAGTAGCACTCCTCTTGGCTGCCACACAATATCCGGATAACTGCACGTTCTTCTCCGACAGTTTGGTGGCAGCCCAAGTTGCAATTAACAATGGATCCGAATCAAGAAATCTCCAAAACATAATCCAGAAGTTTGAACAAAGATTCCCCATCTTGCTCAAAAAAGTACAACAAAACACACAATATATTCCTTCAGGATTGAACCCAGCGGACAAGCCATCAAGAACCGACTAAGGAGCACGGGGGATCATACAGGACTATATAAGGCGGCGCACGCCCCTTATCGGCAGTCTTTTTGATTTTCCCACCCAAAGTCCCACCCAACTCAACACGTTCACTGGAGCTTCTCAACTTCTCTTCAGTTTTTCAACTTATACTATTGTGTGTGTTTTCTTAATTTTACGTTAAATAAAGTTTTTCAAATGCCTAGCAAACAAGAGCAAATTGCTCGCTAGAGCCAAAAAAATATATTGATCATTATAACTAAGCATACACTGTGTGAAAGACAGATTTTTGCTATTGAAACCTCATCAATTCTACTTTTGAGTTTATACTATAAGGTTTGAAATGACATTTAGTGGCTGCAAGTGGGCATTAACAATTGAAAGACTTTTTCACCCCCTTGAAATCCAGTTTTTTATTTCACCAGGATTGAAATCCCACATTTTTCACCAACTTGAAAACCCCTTTTTGTTCTCCCCCTTGAAATCTCTCTTGAAAGGCTTATTGACCCCCTTTAAATCCCCGTTTTTTTCTCCGCCCCTCCCTGTTTGTGCCTGCTTGTGTTTGAGTACTCCTTGTTTGTTCCTGACTGTGTTTGAGTGCTCACTGTTTGTTTCGACCTGTGTTTGGAGTACTTCCTGTTTGTGTCTGCCTGTCTTTGAGTGCTTACTGTTCCTGCCTGCCTGTTGTTTTAGTCCTACCTGTTGTTTAATTCCTTACTGTTTGTGCTTGTTTGTTGTTTAAGTGCCTACTGTTTGTGACTGTCTCTGTTTAAGTTCTACCTGTTTGTGCCAGCCTGTTTGTCCCAATCTCTTTTTAAGTACTCTTGTTTGTGCCTGCCTATGTTTGAGTGCCATGTGTTTGTGCCTGCCTGTTTTTGAGTGCCTCCTATTTGCGCCTGCCTGTGATTGAGTGTTCCTTGTTTGTGCCTGCCAGTTGTTTGAGTGTTCCCAGATTTTGCCTGACTGTTGTTTAAGTTCTAGCTGTTTGTGACTGCCTATTGTTTAATTCCTACCTGTGTTAAAGTGCTCCTTGCTTGTCCCTGACTGTGTTTGTGTGCTCGTTGTTTTTTCCTGCCTGTTTTTCAGTGCTCCCTGTTGGTGGCTGTCTGTGTTTGAGTGCTCTCTATTTGTAGCTGCTAGTGTTTGAGTGTTACCTGTTTTTGCCTGCTTGTGTTTAAATGTTTACTGTTTGTGCCAGCCTGTTGTTTGTGTCACCCTGTTTGTGCCTTCCTGTGTTTGAGTGCTCCCTCTTTGTGCCTGCCTGTGTTTGAGTGCCCCATGTTTGTGCCTGCCTGTGTTTGAGTGCTAATTGTTTGTGCCTGTCTGTTGTTTAAGGCCTATCAGTTTGTGCCTTCATGTGTTTAAGTGCTCGTTATTTATGCCAGCATTTTGTTTGAGTGCTCCCTGTTTGTGCCTTCCTGTGTTAAAATGCTCCTTGTTTGCGCCTGTCTGTGTTAGAGTGCCTCGTGTTATTAAGTGCTCGCTGTTTATACCGTCCTATTGTTTAAGTCCTACCTGTGTTTAAATGCTCCTTGCTTGTGCCTAATTGTGTTTATGGGGTACTTGTATGTGCAAGCATGTTGTTTGAGTCCTCCCTGATTGTTTTTAGGTGCTCCATGTTTGTACCTCCTGTTGTTTTTTGCTCGTTATTTGTTCCTGTCTGTGTTTGAGTGCCCGATGTTTTTGCCCGCCTATGTTTGAGTGCCCGATGTTTTTGAGTGCTCTCTGTTTGTACCTGCTAGTGTTCGAGTTTTACCTGTTTTTGCCCGCTTGTGTTTAAATGTTCTCTGTTTGTGCCAGCCTGTTGTTTGAGTGTCCCCTATTTGTGCCTGTCTTTGTTTGAGTGCCCCCTATTTGTGGCTGTCTTTGTTTGAGTGCCCCATGTTTGTGTCTGCCTGTGTTTGAGTGCTCCCTGTTTGTGCCTTCCTGTGTTTGAGTGCCCCCTGTTGCTGCTTGCCTGTCTTTGTTTGAGTGCCCCATGTTTGTGTGTGCCTGTGTTTGAGTGTTCCCTGTTTGTGCCTTGCTGTGATTGAGTGCCGCCTGTTGCTGCTTACCTTGGATAAAATGCTCCCTGTTTATTCCTGAATCTGTTTAAGTGATCCCTGTTTGTGCCTGCATGTGTTTAATTGTTACCTGCCTGTGTTAGAGTGCCCCCTGTTATTTAAAGGCTACCTGTTTATGCCTGTATTTGTTTAAGTGCTCCTTGTTTGTGCCTGCTTGTCTTTGAGTTCCCCGTTTGTGCCTGCCTGTGTTTAAGTGCTCCCTGTTTGTGCCTGCCTGTGTTAGAGTGCCCCCTGTTAGTGACTCCGTGTTATTAAGTGCTCCCTGTTTATACTGGCCTATTGTTTAAGTCCTACCTGTGTTTAATGCTCCTTGCTAGTGCCTGATTGTGTTTAAGTACTACTTGTATGTGCAAGCATGTTGTTTGAGTCCTCCTTATTTGTGCCTGACTGTGTTTGGGTGCTCCATGTTTGTACCTCCTGTTGTTTTTTCTCGTTATTTATTCCTGCCTGTGTTGAGTGCCAAATGTTTTTGCCCGCCTGTGTTTGAGTGCTCTTTGTTTGTACCTGCTTGTGTTTGAGTGTTACCTGTTTTTGCCTGCTTGTGTTTAAATGTTCTCTGTTTGTGCCTTCCTGTGTTTTAGTGCTCCCTCTTCGTGCCTGCCTGTGTTTGAGTGCCCCATGTTTGTGCCTGCCTGTGTTTGAGTGCTAATTGTTTGTGCCTGTCTGTTGTTTAAGTCCTACCTGTTTGTGCCTTCATGTGTTTAAATGCTCGTTATTTATGCCAGCATTTTGTTTGAGTGCTCCCTGTTTGTGCCTTCCTGTGTTAAAATGCTCCCTGTTTGCACCTGTCTGTGTTAGAGTGCCTCGTGTTATTAAGTTCTCGCTGTTTATACCGTCCTATTGTTTAAGTCCTACCTTTGTTTAAATGCTCCTCGCTTGTGCCTAATTGTGTGTATGTGCTACTTGTATGTGCAAGCATGTTGTTTGAGTCCTCCCAGATTGTTTTTGGGTGCTCCATGTTTGTACCTCCTGTTGTTTTTTGTTCGTTATTTATTCCTGTCTGTGTTTGAGTGCCCGATGTTTTTGCCCGCCTGTGTTTGAGTGCCCGATGTTTTTGAGTGCTCACTGTTTGTACCTCCTAGTGTTTGAGTGTTACCTGTTTTTGCCCGCTTGTCTTTAAATGTTCTCTGTTTGTGCCAGCCTGTTGTTTGAGTGCCCCCTGTTTGTACCTGTCTTTGTTTGAGTGCCCCATGTTTGTGTCTGCCTGTGTTTGAGTGCTCCCTGTTTGTGCCTTCCTGTGTTTGAGTGCCCCCTGTTGCTGCTTGCCTTGGATAAAGCGCACCCTGTTTATTCCTGAATCTTTTTAAGTGATCCCTGTTTGTGCTTGCATGTGTTTAAGTGTTCCCTGTCTGTGCCTGCCTATGTTAGAGTGCTCCCTGTTTGTGCCTTCCTGTGTTTGAGTGCCCCATGTTGCTGCTTACCTTGGATAAAATGCTCCCTGTTTATTCCTGAATCTGTTTAAGTGATCCCTGTTTGTGCCTGCATGTGTTTAATTGTTCCCTGCCTGTGTTAGAGTGCCCCCTGTTGTTTAAAGGCTACCTGTTTGTGCCTGTCTTTGTTTAAGTGCTCCTTGTTTGTGCCTGCTTGTCTTTGAGTGCCCCGTATGTGCCTGCCTGTTAAGTCCTCCCTGTTAATAAGTGCTCCTTGTTTATACTGGCCTATTATTGTTTAAGTCCTACCTGTGTTTAAGTGCTCCTTGCTAGTGCCTGATTGTGTTTAAGTACTAATTGTATGTGCAAGCATGTTGTTTGAGTTCTCCCTGTTAGTGCCTGACTGTGTTTGGGTCTCTATGTTTGTACCCCTGTTGTTTTTGCTCGTTATTTGTTCCTGCCTTTGTTTGAATGCCCGATGTTTTTGCCTGCCTGCGTTTAAGTGCTCTCTGTTTGTAGATCCTTGTGTGTGAGTGTTCCCTTTTTTTGCCTGCTTGTGTTTAAATGTTCTCTGTTTGTGCCAGCCTGTTGTTTGAGTCCCATTGTTTGTGCTTTCCTGTGTTAGAGTGTCCCCTGTTGGTGCCTGCCTGTTATTAAATGCTCCCTGTTTATACTGGCCTATTGTTTAAGTCCTACCTTTGTTTAAGTGCTCCTTGCTAGTGCCTGATTGTGTTTAAGTACTACTTGTATTTGCAAGCATGTTGTTTGAGTCCTCCCTGTTTGTGCCTGACTGTGTTTGGGTGCTCCATGTTTGTACCTCCTGTGGTTTTTTGCTCGTTATTTGTTCCTGCCTGTGTTCAGTGCCAAATGTTTTTGCACGCCTGTGTTTGAGTGCTCTTTGTTTGTACCTGCCTGTGTTTGAGTGTTACCTGTTTTTGCCTGCTTGTGTTTAAATATTCTCTGTTTGTGCAAGCCTGTTGTTTGTGTCCCCTTGTTTGTGCCTGCCTGTGTTTGAGTGCCCCATGTTTGTGCCTGACTGTTTTTGAGTGCTAATTGTTTGTGCCTGTCTGTTGTTTAAATCCCACCAGTTTGTGCCTTTATGTGTTTAAGTGCTCGTTATTTATGCCAGCATTTTGTTTGAGTGCTCCCTGTTTGTGCCTTCCTGTGTTAAAATGCTCCCTGTTTGCGCCTGTCTGTGTTAGAGTGCCTCCTGTTATTAAGCGCTCGCTGTTTATACTGTCCTATTCTTTAAGTCCTACCTGTGTTTAAATGCTCCTTGCTTGTGCCTAATTGTGTTTATGTGTTACTTGTATGTGCAAGCATGTTGTTTGAGTCCTCCCTGATTGTGTTTGGGTGCTCCATGTTTGTACCTCCTGATGTTTTTTGCTCGTTATTTGTTTCTGTCTGTGTTTTAGTGCCCGATGTTTTTGAGTTATCTATATTATAATAAGCTAGCGTGTGTGTGTCGCTGGAAGCATTCTGATTGGTTGAAATTATTTATATATATGTTTTGTGTGTATTTTTATATGGTATATCTGTAGTGTGAGGGTCGTTTGAAGCATTTTGATTGGTTGAAATATCTTTTTTTTATATGGTGTAATAGAAAAATACACAGAAAAGATACAATTATTCTAAAAACTGACCACCATACCATATATCACTATTAGCAACTCAAAATACACATTACCCAGAATCCTATTTTTCAAGCGTAGCCTAAACAAAAAAACTAGCCGGTCCCGTGGTCGTTTTGAGCGAAGCGAATTTGAATTAGCAACTCAAAATACACACTACCCAGAATCCTATGTTTCGAGCGCAGCGAGAAACACTGTTTCGAGCGAAGCGAGAAACGACCACGGGACCGGCTAGTTATATTAAATATTTAATTATTATTTTATTTTTAAAAATTTAATTATATAATTATTTTTTTATTTTTGTAATGCAAAAAATTATAGTATGTATAGACAGTATGTTAGATGGATATCACATAAACAAGCTTGGATCAGATAATATAATTTTAATTAACTCCATTATTAATTTCATTAAATATAGAAATTTTGTCCTTATGTTCTAAATTGCATTTTTCTTGTAAATAGATCTGCCCTATTCTAGTAAATTAAACCATAGTTATATAATATGCCAAACTTTTTCTAAAAAATAGATATTTTTATCCATTGTGTTTGTACTTTACATTTGTATTTTTATTTATATTGATAAAAATGATTATACTTTGATTTTTTACTTTTTTTTTTGGCCTTATTCTACTCATAAAACAAACATGTCACCAGGTATTTTATTTTTCTAAGTGGCTCTTTACTTCTAAGATTTATTTGCAAAAAATATAAAAGAAGAGAAATATAATAAATATTTCTATTATGATTAATTAATAAAATGAAAAATTCATATAATTTTAGATCTGTAATACACCGATAATAAATATGGCAAGTGCGCAGTTATAAGTAGCAGTATATTATAAAATATATCCAAAAAACAGTGCGTAGTAATATAAAAAAGTGGCATCAGAAAAATAGGGAAGTACACTAGACTAAATCCAGAATATTTATATTAAACATCATAATCTAATAAAATTATTTTTGATTTTAAAAAGGCTAATTTTAGAAAACGAGAATGCAATATTCAATATTGTTAAATAATAGGTTCAAAAAATTTTTAATCTTTATCGATTGTTTTGATAATTTTTCTTATAAAATGAGTAGATTTTAACTTATCACCTCTATCATGTTTAAAATTTTCAAAGTTGAATGATGGAAAGTGAAAATTCATTCAAGACTTTGGTACTTTCCTGTTATCGCCCCACCACCCATCGTTCTTCTACCACGATAATTGTTGCCACTCATCAATCAATACATACGTCCCGGAACGACTATATTTTCCGATGAGTGGCGTGCCTATCGTACAATTAATGATGAAGGTGTTAAAGGGGTGCCAAATTACCGACATCAGAGAGTAAATCACCGCTGCAATTTTGTGGATCCCAAAACCAGAGTCCATACTCAACATATTGAGCGTATGTGGCGTTCTGCAAAGGTAAGAAACAAGAGGCAATGTGGAACTAATTGAGAGATGCTATCTGGATATTTAGCTGAGTTTCTTTGGCGTCATTCATCTTCAATTATATATGGTGGTAATATGTTTGATGCGATTCTTTTTGATATGGTTGAATTTTATCCACCTACAGATTAAAAGATTTTTCACTTGTTTTTTTTAATACATTTGTGTACTTTAATACATGTTTTATAACATTTTGGGGTGGTGGGGCGATAACAGGAAAGTACCAAGACTTTGACTGTGAACAGAGGCGTAGCTAACACTTTTGCCGCCTGGGGCGGTTGTAAAATCTGCCGCCCTTTATGACGTTGAGTTTCAAAAGCCTCCAAAAATTCAAGTCTGTACGCTAACGGTCAGGCGAAGACTTGATTGTAGTTTGGGTCTTCAAAGTAGACGGAGACTTTTATACTAAAATTTGGACCCCTTAACCCTATCAGTGACGGGGGGGGAGTGCCTTTTTGACCCCCTCCACTAAAATTAAAACAGTCACAAAAAACTGGAATCGATTAAATTGAACAGAAAATTTAAACTAAAAATTAAATGGAATATTTTAACAAATGACCTTAGGACAAAATGCCGCCCCTTAAAATCTGCCGTCCGGGGCGGACCGCCCCTGGCGCCCCCCACTAGCTACGCCTCTGACTGTGAGCAATGATAAGTTATAGGTATATAGCTTATTTAAAGCGGCTTTTGAGACTCATAATATTTTTTTTGAAACTTTTGTTTTAACACATGAATAGGTGATACACTTTGTTAAACTATATTTGTTTTATCAACTTACTGTTTATGCTTTAATTTTACATTTATATATCATATTTTATTTGATATCCCTGTATTGTCTTTTTATTCAATTCATATCTAATAGTTTTGTTTTCTCTCCTTGTGTGAGAAACTTTGATGGTAATTTTTTTTTCTCTCTCTCTCATTAACTTTAAGTATATTAGAGTTAAAGAATAAAGGACTAGTATGACTTATATACTGTATTGTTGGATTTGTATAAAAGGTTGCAGGATCGGTGGATTCCGACATTTTAAAAGGGATACGAGTCGTAGTCGGCATCTAATAAAATTTAGAAGTAAGATTTTTGTCGAAAGTGAAGAAAGTTAAATTTATTAAGTTTTTGAGTATATTTGTAGTTGAAGTCGAATTTTTCTTCGCTACCTTAGGAAGAACTACCTTAGATTAGGAACTTCGCAACCCTGATTGTATATGCATATATTCATATAATATATATTAGGAGCGCGCTTACTCAAATTTTTTGCGTGACGAATCTTTTTCTTATAATTTTCAAAATTTACTATGACAAAATTTTTGTCCAATGAACACACCACCATTATTACTCGACATTACACTTTCATTCCCAGCTCCGATAACTGCAGAGATTTTACCAAGTCGAATTACTTTTTTTCTAATTGTAATAGCATCACCACTAACTAACAAAATGATTGATATGTGAGAGAGAGTCCAAGCAAAAACAAACTTTAAATTCTCCATGTCCATTATTGGCTTTACGCTCATCTATTAGGATTTAGCACATTACGAATTCTTCTATTTCGTCTCTAATTATCTGAATAACGTTTTAGGCTAGAACAAATTCATTCTTCACATTGTCGTGAAGACAAATAATTTAGAGACTTATAGCTTTTGACAAACTCAACACGCATTAGGATTTATAGCTATCATCCGCTTAAAATCTTTTAAGCAGTTATTGTCACCGATGATCACAAATGTCCTTTCAAATTTGTGAATGATTTTCCAAAAGTAGTTTGGGCGATCTAGGTAAAAAGTCAATTATTTTAATCCAGGAAATTTTATTAAAAATATTTAATGTCTGAAAAGATAGCGTTTTAAAATATCTCTAACCAAAAATTTTTTTTAAAAAGTAAGGGACTATAAATAGACAGTGAAAAGTAATTGAAACAATTATGACCACACATCTTTCTAGAGAGGGAAAAATGGACAGAAAGATAAAATCATCTACCTGGGAGCATCATATACAAGAAGAAAGTGGTGATGAAATTTCACCTCCAACTTATTTAGCAACAGCTAGATAAGGACTTTTCAGCGCCGCCCGGTTCTTCAAGAGCGATAATACTCACTCACATGCAATAGCATATTCCTGCTCAGATTTACTGCAGCTTTATATGTTACGTAACGCGAAATTTTCAAAATTTAACTTCCTCTTCCATCGCTTCTCCCTCAATCTTCCATTTTTATTCTTAATAGCGAAACGTAGATAGGTCTACAAATACATTTTTCATAAACTTTTTTTTGCAAGCCCTTGAATTCAAGTTGGTTAATTGGTTTGCATTTTTAATAAAATCTCTTCCTTATAATAAGTTCAATGACAATTCTTTGCCAAATATCATTTTAAAATATTTTCAACACAATCCTCCAATTGATTTTGAATGACGGTATAAATTGGATTATAGTGATTAAATGTTATGAGGGTTTGTTTGACGTCTTGATACTTTTATCGTTTTGGTAGATATAGTGTCCAAAAATTCTGAGTGGTTGTCTTCCCTGTTCAACATCTTGAGGTTTTGGAAGGTATAGTATCTTGGCAAATTTTCTTGGCCTCTTTTGATGCATGCAGAGCTTTGCCAAGCTCCCAATATATATGAAAAAAGGTGCCAACGTTAAATGAACCCACGCATTTCTACTTTCACCGTCGCTTGTTTTTGCAATCACTCAACTAGGTCATAATTCATCTCTTCAGACGTTATAAATAATAAGTTGTTTATTTTTTTTTTTTTAGTTTTTTTTGCTAAAATGTGATTTTTGGTGTGTCTTATTTTAAATTTAAATTTTAGATGAAATTTGCTAGCTATAGCTATACTTTTTTGTATCTCAAACTATATAAATAGTGAACTTCTATTGTTAACTTGACCCATCTTTTTTGAATATGGAAGAAGAGCAAGCGAATAAAAAGCATCGGAATAAAGTGTCCGCTTCAAAGAAGAAAATGAAAGCACCATGTGTTGAAGGCAGCAAAAAAAATGTTAATCCTAAGGGACATTCGATTCAGTCCTTTGCTAAAGCAGCGAAGAGATTTCGTAGAACTGCAGATATCCGCGCAAAAAAACATCATATTCCTACGGTAGAAAAGTCTGTTTACGATGACGAAGCTCCTCTTGTTGTTGCTGTTGTCGGCCCGCCATACGTCGGCAAAAGTACGCTTATTCGCTGCTTGGTTAAAAATTTTGCGCGCCAAAGGCTCAGTGATACGAAAGGGCCAATCACGGTTGTCGCTGGAAAAAAGAAGAGGGTGACCTTCATTGAATGCAACAGCGACATCTCCAGCATGATTGACGTAGCGAAAGTATGCGACCTAGCTCTGTTGCTCATTGACGCAAGTTCAGGCTTTGAAATGGAGACGTTTGAGTTTCTCAATATCTGCCAATCCCATGGCTTTCCCTCAATCATTGGAGTGCTGACGCACTTGGATATGATTACTAGTGGCAAGCAACTGAGAAGCACAAAGAAGAAATTGAAGCACAGGTTTTGGGTTGATGTGTTTCCGGGAGCCAAAGTTTTCTACCTCTCTGGTATGCTGAAGAACAGTGAGTATTTGCGCGTTGAGATTCACAACTTGGGAAGATTTATAGTCGTGACTAAACCCAGAGCACTCGCGTGGAGACAAAGCCACGCCTTCATACTCGCCGACAGACTTGAAGATATCACTGATTCGGGCAAAATTCAGAAAAATGAGAAGCAAGACCGTGATGTCTGCCTCTTTGGCTATGTTCGGGGGTCGCACTTGAAGCGCAATGCCTGTGTTCATGTTGCCGGAGTGGGTGATTTTTATGTTAGCGATGTTTCCTTGCTTGAAGATCCATGTCCTCTGCCTTCCAAGCTAAAGAAGCGATCCCTGAGTTACAAAGAAAAGAGGATATATGCGCCAATGGCGGGTGTTGGTGGCGTTGTGTTTGATAGTGACGCTGTATACATCGACTGTGCTGGTAGTCACAGCTTCTCCAAAAGAAATGATAATAGTATGAGGGCCAACCCTCAAGAAGACATGTTATACATCGATGATGTCATGAAGAAGCATGGAATTTTGTCTTCTCAACTTGAGCACACAAAATTATCCATTTTCAACAAAAACTCCAGGTTCATTACTTCCAAAGATGTTCCATCAGATGTTGACAAGGATGGAAGCATTGAAGATGTCAGTGAGGTGCTGGAAGGAATTGACATTGATACTTCTGACAGTGATCGTGAACTGCAAATGAAAATAGCTGAAACGCAGCCACCCTCTTTACCTTCGCTCTCGCCTACAAAAGAGCCATTAGAAGGAACTGCGCATATGTATACTACCTGGAGTAAAGACATTTCGTTGGATAGTAAAAGAAATACTAGTAAAGATCTATTCAATTTAATTTACAATTTCAAGGTTGAAGCTAAGAACAAGGATAAATGCGATGAAGGATTAGTTGGTGGAATTTTCAAGATTAATGAAATTTCAGAGGTAAGCGACAAGAAAGAAGCAACAGAAGAGGATGTTTCGCGTAGTGTTCCCGACAATATTCTAGAGATGATTGAGAAGGGAACTCTTTCTTCCAATTCTAAAAGTTTGCTCTTTAAAAGATTTAAGGTTGCCAAAGAAGCCGTTTTGGAACGAGATGATGATTCTTCTATATACGGAGATTTTGAGGATGTTGAAAAGGGAGAAGTTTATGCAGCTGAAAGGAAAGAGGAGATCAGCAAGGATAGCAAGAGTAAAATGAAGAAAAAGGAGATACTGAAGGCAGAGTTTGATCGCAGGTACGATGCAGATAAATCTCAAATCGACGCTACGAGTAGCAACGCGAATGATGACGATTGCAAAAACTTGGCAACACTGAAAGATTTATCTGAAAAGCAGTCGGCGCTGAACAAGAACACCTTTGACGCGATGGAAGACGAAGACCGGCTGCTTTACGAGGGCTATCGACCGGGGATGTACGTGAGAGTGCGCATAAACGCCCTTCCCTACGAATTTGTTAAAAACTTCGACCCATCCTTTGCTCTTCTTGTCGGATCAGTGACACCACAGTCAAGAGGTTTAGCTTTTCACCAAGCGCGCTTTAAACGACACCGCTGGTTCAAGAGAATCCTGAAGAGCCAGGACCCGTTGATTCTCTCGATTGGGTGGCGCAGGTTCCAAACTCTCGTTACATATTCTACCGAAGATCACAACGGCCGGAATCGTTATTTAAAGTATACACCGAATCACCTTCACTGCACGGCCACGTTTTTCGCGCCCATCACTCCTCCATCTGCTGGAGTAGTCGCAGTACAAAATGTGTACGACGGCACCAAAGACTTCAGGATTTCTGGAACCGGCGTCATTCTCAATGTTGATCAGGCACCCAACATCGTTAAAAAGATCAAGTTTGTTGGCTTTCCTTTAAAAATTCTCAAAAAAACAGCCTTCATCAAGGGAATGTTCAATTCAGACTTGGAAGTTGTCAAATTTGAAGGTGCCAGCATTAAAACCGTCAGTGGAATTCGCGGCCAAATTAAGAAGGCGATAAAGACCCCTGAGGGCGCTTTTCGTGCGACCTTTGAAGACAAAATTTGCATCTCGGATATCGTCTTTCTCAAAGCCTGGACTAAAATTTGTCTTGGCAAGTTATACGTCCCAATGGCAACCCTGCTCCAAGCTCCAGCTCAGCGCTGTACCTGGCAGGGCATGAAGACCGTTGGTCAGTTGCGCCACGAACTCGGATTAACTGCTCCCCAAAAACAAAACTCCTTTTACAAAGAAGTCTCGAGGATTGAAAAAGATTTCTCCGATCTAACTCTTCCCAAGCATCTTCAACGCTGCCTGCCCTTCGCAGACAAGCCCAGGAATTTGGAAGAGAGCGAGCGCGTCTCCAGAGTCTCCGTGGTGCAGGAGGGTGAGGAGCGGAGAGTGAACAAGCTGCTCAAGATGCTTTCCAAGATTCGCGACGAGAAACGCGCTAAAGAGCGCGACGCGATGCACAAGCGTGCCCAAAAGCACCAAAAACTGAAGCGTGAAGAAGCGGCGAAGCAGGAAAAGTCGCAGAGCGGCCTCAAGAAGGAGATTTACCGGAAAATGGGCAAGATGAAAAAAGCGTGACTTCATTTGTGGCAGAGGATATGCTTCCTTGTTCCTCTTTTTTCATTCTTTTAATAAATCTATTTCCTCTTTCCTACACTTTATCATGCCTATACAAAGTTTTTATTTTTTTACCATTTTGTTTGAAAATGGTGTGCATAGTATCGCAAGTTCTTGACTTATACTTTAAGTCCTAACACCTTTTTCTGCATTATAACGCGTTTGATGCTGCCACTGTTCTTTTAAACTTTCTCAAATGATTTTATATATCAATTCACTAAAATGTGGTCTGCATTTTCCAGGATCAAATCGCTTGAAATGAAGAGTTTAAAATAGGAAGATTTTAAATATAATTTTATAGGATTTTATCCAGCTGTTTTATATGCGCTTTTCTAGATTTTGGGATTGATTAAGAGTGCCTGAAAATTTACGTAGACCCAATTTTTGTGAACTTGATTTAAAGTTTCTTGAGTAGGTTTAGTTCACCTAACTTATTTTCAACATGATTTCATTTTTGCCACTTCGTAGAAAGTTCAATAACTTACTAATCTCTTTTTTTTATTTTGAGTTTTTTTTTGAAATGATTATAATTATAAATTGGATTGACTGTCAAGTTAAATCCATTTGAATCATCATTTTTTGAGTTGAATCAACTTGAATCCTTGGTTTTAGTCGCTTGAGAGTTTAGTTTTATTAAAAATAATTAGTGAACAAGTTATTATGTTTGAAGTAAAAGATATAGGTTGTTCCATTTGTCAATTTGGGCAAAAAAGCCTTTAAAAATGGGGTGTAAAAAGAACAGCATTTTATTAAAAGACATTCATTCCTTTTTCAAGTAACAATTTTAAAAAATAGAATTAAAACGCTCAATAAAAAGTATGAACTTTTCATTATGAGCCTTGCATATGTATATTACTAACTATGTATAGGGGGCGTGAGTATGGTTGGTTAGATACTGAGTTTGGATAACTCAAGGTCTTGGGTTCGATCCCGCATCAAGCCTACTTTCCTCATAGTTCGATACAAGCGGCGCAATTGTGCCTTCTCGATGAAAACACCCCACGGTATTACCTTACCTTATATAATACATAGTAGAGATCTGCACGAGTTTTAAAAATTCCCCTGCAACCGCTCTGCAATTTTAAATTTAAGCCCGCAACAGCCCAACTTTTCACAAAACTATTTCATTTTGATAAAGAATATAGTTTGAATACAACTTCTTGTATACATTGAATCTTTATGATTTTGGATTTAATTTTATTATTTATAGCTCTGCTCAAAAATACAATATCTTTGACGGTTTGGCTTTTTAAAGCGAATCCTGCAGAAATAAGATGACCAGCAAGACTGACTTGTTGCCATTAATACATAAAACATTACGCGCGACAACAGAAAGTATAGGATAATTACGTCAATTTAGTCTTTTGTATATGTGATAAAAATGTACTTTGTGTAAAGAAACAAATGTAGCTTTGGTGATGTAAAAGTAACAGTGTGCGTGGTGTGCTTACCAATGCTAGACTTTATATAATCGGGTATGAGCAATGAAAGAACATCTTATAAATGATACCATTTACGAATCAATTCGCAAATACCGACACTTTTACCAGTTAACGACGTGCAGAACTAATATTGAAACCGCAACTGCCACGCTCAGCGGTAAGTTTTGAACAAATGACCAGCAAGAGTCCAACATCGTCAATGTGAATGATTTTAAGACTGTCTAATTGGCTATTTTGTTTTTATTTGGAGTAAAATATTAAAAAAGGTATGCCACTACACTACACTGCAAATTTTGCCTAACAGCAGTCATCCTGGATTTTTCATCAACAATTGACCCTGCTGACTGCGTCATGAAATGCAAAAAATCTCTTGGAATCTTCTTCCTTATCAGTTAACCAATTTTTGTAAGCAGAAAAAATTGATCCATTACTTAAAGAGTGCTAGACTAATTTATCTGCTGAAAAATATGCTATACAATCATATTTTGCGTTTATCCCACTTCTGAAAAGTGGAGAGCAAAGTGTCACAATTAAAAAGACGAAAATGAAATGAAAGCACGAAATTAATTGCGTAAATCAAAATATTATTAAAAAAGCTGAAAATAAAGAAATGAGCTTTCAAAACATTTTTTTATCAAATCAAATTTTCGTTGAATGGTGCTTAGATATACTGGGCTTTGATAATAACTCAAGGACTTGGGTTCGATCCCCAAGCCTCCTTTCTTAATATTTCGATACAAACTGTGCAATTGTGCCTTCTCGATCAAAACACTCCACGGTACATTTACTATCTGCGCCCCCTTTTTATAAAAGTTGTCGCCTTGCGTGTGCAAATCTCTCGCTTAGAACATTTAATTCAATCAATGGTTTAGTTAAAACGAATGTCTGAAAAACACCTTGATCGAATTGATGCACAATAATATAATCAATAAAATTAGCAACACTTATTGAACAATGATGGAAGCAAAATCAGCTTGCTTTCAGACTTTGAAGCCTTGTTTTTCGTTCTCCTTTTCATTTCGAATGAACTTGGATGCTTCTTAGAGCATTTGATTTTTATTTTGCTCGTTTCTGCCGATTCATTGTGTCTAAAGCAACCAATCAACCCATTTGATCTCAGAAAAGTAAAAAGGGTATTGAATGATTTAAATAAAATAAATCAAGAAATCGTTTGCTTCATTTAAAGATGGGGATGTAGCAAATGGGAAAAAATGAGAGTATGTATTGATTGACAGCTCCCTCAAATGCTTCCCACTAACTCTGCTCTTAAATTATATTAAATAATTTATCATTCATTAAAGAAATTCAAACACCATTTTTAAGGAATAATTATCTTACAAAATGAATGAAAGACAGCTTCCAGATGTGTTGTACTATGACAAGAGGTATTATCACACCGCAAAAATACATTTCCATTAGCATTGATATCAAAGTGTGTTTTCTATGTATACACTTTTTATATTTGTCGCTCAAGGAAGTATCGCCTCCGAATATAAACCTTCTCTGACCCCCATATGTGAATGGCCCTATGGATTGATTTGTTGATCAGTCACTAGATAAATGCTGAAAGAGTTTATTCAAAATTTGCAACGCAAAAAAGAGTGCTCTCAACTATCTCCTTTTTTATCTCCAATCTTTTATCAGTATCACTAAAACATATTCCAAAGCAGAAAAGGTTTGACGGGCAAAGAAAACATAATTTCAGCCAATTTTTTCAACCAATTAATTTCATGATACCATCTGTCAAAAATTATTTAATTAATATTCTATTCGACACTATGGCTCAGCCATGCACCATTGGTTAAAGCAGTATGATTGATTATATCACTACGACAATATACTTCTTTTAACACTACTATGAATAATCCATTATAAATACTTAGCTGGGAATAGAACTTGTTAACGCTTCGGTTAAAAACTAGCTAGGATAAATAAAGAGCGATTACAAACACGATCGTAAAAAATAAAGCAGATTTTCGCAGGGGCGAAAAAGGAATTTCTCTCCTTGCAGTGGTGCAAGTATAAAGAAAGGTTTATTACAAAAAGCATCATCATTCTGCCTGTGCATCAATTCAATTGATGAATTGCATTTTTGGAATCATTTTGATAATATTCCAAGCTTAATTTCATTTTGTAAAGTCTTTAAAATTTTCATTAAAATTTTTTTTATAAAAATACTATTATATATCAATTAAAAAACATCATTAAAATTGTCAAAGTTTGGTTTTTAATTTTTTAATTGTATTTATTTTTAAAAATATTTTCTCACATATGTGAAAAAGTATTAAGTTTTAAAATGAATTTATTTTCAAAAAAAATTTAACACATTTTTTATTTTCAAGTGAATTAACATTTAAAGTATATTTATTTTGAATTGGTAAGCACTCATTTTTAGAAAAATTTTTGTGTTATCTTGGTGAAATAGTTTTCAGGTATGCATAGTAGAATGGCTGCATCAAATTTTCAATTTGACATCTGTCTTTAAATATAAAAAGATTTTTAATGGAAGTTCGTTTTTGGCGATTTATTTCTTATGTTATAGTCATAATATTGAATATTGATAGGATATCCATCTAAGAAGGATTATTTGTGATTTATGATTCAAGAAAAAATAGAAAAGTAATTGCCTTTTTTGCAGATATAGACGAAGTCATGTACAACGAAGCTTCGGTGCGTCAGAACATAAACAAGCTGGAGTGTTGTCATACCGCGGCAGCTCTTCTCTTCGGTTCGGTTGCCGGAATTCTAGGCCTCACTTCCTTGGCAGGCTTCTTCTTTTACTTCCTGGCCTCATTTCTCATCTCGGTACGCCTTCCTTCTTCTTTCTTGCATTCTTTTTTCTCAATTCCAGTGTGATTTCTTTTCAGTTTCTCCTCTTCTTAAGCATTGAGAGTGATAAAATGGCGTTCAAGTCCACGCATCAAATTTTTTTCGAAAGCATCTTCAGCAGTTTACTAATTTACATTTTTTTATGGACATTTTTATATGGAATGGTGCATTCGTGATAACGTTATGTTTTATTCCAAATAAAGATTTCGTTTCATTTTTTCAAATGACCTTTAGACCGATGTTCTTGCTTTTATAATAATGTGTTTGCATCTCTTTTTTATTTTAGATTTTATAGATAATACTTTATATGATTATATTCAATTAATCTTGAAATATTCTGTCGACATCTTTGAAACAATTTGTTAAGTTGTAGAACTTATTTTTCAGATCTTTAAATTAGAACTTGGATCATCTTTTTTTCAAGAATTGGCACACAGAAACAGAAAATGTCTATCCTGAGATGCAGGAACGAGAGGTTTGCGAAGCTCTCGAAAGAAGTCTGTAGGTAAATCACAAAGAAACATCTGTTTTCATCAATCATTGAAGAATGGAAAAGTAGAGTTTGCAAATCACTGGGTTCTGAATTTCTCATTGAACCGCGATATCCCTCATTCAAGTAATAAAGCTCACCTTCCTGTCATTCATTTAAGCCAGTGCTTTTTGCTTTGATCCTATATATATATAGATATAGATCCTATAGTTATATATATATATTCATATTATTATCAATGTTTCAGGCATAAATAACTTAAAATTTGGAATTAATCTTCAAGTACTTCACACCCCAATTTTTTAGAATACCTAGATATACCTGCAAATTCCATCTGTTTCTTGCCAATGCTCTTTCTTGATTGAATATCCAAGGATAAACTATATTATCGGCAGCAGTTAGTGAGTAAAAAGGACTATTTGAAGAACGTGAAGAACTACGCTTTTGATTCCAAGAGAAGTCCAAGATCTTTGAATTCATTGATCTCACTCATAGATAAGTTAGAGGCGAAAAGTGAGTAAACGAGAAAAAATCAATGACGAAAATACGCAAATAATGACGCTCGAAAAGTTACATCACGGGGAAACGGGGTTTCCAATTCTCAAAAATAAAAGTAGCTCTAAAAGTCTCTAAAAAGAAGGTAATATTGGGAAAAATTTTATTAGTTTTAAATTTATATTACCTTACCAATCTTGTAAAACTACACTAGAAGAAGCGGATTAATTAACTTCATAAGGGAATTCATATTTTCAATTAAGCATTGCAAGAGTCTAAAGGACTATTGCCAAAAAGATTCATGGATTAAAAGAACTGGGCTATAAGGAAAGACTAAACATTTTTAATTTGCCTTCCATGATGTACAGATTCAAAAGAAGAGACTTGATTACAGTGTACAACATTGTAGGTGGGAACTTGAAGATAAATCCGAAATTTTACACAAAGATTTCACACATACAAGTTTCAAACGTCTCATTGCAAAAAGTGCTATCTAAAAAGATTTTTCTCTCAACGATTGCAACTCGTTGCCTGATTACATTTTTCAATCTCATTGCCTGAATGTTTTCAACGAATAGACTAGATGCCTTTTGGAAGGAAAAAATGTTTGATCACTTTTAATACATTGTATACTTTAATTTTTTCCATCTACACTTGAAGATATGATATTGATCTATGATGCGATATGTTATAGGCTTTTTTCTCTAATAAAATTATGTTATGTTATATTCGAAAAGATTTTATTGATATTTTTCAAACTGCACTTACTTTTTAGAGTGTTCAAATCATTTTCATTTCTCAGTTTAGTTTTAATAATATTCGATTGACTAAATAAGCGTTCTACTTCTGTATTTTTAATATGGTTAATTTTATGAATAAAGTTTACCAAATCTTGAAAAGGATTTTCTTTAACATCATTTTACGATTGATGAAGTTCTTTCCAAAATTTAAAAGTGTCTGTTTTTCTTCGCATTGAACTCTATGAAGTTTTTTCCACTGGAAATCTATTTTTGTTAAAACATCCTCATTCTAGTTTTCATTTCAATAGCAGCACCGTTTGTGTAGAACTATAAGCACAGAAGACTTGATCCTAAATCGAACGGAGTGTCGAAGCAAAGTTTCACCTTTCAAGACACCATAAATGCAAAAGTAGAAATTTATCTTTCTCAAGATTAGAAAAGCTTATATGCGTTTTCTCTAAATTATATATTTTATATACGCTAAAAAAATCTCTGGCAAATTAAAATATTAATCCCCCGATTTAGCAACTTTTCTTTTTCTCCTCCTCCCCGTGTAACTTCATTTGTGAACAATCCAAACTTTATATAGGAAAAAATTTTACGAGTTTTCTTGAGAAGAATATTCATCACAAACAGCTGGAATTTCAGGCATGATAGGAAAAGGTGTTTGTAGATAGAAGCAATTTTAGATTTAGATCTCAAGGAAAATGTAACTTTTTGGTCATATTGATATCAATTCGTTAAGAATCTCTATTTTTATGTTCAATTTATCGATTATTGATTCGTCTTTAATCGGATTTGACTCCTCCACGACTCCGCATGCCTGATCCCTACCTTTTAGGGATTTGGTTATGCCAATACCTTAAACTAGAACTGGTTGCCTTCTATAGTAGCTGGTGGATCGCAAAGCTGTGTCACGGGTGTGAGAATGTAGTTCCAACAAACGGGAATTCATCCTAATTTTTATTTTGAGAATCTTTTCCTAATCCATCTATTTTATTTGTAAAAATTCTATAAATATCTGGTATTAATTAGAATTGCTAGTTAATTTATAAAGATTGATATGTGTTAATCAATATGTATTCTAAGCGATTTAAAAGAGTACAAAATTTAAGTTTACCAAGTAAAAATTAATCACAGAGACCAAAATTGTTTTTAAGCTTTGATAAAGTAACATATATTAAGGTTGGACATGGTAGAGGTGTATACAATTCTATATTTTAAGGTTAAGAATATTTTGTCTTTTAGATTTGTTTGGGGTGTTCTTTGAACAATTTCTTCTTTGTTAGCAAAATCATGAACGATGAATTTGTTTAATAAAGTCATTAAAACTAACTCTGACTTATCTTAAAGGTAAAGAAACCGTTGCGTGTTTCCACCGAAAAAGCACAACTGCTGCCCTTGTGCCTAACTGTGAACAAAGAAGACTTGATGGCGATTCGAACCCAGAACGTTGTGGTGAGTGTCACATCATTAAGAGTATATTAAGAGAAATTTATACGAACAGATGTACATTTCTTGTAATACACATAAAGTGTGAAAGTAAAAAGAATTTGATTTAAAATATATTGCACATTTTTAATAAGCAAAAATCTTTGCCTCTACTCCTAATTTGTGTTCAAGGAAATACATCCATTGATTTCATTTCTTCCAAGTTTTCTAAAAAAAATTTGTTTTAGTTTGAAATAAAATGCAATAATAATAATATAATTTACTTTTGAGTTAAACTTGTAGGGAAAATCTTTTTGGAAGTCGGCTTTCCTGTGTAAAAACTCCAAATTCCCAATTTAAAGCCAGGAAATGACCAATAAACCATTGGACCAAGAACGGAGATGGAGTGAGCAAGCTGTACAGACACGGCGTACACCGTTCCTGGAAGCTTATCCGCTCTATCAAAGATGAATATCGCAGCAAATTGTCCCCAAGCGAAGAAAACGACCGCAAAGTGGATCATCATGATTTTCAGCATGCTGCTTTGCGATTTCTTGATTTTTTCGCTTGTTATTGATTTGAAGAGATAATCTTTGAGTTTCCAATAAATTGGCGCAATGATCATCAACGGCACAACGATTAAGCATGCCAAGTAGGTTCTAGCTTTGAGAAGTTTTCGGTTCCAAAAGCAAACTTGTGCTTTTTCCTCATAAACGATTCCATCAGTGTAAAGCTTAATTTTGAAAGAAATGCTAAAATATATGCCTAGGATAATTCTCAATCATAAACGAAATGAAAGAAATGCTAAAATATATGCCTAGTATAATTCTCAATCATAAACAAAATATTAATCTTTCAATATATTTTTTAAAACATTATTTCAATTCACATGCATAGTATCAGCCTGTGCATTGGAAACATTTCACTAAAGAAACTCTTCTTTTTTCAATGCTTGCTGATCAAAATATCTCAGAAAATTGATTTCTTATCTTGATAACAATTGATAAAAATTTACTTTAAAAAATATTGGAATTTCAAATAGGTCTAATCAATAAGGTTAACACTGGTTGCACTCCTTTCTCTAAGCAATTAATGTAAGTTTGGTTGAAAGCCTGAATTTTAAATATCATGCATATGCAGATGGCATATATCTATAAATCTTTTGATGATGAATTATTGCCTGTCTTTTTGATAAATTGAATAAAATTATGAGAAATTTTAATGTTAAAATATATGTAAATAAAACAAAAGTATTGAGGACTTCAAAATTTTATCAGAACAAGAGCCTCCAATTAAAAAGTGATTTGCTCGAAAAACATACAATTCGTTTTAGTGATGAAATAAATATACTGGGATCAAAAAAGTGCTTATACTGGGTTGAAAGATCTTCATTGCCTGGAACTTCAAAAGGAAATGTTACTAAAGCTTATATGTAAATGCTTATATGATTTACAGTCAGCACACCTGGTAAAACATCTGGAAATTCAAAATCCAAAATTTCGATATTTCAATTTTATGAATCATTTTGCTTTGTTTCAAATTATTCCACATGGAACCGCTTTGGTGGAACACTGCTGGATGCCATTGCTTCTAGAAGGATTCGTCTTAATTCGACACAAGCGGTATAAGTGTTCCTTCATGATCAAATCACCCCCTAGAGCAGCATAAGCGTTGTTTAAATGAGAAATTCAAGTTGTCACGATCGGTAGCGTTTTGGGGAAAAAGCTTCGCATTTGAAGAAAACGCTTAACACTTGTAGAAATTTGGTTGTAAAAAATTTTTTTTTTATAATTTCTCAACCTTGTGCATTTTTGATTTTCTTTTAATTAATGAAAAAGATTTATCTATGTTACAATGACAAGGTAACGAACCCTGTCATACATTTTATAGATTTGTTTTGTACTATCAGTGATTGTGGTTATTTTTTTATATCTGTAATGAGGAAAGAGATAGGCTTGGCGGAACTAGAAGTACCCCACCCGTTTCAAAATTAAATATTAAACGAAAGCTTGACATCTTACATTGACAGGGAATTGCAATAGGAAAGCAACGATCCAAATGAGAACAGAAGCAATTGAAGCGATTTTTTGCGTCAGTCCATCAAGCTTGGTTCGATAAGTGATTTTGATGTATCTAAAAATGTTCACACGCATTTAAATCACTTTGACACGCCTCCCTTCTTGCTGTATTTGAAGCTTTTGTTTCGAGTGTTGATGAGTCGAAACAAAATACAATAAATGGCGGAAAAACTTGAAATTAGAAATATTTGAATCTTAGGAGCAATTAAGCAACGTCAATCTTACATGAATGACACTCGTGGCTGGATTCGTATCTGTCTCTTAACTTTTCAATTTTTTATATCCAGTGCTTCTTTCAAAATTACATATTAATTATATATTAGGATTTAAATTACAAAAATATCATTAATATAATGTCGACACCAGAGAAAGAGATGAAAGCACCACTATTTGAAAATAAGCTTAACACCCATTTTTGCTTTTTAGCATCATTTTACAATACTACTACTAATCAGCTAGCAATTTTTAGACTATTTTATAGATTTATTACAAATTCAGTTTATTAACATAACTTATAACTAATTACGTTTACAAGCATGTTAGTAATAATAATTAATCAGGGCCATTTTTTATGGAAATATTAATTAATTAAAAATAACAGCAATTATAAAAGGAAAAATGACGTTCATTGGCAAAATTCTTATTTTTAATATGAATATATTAAAAAAATTAGAAATGTTTTTCGAAATGAAATTGTCTTTCATTTCGGAGAATTTATAAGATCGTTCTACAGCTGCTGTTGTAGCTTGACAGTTTTGCCTTTCTACAAATTTCTTGGGAATCTGTCTCTAACTGAGGTCATTATTTTGGAAAGACCAGTCTGGACCAAGAGGTGTTCAGTATAAGATTCAAAGCTACATACGTCTCTACCAAGTCCCAACTGTAGCAAATTTTGAAAATCTTCCCAACTTTTTGCTAAAGTGTATGAACAATTTTTTCTTTTTTTCAATCAAGCTTATGAGGGACTTAAATTCTCATTTTATAGCTTTAAGATTATCAACTAACTTTAAATTTTGAACGGCTTCCTTTAGCTTTGATTCCAAGAATTCCATTTCCTTGGTAATTTTCTACAATTCTTCTTACTTCAGGAAGGTTTCCCCAATAATAAAGAGATTCTTTTAATCAAGAAGTCCATCGAGTTACAACTACTGCTACAGGCGACTCAGATTTAGCAAATATAGCGTTTTTTTTGTTTTTTTTATAACAAAAGCTTCAACACTTGCCATTAAATTGTCTACTCAAAAAAATGAGTTTTGTTTTTTAACCCACAATTGTGAATCAAATTTTTTGGTGAAGTGATGCATCTTAGGATAAAAATAGAAATGTATCGGATGCCAAATTTCACATCTTAGCGAATGCTGTTGCGGATGTCAGAATTTGTATTTTAAGCGAACGTGGATATCATAGTTGTTATTCTAACTGAACACAAGTTATATACTCCTTAAAAATTTAGATGAGAGTGTAAAATCTAGAGGATGCATCTCTAGATGAAAAGACTTTAAAGATTTTGCAGCAGCAAGCATATACCTAGCTGCATCTGATTTCGTGCATACATTGACACACAATATCTTGATTTGCTGGTGGTTGATTGCTTTACACAAAACCATATAAATATTTTCTGGAAAATCAAGATGATTGGCTTCGTGCTTCGTTTTCGTCAACCTCTAAAGATAATACTTTGACGTGAAATATATTAAATTTTGGGTATTTATTATTATAGAAGCTTTTTAAGAGCTTCTATTTACTTTCAATTACTTCTACTTCTATCTCTTCAATAATATTTTGAAGTTTGGCTGAAAAGTGATCAAGAAGGAATTAATTTTCACTTTATTTCATCAAATTCTTAAAGCAGATTTGTTATAAGCCGAAAAATAAATTATATATATATGCAAAAAAATCTATAATATAAATCTTCTAAAACCTCAAGAAGTTGGGGAAAATAAAAAAAAAAATGAAAATTTGCCTTAAAATTGGGTTCGCACTTCGTTTTCATCATTGATAACAAATATGTCTTTTCCATCCATTTTATTTTTTAAGTTTTTTTAACTCATCTTCCGAAAGATGAGATCTTGATCCTGATTTTGATGACTGACTTATGACTTTTGTTATTTTTGAGGTTATCGATTTTTGCTCTTACCGAGTCCTGTTATACGTGTTTTTTGCAATTTTATGCGCTTTAACAAAATATCTTTTGGCATGATTGACATTACAAATACAAATTGCGTAATATAAAATACCGCCATTACTTACAAACTCTGCAAATGCTTCAACATACACATAAGCATATTTTCACATAAGATGAAAATGATTTTTTTAAACATTTTATACAAATTCACTGTACTAAAAAAAGCATAAAAAACTTGGATTGAAAAATTAATTTGAATTTTTTTCTGTTTTTAAAATGAAAGCTTTTAGTCTTTTTTTTATGTAAATTCTTTTGTTTTTTAATGAATTTTTTTTACGGAAAATTCCTTTACTTTTAAAAAGACGCGCCAAAAACTTAATAAAATCAAATATAAAATTTTTACTATTATTATGAAATATTATACGAGGCGAATTTGTTAAAAAAAATAAAAATTTACATTTTGAGCAAACTTTACATTTATGGCAAAAAATGGCCCTGGTAATAAATCACTATTCAATTAGAAGTCAGTGATAATAACAAGTTAAAATAGTAATCATCACTAGTTCAGATGATCTGCTATCATCTCTTTATCCTTATGATTCCGAGATTCTAACTCAATCGCATCAATCTTCTAGGACAATGGTTCCCAACCGGGGGTCCATGGAAGAATTTCAAGGGGTCCATGGAAATTCTACTTCAAACTACTTATGCTCAATCTCCTTTAATATACTTCTATTTTCCAAATCAATATACATATATAGATTGAGAGCTTTTTTAAATAAATATTTTCTTCCCTTGTTTAAAGTTTCATATTTTGAATGTTTATATATCCTTTTTATTAGTTACAATATTTTTGAAAAATTTATATTTTAATTGGAAAAAAATTTTATTCACATTTTATGTCAGGCTTTACGATTTCTCTTATTTCATATGAATGAGCATACGATTTAATCAGATGACTAGAATCATCTTTGCATAAAAATCTTTGATTAATTTTGTTGGCTCAAACTATTCAGTTGTAGGGGTCCACAGGTAAAAAAGTGACTAAAAAAGGGGGAAAGGGATAAAAAAGGTTGGGAACCACTGTAATCTAGGAGAAAGACTTTCAAGCAGCCTAAAGAGAAAATTTCAGCGAAGCACATTTTCTAATCTCCGGGATACCACTCTCTCCTGCATTCTTCATCTTCCTCGCCAAATCCTCTTCGTTTACTCATTCTCTTTCTTATTTTTAGTTGAGTATAAATCAATATTCCAAATAGATCTACCTGGCGTATGCTTTCTCTTCTCACCCTTTCTTCAATTTGATTGTGCTTTCCTTATCGTTACAAAATGTACAATGGTAGGTGTATACTTTGTATAAATCAGTATAAATGAAAAACTTGCACGACATGATAAAGTTAAAGATTTCATGTGAAACTTTGAGTGAATATTGCTTGAATTTTGCATTCGAAACAAATTTGAATGAAATAATGTCAAATCAATCAAAGCCTTTATTAGTTCATGGCTTTTCTCCCTTATCAAAGGCATGTCATCTTTGTAATTAAATTTATTCTAATTTTTTAGTCTAATCGATTAACAATTGATCTTTCGGCCAAATGCCCGGCCACAGTAAAGATGCGTATGTTATCTTACGCTATTTATAACACAATTTTGTATATCCTCACGTGCCACCAATGAAATGTTTTCGTCTACAGAGCACAAGTTTCACGCTTATAACTGCATTCAGACCTTCCTTCATCGAGTATTAACACATATGTAATCAATCACTCTTTCCCACTCAGGACTAATTTACTATATTTTTATAGGTTATAAGGGTCTAACTAATTACTGACCCACACCCTTCAATTTTATGGTTCGATTTGAAAATATGCTATACTATAATATACTATACTAGCATCGACTCCAAGACTAACATATAAACCTAACTCTAAAAAATAATCCATGATGCATACAAGAAAGAAAGATATATCAACAGGCAAAAAGAGTTTAAATTTAGGAAGAATAAATTTTTGTTTTCACTTTGGATTTTGTCATGAAGCCTTCAGCTTTCTTAAGTGATTCAGATTCATAGATGGTCAATCTATGAGAATCACTCCACAAAGATGTTTTACTTTTGAATCTAGGGAGTACGCTTTCATCATCTGAGTCAAAATGTTTTTAATCTTCACATTTAGAGAATGCATTTTTTCTAGGCTGGATAAGAAGCTGGCTGAAGTGTGATGCTGTTATTAAGAAAAAACTTTTAGATTAAAGTTGCATAATTTGAAGTTTCAAATCGTGTTTTCTGTCAGAATAAGTATCCTTTATACTAAGCACATCATCTCTCTCGCATAACAAACAAATGTGAAGATGTAGTGTATCGAAATTACTAGATACCTTTTCCTGCATCTTCTCAATTTTTATATTCAATTCATCGATTCCACATGGGTTCCCGTACCAAACTCATGACGTCATGAATCATAAATGAATATTTCTTTAGACTGGCCTCTCGATAAAGTAGAGCTTGAGGAAACCAGATTTCGCTGTATTTAAAATATTATTAATCTCAATTAAGTCATTCATCCGTAAAAATAATAATAATTTAAGACCAATTAAAGGTCAATTAATTTAATTTAAAGGTCACTTAATTTAAGACCATTTTGATTTAAAGTTTAAAAGACTTCAAAATTTGGTTAAATAAGGAACAAAAATAATTTTTGAATATATATGCATGAATTTATACGACAACAATTTCGTTCACAGCGAATTGCATCGGAATAGTGAGGTTTTGCGATTACAGCGTTGCGTTTATCGAGATATGCCTCTATCTTGGGCGGAAGGGGGGGGGGGCACTAGAATCTAAATTCATTTGGTGACGCCTCTACCTTATTTTACTGATAAATTAAAATATTTTTTTATTCAGCAAACCTTTTCTATTAAAATTGAATTCAAATATTTTGTTGTTTTTGTTAAAACTTGTTTTTTATAGATTTGCTCTCTTTTATACTTGATAAATTATACAAAATACATTTAAGTTGATCAATTGATTACTTAGAGAGTTTTCAAAGAAATCAAGAAGACTGACTCCGCTCACCCTTAAAAGGAATATGCATTTTTTGAATCTTTTCAAGATCAATTAATATGATCATTAAATGTAAGTAAAGTTATAAGCGGTCATTTGTTTGAAACAAAAAGACTAAAGTTTCAAACACTTTTTTTGAATAGAACGAATTTTACACTCCACGAGTCTTTATCAAGATGAAGTACTAAATGCATAGGAGATGGAAATGCTTTGAATGAATCTACTAATTCCGTGTAATCCTTTTCATTCAAGGCATTTACATCTTCTACATTTAGTATACTAAAACTTGATAAAGACTCGTGGTGTCGTAAATTCGTTCTATTTATAAAAAGTGTTTGAAACTTTACTCTTTTTGTATAATCATTAAATGTAACTTTAAAACCACAAAATTTTGCCCCTTGCTTTCCTTCTGTGCCGGCTAACTTTAATTTTTTCTATCTACGCGACTGATTCATATATAAGAGTATTTTAAAACTAAAACATTATTGTCTACATTAAAAAACTTAAAAACTATTTTCATGAATCAAAATTTAAATAAATTTAAAAAAAAATCAAACATGATTTCTTCATTTATTATTATAGTCGTAGTGTTTCAATTTAGTTTATATACCAAACTTTAAAATGTGGCAAAAAGAGAAAGAATGTAGCAATGTATGTTCTCCTAAAAGCGTTACCCTTAAAAGTAGAATTTTAGTTCTTGATATCCCTTGGCTTCCCCTTTTGAAACTTAAGAAGGACACGAATGCCCTAACTGGACAGCTAAGAACGACAGCTGCGCGTAACTAAATACAAAAAAGGCAGATACGAAAAATATTTAGGCATATGAAATTGGACTTACCTAACAATTGCGATGACTGTATGCGTACTGATAGACGTTACACATATGGTAATGCAGATGTTGGAGATGACTTGGCATGTCAGGGCATGAGTTTTCAGCAGAGCTTTTTTCCACAACCCTAAACACAAAATGAATTGATTAATTACAAAATGTCTACATTTGTATTTTCCTTGAATCTCTGACAAAAAGCCTCCATCAAAAGGAACAACCAGCAAAGCCACAAAGATAGAAGAGCAGACAAAAGTTCATCACTCTGTTACATCATCAAATGGTAAAATTAAAGCACTCTTTTTAAATTATCCACCAAACTATTTTTAATGATGATGACCCCTCGGATTCAACTTGAAAATGGAAGAAATAGAGAGCACGCAAATGAAATTGATGAGGGTGAGAAAAGACTGACCTACGATGGATGCGGAGCCAATGACCACACAGAGAAGCAGATCAGCCATGCACAGGTTGATTATGAACATGTTGACCGCATTGTTCAAGCTCTTGACTTTCAGGATCGCCCCTATGATCTTAAATTGAAAAGAGAAGCATTATCATGGAAAACTAAAAGTCTCAGCATTTCTATTTAATTGTTGGAAAGAGCACAATAATTGAAAGCTTGACAAAGCTTCGGAGGCATCAAAATACGCTGAAGAAATTTGCCATATGTTTTTTGAAGTTGCGTATCATAGGGGCAGGAGGATCGGTCCGCGCCGGGCGAAGAATTTATTGATGTATGATCTTACCATTATACTTTTCAGTGAGAGGAATATAAGAAAGCATCCGTTCATACTTAAGGGATACAATAGAGCACGGATTCTTAACCTGTAGTCGATGGACCCCTAATGGAAGGGCTTCAAGAGGTCCGTGAGGGTCAGATTAAAAAATGCATTTTTTTTACATTTAAAATTATAAATATACTTTCAGATACATATTTTTTGATTAAAATACAAAAAACATTTTATAATGGTTCATTTTACTAAAAACTTTAACTATTTTTTGCTAGTACAAATATTAATTGCATTCCAGGTTTTTTTAATATCACTTTTATGCGAAAATTTCCTTGGAGGGGATCCATAGCTTCCATCAGCATTTTAGAGGGGTCCATGACTGAATAAAGTTGCTCTAAGGGGTGAAAAATTAATTGCGTGTGAGAGGTACTTACCCCGACGTTGAGAAATGGACCAAGTAGCAGCATGATGAAGAGACAGACAAGCAAAGCCCCGTTGAGTGCGCTCACTTTTGATGCCTCCGTTATTTGGTTGGGCGAATCCTTATCCATTCTTCTCTGTAGAGCTTTCTTTTCTTAAAGAATAATAATATAATTGACGTTGTGCCGCGCGCCACCCTGCATAATGTTTACACCTATATGCTTCTATATTTTTTGAAAACCTTAAATTTGGACTTCCCACTTCACCATCATCATCTTCAAACGTTTACAAAGCCTTTTCTTTATGTAATTTTTTCTCTCATTATTAGAATAATCCTTTACAAAGCTTATGAAGGAAGAGTTTTGAAAAAGTTGCATAAAATAAAAGTTATTCTGGTTTTTCTCTAACTAAGCCATAATAATAATCGTTGCGTTTTGCAAGAAAAACGGTAGCCTGTAAGATTTAAGTCTCAATCTCTCACCACTTTACTTGATTTACAAGTCCAAGTTGTAACGCTTCATTCATTCATTAGTCAGTCTAACAGAGAAAAATGACACTTATAAAGTAAACCAATTTAATTTTGAGTTTTTCCATGATCTTGTCTAATTTCTGTAAGCTCAAATAATAAAACAATAAAAGATCACTGAAAAGAAAAAGTGATCACAGTAACTAGTTTTATATTAACAATCAATCTGTAACATTTTGATCAATCGATGTGTATTGGGAATGACAATAAACCAACTTTTTATAAAAAAAAAATTACACAGAATACTTGAATCACGCGCATCGGTCTAATTGTTCTATGAATTTTGCCGTTGTTAATATCCGTCATAGCATCTTTTTTGGGGGATGCGTATTTGAAGCTTCACTCCGAATGAAAATAACGCAGAGAAAGTTTATCAAGAAGGAAGACTTTTTTTCGTATCTGATTGATAAAATTTTCGTTTTCAGTTGTGATAATTTTACCTGTATATATTTTTTGAATGTTTTTGTTCTTTAAAAAGTTTTAATTTAAAATATCATAGAAAACTAAAATAATGTTTACTTTTTACAAAAAAAACTATTTTAAAGTTAAGAGTTCATTTTAAATATTGCTATTTTAATTAATCAAAATTTTTAATTATTTTCTAATAAATTTTGATTTTATTTCGCATAAGCATTGTTTTTTAAAATATGATATAAGGTAGTTGAGAGGACTTTATTTATTCTTTGCAATTTTTAAGTATATAGTTACAAAAATGAATAAAAATATTTAATTTTATTAGTTAATTTGTAGTTAATTAACTATTTGATTAATAATAATAATAATTAGCAGGGCGAGTAAAAGTCAATAAAGTCAACTTTTATTTCCGTTTAGCAAAAACTCTTTGAAGAAGATCTTTACTTGTTTAGTCTAAAAATTTTTGAACTAATTTCAAATTTTTAAGTCAATCAAAGTCAATTTTTCGAGTTTAGGTCAATAAAGTCAATTTTTATATTTAACACTTTTTGATTCAATGTGCCTAAAATTGTTATAAGCGTTACATACAAGAATTCTTCTTTATATCAACACTTCCACAATAGTTGGGCTTTTTTTCATCTAATAAAAGATTTTACTGTAAAGTTTGCCTGACTGAGGTTAAACATGAAACAGTTTTTTGTAAGACAAATTTTTTTGTTGAAAAACGCGGTTACAAACGATATATCCGCTGCAGAAGTTATGGAATTTTATTCCCAAACTTTTTATCATTGCATGTTTTTCACATCTTTTACACAAGTTTACCTTAAAAGTTAAGTTATCCTGCAAAATTATAGATTACCGGCATCATTCAAAATTAGTAATAGAAAAAGACGTTCTCTTTTCAAACCTATCGGCAACACTTAAGTTCCAATTGTAACGAAATTGATAAATTGGTTGCAAGCAGCAAAATATTTTCATTAAAATCTTCCAGCAGTGAAGAAATTAATGATGAAGATGATGGAATTTTATTGCCAAATTTCAAGAAATTGTTAAAAAAGAAAAACTGTTTCAAAACTTGCTGACAACAATAATTAGAGAATATTCACGATTCATTGATTTAGTCGGGAAAAGGTCAACATAGAGACTTTTTCAGTCGAAGATGAACACACTTGTTTCAACATTATTTCATTTAAGACGAATGTAGCGTTAAAAGTTATCTTGAAATTAGATTCAAATAAAATGAAATCAATAAAATCATGAATATGGAAAACTCTTAAATCTCTCGCAGTACTTATCCCAAATTACAAAATTGTCAAGTTTTAACTTTAGAAGTAGAAAGATCTTTTTCTAAACTGGAAAAACTGCTAGAAAATGATCGAATTTTAAATCAGAAATTGTCATTAATTATATGTTGTTGTTGTACAAAGTCATGGATTCTTTGAAATAATTTTCAATACTTTCTCTAAAGTGTTCATAGTTGTTCAATTCAATGAAACATTAAAAAGTCAATAAAGTCAATTTTTCTCTGAGTAAAAATCAATTTTTCCAATTTTTTGGGTCAATTTTTCCTCGCCCTGATAATAATTAGTTAATTTACTTTATTTAGATAACAAATTTATTTTACTATTACTCTAGCAAAAGCAGTTCAGAGTACTGTAATTATAGTAATTCCAAGGATAGTAAATGTACTTGATATTTCTAGTAACCGTTACTAATTATTTTTATGAGTAAGCTTATGAAAAAGTAAGATATAGTATTTAATTGATTTGGTGTTTTTGATTATTTTCAATCTAACATGACTTTCTATTTTTCCGATGCAAATTTGGTCTGTCTACGAAAGGAAGAAATAACAAACAACCACAGTGAAGGGTGCACTAATTCGTTAGTAAAAACCTCAAAACAATTTTCTTCATGTGAAAACCTTAAAACAAAATTGTACTTTTTCAAATAAACCTACACTATCAGAAGTTTTAAACTTTTTTATGCTAGAAGAAGAAAGATACCATAAAGAGATGTCCGAAATAGAAAAAAACTTTTTCATCATATGAAAAAAGTGGTGGATTATACTCAGAAAGATAAAAACAGATTTTAATTCAGTATGAAGATCTAAATCTGTTTTTATTTTTATCCAAAATGACATGTTTACTTCCAATCCTTAAAATAGGTATTGCAATTTGACTTTTCAATTCTGAAATCATAAAAATACTTGATTGATTTTTATCTTAAATGGAAAGGCTTACTTTGCAAAGAATAAATTAAACAAACTGAACTGAACTTAACAATCAATTCGACTTTAAAAAAATATTTTATAAGGAGAAGGAAAGCCTTCACTTACCCACGTTTAGTTCAAAATTATATGAAGTTTTGAACTGCAGAAGTAGATCTTGTTTTTAAGCCTCAATTTTCTTCATAGCAAAATTGCAATTGCGCTATCATTTGAAATAAATAATGATAAAATTGACGGTGTCATCAAATATTTATGGGAAATTCTTGATGTATGAAGAAGGCCTTTCGCTTTTAGTAATTATGAGTACAGAATCATTTTCAAGAGACTAAAAGACCTTTAAGCTCCTTTGATCTCCTATTTTTTCAGGATGAAGGTAGAATGCTAGTTTTCATTGGATAAAGCAAATTTTGAATGAAGGTGAACATTCTGTGTATAACAGCAAGATTATTAAAAATAACCAATATAGTTATATCTCAAGTAGTTTGGCTATCTTTCGTTATTTTTCACAAAGCCGAGCTTTTATTATCAAGCTCCATTTTCCCCTTCTTTTCAGTTCTATTTTTCGTAATCACTGATTTTCTGAGCTAACGGAAGTACTATTTTTAAAATGGGCTTAAAAATGAGAGCAAGTTTTTTCAAAAATTAGTACCCGGAAATGAAATTTTGAAAAGGACAACATTTTTTTCATCGAATTGTTAACGCAATTAAGAAAATTAAAAATCAATAAATTTGAATTCAATTTAAGAAAATGGTGAATTGATTATTATATATAATATACTTACACCCAAAATATTTAATGAAATATTAATTGAAGCAATCAGATGCATTTAAAATGAATTAATTTAAATTAATCATTAGATTAATTAATTACTTAAGATGGAAACTACAAAAATGTTTTCCCTTTAATTTATTTTGAAAAAAAAAGGAAGTTTTTGCATATAATTTCAATGCTTTTATCCTAAATATGCCATTTTCTTCTTCTTCTTCTTCAAGTGCTGTTGGCGACTAGATAATGCCAATACTCTCTATTTTCAGCAGTGTGTAGTAGAACCTTGATGTCCATTTTCGGGCATTGAGCCAAGCTTTTGAGAAAAGTTATTCTTTGGCGTCTTCTGTCCCGTTTTCCTTTGATTTTTCGGGTAAGACATGTTTTTCCAAGACTTGTTTTCTGAGTGCATGACCCAAGAAACTTTGAGATATAACAGTCAAGTACTTTGAATTTAGTTTCCAAAGATTTGCGTGAGTAGGGTTGGTTAGATGCTGGATTCGATAACTCAAGGTCTTGGGTTCGATTCCGCATCAAGCCTGCTTATAGTTCGATACAAGCGGCGCAATTGTGCTTTCTCGATGAAAAGACGCCGGGATACCTTTACCTTTACATAACACATTTTTCATATTCCAGAAAGTATTTTTTGCTATGCCAATTCTCCTCTGAATTTCTTTATCGCATTTGCCATCGGATGATAACAAACTTCCCAAGTAGTTGAAGCTTTCATCTTGCTTTTATTTTCTTTCCACCAATTTGTAGGACAAAAATAGGTGCAACTTTCTTCTTTGTGAAAACCATACACTCTGTTTTTTTTCTGATTAATCGTTAGACCCATTTTCTACTTCTACTTTGTTCACAAGCGCGCCTGCAAATCCTTTGCATTATCATCAGCCATTAAAACGGTATCATCTGCATACCTCAAATTATAATTCCACATGCTTCCGCCAATCACTGATCCTTGTAAGCCTTCTATTTCTTTCATAATATTCTCTGCATAGATGTTAAACAAAGCCGAAGAGAAAACACACCCCTTTCTTTATCTTCACAAAACGAACGCTATCTTCGCCTATTCGTATTGCAGCACTAGTATAAATTTCTAAGTATTCTAATGTCTTTTCCATCCAATCCAACATCTTCTAAAACTTTTATCAGTTCTTCGTGTTTTACTGAATCAAAAGCTTTCATGTAATACACAGACATCTCTTCTTATCTCGATTGATGTTTCTGCTATCATTCGAATCATGAAAATAGCGTTTCTCGTTCCGCAGTCTTCTACGAAAACACATTTCTCCTTTGGAATATGGGATTTTATTTTTGTTTTAGCGCGTGTCATCAAATTTTTTAAAAAAAATTTTAATAACGTGAGACAATATGCTGATGGTTCTATGTTGTTCACACAAAATTGCGCCTGGTTTTTTGGGAAAAACTATGAAAATAGGTTTGCTCAATTCATGTGGTATTTCTCCTGAATCATAGATTTCGTTTTCGATTCCAAAGTTTTCGAAATTTTGATGTCTATACTGATTTATTATTTTTAACTTTGTTTAAGGCAGTTCGAACTTTAGACTGAAGAATTCTCAGACTTTCATTTTCATTTTTTATAACTGGCAGTGCTCCTCTCTCATCATTGATTGAAAATATTTGATTACAAAATACAAGTAAGCTATATATTTTTCTTGTCTCCCTTGAGTCAGACCACTAACTTGATTACAGATACAAGTAGTACTCGATTAACCCAAGATTTTCTCTATATTTAAAAAAATATATCATTCAAATCCTTTTAGAAAGGATGTCTTTAGTGCAAAGTTTCGTTCAAAAATACTTCAGAAAAATTTGAGTTTTAAAGTACTATTATTATTATTATCAGTTAATAATGAGTTTTCAGAAAGCTATCTATTCTGAAACCTATGATTTCTGTTTTCGATGGAATGAACAATTTTTTTTAATCTGACTTGATATTTGATTAGACCAATTGATATTTTCATGGGAAAACGCATCCAAATTTTGCTGAGATCATTATAGGAACGAAACTTCCAGTGGAGACCAGATGAGAAAGTGTGCTTCATATCACAGGTCCTATGATTAAAATATTTGTTTCGTTTTGGGCCTCAGTCACCCAGATTTTTTTACGCTTTAAATACTCTTCTTCTCTTCGTTACGGGGATTCCAAATACATCAATTACGTTCAATAAAACGAAAAAGTTTTTTTAAAAAAGTGGATAAAATTTTTTTTTTTTCTTCAAAAATTGATTTTTCCTAATTTATCAATTCTATATAACATAAAATACATCAAACTTCAGTTTTGTGCTTTCTAGCGTTACCTCTCCATTAGCATTTGCTCAAGAGCGGACTATGGGGTACGAGATAGAATGCAGTATCAGCCAGCTACAATTACTGCACTCTCTATCCTGCTAATTATAATTAATTATAATTTATCATTATAAGCTAACAAAGAATCGATAAGGCAAGCAAGCTTTTTTAAATGTCCGGAATCCAGCAAAATGTCGAAATGACAATAACTTCGTGTTAGCAGGACAAATGGTCAATTAATCTTAGAGTTTTTAATGATGCAGGTGAACGTGGAATAGCTCTTATTCAAGATTTTAACGGCATTATATACTTATTTCAGGTAGTTGAAAATCATTGAAAAAATTTTCCTAACGCTAGCAGAACGAACGACTCACGCCACAAATAAAGCTTGAACACCTCATATATGTTATTCAATTCTATGAGGAATATCTCGAATTTTAGATTTATTTTTTAATCATATATATTTAGAATAACTACTTTTTATCAGAACTTTTAATTTTTTATCATTTTAAACCTTTTTTTTTTGTATTTTTTAGAGGCTTAATTTTTTTGTTGAATGAACGAACACACCAGAGTTTTCTTGCATTCATCTTCTTTTCAAATGACTAACATATGAGCACAAAGTCATACACACAGATTCAGTGGCGTAACCCCTTCTAAAATGAAGTATATGAAATAGTAACGCTTATAATAATATAATCAATCATATTATGTTCTTTTTTTCCACTCTCTGTTCCTTGTTCTTGCATTGAACGCTTCTGTATATTCGAAAAAGAACGGAGTGGTGGAAAATCAATATTTTTAGAAATTGATTTGAATGAAATTATTTTACTCTTTTTTCGTATATACATCTTTCAACTTTTATTAAACATTTCGATCAAGCAACATTTTGGATCGCAATAAAATGTAGAGTATTGATTTTCTTGAAAAAAAGACGTCACTTGATAAAATCTTGAAGAAAGTCCATTTAAAAATGTCGGTTTTAGTCAAAAGCTTTCTAGCTTGTCCTGGCAGTCTCGCCACAATGCTTTGCATGCCACTTGTGTTGAACTTTAGGAATGGTATTGAAATTATGAGCAGGATTCCATTTGGGATATGCAATTACTTTCGTGGGATTTTTAGGTAAACTTTTTGAAATTTTCTTGAATATTTTTTATGTTCGTAAATTTTTCGTTTCTACGCGTCTTTGCATTTCGCGAATGCAATTTCATTTGAGAATTGATATATAACCTTTTTTGATTTAGCGGAGTAGTTGATACAAGGAAAGAAGGAGAGTATAGTTGCTTCGTGGCTTTTGGTATTACTTCCTTTATTGAAAAGTTTAAAGAAATTAGAAAAATCTATGACATCCTCTCACAAAATTCTTTTTCTACACAAAATTAGTATCAACTCTCTGCAATTCTAGAAGAATGAAAAAATTCAATTATTACATGAAGCCAACTATTCGAGAACACCTTGCTAAAGATTTCAAAAGATTCGATCTCTATTTTTTTTCCAAATTACCCATTTTCTGATCTCCTTTATGTTTTTTTCTGATTTCCATTTCTTTGCCTGTTTTTTTTAATATGTTTAATACCTGACTGTTGAACTCGATTCAATCCTCCCACCCGATATTGAATACTTAACAAGCAAGCAAATAAACGGCCTTCTTTCAATCATGTTCTCTTATTTCTCTACCATACATCATCTGTTTATAGACTTTATAAAGGACTATAAACTTTATAAATTGATTCCTCATTGCACCTTTGCTCTGCTTCAAGCACAACTAACTATATGAAGTGTACTTATTCATAAAACCTCGGTAATGTTTTACTTTACAATTCCGTCAATCAAATATTTTAATATTTTTTTTAAATTTAATGAGTTAGTTTTATGTAAAAGATCTAAAATCGTTAGTAGTATATATATCAACGAAAAAAACTACGTTAAAAATGTATACTTTGATTCACATCACGACAATAAATAATTGCTTGAAAAATTTTTTG
Organism: Nectonema munidae; assembly: GCA_030549495.1. Taxonomy (NCBI): domain Eukaryota; kingdom Metazoa; phylum Nematomorpha; class Nectonematoida; family Nectonematidae; genus Nectonema; species Nectonema munidae. The sequence goes on from JAUIRK010000509.1 coordinate 578,426, forward strand.
ATTGACGGAACTGTAAAGTAAAACATTACCAAAATCTCTTCTACACGCATCTGCATCACACGCGACACAGACTTCACACAATTCGTGAATCAAACGAATTCGTAAAATTCCATCAGCCCTCTACACAAATGACGAAAAAGTATTGAGATTTATTATATCGAAATAAGGGAACTAAAGGAATATACAAGGAAGCTATATTTAAGATAGGCAGGAGAAAATTTCAAATATAATAACCATATTTTGGCAATCTTGTGAAAAGCACTTTTGATGCAATGATTGACATTTCAATCATTAGTTTGATTGGTTGCTGATAATGGTCAAGGATTATGATGGGCGAAGCGTTACGAATATGTCAGAGTTTGGCGACCCTGTTAGGTATACGTGAGGCAAGTGTTCATCTTGATGGAAGATTGACATCAAGAGTACAATTTTTAAAATTTTTACACCTTTCTTTAAATGTATGAAGTTTGAAATTTTTGTAAATCATCAGCTTCACCTGATATCACCCAGACTTCTCTCTTACATTGGAGGTAAAAATGTTCATCAACTCAATGACTCTCTTTATCCTGGTTAATTCCTTGTTCTTCTTAGTCCTATCTACTTGAAATGTGCCATAATGCTGGGCGTTTATTAGAAAGAACTTTAGAAATATGTGCAATGTGCATATCCATATATCATATTATGGAGAAAATATCATTTTTGAAGTACACATAAAGATTCACCATAAAATATCATTTTTAAAATATAATAAATATAAACATTTTTGTGCAATACAACTATTATCCAGATAATAATCCTTGCCTTTAATTCTAACAAAAAGTGGACTTTGAGAATATATGCACTGATTTCATTGGTGCGTCACGGTTCTCTAAAAATATTTTTGATTCATTTAGTTTGAAATAAGGTAAAATGAAAATATTATTTACTCGTTCAGTTTTGCTGTTCGGAAAAATCGATTGGGAGAGGTGCTTTCCGGTGTAAAAACTCCAAATTCCCCATTTAAAGCCAGGAAACAACCAATAAACCATTGGACCAAGAACGGAGATGGAGTGAGCAAGCTGTACAGACACTGCGTACACCGTTCCTGGAAGCTTATCTCCCCTATCTACGATGAATATCGCAGCGAACTGTCCCCAAGCGAAGAAAACGACCGCAAAGTGGATCATCATGATTTTCACCATGTTCCTCTGCGATCGCCTGATTTTTTTGCTCTTTATGGATTTGGAAAGATAATCTTTGAGCTTCCAATAAATTGGCGCAATGATCATCAACGGAAGAATGATTAAGCATGCCAAGTAGGTTCTTGCTGAGAGAAGTTGTCTGTTCCAGAAACACACCTGAGCTTTTTCTTCATAGACAATTCCATCAGGGAAAAACTTAATTTCAAAATAAACAGAATTTTTTCAAAAATTTTATAAACTATTTTGCTGGAGTTTACATGTTGAATAGTGAACCTACAAGTAGCTACTTTTGTGATAAGTCCATTTAAAATACGTTTTAACATTTTCCCACAACATTATTTGATATCACTTAGTCAATAATAAAATAATCTCATTGCTATGTCATTATTATTTAGTTGACTAAAATACCGGTAGAGATCATAGTTGAATTAAGATTATAACTTTTGTCACATCCCCTTTCTCATCTATAAGAAATTACTTTGAAAGAAAGCAGAATTCAATTCATTTAAACGTTGATGTCAAGAAACTTGCACAACTCAAAGACACATGGCCAAACAATATCTTTTCTCTATTGCTTGTGTAGATAATGATAGAGTACACGCAAACATGTGAGGGTTCATTACATTGAGTATTAGTGATTGCATCTTATCGAGAGATGTTTTCGAGTTTGATAAGTTCAAGGTATCAAGATTTATATCTAATCATGTTTCATATGAATTTAGCGTGACTTATTAGTCAGTCTCCTTCATTTCAATTTTATTCAAAGCGTTTGCAATTACAATCTTATTTAACTTTTCCATAGTTCAAGAATGCATTATATTTAAATTTGAAAGAGAAACATTTTAGCACAAAAGGGCGGGAAAAGGCAGCCAACTCTCTTCTTTCCAATTTTACTAAAAAATACATCTTAATAATAATAATTCTGGCCTACTTTTTCGTGATAAGTTAATTAATTAATTAGTTAACTAATATAAGTTAGGTTATAAGTTCGTGCATTGTTATTATTCGTGTTTAACCCATTAAGTACCATAGAAATCAGACGATATCTAAAAAAACGCAGACGATTTATATTCAAATTCATTGAAAAAAGCAGACGAAGATGAAATTACTTATGTTCCCAAATGGGAGCATTGGGACTTAATGGGTTAAAGCATTGGCTGGCTGTTTATTAGCTTCGTATTTTAATATTTAACATCATTGGAGTTTATAAGTTAAATGATGCAGTTTAAGGATTTCTGTATATTGATTATTTTCATTTGTTTAAACGGTTATCAACCACAGTCAACATATTTCGACTTTACAAAAATAAAATCGTCTGCGTTTATCAATGCTTTTTAATACAAATCTTCTGCTTTACATTAGATATCGTCTGGTTATTGTGGCCGATAACGGGTTAATCAATTAAAATATTTTTTAATAAGTGCTAATTATAATATATAATTATATTATTATAATTATAGGATTGCTTTCATTTATTGAGTTTTGAGAATCTCATTAATCACATGTTTTGACATCTGAGGAATTATAATGTAAGCAATTAAAATATTTTTTATTTTAGTTATATCAGTTACACTCTAATTAAAATAGTTAAAAAAAATTTGAACTAGTTAAATATATTGAGTTTCCAAAAACTTATCTGTCACATGTTTCATATGATATCTTTCAAAATCTCAAGAGCTTCGACACGGAAGATAACCCCTCATCATTTTTAGACTCTATCTTCCAAACCCTCAAAAAATGGTGAAAAGTATCCAATAAGCTCTCATCATTTTATTAAATTTTATCACATAAATTTAAAATCATCTAATTTATAAAATATATTTTCAATAAGTGAAACTTTTTAATTTATTTGCTATAACTAAAAATTATAAGTGGTTGTCTCCTGTGTCCAGTTTCTTCACCTTTTGGAAGACAAATCCAGTAAACTTTATTTTATAGAGTAATAGAAAAGAGGAATCTTACATTAATAGGTAATTGCAGAAAGAAGGCGACGATCCAAATGGCAATACAAATACATCCTGCTTCATTTTTTGTTAATCTGTCAAGTCTTGTTCGATACCTGATTTTTACATATCTAAAAGTTTATCCATCAAGATGAGTGCTTTCATTCCTCTACGAATTCTTAGGTTAAACACCAAAACTGTGGTTCACAAGCTTGGAGTCAAAAAGGGATTTTTTGGGGAGGCAATGATGTAAAAATAATGATGAGATTTGTTTAGTTAGTAGGTGATATTTAATTGATAAAGCATCTCATTAAAGTAAGCATCTAAATAGGCATGCATCTAAATCAAAGGATAAAGAATAATAAAAAAAAAAGATAAAACAAAATTTGCGCTAGAGTCTAACTAAAAGTTGAAAAGATTTTTAATAGAATTTGTGAGAAGATTTTTGGTCATTTTTTTAATTTAAAAATTTTTCTCTCTAATTTCAACTTATCTGGACTTCATTTTTGCATAATATTTTATTTATTTGAACTTTTTTATCACATTTGCAGGATAGCAAAAATTAGCTAAGTTATTTACTAGCACTTCAATGTTTTAGCAAAGAAGAACAAATATTTTATAGACATTCACAATAACTGGATTCATGATTATATTAAAACTATAGTGTAAAACATGGACTAAAGTCTTCGTTTGATGCCCTATTTCATGAAGAAGAGTTAAATATTCTGATAGGTAGTATCTCTATTAGTTAACATATGATAGTATATATTAATCTAAAACCTGATTAATATGCCAATTGATCAATCTTTTCTAAGTTGAAGCCTTTAGTTAGGAGTTATATATGCGCTTCAATTTTTATGGTTTCCTAAAGTTTACAAAAGTTCACCCATATGATCTATCACTTCTCTGAATCCCTTTCTGAATCTCTACTGCTCGAAATTCCTTCTAGACAGAATAGTAAATGTTGGTTAGTTATTTAGAGGAGGTGGATCAATAGAGAATACGTTCTCCTTTGAAGTATACAAAGGAAAATTAAGATGGCGTTAAATGCAAAGATAATAATGACTTTTCATGATATTTCTTTTTATGTAGTGTTTAGAGATAATCTTGCATTGCAACGAAACCTTAAAGGAACTTTAATTTTGGAAAATAAGTATTATGAATATTGTTCATTTAATCAATAATAATAAAATCAACTAAGTTTCATGACATTTAAAATGATTTTTTTTAATTAATTAACTTTAATTTGCATAATTAATTAATAATATATATCAAGGTTATGTCATGCAGTACAGCGGCCTTTCTTAGGTGTTTAGTGGGATCGAAAGTTTAGATAGATCCTGTACCCCGCATTCCGGTCGCGACTATGAAATCCGTAAAGATGGGTGTGAACGTCACAAGCAATCCTTAACTTAACTTGGTGAAATTCAGTTTCCCATCATCCTCCTTCCTTTCCTCCTTATTGGTTGTCTTTTGTCGCTCTGGCCTATAGAAATGAGTGTATCAGATCAAAGTTGCCATTATTTGAGTGACAGAATGTTCGTTCAACAATTTTAAGATATCATAGTAAAGTTTACAAATTTGTTTTCAAATTCGTATCTCACCCATTGAAGATAAAATATTTTAGATCTTTTTATAACTTTGGTGCTAATTTTCTTTTCCTGATTTCTACATTTATACGTTATCTATGAGTTTGCCAATTTAAAATCCTACGAATTGATAGAAATGAAGGATCAAAATTTCGTTGTGAAGTGGATCAAAAGATTTTTAAAAGATGAATTAAATCTTCCTTTATATCGCTTTATAAGTCTTAAAGATTTAGATGTCATTAATGATGTTTCAAAGGCGAAATTGACATATGTGTTTGAAATAGTAGACGAGTTAATGTAAAATTAACACCAAGCTACGTTCTACTGGATAAAGTTTTCTATCTAGGTCTTTTTTCCATGAAAAAAAAGATCTATGGAATGGCACAACTTTGTTAATCAAGTCGTTCACTAAAAATGAAATGGCCTTTAAAGATTTGTAACTTTGATTGACAAAGATTTATCTATATTCTACATGCATAAAATTTTCTATACTCTATTTTATCCCCCATCTTAAACGCTTATTCACTGCTTTTCATATACAAACGTTAGATTTTATATGGGGCATGATCTTTAAATTGTATCAGAATCGTGAAGCTTCTACCATTTCCCCATTTACCGACTAAAACGATACATAAAGTAAGACTAAAGAGATAAATATTTTCTTGTTTCCTCTCTTCCTTTTCTTCTATAGGTCAAAATCTATCGAATCAAGGACGATTTATATTCAATTTTAATAAAGAATGTCCTGGCAAAAAATTGGCCAAATTTGATAGCAAATATTTTGGTTACGGCCACCGGGGTCTAAACAGACTAACCAAGACCCACCCAAAAAGAATCCACACGCACTGAGCCGTTTGACAGAGAATAAAAATAAAAGTGTTTTTAAGATTGGCCTCACCTAACGACAGCAATGACCGTATGTGTGCAGATGGACGTTACACAAACGGTGATACAGATGTTGCAGATGATTCGGCACGTAATTGGATGCGCTTTCAGATACACTTTCTTCCACAAGCCTAAAAACGCGGAAAAACATCGCTGCTGAGTGAGAGTGATACGAGTATTAGACACCTCTTTTTTCCTCCACATGTGTTTCCATCGCTTTTACCTTAACCGACCTAAATCGCAACTAAGAAATTGCGTACTTTTTTCTCTGCTCTGCTCATATTTTATTGACATTGAATACTTTCCAAATTGTTTTATCTCAAATCTGGTCCGAGTCAAGAACTTTCCTTATAGTTACGTTTTTTCATCTAAATTTTTTCTTTTGCGAGTAATAATAATAATAATAGATTTAGTAATAACGACATTTTGATATTATTTTTTGGAACACTTTACTAAAATACTGAAGTTTTTCATAGGTTAGTATTTTGCCATTGTTTCGCAAATTTATTTCATTCAAAATATTGGAAAGAAGGCTGATTGAAATGAACTTTTTTTTCTTTATTTTCCAATTTGCTAATATTTATTTTTACATTCAACTTGACTTACGCTTTATGGAAACTCTGGCGTTGCTTCACGTTATCCACTTTCGGAGCACTGCTCTTTAAAATTAAAAAAAAACAAAAAATTTTATTTAAATATTTTTGTGAGAAATATAGTCATAAATTTTACTTTTTTTAAAAGTATATTCTAACTTTGCCAAAAAATTAATACGAGGTAAAAACATCTAAAACTTGTTCTCAATTTTAAAAAAAATTTTTTTCACGATATTTTCAAAAATGTTAAAGCGTATATGAAACGTATAAAATATTTCTACCGCGAATAAGTTGGACTCAGATGAAGTTTAAAAATTATTTTGAATAAATGAATGATTCAAAAATGATGAAGATGAGAAAAGACTGACCTACGATGGAAGCGGAGCCAATGACTAGGCAGAGAAGAAGATCAGCCGAGCACAGGTTGATTATGAACATGTTCACTGGATTGTTCAAGCTCTTGACTTTCAAGATCGCTCCTATGATCTTAAATGGATATTGCATATCATACTTAAAAAATTCAAATATAACACAGGCCTACAAAATGTAAATTTGTAAAAGTTTTTTGAAAAATATTATTCCATTGTAAATATATAGTTGTAATTATAATAATAATTGGTTTTACGGCTACTTTCCGAGCAAGATGTGGTCTACCTGTTTATTAAACATATATATTACAAAAATGTGCTTATTTTTCAAAATAAAGTTAAATGAAATGTCAACTTTTCTTATTTCATATGTTGCTTTTGTTTTTTTTCTTAAAAAAAACTCCTTCTAGATGTTTGTTTCATTTTAAAAGAACACGTTTCGCGATGTAACTAACATCCAGCAATAATCTGCCATCATATTTATACTCCATCTACGTTGACATCTTTTTTTCTATTTCTTTCATATCTTGGTGAAATCTTTGACCTCATTCTTTACTAAAATCTCCAAAATTGTTTGACAAATAAGATAAAAGTGAATGTAAAAGATGCAAGGCCTAAAAATTTTTTAATGACATTCATTAACCTTAGAGAAGCATTTTTCTAATTAAGTCAAAACTTTTTCAAATCCTTCATTAATTTCCTGATGTCTGGACGCAACAACAACTCCTTCTTTACGTTTGCCTTACAAAATGTTTGGGAAGTTCTTGACTAAATATGGGAATCCATTTGAATCCTCAGAAATCCTTTTCCAAACGGTTTCATAAGATCAAGTTTAATATGTAATGGAGCGAGTAAGACTTAAAATTGAGAGGAAGGAGGGGGCGTGAGTAGGGTTGGTTAGATGCTGGTTTCGATAACGCAAGGTCTTGGGTTCGATCCCGCATCAAGCCTACTTTCTCATAGTTCGATACAAGCGGCGCATTGTGCCTTCTCGGTGAAAACACCCCACGCTGGTACCTTTGCCTTTACGTTTTACATCAATTAAGCTCGATTTAAAAAAGTTTATTCCTGGAACAAAAGTTCGCTTAGTCCATTCTTTTTTAATCCAATGAGGGAATAATTTTTTAAATCAGCACAAACCATCAATTTATGAGAGTCATATTTAATTTTGTCTAAGAGTATGGAAAATTTTTGGTAATTCTCTTTCATTTTATCGGAATGTCCTACTGGGATTGAAGCAATTACTGTTGGATCCAAAAAAACCGCCATTCTTGAATATTGTAATTGATGTTAAACTTTTGACTTAAACTTGGAACATCTTTACAAAAAATTGAAATATTTTCTTGTTCAAAAAATAAAAGCAAATTTCTTCCCTCTTGAAGGATACCAAGAAAAAGTGACATCCGATGATAAAAATTTTTTTTTAGACTTGAACCGAAAAGTTACGATGATTCTTTGTAAAGACCCAAGTCTCGAACCAAATCATTCAATTCAATTTGTTAGAAAATTTGGGTAGTTTTATTTTTTATGGAAAAAAAATCTACATCATCACTACTGTCATTTTGTGTACCAGAACTAACTGAACTATTTTGAAGACTTGTTGGAGGCATCGGTTTTGGCAAATTTGGCGCGTGTAAAACAGGTCTTAAAGTAGATTTAACACTTGGAAAATATCAACACTTTTGCCATTTTTCAAATTGTAATCATCAATTTTATATGAACAAAAGTAGCAATCGTCACTGAAGATTTTAAACTCACGCCAAATGATTGGAATTGTAAATCAAAAAGAGGACGTTTTTTCAACAATCCACTTTCTCAACTCTTCAGTTCAAATTGTGCATAATTCATGCAGCGCCCAGTTTTGGTCTTGTTCACCACATGTAGCACTGAAATATACGCAAAATAAGCTTTTCGAATGAATATTGTAATGTTGTTTTAAAGTTTCTTATTTGTGTATTCACCACACAAAAAATTCCACACCCCCCGTTTTTTTATAGTAGTTAGAGTTGATTTTGATATTACTTTTCTTGTTTTAAGGTTAAGTCTTAGAATGAATATTTAAATTATATTTTTTTAACAAAAATTGTCACAATCATTATCGCATTTTCTATGTGACATTGAAATGTAAATTCGGTATTTAATATTTGATATAAAATAAAAAATTATTATATAACATATGGCAATGTAATATTTATACAGAAAATAGGAATACTTGACTTACTTAACCATATACGCGCTGCGAAATACAAAAGCTGGTTTGTATTTAAAAGACAATAAAGATATTTAACAAAAGTTAGGAAACCACTTTTAGGTCGTTGACCTGTGAATCAATAATTTAAATAAATGATAATTGACACAAATAATTAAAAAAATAACATATGGAACTGGAGTTGGTGCTAGCAGTAGATAAAGATCATCAAAGCAAACCGTTGACGGCTAGTTTGTTGATGCTGGCGCACACCCACTAGACGCCAGTTCAAGCCTCATGGTTTAAAATATTTAGAGTCAGTAGTAATAATACTAATTAAAGAATAATATTGATTTACTTTTTATAAACCTTAAATTTACTACCAAAATGCGAAATTTATTGTATAAAATTTTTGAATAGTATCTTCCAAATATTCAATCAAGTAATCATTTTTCTTTTTTCAAACTTTAATAAATTATTGTATTTAGATGGCGTTAACAGTGATTTTTATTAAATATTAAAAAAGTTCAAAAGTTGCTTCATTAAATCTAAAGCCTTAGCGAATAAAAGTCTTACTTCTATGCTCAATAATTTTGCATCTAAAATTACACAAAAATCTTCTTTTCGGTGATACGGCATAAAAAAGCCTTGAATATAGTAAAAATAAATATTTATTTTTTCAAAGAAATAAAAATTAACAACTCTAACTCCTGAAAGTAGCAAAATTTATTATCTATCAATATATTTTTTCTTTCCCACACTCTGTTCCTTTTTTTCATTTTGAGGGGATGTCAGCATTTATTAGTTAAAATTGAAAATATAAATTGAAATGATAATTAAACTTTCTCATTAAAAAATTAGCTTAAATACCCTCCTGAATGTTTCATAACTAAAGTGCGTTGAAGAGAATGAATGCTATAGAATATAAAAAGGATGTTTGCAAAAAGTTACGCCAGCATTGAGGAACGGACCAATCGCTATCATGATGAATATGAAGATGACCAAGCCCAAATTGAGGCCCCTCAGGTGTGAGGTGTTCGTGGCTGCAATTTCTGAGTCCATCCTTTCTTCCAAGTTTGTGAATTTCAAATGTCAAGGGGAATCAAGGATATGTTTCCTAACCTAAATTAAAATATTCTTTACTCAAATCAAAAACTATTCATTATAACGCGCCTAAATTGCTTCCTATTTTAAAAAGCTTGTATGTATATGCACTACACTGAAAACAAAAATGATTACAGTAACTACTTCCAAACGTTACTGATACCATTAAATCATCCTAAATTTTCTATTTTAATTGTAGATTCACTTTCATTGAGTTCTTTATAGCATTAAAATATTATCAAAATATGGGGATATTGCTGACATAACACAAAACGATTGCAAATATTTCAAAAAAATGAATTAAAGCTGTCAATTAACGTAGATTGATAGTGATATTACTATAAAAATGGCAAAACTTCATCTTACTACTCTTGGCCTACATCTATATAGTTGTGAAATTACAACATTTTATTTTAAGTGATAATTACTAACTAATCTTCTAGCTATTATATATATATAAAGTAGGGTCTACTCTCACAAAATCCCTTTTACGAACTGACCTCAATTTTTAAATTTATTAGTTGCATTTGTCTACTAAGTAAGTTAATTAGTTATTGGTTTGTTAAAAATGATATATTTGTTTATTATGTTTTGAAACTTTTTTAGCCTGAAAGTACACTCTTAAAGGTTTTTTTGAGTTAAAAGAGAAGGATTCAAGTACCAAGAACATCATGAATTGAATTTTAAGAGATGAAAAACACCAATATTAGAAACTAGTTTTTACCATATTTAAAATGTTCTAAATATTTGTTTAAATTTAAGAAAATTCTTTTGCTTTTTAGTATCATTTTAGAGAGCTACTAGATATGATTGATTACTGATGCATAGAAAGTGGTACTTACAAGTCAAAAGTGTAAATCATAATAACTAAACTTTGTTAACATACCTTTTACAAATTAGTTACTTTTACAAGCTTTTTTTTATATATAAAGTTTGAGAAATAAAGTTACAGAGGTAAAAGGAAAAAATTATAAAGTTTCTTTTGAGTTCCTGATCCCATAGGAAGATGGTCTTCATTAGGTGGGCATCGAGAAATCGGGAGCCTTGGAGGAAAGATGAAGGTATTCATGAGAAAGAAGAGAGGATTAAGAAAAGATACGTAAACGGTGACTAGTTTTTTTCTCGGTGTTCTTTTCCTCTAGTTAGATTTTTTTAAAGTTTTTCATTTCCTTTTCCAAGATTTTGAAGGGCTTCTTTCTTTGTTTTAAATTTTGTCTGAACATATACAAAGCAGAAAAGTTAGAGGTCCAATTGATTTAACGTCAAGTAGGAGAGAATAAAGCACATGCGAGGAAATCGACGCTTTGCAAAGTGGATGCGCCAAAATTCAAGACTAAAACGCGTCAAATCAAATCTATAACACGAATCAAAAGTAATTTGCATTTAAACGATTTCTAGTCGACACACTTTTCTTTTGCAGCCATTAGTAAATTGCAAGTTCAATATTTTTGAAGAAGGTGCTTAAAGAATAATTGGCAAGCTATCCAGGTCTTTAATTTAATTGTCAATTGGAAGATTTGCTTGAAGTAGACTTTTTCCTTTATATATATATATATATATAAGAAATCAATGGTGTAGCTTACTTCGAACTGAATTTCAAAATGAAGACTCAACTCTAGAGCTTCTCACTTAACATAGCAGAGTATTGTATGAGGCGGCATCTATAAAGCCTTTTAAGATAGAAGAGATGTTAGCAAAGGCGCGCCAAATTTATTTGAAAACACCCCAAACCCTACACTTATTACGGGTTTAGACAAACTACGAAAGTCGACAATAATTTATGTGCCGCTAATGGTAGATTTTATGCATAGGATAGAAATTTTAATAGATTTTGTCAAGAATTTGTCAGTGCACCTCAAACTTATAATTTCATTTCTTTTAACTGGTTAAGAGAGCATTTTTAAACGAGAGTTTCAAACAACATTGACCAAGAAAGATCACTTTGTGTTGATAGGGTAGCAATTTGTTTGGTAGTTTTTGAGGTTTTGTGAGAAATCTTCCTAAAGCACTGAGGTTTTAAACTGGTTACCAAAACTGGAAAATCATCTTTAAAACTATCGATTTTTAAGTTCTCTATATTATTAACATATTATCCAAATATTCGTTTGCTGACATTTCGGAAAAATATTGTAAATATTTATTTATTCAAAAATAGTAAAACTTAATTTCACCACTTTTGTTTGACTTCTATAATTGGAAAAACTACTACTTTTTATTTCCAATGTATGTTAATGTTATCTAGTAAGTAAATCAGGAATATAGTTAGTTGATTGGTTGATTCAGTAAAATTATTGGCGTTGTCAGTATGTCCTTTTCAAACGGATGTCGACATTAAGACCGTCCACATTTTGTCCCTCAACAGTGGTCGTGAGAATCCTATTGCTTAAAAATTTTTCAACAGTTGACATTTGAATTGAATTAATACTATCATCATCACTTTTGGCTAATATAAATTTCACTCATCATACATGGCTTACTTATTTTTGAGGAAGTCATCGCCCCATAATTCATCGTAAATTAAACTTTCATGTTTTAAAAAATGAAACAAATAAATAAATATAATGGTAGAAATTTTTTTTATAAAATTTACTTTAAAAATTGAATGTTTTGTTTGTAACATCCCTTAAATTTTTCATTCAAAAACTCATATAGATGATTAAGCACTTTAAAAAATAAATGTTAATTAGTTTTAAAATGTAAAAAAGAAATAGCTGAAAAAAATTACAAAGTATATGAAGAACAAAATGCTATAAAATAAAACTAAAATGTAAAATAAATATTTGCATCCAATAAATAGCTTAAGGAGGAATTTCAAAAATTAACTGTAACTGTAAAAATATTCAAAAATCTAAAAAAGACAACTTTGAACCAAAAATGGTATATATTTTCACATCCAGTGTTACAAAAGAGTATAAAATCAAGCCGCCATACATATTCATTTCATGATTTATAAACTTCTGCAAATAATATTCAGCTTCTTCTTGTTTTTTAATTGATCATTTAATGAATAAATTGACTCAAGGATTCATGAGTTGAAAGTCAAGGTAACCAAATTCTAAGATCTTTGCGAGAAAGCTTGGAAAGGCACTTCTACAATCAACTATTATTGAGTCCAATATGAAAATAATCTTTTTTTTAAATTGAATACTTTGTTGGGCATAAGTAAACTCTTTTGTGTTGTTCTAGTGTCCTAGGTTCATAAGCAAGGCTAAATATGTCTGCTTCCAAAACTATTAGTAGAAAGCTTACTTCGATAGAAGGCGAAATTCCTTTACCTCTTTATTCTCTTTCTTCAAAAGGGGGTGATAATAAGCAACATTTTTATGCAAAAGAAAATATGAGCAAGACAGGATAGCATTTCCAATTAATTATACTGTTAGGCATGGTTCAATGAAAAGTTCGGCCTAGATAAACATCAGAAGCAGGTTTCGTGCAAGATTTCTCTAAATTGAATGCAATGCATCGTTTTTAGTAGGAGATGGCACGTTCATTTCACGTTCATTAGCCAAGGAAGCAAAAATGTTGTTCCTTTTATTTGTGAATCTATTGTTAAGATGACAGTGATTGAAACGCGTGCCGAAGAATGGGATTCGGTGAAGGCAACAGAAGCGATATTCTTTATTTGGAGCAAAGTAGTGGAAAAAGTTAATTGCATCACCGATGTTTCAATGAATTCGTTCTTCATTCAAATAAGCATTCTCCACCAAACAATTCAAGATCAAGAATAAGAACGATTGTTTAGAACTTCTTCTTCTTCTTCTTCATCTTTTTTTATTGATCATAACGCACTGAATTGTATTTATCATAGTAAAAATTTGCCTTACATCAGTATAAGTATCAGAGATGAGATGAGAAAGATTTTTAACTGCCAGTGTGGGACTGGTTAAAACGAAGAGTGGTTAAAGTAATTTTTTTAAATGGTTGCTGTAACAATGCACAACTTTACTATTCTTAGTAACTAAAGTACTATGGAAGCATCGTAAATCTGCTATGTTCAGTGGTAGGTTGGTTAGCTTTCATTGAGATAAAACATTTGACTGAAAAATCATCTTTAAAACTGTCAAGTTTTAAGTTGTCTATATCATAAATCTATTATCGAAATATTGGTATTGCTGACATAACAGAAAATATTGTAAATATTGATTCATTCAAAAGAATGAGTATAAAATCTCTATTTACGTACATTGATATAGCGATATTACAATAAAAATGCTAAAACTTAATTTCATCACTTATGGTTAACTTTTATTTCTGTGAAATTACCTCCTCTTATTTCAAGTGTACCTTTACCGAACTTAAATTATTTTTTGCATCAAAATAAGATCAGAAACCAAAAAATCGTTCAGATTTTAAATTGATTTTGGGAAATAGCTAAAAAATTTCTCGTTAAAAATAAAAATTTGGTAGGCTTTTTTCTTTTTATCATATTCTTTTTGTAGCTTGCTTGGAGAAAGTTGAACCAACGCACGCACTTTATAAAGAAAAAAGAGTAAAGGGGGCTTAAACTAACTTTCAGAAGTTTCATTCGATTTCACTGCATCAAAATAAGATTTAGGAAGAGCAAAATCAATCAAAATTTTTGAAAGCATAAATGGAATAGCTTGAACAAAGGAACTGCCATTATATCCTCAAAAGAAGGCTCGCATCGAAAGGAGGTAAACCATCAACTTCTTTCTCGACTGCTAATAATTGCCAAATGTGCATCATTGAGAGACTTATTTGTTCAGATTCAAAAAGATATTGTTATAACGAGATGCGTAGCTCAAAGCTGCTTCCATATTGTCTGTCACGTGGTCGCCTGAATGATGCTAATATTTACTGAAACTTTGTGCAATTTTGAACGAATCGATGGTTCTGTCATCATTCATTGAAAATGATGAAGCAATGAGGTTTTTTTGATGTCTTAAAAAAGAATTTATGATATTGCATGTCAATTTATTATTGGACCATTTATCCCGACTGTGTTTTTCATAGTAATCTTTCTTAGCTTTCCTAATGGTGTATTTCACCTTATTTCTTATATTAATAAACTCATCCCTCACTTCTGAGTGTGAATTTAAAATTTGGTTCTTCTACAAATTTTGTCTCTATATGTTTAATTAAAGTAAGTATGTTATTATCACTCATTCGAAGGAGACTTGTAATATTTGCATTTTTTAGTTTTATCTAATAAATATTCAGCCTTACAAGCAAGCTTAGTCTGAATTAACGCATCCTTCATTTTATTTGCTATGATTTCAGGATCACCCAGCAAAAAAGTGAAGGAAAATCAACTTTTGAAAGAGTATACTTACCAATTTTTCTTCAGTGAAGTTGACAACCCAAATTACAATTTTTTCCTTCTAGAATCAATGTTTAAAGAAAGTAGAATTGTAAAATGATCCGATATCATCATCCATTTTGCCTTCTAAGCCTGGTTCTTGTTCCCAAAGAGTCGGGGTCAACCAGTTTCCTGCAACAACTACGCCATTTCTTTCTTTCTTTAGCATCACTTCGCACAAGCTTTCTTTTTTCCATATCGTGTTGAATCACTTCATTCCATGCTTTCTTTGGTCTTCCTCTCGTCATCTTTCCATCAATCAATTCATCGTTTATCTTCTTTACAGCGTTCCCTTCGGACATCCTTTCGACATGACCAAACCAACGTAATCTATTCTCTTCTAAATGCACTTCTATATCCTCAATTCCAATTTTCTTTCTCAACACATCGTTGGCAATCCTATCTTTCAGCGTCTTTCCGCACATCATTCTCATCTCAGTTGTTTGTAGCCTTCTCGTGTCAGCCTTCTTCATCACCGAGCATTCAGAACCCTAACAAATCGTACTTCTAACGCAAACTTTATACAGTCTTGCTTTTAGTTCGTCAGATAAAAAGTTTCCACACAGTAAGCCGAATAATTCCTTGAACTTTTTCCAACCTAGGCGTATTCGCGCTCTTACGCTACTAGAAACATCACTGCTCCAATTGATCATATCGCCCAAATAACATAAATCATCAACAACATCGAACGTATCATCTCCTAATTTGACTTTTTCAACAAGAGTACTTACGCTGTCTCCATGTTTGCACTTTCTACAAACAAAGCCACTCACTGCAGAAAGAAAGCCCTTTATAGAGAAACATCTTTTGTGAACCCACTTATTACAAGTCGTACATAAAATGGCGTTTCTCATTACCCTCAGTCCACATAATAAACAGGGGTCGACACTACTCACTTCCCTGATCATCACTTTGTTCTTTATTTTTAATCCTTTGCTTTCAAGTGCTCTTTTCCATTCGGTATACTTAACATTCAACTCATCCAAACTATCACCCACAACTACCAAATCATCAGCATACAAAAATTCACGATTATTTTTCGGGATTTCCGAGCTCAGAGCGTCTATCACTATGATAAACAACAAAGGACTTATCACAGACCCTTGAAGAACACCAACATTTATTTTAAACCACTCTGAAAGCTCACCCTCGATACGCACTGCTGTTCTTGAATCTCGATACATTTTCATTACTGCGCTCACTTCAAACTCAGGTTTACCCTTCTTTCTTAATGCCCAACGTATAACATTCCTAGGAACTGATTCAAAAGCCTTCTCAAGATCGACAAACGCTATATACAATTCTTTTCCAACACTTCAATCAGTTGCCTCATTATGAAAATTGCCTTTATAGTGCCTTTTCCTGGTGTAAACACCATTTGCAGATCATCAATATCAACTTTCGCTCTGATCCTACCTTCAAACACTCTTTCCAAAACCGTCATACCGTGCTCCAGCATTTTCAGACTTATGTAATTCTTATACTCTTTTGCATCGCCTTTCCCCTTGTACAACGGAACTAGAACGCTTTTCTCGAACTTTCTGGCATTTTTCTCCATCCATCATTCGATTTCAAAACTTTGTTAACTCAGTTTCCAATTGACACATCTCAATCACCTCAATAGGTACACCACTTGGACCAGCCGACTTACCATGCTTCATCTTCAATATAGCGGCCTTTATCTCCTCTGCTGTTATACTGGACTCTGGATAATATTGTTACTGGAAGAAATTTCCCATGAATTTTCATTATTGAAAAGTTCTTCACAGTATCCTTTCCATGTTTTCAATCTGTCTTCTAGATCAAGATGTTTGTTTCCATTTTTATCTGATATGCAAGGCACAACAATATCTTTTTTATTTCTAGTGCTATGTTTTGCCATTTTAAAGACTTTTCTCATTCTTTCTTCTGGTCTCAAATTCTTTTAATTCCTTTTTAACTTCGTCAGTCATTGCCCTCCTAATGACCTTTTTTTGCCTCTTTCCTGCTCTCCACATAATCCTTTCTAGCTAACTCCGTTTTTACTTAATACGCTAATTTTTGTTTTTCGATTTCTTATTTTTAACTGCATTCTTAACATCCTGGTCATTTCACCACCAACTCTTTCTTTCTCCTCTAGATTTCGAGACGCCGCACACTTTTTTCATAACATTTGATAAAACCTTCATCTTGTCATCCAAGCAATTGGCCTCTTCCAGAACACGCTGTGCTTCTCTACAAACTTTTCCTTTGTAAGAGTCTCTTTCAGTTTCCAAGTTTTCACTCTCTCTCATTTCGGATTAAAAATCATGCCCCTCTATGTTGAGTCATCACTTCTTCACCAGCAATCACTTTCGCGTCCTTAACTTTATCGCTTTTTCTAACCAATATATAATCTGTTACACTTACTTTCCCACCCGAATCAAAAGTTATCAATTTTTCCTTCTCTTTTTTGAAACAGGTATTGACAATCTTGAGGTCAAAACGATCGGCAAACTCTAGCAGCATTTCTCCCTCTTTATTTCTTTTTCCAAAACCAAAGCCTCCGTGAACGTCTTCGAAACCTTCAACATCTCTACCAACACGTCCATTGAAATCACCAAGAACAACGCACTTACCCTTTACCTTCATCCTCACTTCAGTCAAACAATCGTAAAACTCCACTTTTTCTTCTAAACTAAGACCAACCTGTGGTGCGTAGGCAGACACAAATGTCACCACTTCTTCGTAAACAGCCATCTCCATAATAATTACTCTACTTGACACTCTTCTAACACTGAATCCTGATGAACCATTAGACCAACTCCGCCTTGTCCTACTTTGTTTTCAATCCAGTACAATTTGTATCCGTGCTCACCTGCTCTAATCATCTGCGTGCCTTCTTTCTTATATCTCACTTCCTGAAGACCTGCAACAATTACTTTTCTTTCTACAAGCATATTCACCACTTCAGCACTTCTACCTACAAGCGAACCAACATTTGCTAACGCAAATCTGAGTATTTTCATTGGCTTTCTAAGGGAGAACAATTTAGGAATCCTGTGCTCCCAATGGGCTTTACCAGGGTCCGTTATGAGTCTTCTTGTACTTACGTCTGAGAAAAACTCCTTCCCCGTGATTCTATTTGCCCCAGTTACCCGGAGGTTAAGCAACTGGGAACATAATTTTCCGTAGTATTTGAGTTGTTGTTGCATAATGTTATTTTGGAGCGTGATTTTTATGACCGGATGCCCTTCCTGGCACCAACCAGTATTTGTATTCAGGACTGGAAACCTTTAGCCTTTATACAAACAAGTACTAAACCCACAAGGCAGTGGTAATTTGGAATCGGAGTTATTTTCTCCTAGAACAAGAGCCAACCAAGGTTATCGAGTTTGTTCTACCCGGAGCTTTAGGTTAAAGCGCCTGTTACTCGCTTTCGCCTTCAGATCATTTAGTTTTAAACAACCTCGCCACGTGAAGGCAGATCTAAAGACTTACTATTCAGAGGCTCTAAGAGACGCGTGTGTCAAATGAGGCATTTTATAAAAGAATGAAAGCTCAACCTCATTCTCCACCTCGACATAAACAGCATTAGAAAATGATCCGATATGTGCAACAATAAAGGATTTTGGAAAAAATTGTCTAGAAGCGTGCCTGAATAGGGTCTTGTGGCAGAGGTTATCATTGGCCTAAAAGAAGCAGAGGTTAGAATATGCAAAAGGAAAACACGTGTAATATTTGAGAGGCTTTGAAGTAAGTTGACGTTGAAATCTCGAACCAGCTTAATCCCCAAACAGGACTCATGGCAGGCAGGCAATGGGTTAATAGACTCATGAATCAAAGCAACTGGTAAATCGTTGTTCTTCTTTCCTTCCAGATAATGATTAAAGTAAATAGGGATTTTATAGGTCAAATATTTTTGCTTCACATTTTTAAAATACACATATATACAAATACTACATCGTAAAAATAGCAAAAAAATGGTAATGGTACCGCAGAGTGTTTTCATCGAAAAGGCACAATTGCGCCGCTTGTATCGAACTATGAGGAAAGCAGGCTTGATGTAGGATCGAACCAAAAAATATAAAGAAATCATTGGATTTAATAAAATTGAATAACATATTTGAAATCAGCTTATTAAACTCTATCAAAATAAATATATACTCTGTCATATAATATATAAATGTGCAAACTCAATGTAGTTCTATGGATTTAGCTGTCTAAGACACAGCAAAAGTCAAGAGAGCAGGATGGTAGGTTCGCTTAGCGATGTCTGATATAGCATTGAATTAAATTGATATAATTTAAATGTCACATTTTACAATTTTAACTTTTTGAAAATTTATTAATTTTAGTTAATTTTTTTCACTAACAAAATCTAACTATTTTTTAAATCGCTGTGCTTGCTGTTGATGTCAACATTTTTCAACCCCCCTCCCTCTCTATGTCAACTCTTGTCATCAGAAATCCTCCTCCTCCCTCCCAGGTAGGGATCCTACCGCTGTGCTGGAAGTTGAAAAAATTTGTACTCAAGCCAGTCGTTGTCGCAAAAGAAGATTTTGGGATTGATGATGCTGAACTTCGGTGTCGTTTTCTTCGCGTAGGGCCAATTCCTCATCTTTGATAGAAGAGAAAACCTGTCCACGAGGATCTACACTCTTTTAATGCAGGAAGCTCTTGGTCCTTTTGTTTACTGTTATTCTCCCAGCTTCAAATATGGGATTAGGAAGTTTTACTTAAGCATAGCTTTTCCAAACAAGATGTTTAAAATAAAGTAATAGAAATCAAACATAGCTCATTCGTCAATGGAATTAGACTTTTCTAGATTACACTTAAAAAAATAGGTTACGCGTAAAACTAAAACTTCTAACTTAGTTCAAATACAAAATATCAATGAAAGGAAAATTGAGTTTAAATAATACAATACAATCAAAGGATACACCAATATTTTTTTATAAGACATAACAATATATAATTATTGATAATTTGCATTGTATAGTAGATTGCACTACCAAATTTAATGTAAAAAATAGGGGTTTGGTAAGGACAAACTGAGCTTTTGGAGGGGCGCGAGAAAGGCTTGTTAAATACCAGGCTTCAATACCACAAGGTCAAGGGTTCGATCCCACATCGAACCTTCCTTGCTCATAGTTCGACACAAGCGATGCAATTGAGCTTTCTCACCTGAAAACACCTTAGCTTGGATGAAGAATATGACTGCTCCTCCTTTCCAGTACCCGACGAGGAAACTTTATTGAATTGAAAGAATAAAGCAATGAATCAAAACTTTTTTCCATAAAACTTTATTATTTAGAAGTGGGAAAATGGAAGACATATGGCGCTGTCTGCATTCAGTGCAGCTTCACGATTTCAGCGTACAAATGCTTGGCAATGCTGAAACTGTCGCTAGTGTTCGCAGGGACGACAAACAACTTAGCAAATGTGTAAAAGCCGGAAAGAGAACGTCCTGGATTTATCATCACGCTTCCGGAGATACTTTTTATAAAATGACGAAAAGTGGAAACGCAAATAAGCACATGTGGTGAAGAAGAGTTGTTGGGAAAGCGGGCAAAGTTGGACCATGCCTCAAACTCAACGCACCGCGGCATTGACATCGACTGCCGTGTGATGAGATGCGAGCAAGAGAGGGCGGGGAAGAAAGATCTTTGCGCGAGTATGTGTTGGTAAAGACGAGTCAGCTTGTCATCGGTGTTGTTAAAGCTGAGTTCGTTGCCGGCGATTGTCATTAAATCATCAGATGACGTCACTGCAAATGTGAGGGAGTTGATGGAGAAAAAGCAGGGGTCAGAAAGAAAGAGGACGTTTTTGTTTAAGCCCGAAATAGCAGAGGCATTATAAGGCATCGTTGGATAAATGCAGTCGCTAATTACGTCATTGTGAGAAGAAACAATCAGTATCTTGGTGTGCTTTACGGAATCACATATGGATGAAAGGCAGTGTACGTATTTCTGGAAAGTGTTTTCAAAAGATTCCTGCGTTGCATGCAGTTGGGATTCTAAAATCAATTTTAGAAGAGATTATGCTTTAATTTCGACAAATTAAATCTTAGGCGTCAAAGAGAAAATGAGGAAAAAGATTCTCAATTTTTTATTCCTTCCAAAGAGAAAGTAGGCCTTACTAACATAAACAATTAGAGGTGTGAGGAAATCTATGGAAAAATTTTGCCATTACTGTGTAATGCCTTTATGTGGTATATGAAATACCGAAAAAACAGAGGCAATGTTTCCTACTAAAATCAATCTGCATCTTATACAATTGGAAAGATATAATTAAAAAATATGTTTATTATCTACTTCACATCGATAAAATGTTTCTCGCATCTTCCTGTTTTTAAGAGATATGACTAAAATATCCATATTTATGTCCTGCGTGTTTGTGTATGAGTTGGATTGTCTTCTCTTGGTTGAGGCAAATACAGTTAAAAATGGAAAGCATACGCGAATCTTGAGAATCGGGAATGAATGGAGCGAAGACAATGCAGAGATGTGGCCTGGCTTGTGTGAGATAAAGCAGGAACTTGGAAAGAAGTTCGTTGTTGAAGGGCGTGGGGTTGGAGCGAGAACAGGGAAAAGAAGCTGCAACAACGCTCAGAAAGGCGGGAGGCGGAGAAGGCACGGCGTAGGGCTTCGGTAGCTTCGCCACAAAGACTTCGAGGACTACAAAGTCGTCAGCGCCCGCGTTGCTGCCATACAGACACACCACCTTAACATAAGAAATGAAGCAGCTAGAAAAGGTACACGACAAATGAAAAGTGTCATATTGTGAGTTGAAAAGTGCCTACAACACTTTCAAAGCCAGGTAATGAGAGAAAGCAGACACATCATCAAGGAAATACAATTAATTAATTATTATTGACAGCAGATGGCGTAGTGGTAGAAGAGTAGGTTCGAACCCCGATCACGACATCCCTACTATCAGTTCTGTAATGAAAGATTATTTTTCCCATTGGATGCGATAAAAAGCGCTTAGTGAAGCAGTAACAGGAAAAATCAGAGGAATCAAGGAGGTGTTCACTAGGGCGATTCCTAAAAAAATTTTTTCGAAAATTTAAATGACACCCTCTGCATTCGATGAGAAAACATATATGAAGAGTAAATAAAACAATAAAATTTATCCATGTTTAAAAAAGCTTCCGCTCCAAGTAAAATATAAATTTGATAAAAAACTTGTATTTTTTTTAGTTACAAGTATTGTAACCTTAGTGCTAAGACCACAGTTATTAAGTGTTAAAATTTTAACAATAGATGGTGGTAATAAAAAAATATAAAAAAATTTATTGGAGTGTCTTTTTGGTCACATTCAAAGCATCTGTAATTTTTTTAATTTTATCAATATTTTTAATAAAATATGTTTTTATTTAAATATTTCAATTAATAGTTTATATTTTAAAAAAACTCTTATAGATCATTTTATATAAATTTTATATAAATTTATTTTTATAATTTTATTTTATTTAAGATTGTTATTCAAGATTATTTTCATTTATTGTTTTTATTTAAGATTTTAACAATTTTTTTTCCAATTAAAGATGAACTCAAGAAATTCGAGTTTAAAAGTTCAAATCAATAAGAATACTTGGGAAAGAAATTTAAAGGTCAAATCAAAACAAAAAAGGGAAAGTAAAATTCCTTTAATAGAGTCTCTTTCTCATTTGAGTAGAATTCCGACTAACTGTCAAATTCTTGGTAATTTCAAATTTTTATATAACAAGACTAAGAAGAAAGAATCAAGTTTATATTGAGTGAGATTGAATACCTTTGGAAAGAAACACTTGATTTTCCACTACTTTCTAAATCCCTTATTAGAAAAAAACTTGGAATTCTCATACAATTAGAAAATAAGAATAGAAAAAGACAGTCCGAGAAATTTATATCAGATATTCTTCCAGGTTTGTTTGATGTTACAAATGTTAATGGTTTTTGGAAATGTAAGGAAGATAAAGAGTTCTATAAAAAACAAATTGAAAGCCTAGGAAGAGTGGGCTACTCGGAGGCTCCTTCAAGCTCTATACATCCAAGTAAAAAAAAGTTAATAAAAAATCACATATCTGAAAGTTTAGTTCACGTTGATCACAACTCTTCCTCAAATTTAAGTTCGAACGATGAAGCTTCGCTTCTCTCATCATCATCATTGTCATCCTCGTCATCATCATCATCATCTCTTTGCAAAATCCGTGAGCCTAAATTCAAAAAAGATTTGACAAAAACAGCGAGTATTCTGGTGAACAATGTCTCGAAACACAAAGCACATCAAATTCTTACAACATTCAAGAAAGAGTGTTTTGATATTTCAGTTCCTAGACAATCTTCGATATGGAAACAAGTGATCAAGGATGAAAGGGCCATGAAAGTTAAAGTTTCCAATTTTCTTTCAAATTCTTTGGATTCATTTTGCTTACAATTTGACGGAAAAAAGTTAAAAGGTGAAGAATATCAAGTTGTGCTTTTGACAAATCAAAATTATGAAATTAAGCTCGGGATTTTGAAATGTGAATCAGGCTCAGAGCAAAAGCCATTTTTAAAGAGATGGAAAAACTGATTAGCGACTACAACGCTTGGAAAAACATATGCATGATTATTTGTGATACAACTGCAACCAACACTGGTTGTCATGGCGGAGTAATCAAAATGATAAAAGAGCATATTTGTAATTTGGGTCATGCTCAACCACAATATATAGGCTGCCAACATCACATATTGGACTTGATATTGAAGCATGTGCTGAATTTTTTCTTTTTTCAAAAAACAACAAAACCACAGCTAAATTAATTACTTCTTTGTTGAATCTATTTCAAAGAACTATGATAATTTGCGTAATACCTATAATTCTCTAGCTTTAATTGAAATGCCAGAATATGAAAATCAAGGATGGCGTGATGATTTTAAGTTTCTTTATGAGTTGTGTATGGCATTCAGATTCAACAAACAGACATTAAAGCTTCCATTGATCAAGTGGAAAAAATTGCCAAATTTACACCAGGCAAGATGGAATTAAAGGGCAATTTACACATTTATAGCATTTTTTCTTTTGCCTGATCAAAGGAATTCTTTTGAAATAGTCTGTGAGTTTATAGCAAATAATTGGGCAGATGCATGGTTCCACTCTCAACATTATGATTCACTTATATATGAAAAATTGCTTGGAGGAATCCAAAAAATAAAGTGTAACACAGCATTAAAATGTTTGAATAAACACTGGAAGTGTGAGAAGTCTAGAATAGATATTGCAAGAAGTAATCAAAACACCGAAAGAGCAGTTAAATTAATGGAAGAGCTACACAGAAGTTCAAAAAAAAATAGAATACTTAAACATGAAGTTTGTTGGAAAAAACACCTTCTGACAACTTTTTTTCATATTTTATATGTTTTTAAAATAAACTCATCTTTGTGACATGGTGTCATAAAATTTTTTTTAGGAATCACTCTAGTGTTCACATTTTCACGACAGAAATTTTAAAAACGATCCGATCGCCTGCTTTCTTTTTCACAATTTTCATTTTTTGGGACATTGATGTCGCACTGGTCCGCAGAAGTTAATGATGGGTTGAATGTGCCAAAATGAAGAGAAAAAATCATGGCCACCAACCCCATATTTGGGAAAAGGTGTGGGAGAAGAAGCACTAAGGTAAGGTTGAATAAATCCAGTCTTTCTTTCAAAAAAGAAATAAAGTAAGCACGTGTATTCGCATGGAAGGTTGGGAGGGATTGAATTATTCTTGATTTATTTTAATTTCTACGCATCTATTATGTTTACTTGATATAGAAAAATATTAAATGGCTTGTTTTTTTCTAATGAAAAATTTAGTAGGAGTAAAAATAGAGGAAAAAAATAATTTTGGGTTAATAGAAAGTACAAAGAAAGTAAAACACGAGCATAGGGACTCAGTAAAGCAAACATTATGCAATGATTAGCTTCGCTTACAAAAACAAATTGACACTGAAAAGTTATGCACTGTTTAGAAAAATGATTGATTAATCCTGGATTTTATGCTACATTCTAAATTTTCTCTTTTGGCATACTAGCGAAAAGATGATTAAACGAAAAATTAATATATTTTTTTTAATTTATAATATTCATTTCTATTTGGTAAAACGTCAAATCGCTTACATAATATAAGTGAAATTTTGTTGCACTGGAAATTGAAATGAATTATAATTTTAATGTATTAAAATATTTTTAATGAAGAAATAAATTTTGACAACAAATGATGAATATATACAGTCAAATAAAGGAATAATTATAACAAATATAAAAAATTGTAAAAACTGGACACTATTGCTGATTTTGCTGACTAGTTTCGGAGTATAAACTCCTTTTTCAAAGCAAATACATATAAATGATAAAATAGTGAAAATGTTGATACTCCGAAACTAGTTAGCAAAATCAGAAATAAAGTGTCCAGTTTTTACAATTGTTTATATTTGTTATAATAATTAATTATTTCACCTTAATGGGCATATCTGTCAAAGATTTTGTTTCCAAATAAAGGAATATTTGTTTTCAAGAGGCGAAGTTTCGCAATGCGGAAGGAGATCTTTAGAGGATCGCGTTGAAATCGTGCGTAAAAGCGCGTTTTAAATTCCTCATTCTATACAAGCGAATGGATGTGGATGAAAAGCAGGCATCACATGCCACTTTACAACTAGATCTGGGAGAGAAGAGGAAAAAGCAAAGCACAGCGCTTACTTGTCCAGGAAAGAAGGAATATGAAGAGAGCTTGGACAAATTGAGGTGTATGCTACGCGCAAAGTGTTTGCCAGGAGAAAACAAAGTGATGTTGGAAGCGGAGAATTTGGAAGCGTCCGCGCTATCCGAACTTGAAATAATGCCAGCAATATAAAAGGGTGTTTGCTGGGGTCTGGCTAAAGCTTCAGAATCCAGTACGCTTTCAATCTGATGATCTTGTATGATTTGCTCAGCAAGCTCATAGAACACTTGAGTCAGAGCTAAAAAGCAGTATCAGTATAAGAATGCGGGAGGTGAGGATAATGTGATTGGTGATTATATCATGATTTAGAAGAGTGATGACAAACTGAAATCCTATCAATTATCATATCAATGCAACATAAGTTAATTTTTTGATGTTTATCACTAAGATAAACTGTTTCCATATCTACTTCTAGGAACACTTTAAGAACTGTATCGCATGTTGTTTCTATCATTTCTACGTGTAGTTCTTTAAGAATAGAATCAAGGTAGAGAAAAAGAATCGAAAAGAGAGATTTTTGATGTGGATTTGATATAAGTGAAACGCACATTATTCATATAAGTCTAAATTAACTATGATCGCCTGATTAACTCTTTAAAGGCCAGAATGTTAAGACCAATTACCGGCTTTCTTATTCAATTGGATTTTACAGAGAACTTTCATTTCTTAAGACAGTGGTGTCGCACTACTCCTGAAAGGGCTAATGGCATTAGTAAAGATCGATTATAATTTTGAGCCTGAAAGCGTTAACTATTAGTACATTTCTCTTTGAATAATTCAGTTTATCAAGGTTATAGAAAAGAAGCATACTCTTAGCAGTATTTAGACAAGTAAGTTGTTGAATATCATATTCGTACTTTCGTATATTAAAAGATTCTTGTACGAAAGCGGTTGAAACTAAGCCCCTCATTGGAAGCCATTTTTGAAACCTCTTCCGTCATAGAAAACTTACGTATAAAGAAGTTACGAGTTTTTTGTGATTTTGCACAAGCTTCTGTATCTTTCTTTAAGTATATATGGGGAACATTTTTTTATGTGAAAAGTTCATCCAGATGTTGAACTATAATCAAATTTCAAAGTTTTATCAGATGTGTTGCATTTAGCTTCATCACTATATTTTGTAAAATATATTTAGCTTCAAACATTTGCTTTTCTGGGTATGCTTTTAAAACATATATAAAATTTACTCAAAAAATTGGGTATATAAAAGACAAACAAAAGATATCAGATATAATGTAAATTTTCAAGGTCGACCTTGGCTCGCCAGGACAAAGACCTGCTCATTAGTGCGAATGGATGATGATGATGATGATGATGATATAATGTAAATTTTGCGAAAGCAACAGTCCGACTGACAATTAAACTGCGTACTGACGAGTTACAAACTTGCAACACATCACAGCGCTATTAATCGATCTGTAACACCCCCAAATAACGTGACGGAATGGATTCGCTTGGTTCAGTTGAAGTCGAAGGTAGGACATCTACAACGACACTTTCACCACCTCATCGAGGGACATTGCATAGATTGCCCAGTCAAGCTTAATTACATACCTCCATACCAACAGTGAATTCAAATACCCTTTACGTTAAGAATTTCACGCTGTCACCACACACACACTAGCCAAGGTTTTAGTTCGCCTTATAAAATACTTTCTATCACAATTCACAAAGAATTCCTTTCGCAAATACGAGAGCATCTAAAAAAAACCTTTTGAATCGGATGATATTTTTTGGAACATGTAGGTGAATTTATTGTTTATGCCAACACCAAGCATTTGATCGACGTGAAATGGATTTGGAGGAGACAATTCTTCCAAAAATTTGGATGAAATTTGGGATTTCAAGCCTTCATCTCCAAAGGTGAGAAGTGTGCTCACGCTATCAAGATTTTCAAGGACTTGATCTCGCTTTGAAAAAGAACCTCTAAAAAATATTAAACATAAAAGAGAAGCTATATGATTTGTTATAACGAATAATTAATTTGATTGGTGCAAAAGCAAAATGAAGCAACGAATTAGACTGTGCAATAATAGACTTTACCAGTGCATCAGTGATTGGACAATTTGCCTAAGGTCATTATTTTGCCATGATATAAAATAAAAAATACAATTAGGTAAATTCAATGTTTAAATAAAAAACAAATTTGTGAAAGAGAGAGAAATATATTTTTTAGAAATATGCATATTGATTGTTAGTTGAATATTTAGTTTTAATTGAAAGAAAAGCTTGTAGGAAACATTTTTGAAAGTACGTGCTTATTGTTTGTTACTTTTTCATGGTTATAAGGCACGGCTTTTCTCTTTCAGATGCAAGGGAGAATAGAATTTGTGTAGGAGCAAGATATTCATTTTTTCCAAAGTAAAAAGATTGGTGTTAAAAAGAGTAAATCTCTATATACACTAAGGCTTTTCCCTGAATAAACTGCCTCTTCTTCTTCTTTGTCTACACCTTATCCCCAAGTTGGGAGATAAGTGTACTTATATGTACTTACAAATACAAGAAAACTTAAGGACGAATTAAACTCAATAGAGGCATTGACCCATTTGATCCCAAGGTGATTTTTAAAAGATTTTTTCATTTTAAGGCAGCGGCATAGAGATATCTGCTATGCCTGGCATCAAATCAACGTAAATGCGTTTATAACGAGAAAAGTAGGCGAAAAAGACAAAAATTGGGAAAGTACGAAGCTTAGAATACTCAGCACAGCGTGTAACAGCTAAAAGAAAAACGAGTTAAGAATTTTGACTCGCTATGAACAAAAAGTAGAGTAAGAGCAAATTTCATTACTTGATATCCGCATCAGCGAGAATGGAATTGTTAGAGATGGCGCTTTCATTCAAAAAACTCTTGAACAAAGGAAAGTGAATTTGATGACAAAAAAATAAAGAGCGTGGCATACGGCTTTAAGGGGAGAGCTTGTGTAGCAGGATAAGATACTAGAATCAGCACCCAAGAGTGTGCCTTTCGCGCTAAAAGATATAAAACTTTGAAACATTATGCAGCAAATATATTATAAGCACCAACAAGATGTAGTAATATGGCATATGGCATTTGTGTTTATCCTGTTCTAAACAAGAAATCCGCTTTTGAGAGTTTTATGCTAACGAATACTTGTGATGGTGGCCTTTACATTATTCTCGTTTCACGTTTTAAACGACAAAAGTGTAAAGAGGGCTTCGTTCGTACAGATAGGAAGATGCGTGCGGCCATTGAATGCTATACGCGGGGCGACAAAAATTAAGCAAGTATATTTTTGTGCAAGCATTAACACTTATAGTACTGGTATAATAAGTAAACTAACAATAGTACTGATAGCAGTTTTTAATCCATTTTCACTATTTGGTTTATTTTGTCAAGTTTTTGTGAAAGTCTACAAAAAATTTAGAAAAAAAAAGTTAAAAAACAATTCATTATTATAAAAAATATTATTTTATATTATTGAAAATCGAAAATCTACGGAACTATGTGCAATAAACTTAAACGTAATGAAAGCATTGTTATCACGAGATCAAGAAAAACTAAATTTTTGATAAAAAGGGAGTATGATAAATCTGTAGAATCTAAAAAATATATTGAAAATCTCTGCAATAAAATGACAAATTCTTTTAAACTTAGAGAAATGAGAAAGTTTCTTTTAAATTGACGTCATCGCATTGCATTCCAGCTAGTATTTACTTTTTTTCCCAAAACGCATAAAAAGTCTGATAAGTTAAAGTATAGACCAGTATGCAATGCTATTGATGATACAGAAAAATTATGTATCCTGGTTATTTAATAGAGTTATCAAACAAACGATACAAATGTTTTGATAATGTTAATCTTTATGGAAACATGCCTTAGAAAACCTTAATAAGACCTTTTCGGATAATAATTATTTTAATTTACAGCTAATATGAAGGCCTCCTCACCAATCGGTGAAAGATATTTCACTAACTGGTAAGTATATTGTATGCATAAACTATTTTGAAAATAAAATATAAAAATCTACCTTTAAATTCTCCATAGATGACAGTATGAACTTTCGTAAAAATAAGTTTAAAGATAAATTATGATTTGATTACCTGAAACAAATCGATAAAAATATTACATTTTCATTGACAGTCCTTTAGTTAAGTAAATGTAGTGCTTTTTGGAAATCCATTTTGAATTTATTCATAACTGGCTAACTATATCTTTTAAAACAAGTGTGAATTAAAACTAAAACTTTAAAAAAAAAACTTTAATCACATAAGATATAAAAGAACATTTTAATCACAATAAAGACATTTTTAAACAAGTCGCAAAGAGTGAACATTTTTTAGAAAGTAGCTGACTCCCTTCATAGCATGTGTATAAAGCTACTTAAATTAATTTGTATACTATTTTTGTGAGTCATGAAGTTAAACGCACCCTGCAATTCTTGACTAAAACATGGCTTAACAGGCTGCGTTGATGTTTTCGTAATCTACGATCTCGTAATACACTCACATGATTGCTCTATCAGATTAGCAATTTATATAGACATTTCGTTTGCTGAAGAGAGTGCCGGTGTCGGAGTGTGAATGTCAGAAAAACGGGAGAGAGAAACACATTGGAAAAATTAGTTAGAGTTAATATCACTGGTCAACAAATTTTTATTTTTTTTCTTTGGCAGACCATCTAGGAGTGTTTTCTGGGGTTTTGAAGGTCGCTGATTACGAATATAACATTGGTTTTGTCTGATTGGCTCTAGTTTAGAAGATACTGATAGCCTCAAATAAGCCTAAACTGCTAAAATTCTCCCTGAAATACTTCAATATAGAAGCAGTAAATAATAATATCAGAAAATACATAATAATTATTATGTATGTAGTGTTTTTAAAACAGTATTTAAGAATTTTCTTTTTAATTCTTTTCCTTTTTTATTCCAGAGTTGAAAATGAGTTCCAGAGAGAAAATGAGTTCTTCTAAAAGACGTTGTAGATATGAACCGGATGTCTTTTGTTACATCTGTGGACAGTATATGATGGCACAACAAAAGAGGAATATTACAGACTTTGTCAAGAGGGCGTACAAAGCATACTTCGATATGAAACTAGGTGACCAAGATAAGTCTTGGGCCCCACATATGGTGTGCAAAACCTGTGTAGAAAGTCTCCGCGGTTGGACCAATGGTAAGCTGAAGTTGAAGTTTGCTGTACCAATGGTGTGGAGAGAGCCCAAGAATCATTTTGATGACTGCTACTTCTGTATCAATGATATGACGGGGTTTAACAAGCACAAGAAAGCAAATTGGCAGTATCCGAGCCTGGATTCTGCTATCCGTCCTGTTGCGCACTCTGAGGATCTACCTGTGCCTGTTTTCACCAGTCTGCCTGAAATCGATGAAACCGAAGAGATTCCAGCTGATCTTTCAATATCAAGTGGTGATAGCTGTAGTGACTATGAAGAACCCTCAAATGGCCCTCAGCTTTTCAATCAATCTGAACTTAATGACCTAGTGCGAGACCTTTGTTTGTCGAAGGAGCAGTCTGAAGTTCTTGCATCACGACTCCAAGAGAAAAACATTCTTGATTCTGGCACAAAAGTAACATACTATAGGACAAGGGAAGGCAGCTTGCTTCGTTTCTTTTCTAAAGAAGATGACCTGGTCTTTTGTAATGACGTTTCTGCACTTCTTAACTGCATGGGGATCTCGTCATATGACCCAGCAGATTGGCGTCTCTTTTATAGATAGCTCGAAATCAAGTCTAAAAGTTGTACTTTTGCATAATGGCAATAAGTTTGCTCCTGTACCAATTGGCCATTCTACCAAGATGAAAGAAGAGTATGATGGTATCCAATTTGTTCTTGAAAAACTAAATTACAACACTCATAAATGGCTGATTTGTGTGGACTTGAAAATGGTGAATTTTCTGCTTGGTCAGCAAAGTGGGTACACAAAGTATCCCTGCTTTCTTTGTTTGTGGGATAGCAGAGCAAGAAACCAGCACTGGAGAAGGGAGAACTGGCCAGAACGAGAAAGTCTCGAAGTCGGCACAGCCAACGTCATCAATGAGCCTTTGGTACCCAGGGATAGAATCATCTTCCCTCCATTGCACATAAAACTAGGGCTCATGAAGCAGTTTGTTAAGGCGTTGAACAAAGATGGGGATTGCTTCAAGTACATATGCAGGCAATTTCCAGGTCTTTCCATCGAAAAAGCTAAAGGTGGCATCTTCGATGGACCTCAGATTCGAACGCTCATGAGGGATTCTGACTTCACTAATCATATGAACAGGGTTGAGTTAAATGCTTGGGTGTCCTTCACAGATGTAGTGACAAACTTTTTGGGAAATCACAAAGCTGATAATTACAAGCAATTGGTCCGTAAGATGCTTACTGCATACGAAAAACTAGGGGCAAATGTGAGCATTAAAGTTCATTTCTTGTTTAGCCACCTCGACAGATTTCCTGGTAATCTTGGTGATTACAGTGAGGAGCAAGGAGAGAGATTCCATCAAGACATCAAAACAATGGAAGAGAGGTATCAAGGCAAATGGGATGAGCACATGATGGCAGACTACTGCTGGAACCTTTTGAGAGACTGTCCGAAAGTTGCTCACAAGCGAAAATCGTATAAACGTCAATTTCACTTTTGTGAATAAAATATTGTTTTGTGTGTTCATTGTAACTAAGAATCTAGTGTATAATAAATGCTTTGCATTAAAATTCAGTAAATTTTTAGCAAATTTTTTGTATATTCTCGAAATCTATGAAAAGTGTTCAGTTATTATAGGATAAATGAAATGATGTTATATCTAACTTAACTTGTTAGATTGAGATTTTACACTGTCTTTGTGGTTTTAGATTATCATAAAAATCAATATCTGACATTTTTGCACTATTTAGCCGTTTTTTGTACGTTTAGTTATGGTCGCGAATGGGTGATTTCAGACGAACGACCCCCCTGTGATATCTCCAAAACTAGAGCCAACTTGAAAAAACAAATGTCAGATTCGGATTCAGCGCCCTTGAAAACCCCAGAAACCAGTCTCACTTTGCCTGCCAAAAATATTGTGTTGACCAGTGTATTGTATCGGATAGCGGAGTTCCCAAATAATCGAGTGTTGGATAAACGAAAGTCTGTTTGTATAACCATTGAGTCTTTCAATACATACTTTTTCATACGGTCTTTAGAAGATAGACATTTTAGATATTGGTACACCAAATACAGATACAAGAATTCCATTCCCCAAATATTTACAAAATTTGTAAGATGATGAAAAGCAAAGAGGAAGAATAAAGGCTTCAAAAAGTCGATAAGAAATAAAATTGGGGGTAACTTGATCTATTGATTGATTTTTGCATCGTAATCGCCAGTCAATTTTGGTTAACAACGGTAACTATTCAAAAATTTTGTAACAGTATCGTGTATTTTTTTTCAAAGCAATCAAGAAATTTTTTGAAAGAAATGCTAAAGTTAGGAAAAAGATATAAATCTCAAAAACTATTTGTCCCCATTATCGTGTGAAGAATTTATAAGAGTTGTAGCACAAAGCGTTATTCACGCGATTAGAGAAAAATAGAAGTGGGGGAATGTACACATTCCTGATAGAAGAATGTAAAACCAATAGTGGAGATGAAGAATTACCAACTTGTTTTTGCTTTGACTCCATCATATATGAATGATTTTGTTCTCTTGTTGAGCTAGAAGGTAGTGAGTGATGCGACTACGATTACAATTCGACTTGATGAAATCTCTGCAGTTATCTGCAGTTATGGTGGGATTGGGAACTGACATGCCCCCTCCAGTATTATGGTAGTGTGCTCGATGGACAAAAATTCTTTTATAATGAATTTGGAAAATTTTAAAAAGTTTGGCGGCTTACAAAATTTTGGGGTACATTTGCTCTTTCTTCATGGGCAGCTTCTGGAAGCTCTCTTATCAAACATCAATGGTAGCCCGGTATCATGTTTGAGTCCCATTGGCCTTGGCATCCTTCTTCCTCTTCCATTACTTCGATTCCTTGATAACAGCGCTGCTCACTTCTCCGAAGTTTTCTGGAAAGTCATCCATGCTCATTCTAATTTCAGTGCTCGTAAACTCAAGAGTATCTTTTTGAATTCCTCAAGCTGTCTCTATATGTTCACCGCGAGCTCGATTTAAGCTCGTCTCACCAAGTAATTTTTCTACCCTAATCGATACAACTTCTCAAACGTTCTATTTCTCTCCTGAATATAAAATTTATTTCTTTATGAATCTAAACACTTTGTTATCTTTCAAAAACCAATAAAGATTTTTCAGAGCGTTTGTTTCCACATTTAAATCTGGATAATATAGATTAGTTGCACTAAAATAAATACGGAACTCTAATGCAATTATAGAAAGAAATTATACAGCTAATTTTCAATAGGCCATCAAAATAAATGAATTGGATGCAACATCCTTATTACGTTTTCAAAGAATTTCGAAGCGCAAAAATACCAAAAAAAGGAATCACTAAAGATATTTGGAAAGGCGGCATTACAATGATCTTTTAAAGGAAGTATATGTATCGTTGCTGAAATAAAAAGATCAGTAGAAAGGAGGGTATATAAACAAGACATCCGGATTTCAAAAAGTCAAAAATAAGGACATTAATAAAATTTGTGGATAACAAAATTATTCTACAAAAACTTACAATGAGTTGGAAGTTCTTTCTTCTACAAGGATTCCTTCATCTTCTTTGGCGTGTGATGAAACAATCTGAATAAAAATGATCCTGTTAATGATAGCAACTTCCCTTCAATCCAAGTTATTTCAAAGTTTGAGTGGTAAGAGAGTATAAAGTGTGACAAATAAAATGAAATGTTTAAGACTAAAAAACAAGTTTAACTAATTTTCACTAACAGCATAGAGGGTGTTCCAAAATACTGACCTCATATGAGATGTAGATATCTCAAAAAGCCAGGTAAATAAAATCAAAAAACAAAATAGAAAGATAAAAGAATGTGTTTTGAAATCGCCTTTATGGCGATTAAGTACGTCTATCGAGATACGAAGTTTGTATTTACACATTTTTAACTAGTTACCCATTGAGTTCAAAGCAAAGACTCCATTTTTAACAAGACGAGGTTTGCAATCATATAAACTTAAAGGGTCTTCTCAGTGAGAATCTGGCAAAAAGATGGCTTGGTGTGTTGGAGATGAAGATTGTGCATTTGAAATGGCACCACATTTACCGTGTCATATCCCTTAATATGGCTGTGACTTATGAGAAGGATTTTGTCAATTTCGCAATGTTCCTTCAAATCTACATTCATTCTTCCTTTCTAGACAGATTTTGCGATTTTTCTTTGAACCCGTTAAAAGTCGTTTGTTCGTTCTTTGAGGTAAATTACGCATCTCAATTTCTTTTTAGATCTTTTCATATAGAAATATAGATTTCTAATTGTCTCTAATTTATAAAATATATTTTCAAGAATGAAAACTTTTCAATTTTGTTGGCTCTGGCAATTTAGTAAAAAAGTAAGAGAATTCAATATTTGAGATGATTTATTTTTAGTCAAATTTATAAGCTAATAAAACTTAGAAGTGTAGAAAATAGAGTAATTATATTTTTAGCTAAGCTTCATGAGGTAACGTTCAACACTCTAATACTTCGTTATAATACGACTATAACATAGAAATCCTAAAAATTGACCATTTTTATTGTATCAAATCAAACAGGGAGCAAACGATATATATTTAGAAAAAAAATTGAACAATTTAATTATTGAACAGTTTTACCAGAGCAATAAATAAGAACAAGCAATGAAATTTAAAGATAGTTTTTTATCTGGGTTATTTTCAGGTTACAGGCCGAACTTTGAAGACAGAATTTTCTTCAGATATAATGGAAACTTGCTGTGTGTGTGTATGGAGTAATAGACGATACACATCAACTTGGCAGCAATAGCCCAGCTTCAATAAAATTAGAAGCGGGATGTGCGATGATTGCATATAATGTCGCTTTACAGCAATATTATGTGCACCTGGAATAGGATAGATTTGGATTGATCTTGACGTTAATCATCATAATGACTGAATAAATACGTTAATTTCCAAAAATACGCCAAAAATCTTGCCAACTGCTTAACTTCTCTCAAAATAAAAAAATATTTCAGAATTCCATATTTTTAATAAGATGGGAGAAGAGGGCAGCAATCAGAAATTAAATAAAATGGGTACTTTATTTTCAAATTTTTCAAGAAGTTCGAGCGATATTTGCGAGGAATTATAACTATTAGTAAAGCAAAAACACATCCATTCATCTGACAAATCTTCTGGAGAAAGTGAATAATCACGGCACATGCGCTCTACTAAAGAAACAAAAAATATAAAAAAATCATTGTAAACGAGATTTACGTTTCTCTAAAAGATCCGCAGAGTTGAAGACTACATCAAAAACTTTAAATTCTGATATCAACTTATCTGGCAGAGACATCTAAAGATAAAAAAAGTAACTTAAAAGTTTCAAATGATAAGTGATTTATGAATAATTACCTGCAAAAGATGATCACAAAAGAAATAGAGAACTAGTTGTGAAACAAGGATTACTAGAAATGATATAGTACAATAAACAGAATTTTCCTACTTATAAACATCTATCTTTATACAATGTTTTAGCAGATCTCATAACACAATTAAATTAAACACCAGAGACCTTATATTATTTCTAATTAAATTTCTTATTTCAAAAAAAATCTTCTCAATTAAAATCGTATTTATAATTTAGTGTAGTTTTCAATTAAACTGAAAGGGCTACGAGAATTTTAATCTGTTTTATTAACGCACGGAAGAAAATGACGTAAAAGTAACTACACGGTGATAAATAGGGGATTTGGTGATGAATATGACCCATCACATTGGTGTATAAAGTAAACAGGAACAAGTAAACAATTTTACTTGAGGGAGATATTAGCTTCAGACGTTGAAGATAGAGAGACGTTATCAAGGCATATGTGGTTGAGGAGGTTATATCAAATAACGTTGTGTAGTGTAAAGTTTAAAAGATAATTATGACATAGAATCAATGTAGAATTCTCTTTCCACGGGGAGTATTATTTGTTATCTCACATATTCTTTAAGTGAGTTGCAAAACAGGGAGACTGAGCATTTATCTGTCGCGAGATTGACTATTATTTATCTCACATGCAAATCATTGTGAGAATTCACTATCTTATCAAGCGAAAAAAAAACCTGATTGTATATATGGGTGAAGTTGGATTCAGATCAAAACAAGCTCAAAACTTATATCAGTGGTCTAGCAAGCCTACCAGGAAAATAACATTCTTCAAAAAGGCTTGATACACTACTATATACATAAATGAAAGGCTATCAAAATTTACCAAGTTTAAATTCTATGATTGATATGAAATTTCGAACACCTCTAGAGAAAATTAATGTTTTGTCCTTCCACAATGGCCTTTTATGGTGATCCAAAGAAGATCAATTTTTTAAAGATGGGCTAACTGTGGACAAAAAATTAGATAAATCTGTGAGTAACTTAAAATTGGAGATTATTTAAGCATACTTTTATTTTTCAAAAGAGAATCAAGAATTTATCAAAACTTACAATAAAGCTTCTTATGCTTAAACCAGGGGTCGGCAAAGTCGTCGATATCGACCCCTGGGGGTTCATAACAGATCTTTTGGGATCGATAAGATAAATTGTGCTATGCTTTTTTTACTTTATAGTGGTAATAAATCTCCTTTTTCTTTTAAAACATAGTTTAGGACATTGTATAGTATAGAATATATGAAACATTTTTGGTTTGTATTTTTTCCCCTTAATTGTTGGACATGGACATTGATTAATGTTTTTATGAAACATTTCTATGTGGAGTGGGGGTCGATGTGAAGACAAATGTTCTATGAAGGGGTCGACGGGTAAAAAAAGTTTGCCGATCCTTGGTTTAAACCAATGAATTTAAAAGAATTATTGAAAAGTGCACGAAAAATGAATTTTTGTAACTCTGATAAAAAAATATGTAGATTTTTTCTTGAAAATATAAAACTCACTTTTCCTAAATTATAAAAAATTTAATGCAGATACATCAACTATATTCATCATAGTCAAGAGATATTACTTGAAAAAATAGAATTGCAATTTACCTAAATTTCATTTAACAAATTAGAACATTAAAATATATATCAAAAATCATTTCTATTTTTATTTGAAATTTAAAAAATATTATTTGTTATAAAAAGTGATAATAAAAAATAAACTAAAGATTATATTTTTAAAAATAGGAAAGATTGTAAAAATTACTTATATTATTATAAAAAATGAAAATTATTGTTTTTAATTTAATTTAAATTTATCTATTAAAGCGATTGAGGCAGTTAAAAGTAAATATTAATTTTCTAAATCGAAGTGATAAACTTAATACATAAGAGACGATAATTTTTTTTATTTAACATTGAAAAAGTTAAAATATATTCTTTTTCAATTTACAAAAAAATTCCGAAGCATTTATTCAATCATATTTTATAACAATGAAATAAAATTTTAAATTCAAAGAACTTTTTGGGAATGACCCTAGACAACAAACTCACTTGGAAAACACATATTGACTTAATTACAAAAAGAGCAAATGCATTGCTATTGCCCTTTGGTAGTATAAGTTTTTTACCACTTAAGACAAAAATCTTGATATATAAATCATTAGTAGAATTAAAATATTCTTTTCAATAATAAATTGGGGGAACTTGAATTTATATCAAATTTTTTGTTCGAAAAATAGTTTGATCCATATTCCATTTCAAATTTTATAGGCACACTAATGAAAAGTTTATTTTAATGAATAGTTAAAAAATTTTGAACATATAGGGCAAGGGTACCGTGGGGTATTTTCATCGAGAAGGCACAATTGTGCCGCTTGTATCGAACTATTAGGAAAGTATACTTGATACGAAATCAAACCCAAAACCTTGAGTTATCAAAACCCAGTATCTAACCAACTTTACTCACGCCCCTTAAACGAGCTCTATTTAGATTCTATTTTTAAAAACAGGAAGGATTGTAAAAATTATATTATTTTAAAAATAGAAAATTACTGTTTATAATAAGAATTTTAAATTTATCTATTAGAACGAATGAGGCTGTTAAAAGTAAATATTAATTTTTAAATTTTTTTAGTTTTATATAATTTTCTTTATTTTTTCCAAAAGGGAAAAATTATTCCAATCTTTTGTTTGTTGTGCATTGTGTTTGCCATGTAGCTTTTTGCATTGTAGCGGAAAACGAATTGGTGAGTGCAAATTTTAATAATTTTTTTCTATTTTTTTTTATTTTAAACCTGATTTTTTAGCGCAGTATGAAGAGTTCCAACAATTTGTAGAAGTTGAGCCTCATACTCTACTAAAACCTGCGCAAACCAGATGGCCCGTGTCTGGAAATGTGTTCAGAAAGAATAGTTGAGCAGTCGCCAAAATTACTTTATTTTTTTTGCTCTCATGATGAGCAAGAAGGCAATAAAAAATTCAATCAATTATAAAACACCTGCGAAATCCCATAAGCAAAGCATACCATATGTTTCTTAAAGCAGTCCTACCATTTTTCAACCTGTTCAATGTCTTGTTTCAGGTAAAAATTTGATTATCAAGTTTTTAATGCTAAGATTTTAATGGATTTTACAATTATTACAAGTCGTCAAAACCCAACATTCATACTCGTTTCTTCGAAATGGAAGTCACACTCAAATCTTTATTAGCAAGATTTATTACTCCCTAAGTTATTTACTCTAAATCAAATCCATCCAACTCAAGTCTTCACTGAGTTGAAAAAGGAATCGCCAGATGAGGCAGTTTTCATTGGAAGCAAAACTCGCGTTTTTTGAGAGAAAATGAGAATGGTCTTATAAAAAAAAAATTTTGACGCATGAATTGAATAAAAAAATATTAATATTAGAAAATAAAAAAAAATGAATTTTGAAAATTTAAAAATAAAATATTAGAAGATATAAAGTTGAAAGACTTCCTTTTCAAACTTCCTTTCAACGATCCAATTCTTAGTCATTTACGAATACTCAATCCTAAAGAGAGAACAAAAGTCATCACTTCTTCAGATGAGTTTGAAAGTCTTCAAACCATACTCAAATTTTTTGCGTACATTTTGTTTTCTCTTTCTTTTTTTAAGTAAATGCTTTAGTTGAAAGATTTCCTCATATCGTAAAAACTGATGAAATAGATAAACTGACTGATGAGTTTTTAGAATACCAATTTTTCAAATTTCCTGATGGCTTTGAGAATTTTGAGGTTGATCTTTTTTGGTGAAAGCTTGCGAAAGTGCAAACTTCCGATGAAAAATTCATATTTTCACTTTTATGCAGACTGATGAGACATTATTAGTATTACCACATTCAAATGTTGATTGCGAACGCTTCAAATCTTGTTTTTTATTTGCTATATCTTATGTTTTTTCAACTACAGCATGATTAACAATATAAAAACTGATAAAAGGAACAAACTTGATTTAGATACCATCTCAGGCCTATTACACATCAAAACCAATGATCCAGGAGAATCTTGTTATAAATAAGAGCTTCCAGAAAATGGAATCAATTCTACAAGTGTTACCCCTAAGTGATGCAATATTTGAGGCAATCAAGGCAGTGCAATATATGGTGTTTTTTCATCATTTTTTTCTTATGTTACTTTTTTTTTATAAATATTTTGTTTTCATTTTTCTAT
Organism: Nectonema munidae; assembly: GCA_030549495.1. NCBI lineage: Eukaryota > Metazoa > Nematomorpha > Nectonematoida > Nectonematidae > Nectonema > Nectonema munidae. Next base: position 618,946 of record JAUIRK010000509.1, read on the forward strand.
AGTTTAATTCAATTTTATATTTTGTTTGTTGTTCTTATGTTGATTTTAGAATAAAATATAGTTTTTAGTGATTCACTATATGTAAAAAGCACCATACTTAAAAATTTTATGTTTTGGGATACTATTACTGAGAGATATGAAAAAAATGACCTGAAAAAAATTTAAAAAATGAAGAGCCTCGGACCACCCAAAAATTTTGGGTCTACGGATTTCTACGGATTTTTTGAAGTAAGTTTACGGATTTTGATAAAATATGCCTGGCAACACTTTTGGGATTATGTGTCTTGATAGCTAAAATGTCTGCCAATGTACCATCTAACTTTAAAGATGACCGTATATCGGTTTTACTTTTTCTTACAATGCTGAATAATCGTTCAAGACTTGCATTGCTATGTGCACCAAGTACCAGAATTAAGGCAGATACACAAGGAAGGATTTTGAATCTGTTGTTGATGTTCCAGGAACTTTTAGTTTGGGAATAAAATGCCGATAATGAACAATGTTGTTGCCCATATCATCAATATCCATCAACAATAATATCATGTATAATATGATATTGATGTCAATTTTTTTTAAATGTAAATTATAGAATTTTTAAAACCCGGGACATAAATACAGAAAAACTGGAAACCGAGAGAAAGAAACCAAATCAGAAAGACTCTCGATATTGCCGGGAGAGTTGACAGGTATGCATTAGATCCAATAAAACAGCGGTTCTTAACCATGGGTCGCGACACAAATTTGGGTCCCCTGGCAATTTTTTGGGTCGCCAAGGGCCAATGAGAAACACGGGAAGATAAAAAATCTTGAAATAACAAAAATAAAGCTTAATTATACGAGTAGAAATGAATACGGTCAGAAATCCATTTGATGTGAAAATTGAAGATCTATCTCAGGAAATTTCTGATATCTACCAATTAATTAGAAGAGCAACTAATTGAAATAAAAATGACAAAGCTCTTGAATGTGATTTTAAAACAGAAACTTTGAGTGCTTTCTGGACATAGATTTATAAAGAAAAAGAAGTGATGGGGGTTTTTGAAGCACTTAATATCCTTCTTCCTTTCCCAACAACATATTTGTGTTAGACTGGTTTTTCGAAATCGTTTATCACCGGAGCACGACATACGATCTTGTCTGTCAACAATAAAACAACGTTTTGAAGGGCTTTCAAGAAAACTTCAAACGCAACGTTCTCATTAATTGTAACTTCTTTGTCAAATTAAAACATTGTAATAAATAACATGTTTCTTTTGTAAATTAATAAAAAGCATTTTGATTTCTTAAATCAAAGTTAGATAATAATAATAATAACGGTTTTTATTATTCTTCTTATTTTTTTGTACATAAAATGGATGGGCAAATGAAAAAGAATAAGAACGGCTGCAATAAAAAAAGCGACAATAATTAAGTTATAGAAGATAACCTAGGAGACTTTTACTGTACTCAAGTGAGTACAACGGTAGGCAGAATCGACAATAACAGAAGAGGCCATTTTTAAAACATAAATAACTTTTGTTAATAAAATTGCATGATTTACCTGCTTATAAGTTTTATTGAAAATTGCAAAAACATTGCGAACTATTCAAAGAAATCGGGTAAAAAGCTAAAACATTAAATAAAATTTTACACCTAAGAATAAATATGCTGTACATTTGAATCCTGGAATAAAAAGGCCAAGGTTTAGGGAGAAGAAGATACTTTATTGAATTATATTTAGCAAATAAAATAAAGGTATAACTCAAATTCTCATTATTATATCAAATGAAGTGGAATTTAATTGATTGAAAGACGACAGGCTTAAACAAGAAAAGTAATATGGAAAAAAACAAGGCAAACACGTTTTTTAAATTATATAAATAAAGATATAAAATTGAGAGAATTCAAAATTATTGGGGGGGGGGGGGGGGTGAAATGCTTTTTTGCCCTTTTCTTATATTTGAGCGACTTTATTATATCTTTGTTTTGTAAGATCTTGGATTATTATCTGAATTCCTCTGAAACTTCTAAAAACGTATTTTCCTACAAAGATGATTCGCCAAGATTTATAAGAAATGATTATTTAAATTTTTTTAAAGTTTAAATAATTTATTGAACACTTACTAAACACAAATTAAGAATGAATACAATAAATGTTAATCAATTGAATGTACCATAGCAGCTTGAAAGTCGCGTTTGTAATGTGATGTCCAATTTTAAGTTTTTCAATTGATCGATGGACGTAGAGTGCCCTTTTTTAAAAGCTTAGAAAAGTGTTTTCTAAAATTTTTATCCAAGTACGACATGGATAATATGCAAGAAATTTCACTCAAAAGTTCAATGTTCAGATATTCAAGTATGACTAAGCGATGACTTTTTACAAATAATCTTGGACTTTGCTTCAAGATGATCATGTAGTACACGTTGGTAAGAGTCACGTAAACCAAGAGACACATGAAGATCAAGAAGGTGGAAAGCAACATTGTGACAACGAACGCATATTTATGGAAGAGCGCGGTTTTGCTCTTGCGAGAAGCGCTTTGAATGGAAACGCCAGGAGCGATAGCCGATCTAGTGAGGTTGAACTTTCTCTTCAAATAATTTCTGTATACGAAGACGAGGTAAAGAGAGGTCATTAGGATTGCCAATGCCGTTATTGCCTTCAAAGTCTTGTTCACTAAGAAGATGGAGAAATTGGAAGGAGACAGTTTGATGAATTTCAAATAGTAAGTTTTGCTTCCACATTTATGGTATTTGTGAATGAAGAAAGTGAAGTAAAACATGAAATAACTTAAAGTATCGATTGCCCAAAAGACAGCAGCAACGTTTCTTAGAAGCAGCAAGGCCTTCAGCGAATGGGAGGGGGATATGAGAGACAGGCGCTGTAGGCAAATGGCGAGAATCATGACCAAAATGCCATGCACTATGCATTTCTGCGTTAAAAACATGAAGAAGTAGTAAAAGATCGACCATGGTTTAGAGAAGAGGAAGTGTCGTTTCATTCTGTCCATTAAAAGGTAGGTAAGAGTACGGCCTGACACAATTAGCGTCGCAAAGAACAATGTGAAGGACGTAAGAACAAAGAGTTTGTACGTGTTGAATTTCTTGCTCAATTCCCAAAAAACAAGAAAGACGAGAAACAAAAGGGTGCACAGTGTTAAGTAAAGAATCAGGAAGAACATGAAGTATTTGTTTAACCTGGGGTCTACTGTGAGTTGGCTTATGACTTTGCAAATACTTTCTTCTCTGTAGTTTAGACCGATAACAAAATCTCTGTAAAACATGACTTTGCCAGAACTCTCGTTCATTGGAGTTGACGTCCTTGTTAGCTATCGCGTTTCTTATGCAAGCGTCAGGATGAAAGGGGAAAAGCGGTTACTGTAGTTTGGCAAAATAGAATTGATTTCGCCATAATTAAATATTAATTGTCAAGAATAGTGTCATCGCAATTATAGAGCTTTACACACATCCAACTAATGCCGACCTTGATATATAGAAAATTGTTTAACATCTCTCTCTCTCTTTCGAATTAGTTAATACTCAAAGTGAAGTAGGTGCTTGAATCTTATTAAAGAAGTGAGGATTCTTTTGTTTTAATAACTAAAAGAACAAATTCAAAAAAATTTTCCCATCAATTACGCAAGTTTTAACGAATATACTCCAGGATTCAGTGCTTACTACTTGAAGACTAACTAGAATGTGCGTTTGTTCACACAAGCGATTTTGCATTTCTCAGAAAGCAGGTACAGTCAGTCGACTATCACTAATTAGGAATGCTTGCGTTTCAAATTTTTATTTTCATAAAAAATCACTCTTCGCTTACTCCATTTCTCTCAGTATAAACTTGATGTCAGATGTCAGTTTATGAAACTTTTATTTTGTAAACCTTCAAGAAGCTCAGTTGTTAAGTGAATCAATCATTTTACTAAATCAAAGATTCCACCAATGTGGTCTGAATTAGTGATTTTCGGAATAGAGATAATTAATAAACCTTGTGATGAAAAAGATAGCCAAATAAAGTGAAAGTTAAAAGACTTTAAAGGTAAAAATGGACGCATCAAGACTTCAGTGATGTGCCTAGTAGAAGTGGAGCTTCGATCTAAAAATTTTTCAACTGTTGACTACCGATTCCAAACTTTTCCCTTTTTACTCTATAGGAAAGTTTTGCGGTATGGCCTTAAACTACGGCTCAGAATCGAGTTAAAAATTCGAATAAAAAATATTTTAAAAACTCAAATTTGAACAAAAAGAATTTGAGCTAAAAATATTTTCACAGAATAAAAATGTTATAAATGAAACAATACTTAAAATATATGATTAAGTGAATACAAGACCTACAAGCTATGCAGCGATTCTGCGTAATTTTTTTCGAAATCAATTGCTCAAAAAATAATTCATCGAACTATCAATTGATTGAAGTAATTTTGTCTTACAGTATTCCCTTAATTGTTAATACTCATCACTGGATTGTCTATTGTTGGTATTGAAGTAACCTACAATACTAATGACTATTTTCCTGATTTGACAATGTTGAAGAATGAATATTTAAGAAGTGTTGCACATAATATTTCATACTAATAGAGAGTAAATATTAACAGCAATAGTTATTTATTTTTTTTAAATCACGAAGAATGAGAGTAATAATAAAAATGTACCTTTTATTTTAAACTATGACAAAAAAACAATGTGAAAATAAACAAGAAACTGTTCAGCTAACAAGAATACAGTTGTATTATTTTATCTTTTAGCAAATTATTAGAAAGAATGTAGTTTTATTTATTTTTTTTGAGCATTCTCCTTTCAATCAATTGATAGTTCGAGAAATTATTTTTTGAGCAATTGATTTCGAGCAATTTACTGAATAATTTTGTTAGGCGCTAGCGTATATCTCTAAATTTAAATACATATAATCACATTGGCCTGAAATGGAAATACTTAACACAAAATCTAAATTTTCTCTGGATAAACTTGAATTTCAAAAAATCAACTGGTCCTCGAACTGAAAGTCTTAAATTTATATACCTTAGAACTTAGAGCTTCTTTCAATTGAACCTAAAACTTGGATTGAAACAGAAAGAGCAGTCTCTAATGCTCGTTTCTTTGTAACTAAAGCTTGTTCTACGCTTGCTTCAAAACATTGAAAGCTATCAATTTTTCCTAATAATAAGGTCCATTGACTATTTTGTATTTCTTAATTTATTAATCCGACAAATTTTGATTCCGACTACCACATACTTTTTTAATTACATGTATATACGACTTTTCAAAATTCTTTAGATTTAATATTATAGATTATAATTAACCAATGTAAAAAATTGTGAAAACTTGACACTTTATTGCTGATTTTGCTGACTAGTTTCGGAGTATAAACTCCCTTTTTTCAAAGCAAATATATAAATTCACTAGATTTCACTATTTTATCATTTATATGTATTTGCTTTGAAAAAGGAGTTTATACCCCGAAACTAGTCAGCAAAATCAGCAATAAAGTCTCCAGTTTTCACAATATTTTATATTTGTTATAATTATTTCACCTCAATGGGCATATCTGTCAAAGATTTTGTTTCTAAATATAATTATTAAGACAACAACAAAATTTAACAGATGAAGAAATCGTTGAAATTGTGGCTCAAGCTGAAGAAAGAAACGTTGGTAGTTCTTTTAGTATTGGAAATGATGAATCAAACTCTGATAGAGGATCTTCCTCTAATTGTGGACAGTATGTCTTGGCCAAAGACTCCTTGACGCCAAAACCTTGAAGGCACTTTTCTTATTCACCCTATCTGCGATGATGTTTGAGATCAAATTAAAAACAAAAAGAATAAACTGCGAAAATCACTACGACCTATTCGAAAAATGTTTTAGGACAACTTTTACAAAAAAAATTTATTGTTCAAGATTAAATTATAGCATTTTTAACAAATAAACAAAATTTAAATAAATACAAGATATTTGAGGGAGGAAAGATGATTGACTTGTGCTTGAGAAGGGATATCAAGGTTCTCCAGGAAAGTTATAGCGGTCCCTGCAAATAAATACAATCTAAATACAGAAAGTTAAGTTAAGAACGAACAAAAAAGGAAAAAAAGTATTAAAAGCTTAATACAACTAGTCAGCAGTTCGAATTACTATGAAAACAAATTTTTAAACGGGCATACAAAAACGCAAAGTAGGCTAAAAGATAGCCTCTTGAAACAAAAAAGGTGCAAACAATCAGGGTGGGAGCTTTGGTTGTCAGCACGTCAAAAATGAAGACATCTTTCTATTGCAGAGACTATTTTTGTATATATGAAAATTTATACATAGTATTCATATCACTCATAACCTTGCTACTGGGGCAACTTTGTAGTTCAGGTTTGTGCAGTCATTGGAAGCAGAGGGAGGCGATAAGAGCTATTGTATCCTTTTGGGTGAAATAGCACGAACGGAAGAGCTGATAACGAATAGTTTTAGATGCTAATAAACGCGTTTAGATTAAGTGTGTGTGTGTCAATTCGAAATATCTCGGAAATATACAAACTTATGTTGAAAATGTATTTCCATCATGAAAGCTGCACACAACAAAGGAGGCAACGTAAAGAAATTTTTCAAACAATTTTTATTAAAGTAACCTGTACTACACTGATTTCTTTTTTATTTGTGGCGAAATATGAAACACAAAAAGTGGGAAGAATAAAAAAAATAAATCATTCTAAACTAGTCTTAAATTTAAACTATTATAGTATGTCATTCAATCTTCAATATATTACAGGGTTTAAGTTGCCTCCGAATGATTTTATATCCCTTCTTCACTGTACACAAAGAAAATTAAAGGAGAGAAATCATAGAAATGCCTCCAAAGAACTACCCACTACGTGGTTATGTAAAGATTTTATATTTTTTTTAATTAAAAAACAATAAATACCCAATAAAAATTAAAGAAATCTATTACAATGAAATAAAGCATTTTTATGATCAGAGCTTACTTTAGATAACCTATCCCTTGGTTCGACCTCATCACTTTCAAAACGCAAAGACTTTTTTCCAAAAACAAATTCAATACAAATGGTTGAGAAATAGAAAAGGGATATCTGTAATAAAAAATCAATTTTTGAAATTTAATCTATTGTAAGAACGATGAAACATTTCATGGATGCATTTTTGTATAGAAAGTAAGTTGGGTGAAATGTCACTCAAGAGTAAAAAATGTAATCATCTATTTTATTGATGATATTTTGTTTTTATTTGTAAATTCAATTCATTTTTTTTATCTAATAATAAAATTGACAAATAGATAAAGCTTGACTCTTTGGTTAGTTAAAATAGATTATTATTTATGAAAGTTTAAAAATCAAAATGAATGAAAAATCACCTAAAGATGGTATGAGGGTTAAACTAATATAAAATGAAGTTTTTATTTTTTTTTAGAAAAAGAAAAACTTTTTTTCTAAGTTGTTCGCTTTCCGAGAATATTTCCTTGACATAATTGCTTTAAACTGCCAAACTTTTTTTCCAGATCATCTTCCTATCCTTTTGTCCTTGAAGCTTAATAATCTTCAGAGAAAAGGTTACCTCAAATTATCCTATTTTGATGATAAACTTTTTATGAAGTATGCATCAGAAGCTATATCTTATTCTAAACTCCAGCATCTATTTGATTATCCTGAAACTCTTTTTTCTGTTTTAACGTATTCAAGCCTTGGATCTCTTTAGAAGTTCTTAATTTGATCAAAATAAGGGACACAATATCAATAAAAAAATGAAGCATAAGAAAAACAGTAAGGGTAATGAGTTGATTACAAATAAATATATTGTTTTGACAAACTTAATCAAATACAAAATTCGCACTTTAAAGGAATCATATTTTGCCAGCATTTTCAGTAATTCTAAGTCGACTCATGAGACATGGGCAATTATTAATAAATCTCTTAGAAACCCAAAAGATAAACATGTTATGTTAGAAGAAGAAAATGTTTCGATAGAAGATAATCTATTAATTGCTGAAAAATTCAACAAACATTTTACCGCTATTACATCAAGTTATTCTTGTAATATCAGTTCCATTGATTCATTTCCCTCAGAATATCTTTTTTCTTTTGATGCTATTAATAACCAAACTGTTCTTTCGACCATATTGAGTATGAAAAACAATAGATCATGTGAGGTATACGGTATATCTGTTGTCCATCTAAAATTGATTGCTCCAATAATTTGCGATTTTCTAACAATAGCTATTAATTCCTCACTTAAGCACTGTATTTTCCCATCTAATCGCACAAGGTGATTCCTTTATGGAAAAAAAGTTATTGTAAAAATCTAAAGAACTATCGGCCTATTTCATTAGTACCTACACTAGGATTATGACTTTTTTTTGTGATGACCCTGTGTTATTTTTAAATGAACTTTTACATATAAAAGCTAAATATGATGTTAAAATTAAAATATTTTACAAAAAGTTGCCCCAGGATGCCGTTCATTTCTGTAAAAATTTCAAAAATATTGTAAAACTTAAAAAATTAATTGTATTATAAATGCTTTTTTAAAATAAATTTTAAATTTATTTTTATCTAATTGGTTTGCTCCACCTTCTTTTTATATTTCAGATTATTTTTATTTCTAAATAAATAAAGAAAAAAATTTTTTTTTTTATTATTTCTCAGTTTTACAATTTTTTTTCAGTCTTACATTAGCGTCATTGCTCTTTCAGCAATAATATTTGTTCTTGGAGTGCTGATAACAGAGTCAATCTTCACCCAATGATTTCTGAAACACTTTTCAGCAATTTTGCAATGCTGTTAAGAAGTTTTTCATAATTATCATCTTTAAATTTTTGATCAGAAAACCATATTTCTTGCCATTCGTAGGCTATAAAATTTACCACCACATTTGCTAGTTTTTTCGATATTTTGGTAGAAGAAAGTAAGCAATAAAGAGCGTAAATGGCTCTTGAATTCCATCCAGCTTTGTTTAATACTGGGAATGTTTTCCACTTAATCATTGGTAATTTGTTTTTTTCTTTATAAATTCTGTAACCATAGCATAATGTGTACAAAAATCTAAAATCATCTCTCCATCCCAAATTTTCAAAATTAGGTATATGAATTTCAGAAGAGTAAAGGTTTTTTAGTTTATCATAAATTTCAAGTATTGGATTTATGAATTCATAATTACTATTTAGAGTAGTTGATTTAACTGCAAAATAAAAATCAAGAAGATACTTTAAAACTCTGTCTAAAATATGATGCTGGCAACCAATACCAAACTTACCATTTTTTGCTGAAGCCTTACTACAACTCCTGTGAAAGAACCAGTGTTTGTAGCTGTAGTGTCACTAATAATCATTTTGATAGAAGGCCATGCTTCACTTTCATCAAGTACTTTTATTATTCCTTCCGAAATAGATTTTGCAGAACTATTTTCACTTTTAAAAATTCCCAAATTAATTTTGTGTTCAGGATTTTGCAGACAAATTATTTGATATTCTTCAAGCTTAATGCTGTTTTTTCATTGGTAATCGTTTACCATCAAAGTGTAAACAAACATTTGCTTGTTCTTGCAGTAATTTTTTAATTTTAGTTTTAATAACTTTTGCGCGTGTAATAGTTGCTTTAAATATTCCAGATTGAGATGGAGTAGGCAAATCTATTGCATCTTTCCAGAGTGTTAAACACGCTTTTGATGCCTTATGTGTAGAAATAGACAAGTTTTTAACTAATTCAACAGACTGTGATGTAGAAAATTTTTTCTTTCTTTCCATGTCAGTTTGAAAATTGCGTTCTTCATTATCATCATATTCCTCGTTAGAGCTGACTGATTCTTAATGCTCACTTGAGTTTTCGTCTTTTTAAACAGATGTTAAAAATTATCACTTGTTTTCTTAAATTTCTTAAATGTTTGCTTGACATTTATCCAACTTTGTCTTTCGATTCAATTTGCTGCTGATAAAAGTTTTTATCTTCTTTGCATAGCCAATTTCCATCTACTTTTGTGCTGTCAAACAAATTAAATATTTCATCCCTAAATTTTTCTTTTGGGTATTTTTAATTTTTTTCGTGATCTATAATTAATTTTTGCATTTTAGCAAAAATTTCCTACTTGCTAAGTTGCGGAAAATTCGTTTTTTCCCATAAATCAGACAATTCTTGAAAATTTTCTTAATTCTTTCTTGTTTGAGTTTTTCTTTTTCAAAAAGAGTTTGATAGAAACCAAGAACATCAATCTTTCTAGGTATTCTTGTAAACGACGCCAAGTTTTCTATTCTTGGTAAATTTCTCCAACTTTTAGAATTTTTAACTACAACAGAAGCAGATTTGTATTTCGCCATTAATTAATTAGAAAAAACGAACTAAATAAAACTAAAATAAATTTATTATGCTATAATTTTTTTTTAATTTTAATTATATAATTTGATTTTAAAAATTAATATATTTTATCTAAAATAAAAATATTTTTAAAATTTTTTTGAGTCTAATAAAAATCAGAAAATATTTTATAAATGTAGTTTTATTTTTTGTTGTCCTGGGGAAGGTTTTTTTTATTAAAAATAATGTTTTTTTGAGCAAAAAATAAAATTATTCACCTAAAAAAAGATCAGGTTTTATTTTTTTTTGAAAATTTTTTTCAAAGTAATTACCCTAACCTACACTCTCGAAAGTATTTGAGAGAATAATTTTTACACAACTCAGTACCTACATTACACACAAAGATCTCATTTCTAAGCACGAATTCGGCTTTAGAAAAGATTACTCTACAGAACATTTACACTCATTTCTTATCAGTAAGATCGTTTCTCTTCTGGAGAATAAAGAAGACATTGTGCTTCTATTCTTTGATCTAAGTCATGCATTTGACCTAGTCAATCACCCACTACTCATTGAAAAACTTGTAAAAGCAGGGTTAAGCTTAAACTCAATCTTGTTTATGATCTCTAATCGCAAACAATGTGTATCGGCAAATGATTGTTTTTCTAATTATTTGCCAATAAAGTCAGGAGTTCCACACAGCTACACTTTGTTCCCTTTTCTTTTTAGTCCTTATGTTAACGATGTTTTCGATATGTCTGGCATCTTTAATTTTCTCTTATATGCTGAGGATGTAGCATTAAGTCGAATAATATCATTGATATCGATTTATTTAATCCAAATTTAAATAAGCTTTATTCTTGTTGTAATGATAATTGTCTCTCAGTTAATTCGGAAAAGCCAAAAGCTATGATCGTGTCATTTTAAAGTATTATAGATAAAGTTTTCTCGTCTCAAGCTGGTTTGGAACTAGTCAACAAATTTAATATACTTGGTTTGATAATAGATAGAGAGTAAATTAACCATTTCTTCCCATATTGATCATGTTTCTAATAAGTTAAGTCAGATTATTGGCATTTTACGCCATACAAAATATATTTTCCCTACTAAAATTAAACTCCGTCTCTACCATACATTATTTCTACCACACACTGAGTATAGCCTATTGAACTGGTACCCCAATGGCAAAAACAAAATAGAAACTTTACAAAAACGTGCTATAAGAAGTGTTTTTTTAATCTAAAATGGCTTTCTCACACAGGACCTATATTTAAAACCCCAAATTTACTTAAATTGAATGATATTTTCAATATAAAAATTGCCTGCTTTTTATATAAAAACATTAATAATAGACCTTATAAATCTGTTTGAAAAATGTCTAAAGTACAATGAAAATATAAAATACGAAACCAGAAGAGCACAAGATCCTCTCCCTGTTTTCTTCCGCCTATCGACGTCTACTGTCTCAGTAGAATGCAAAGCTAATTTGCTATACAGAAAATATCCGTTCTTTTTCGATGAACTCGCCTATCTTTGAAAACATTCAAGTATTTGCTGAAAATCTATTTTTTTATCTTCCTACAACGCCAATTCCTTCTGCGACAAAAATGTTATGTATGCAGCCAACCTCGATGACATAATAATCAACATTGATTCCTTTTTGATAAAAAAAAAGTTAATTCTTGGAGAAAAATTACATGTTTTAAAGGCCTCAGCCGGTCTGACCCTGGATGACCATGCGAGGGTGAAATATACAAAAAGGTATGATGAAAAATGTTAATGAAAGTAAAAATTAATCAACATTGTTAGGATGAAGACGACTTCTTCAGTTGAAGGTTATACCTACAATTCAAAATTTTCTTTCACTTTAGGACTAGGTCCTACAAAGATCAGAAATTTTTGACAAGTCAGAAAGTATTTTCCTATTTTCCCCAAGTTATTATATCTTCATAAAATTGAATTAAATTTAAAATAAATATCGGGTTACGTCTTAGACAAATTGATCAATTTTCATCTTGGCAGTAAAGGTATATATTACACTCATGCTGAAATTTAATCAGTCCTTGCAGTGGTAAACTAATTTTTAGAAGCCTGTTTCTGAGACCAATATGTTTTCAACACAGCCTATGTTAAGCTTGAGAAACTTTAAAAATCTGTTAAAAGCTAGATGTTGAGCTTACTTTCCATTACGTGCGTATAACTAATAGACCAACATTTTACAGTTTTTAGTTTTAACATTACAAACTCTACAAAACAAAGCACTGGGCTTAGCAACAAGAAAAACACAACATCCTCACGGAGAAACATTTATGCTACCCATCATGCATTGATGATCTCCAATAACATCCACTAAATCAAATCATTTTTACCCTTCTACAAAACAACATGAAAAATACGATATTTGAAGATAAGAACATCATCCTTTATAACACATGTCAAAATAAGGAAGATGATGAAAATCAAAGAAAGGTCAATAAAATAATTCACACTCAAGTTAAACATTTGTATAAACATTTGTCCACCAAAATTGATACATCAGAACAAACACTGCCCATCAAAACAAGGCACACACTTGATTTGTTTAATATTTCATTAAACTTTGTTGTGCGGTGTTATCTAACAAACTAAAATTGAACTGATATATTCGTTCTAAAAAAATTTTTAAATGAATTTTTTTCAAACATATTTTTTTATATAAAACATTAATAATAGACCTTATAACCTCTTTGAAAAATGTCTAAAGTACAATGAAAATGTAAAAACATTACCCTAACCTACATAAGTAACCTGTTTTCAAACTGTTTGCAAAATATCAAATCTTCGTTCATTTCAATTTTTGTATAGCTTATATTAAGTCAAAAAATCGTACCATAAGAAATTTTTTCCCAAACAACTTAGATGTTTATTATGATGTTGAACATACAGCGACATTTTATTATGACAACAGGTCCACAACCACTATTTTAATCTTGCCTCTTGATACGCCACCGATCTGTGCATACAGATGATGCTACACTGAGACTGAAATCTTGGATTATGCTTTTTCCTGCTGTCACCTGCATGATATACTCAGAATTTTCTCCAAAGAGATTTCAAATATGCTTTACATGGTTTTAAGGATTTGACAAAATTTTAACTTAAATTTTAACTTAGCCCCAAAAAACAAACAAGTAAAAGAATAAACGAAAACTTGAAGATGTGATGAACAGAAGGATCAAATTTGCTTCCAGTGGGAAAAGACATTGGAGATCGAAAATAGGATGGAGGTAACATCATTCCTCCTGTTGGATGCAAGGGATTTGAGTTAGAAAATGGATCCAAGTCAGAAGCAAAGGGTTCGCTTCTTCCAATCAAAGGATAGGATGGCTGGCATGTTCTAAAAAGATTCAAGGTTTATCCAAAAAAATTGAGAATTTGCTATCATTTCTTAAATTGAAAGCCTTATAGAAGCATATTTCCTTTATAAAATATGACTGCTATGGCGACAAGATTAGACAGCTCTAAAAATGGTACCAAAAGTAGCAAAACGCGGACTTACTTAACATAAAAAATATAGTAAATGCCCATCATTGGATACTTCATCAATTAATCCTTGTAAATGCATGCAGCCTCTTTATAATGAACGCTTTTGTTGAGTCGTAAGGGTGTGCAATGTGCAGAAGTAGGTGGCATATGTAAGAACTCGATTCAGAAGAGTTTTACAAACAAAGGATCTAAGTATGCGTATTTTTTGTTTTATACTTTAAATTGAAATTATAAAATGTATATTTTTGTCTAACTTTGAGAATAAGAAAAGTAAAACAGTATTCCAGAAACTTGGGTTAAATGTTTCCCTCCATATCAAATGCTTCTAATCTGTTAGATTTCAAAATAATTAGATGAAAGCATGAACATATAACAAATTAAAGATCCCTCTCCCAAGAACGGAGAAAGATTCTCATAATTTTACATACTAGAATGACGTCTATATGGAATGACGTTTTTCTTGAAAATGAGTATGTTGTTCTGTACAGTTTTAAGGTTTGATTTCTTTAACATTAATACTTTGGTTATGTATATTTAATACAACTTATGGAAAATTCAATTTTTTTTTCTTCAAACTTTCATTAATTCATCGGAAATTTTATTAAAAAATAAAATTATTGATGGAAACGGTAGAATTGAACAATAATTTGAATTTCATATTCGTGAAACGGATTCAACAAAACTTAGTGGATTAGTACACTGAGTATTGAATATTTATTTGATTACTTCCTATACCAATAAACAAATCATGAAATCTATTGAGGAAAAAAGAAGCTCTAACTGTTTTGATTGCTTATTGAGGGAACTCCCCTAACCGATCATTAACGAACTTCCAAAAGCAAAAACCTCTTTCGAGCTGAATCCTTTTCAAACTCGAAAGTAACCAAACGCTGATTTAGTTGATTAATAAAATGCGATACTTTCTAGATTCTATTTTCAAAAAGCGAGTTTGACAAATAATTTAAATCGATTTAGTCATTTTTTTAATAACTTTTTTGAAGTTTTTCAAAAAATTAAAAAAAAATTTTTTTGATTAGGTCAAATTTCAAAAGTATATAAAAAAAAAGAATATTAAGAGGCAATTCTTTACATAGGTAAAATCTCTCTATATTGAACACCCTAGAGACGACTCAATAAATATTGAGTGATAAAAAAATAAGGATATTTTATGCACAATAAACAATACGCGTAAGCCTAACATTAATAAATTCTGCTTAATTAAATTAATAATCAAAATTTATCTTAATTAAATTGCTTAACATTAATTAATTCTAATTTATCAAATGTAAAGATTCTTTTCTCTAAAATGAAAGATAATAACGTTAATCTTTTGCAATTTATTGACTTTTAAAAGATCACATTCAATTATTCATCTCCTAGTTTTATTATGGGTGGAATTGGTCCTTCTTTTCTAATTGAATTTTCTTTAAAAAACAATGCTAATCCCAACCCTTAAACTGAAAAGTAAGTCTTCAAAATTTTGCAACGTTCTTCAAATTCTCCGCCCAATTACTGAATCTGAATGTTCTAAGTTCTCCTAGTTCACCAATAACTCTGGAAGGGGCCGTACATTCCGACGAGCAACGATTCGTCGAATGGATATTTGCGCGAAGAGTCTTTCTGTCTAACGGTTGTTTTGCTGCCTAAATGCATTGTTGAAAGCAAGAAATTTTTCTCTCTCCCTCTACATCAGGGTGATAACTAGAACTTATAGTAGGCGTCGCGCGGCCCCTTCTCAATTGAGGCTAGCAAGACAAGTTTTCAAGGGATTTTTGAATGCGGGAAAAAAAGAAACTATTTGGGGTGCATATCATTCCTTTCCGCGATCTGACCCAATCAGAAACTTCTGGTTAACATCCTGCACATTATATACACTGAAATTATAATCGTAAAAAAGAAAGAGAGTTTATACTTCCGATTTTTGTAAAAGAAACTTTAGCATGTTAATGTAAAACGCAAAATAAATAAAATAATTAGCAAACATTTTTATTTGAGGAATAACACTCGTTTTATTGAAATACAAAATACATTTTATGGAAATAGATACAAAACTTTATAATTTGACCAAAACTATATAAAGGTCACGTTTTATACAGTACTATTACATTTTTTCAGTGTTAAAAAATTAACGCTTAAAACTGAAAAATTAAATTAGTAAAAAAATTAATTACACAATACTAAGTAAATTACTTCTCTAATTCCTTATAATAATTAAACAATTATCTAGTTGATTGTTTAACAATAATTAAAAACATATGCTATTGGCTGATTAACACTTTATCGGCGAAAAGGCTGTTCGACTAAATATCCATTCGACGCAACGTCCAGTCACGACTCTACAGTAGTCTACTAACGCTAAAAACGAAGCAATCACACCACAATAATTTTTAATTATAAAAATTAAAAAATTAATTAATTAATTTTTTTATACTCATTGCACCACAAAAACATTTAGCATTAGGTGTTAAACGATAAAGGAACGAATGGGGGTAGCAATCATCCCTATGATTCGAGCGTAAAAGATAACTGAGGGGAATGAAATTCGTAGGAGCAAAATATTATACGCCGAGAAATAAGGCAGGCGTGTGTAGCTCAAACGAGTAATCAATGCTTTCTCCATCCCTCAATTGAACTAACACATGTTAATTGACATTTACTCATCAGATGAACTCTTAATTACGAATTAAAATAGAGATAAAAAATCATTTTGTAGGTAGGACTCACGATTCGAATAGACTGCTTGATGGTGTCTCTTTATCACTTGGATCAGGAGTTTTATGGGTTTGGGAAGCTTCTAATTTGTTATCACTAGAAGGTGGTTTGTCTTCGCTAAAAATATTGTTATCGATGAGTGTTAGAAGTTGTTGCGGATTTTTGTAAGCTCTATATGCAGTATGAAAAAGAAGAAGTTAGTAAGAGAGAAGAGGAATCAAAAAAAAAAGATTACGTCTTAAAATTCGTAAAGTCATTTCCTATATGCTCATTCATAGAAATGATTGCACTTGAAACATTCTAAAATATGCAAAATAAGATTTAAAGTTACAGGCATTTAAAGATGGACGAATTGGCTGGAGATAACATTCCGCCCAATAAAATAGCAGAGCTGGCTTTGGAGCAGGAAATAGCTAAATAAAATTTTAGCTTCCGACACCTGATATATAAGAGAAAAAGCGATCCTTTTTTGATTTTATAAATAAGTAAACAAAATGAATTGCAGACGTTTTTGTAAGCTTTTAAATGGAGGGTACTTTCCTGTTATCGCCCACCACCCATCGCTCTTCTACCACGATAAATATTCTTGTATTGTTTTAAGCTAACCTACATTAAACTTACTATATATCATTAATCAAAACCTTTTTCATAGAAAAAAAAGCCCATAAATGGAAAATTTAATTTTTCACTTGTTTTTTTTAATACATTTGTGTACTTTAATACATGTTTTATAACATTTTGGGGTGGTGGGGCGATAACAGGAAAGTACCAAATGGAGTATTGAATTTAAATATTGCTTTTAAACTATTTAACCTCTTTAAAATTTCTCATTTCATTTGCCATTAAATTTTAAGATATCATTCCAGAGAGTTTCATTGGTTAAAAAATCCAACTTTTTTACTTTGGTATTTTAGTTATCAGCCTTGCTGTATTAAATTTATTGGGGATATATCATTTAGTAAAGACAAAATTCTTATTTTTCATAATATATTTATTACATTATTTACTCGATAATTTGGATAAAATAACAAACTTTTCTTTTATTTCAATTGAATACAAAAGCTAAATTGAAAAAGGTTCGTTCGTACGCAAAAAATACTCTTCGAAATTATAATCGAAAATATATACCACCCATGGCCGAAATTAACCTCTTTGGCCCAAAAAAATCTATATTTATTCACATGATAAACACACGTGTATATCAGGTCTAAGATGAGTCATCAATTACGTTTAACGCGATCAAACAAAAGTTAAAGATGATGTTCAAACTTGTTTGAGTTCATTATTACCATTGAAATCAGAAAGAAAATAAGTGCTAAGATGAAACTGTAAGAACTAAAGATGAAACAAAGAGAAGTGAAGGTATGTATTTGATTATTAGTTTTAAAATTAATACATTACATGTTCGAAAAAAATAGAGAAGATGAAACTTTGAATTTTTATTGTCGTTAAAACAAACATTGCTCATTGATGGGTTATATATGATTCTTCTACATATGTCAAGATTTGAAAATTGCAAGAAAGCTATAAAAGATTTTAAAAAAAGAAAAGTGGTTACTAAGATAATAACATTTAAAAATGGACTTTTTTGTAATAGTTCATATAGATTAATTTAGGTATCAAAATACTGGACGAGGCCAGAAATAGGACCAATATTTTTAATGTTTCCGGCCCCGTTTCTGAGCCCTCATCTTGACAATTTCAAGAAGGTATCGCAGCATGCAGAGAAGTATAAGGGGGAGGTTTATACGGATATCAGGAATCTTACAATGAAAAACTAATGGGAGAATAACTTAAGACACATTCCGGCAAGTTATATGTTTGCGTGTGCGTCAATTTAAGAAAACGAAAAAAAGTAAAAAAAAATTTTTTAATTTAAAGTGTTTGTATCAAAAATTAATCTAGTTAGCCAAATATTCGGAAATTTCTTATGGTTTAGTAATAAAAGAAGTCAGAAAATAACACTCACTTGGTAGGAAGAAAAATCGTGTTACACAGGGTTATGGATAAATCATATTTAGAAAAAATTACAACAATGGAAAACTAATGTTTATAAAAATACATTTTAAGTTTGCCATTTTAACTAGTAACATTTTAACTCTTCAAATTATAAATTTGGAGTACTCGCAGGACTCTGATATGCATGCATGCACTGGCATAATTGTACTTCACAACATAGCGAATCAAAGAGTTAATTTTTTAATGACTATGGTGACTCCGCAAGCTTCTATTACGATCCGCACTTTTCCGAGGCTATCGGTTAGGTCTTGAACGTGAAGTTGATAGAGCAGTCCTACTGTAAAACCGTTCTCTCAAAACTTAAAAAACACATTAATTTAGGGATGTAAAAACTTTATAACCCATTAAGTCCCAAAGCTCCCGTTTGGGAACTCTTTTCGGAGTATATTTTGTGGCTCTTATATTGAAAAGTTTGGAGACTTTTGCCTTAGACTGTATTTAAAAAGGATCGTTATAGTCAATTTTAATTTTAAGACACTTCTATAAGCGTTTCATTAAGTAACATCTTAACACATTAACCCATTTAAGGCCAAGCAAAACAGACGATATTTTAAAAAACGCAGACGATTTATATTCAAGGTCATTGAAAAAAGCAGACGAAGATGAAATTACTTATGTTCCAAAATAGGAACGTTGGCCGTAAATGGGTTAAGTCCCAATGCTTCTATTTGAAAACATAAGTAATTTCATCTTCGTCTGCTTTTTTCAATGACTTTGAATATAAATCGTCTGCGTTTTTTTAAATATCGTCTGATTTCTATGGTACTTAATGGGTTAATCAGCAAATGATTGAAAAGAAAACCTTTCCATTCTGAAGATTAATGGAAACAACATCACCCTCATCATCGATTTGAGTGAAGGAAAGGGAGTAGGTGATGGAGACTTTCTGATATTTTATGAAATACGACTTTTCCAGATCATCGCTACAATGACTATCCCAATTTTCAGGAAGCAATTCACTGAGAATGCGATCATCAACTTTCTGCAAAAAAGAGCGAACTAATTACATTACAATGTAAAAAACTTTTTTTAATTTCAAACACGCAAAAGAGGTGAATTTTTAAATCTAGGCAAAACATTGTTCGGTGTAGTGAGTGAACATCCCTTTAAAAAATCAAGATTTTTTAAAGATTAATAATATTCAAATAAGTTCAGACATAGAAGCAATAAATGCAAACACCATAATATAATTCCAAATGCAGTGCAAGAGATGCAAACACAAAACTATAAATTGTGTGGAGTCATCCTAGTTTGCGCGTTTACACGATCATCAGCATTACATTTTAACGGCCTTCGAGCAGTTCTTAGCGGGTCACTTCTTTCACTTAATTTTTTTTTTCATCACTACTTTCGATATCTTTCATGTTTTCCACGGAGGTTAAAATAGGTGAACTTCCTTCCACCATAACTTAATTCTAACGCTTCCTTGCGCGTGTCTTTGCGTTTTTATAACTCTATATTATTATTATTATCAATAAAACCAATCAGGTTTCTGGCTTTTTCATTGAAATAGTAAATGTTTCAAACGACAAGGTGAGAGTGTTTTAGTAAAAAAACAAAGGTGTTTTACAATGGATTGAGATGGATGCGGAGAATTGCGAAAAAAAATTAAGCAAGGTTTTTGAGATTCAATGAAATCTTTCACTTCTCTGAATCAATTAATTACTCTTTGGAAAGTAAGAAACAAGAGAAGATCCGAAGCTAGAGAATAAATTTAAAAAAAAATGTATCCGAAAAAAATTTAATTTAACAAATGAATAACTATACTTTTTTTAAAAATGTTCGAGGCTAACAAATTTAACCCTCGAACTACAGTCCATTTATATATGCCCCTTTGAAAAACAGGCTAATGGAAAAAACGCCATATCCTTTGTTATGTCACATAACAATCTTGCAAAGAGAGAAACGTCATGCTGTGGAAAAATTAAAAGAGTAACATCCATATTACATTGAGAAATAGATTTTCCATGCATTTGTTAGCAATTATTTAACCATGAAAAAAGGAAGGTGGTATGAAGACAAATTTAAAAATTTTCAGAAATTGATTATTGTATTTAGAAATATTTGTTGGCTTGACGTTTGTGCTTTTTGTCCAAAATTTTTAGAGAAAATGAACTTTCAAGTATATTTGTAGTTTTATTTGAAATAATACGTTGATGGCAAGATTTCTTCATTTCGAACATTCATATCAATCAACCATTTGATTTTTTTGAATTTTTTGTTGAAATATTCTTTTGTTCGCCATTCATCTTGCTCGAATTTCAAACTCATGTACGTTTCATATACAATCCTTATTGAAAATTCAGGTGAAAGATTTCTTCACAATTTTAGAAAGTTGAAAGTAGTTAGACCAGTGTTTCTCAACGTGGGCCATGTGGACCCTCGATGGGTCCACAATATTTTTAGAGGGTTTCATATAATATTTTGGTAAGAAAAAGTTCTGAAATTCGAAAAAATGTGACATATCATTCTAAAAAGTTCAGTTATATGTGAATGCTTTCCCATTTTCATATCTTGTTGAGGTTTGATACTAAAAGTAATTAAAGTATAATTTCTTATTAATTTGTTTCAAAGCGTTCAGTCGTGTTCTTTATCTGAATTCAAAAGTTTTCAATTTTTGATTTTATAAAATTCAATTAATTTTTAATAAATAAGAAGGGTTATAAATAATATAAAATATTATTATATTTTAATAATATAATATATTATATTTTAATCTTATTCACTATATAAAATAGTGAATAAGATTTCCAGTTTGAAAAGGGTCCATATCAGAAAAAAGGTTGAGTGTCACTGAGTAGACTTTATATCAAAGAGACTCAAAAGTATACTAAAAAAACTTAATTTGGAACAACAAAATGTCTTTTGTCATAATCACAAAGAAATTAAAAAAAAAAAGGATAAAACTAAAGACAAGTAAATGAGGCATAAAGTTTTCTTCCTGAAGATGAATATACCAGGGGCGCACATCCCCAGGTTGCAATTTTCTAAATTAGTGGTCTGGAAATACCACGTGAGACCAAATATTCAAGCAATCCTTTAAAATAGAGTGTATTCCACGCATACCCAAAGTCCTAAATTTATAAGACTACTTTATATTTTTTTTACAAATTTGGCGAATTTAAATACTATACTTCTAGCGAAAATATTTTAATTAAATTTGCAGAATATACACTAGTTTAAAAAAATCCAAAATTGTTGGGGGCGTGAGGGTGAAATAGGCTTTTCATTTGAAAATGAAGTAGTCTACCAGGCACATTACAGGAATTGATGAAAGGATATTTGATTCATAGAGAAAACAAATAACTGAAAGTTGGATAGTTTTATATGAGTGAATGTAGTCTGAAGGCAAAGAGTCTACTAGACACCCTGCGATGTTTATATGAAAAATATGATTGATTCAGGGGCAAGAGTATAAAATGAAGTTATAATTGTGCAAACAAAAATAAAACAATAAATTAAGATTGCATTATTTCATTTTTCTCAGCATCATTCAAAAATAGTTAAAAGCTAAATTGATGCAAGCTACAAAAAGTAAAATAACTTTTAACATTTTGCAATGATTTGCCTTTTATAATAACTTATAAGGAAAAAAAGTCTATCAGAAATAGTTATAGAGCTTGAACACATTGGGGGCAACATTCTTTCTCACTATTCTCCTATAAACCCTTGGGTAATTGAAAATTAAGCAGAAAATGAAAAAAAAAGTTCAATTAATTTTAAATAAACTTAAAAACATTAAATCTCATTTTTAAAGTCCTCCTTTCCGTGCCTCTCTCTCTTAGATATTTTTCTTCTCTCCCTTAGATATTTTTCTTTCTACCCTAAGAAACTATATTTTTATAAAAAAAAATTATAAAATTTTAATATAATATTGTAAAATAAAAAAAATATTTTTATTGAAAAGCAAAAACCAAAAAATGTTACCAAGAAGTTTGTCAAAAACAAAGTTAAAATTTTAATTAACCTTGCAATTAATATATTTTGCGAGGCGGATATTTTCGTGATTGAAACTTAATTTTTCTTGAAAATAATCAATTCAGAATTTTGACTTTATTGACTTTTATTCGTATATACTAGTTTATATGGTTTTATATTTTTGGGTGTGTGTAACTGAATATTCTTGAATAAATGATAGAGCTGGATAAAGACACCGTTTCATATTTTGTGATACAATCTGTACAATTAGAGTCACCATAATATTTCACAATCAAAACCAGCTAGTCTGAAAAATAGAGCTGTGAGGTGAAAATATAACTAAATAATTAAGCTATTAAATTTCTCATAATATATAACGTTTTGGATGTAAAGCACCCATCCGATACCAAAACCTTCAATCAAGAATTACAAGGATAAAAAAAACTACCCTTAAATTTCAACCAGATGTCCCATAATCACACAGCACATAAATGTGCGTCTATTAAGGGCACAGTAAAAAGCTTATCAAGAATATTAAAACCTGAAATTGAAATTAATAAAAAATTATTTACAATTCGACGACTTGTCTGAAAACATCAAAATATATCGAACATGCTGTCAAAATCATGTTTCAAACCATGTTACGAAAGCAATCGAATTTTAGAAAAGTTGAAAACAAAGTATTGGATTATGCAGAGTATTGACTCTTGACCTGACACGTCCAACACCTGTATTAAGCACAAGGCTAAATAATATTATCAAATACGTTGTATAGATAGGCGTGTTATTGTATGTGATTCAAAGTTGCTGGTTTATAACAAAAAATGCTGCCGCGCAAAACATCATAATCTTTTGTCAAAACCCAGTCACCCAAAACGACATTTTGAGTCGCAAGTGAGCATGAACATCGTTCCTAACTAAAACAAAAAAATATTTTTGAAATAGATAATGAAGAGCTTTTTTGTTCAAAGTAAAGATAGTTATTTTAGTATTAACAATCTGAACTGTAATTGCATACATTTATTCTAAGATTTTTTTAATAAATTTCATAAAAATCAAAGGTTAATTTATAATTAAAAGAATTTTAAATAATCATAAACTATGAATAAGATTTAATGAAATAATTTATGACTAAAATAGGTTATGGAAAAAATATAAATGAGTTACTATTGATCTTCCTAATCCAATACATAGAAAGAATCTCTTAACCAAATTCCAGTGTAAAAAGAGTATAAGAGCATGAAGTTTCTTCTTAATTTTTGACTTTTCAAGTGTAAAGAGTGTTTCAAGACCAATAAGAGTTTCAGACATTTTTACACTTTGATAGAATGAAAAAATAAAAAAATATAAAAAAAAAAGAAGGTGAAGAAGAAGAAGAAGAAATTTTTATTATTAGAAAACAAAATATGAAAAACTATTGACAATAAAAAAAAAAATCACAACATATGGCCCATCACCACAAGAGAAGAAAAAGGAAGGAAAGGCACTTCATCGTGATTTTAATAACTCATGTGAGATGGACATATCAATACGGTGAAGAATAAAAAGATACAGACAAATAAAAATAAAAAAAAATATATGTAAACAATAGTGTATTATGTCAGCGGTCTGGCAAGACCTCCGGGGAGACAACTCACAAAACTTGCCAGCCTTATTATATATTTAAATGTGTAAATCGTAAAATGCTTAAAAAATATACTTAAAATAAAAATTTTCAAAAAATATTTTACATACATATTGAAAGCCACATTTCAAAAATTCTACCTAAAAGTTCAAAAAATTTAACTTTGAAATTGCAGTTTTATTTTATAAAAACTATATGATTGGTTGAAATGTTTATGTAATATATAATAATAATAATAATAATAATAATAATACTACTACTACTACTACCAATACTACTTTTTGGAAATTTTTACTTGTTTGATTTGAAGAAAGAATTCAACTGTTTTTCAATATTTCTTTTTCATGATATATATATCATTAGAAAGCTTATCGTTTGCTACATACTCTAGAATAATTTATTTTTGCAAAAGTTTTAAAAAATTTTAATAAATGGACATTACTTCGAAAAATTTTGTCTAAATTTTTGAAAAAATTACGGACCACCTTTTTGTTTAAGCATAATGTGTCTTTTTTAAAAAAAAATTAAATGAAAATGGTGTCATTGGAAAGGTATACTCTTTGTGGTTAACATAGGCTAGGTTATACAAATAAATATATTTTAATTTTTCCAAAATCTGCTTTTATGTGAGGTCAGTCAAGTTTTATCTAGTTTCAAAAAATACCAATAATAATTAACGTTCTTAATTTATATAATATTTTTTCAATATTTTATATTCACAAAGGTAAAATATGATTTTTTACATTTTAAAATGTCATAGTTAAATAAAACTGTCGAAAATTAATATATATTTTTTACTTTTTATGGGTCAGTAGAGGTCAGTATAATATTTTTCTAATAAATTTTAAATTTTTTTTCAAGTGAAAAATGTCGATTAAATGTAAGAGTTTTGTTTGATAATGGTAGTCTACTTTTATTTAGTTTAGATACAACCTTTCTAATTTTTAACGAAGGGCATTCGTTAAAAATTATACCGACAGTGTGCGAAGAATAAATCACATTATTTATTGATTTTAGAGCATAATTATGCGAAGAAAGATGAACACATGTTGCATTACGCGTTTGTGATCGCAGTGAATTCTTATCTCACATACGCTTCACCACATCTTTAGCACGCGTGTGTGGTTTTGTCGATTGAATGTACGAATTTTGTTGGATAATCGTAGTCTACTTTTATTTAGTTTAGATACAACCTTTCTAATTTTTAACGAAGGGCATTCGTTATATTTATACCGACAGTGTGCGAAGAATAAATCACATTATTGATTGATTTTAGAGCATAACTATGCGAAGAAAGATTAACACATGTTGCATTACGCGTTTGTGAGCGCAGTGAATTCTTATCTCGCATACGCTTTAGCACATCTTTAGCACGCGTGTGTGGTTTATTTTATCGGGCTAGTGTACGCTTAGTTTATTTGTAGTGTTCCTAGCTTAAATCTTAGTCAAATATTAAAACGCTTATAACTTTCACATTTCTCAACAAAATGCATCATGCGATATACCAAATTAAAGCATTTTTTATGGCCTTTCAGAATACATTACTTATATCATAAGTACTTAAGAAATGCCATTTTACTGTTTTTATTTTCCATGGGTTTCATACCATTAATTAGCAGATAAGGGATGCATTTTAAACTAAAGCTCCTTTCATTATGACAAATTTTTACCTATATTATGTGACAATTTCCAGCACAATTATAAAGCGACTCTACTCTCAGAATCTAAATTTATTTGTAGATTTTTATAAAATAGTATTAGTTTTTCCATTTTTTTTATAAATTAACCTTCGTTTTTTTATTGGTCAGTATAATCTTTTTCTAATAAATTTAAAATTATTTTTGAAGTGAAAAATGTAGATCGAATGTACAAGTTTTGTTGGATAATCGTAGTCCACTATTAATTTTTAGATTTTTATAAAATCATTTTATTTTTCAGTTTTTTATATATTAACATTAGTTTTTTACTTCTTTTGAAGTGCGGGTTTGATTTACACTTTGATTCGAAAAAAATATGTTTTGGATAAATATTATTTTATTATTGTTTATTGCATATAAATTTTTAAAGAGAAGATAAATAGATCAAAATATGTGTTTTAATCAATTTTTATCAATAAGTAATCTCATGAATTTATTTTTTTTTCACTTTAATCCTAAATTTATTTCTATATTTTTATAAAATAATTATAATTTTCGACATTCACATTGAAGAAATAATGAGTTTTGTTGGATAATCATAGTCTACTTTTATTGAGATTAGATACAATCTTTATAAGGGATGCATTTTAAACTAAAGCTCCTTTCATTTGGACAAATTTTTACATATATTATGTGATAATTTCTAACACAATTATAAAGCGACTCTACTCTCAGAATCTAAATTTATTTGTAGATTTTGAATTAATCAACCAAAATTTAAATGCGGGTTTGATTTACACTTTGATTCGAAAAAAATGTTTTGGATAAATATTATTTTTATTATTGTTTACTGCATTAAATTTAAGGAGATAAGGGATGCTATTTAAACTAAAGCTTTTTTCATTTGGACAAATTTTTACCTATATTCTGTGACAATTTCCAGCCCAATTATAAAGCGACTCTACTTTCAGAATCTAAATTTATTTGTATATTGAAGAAATATTTTTTCAGTATAAAGAGTTTAGAAAACTCTTCTCTAATATGTAATGATATATTCTCATCTAAATTTATTTGTATATTGAAGAAATATTTTTTCAGTATAAAGAGTTTAGAAAACTCTTCTCTAATATGTAATGATATATTCTCATAACCTGTACGGTTGAACGCGGGTAGACAACTTGCGTGTTATCTCCAACCCGTATATTACGATGATTCTTCTCCAACCTGTATTCTACGATGATTCATCTCCAAACTATATACTACAATGATTCATCTTCAACCTGTATACTACGATGGTTTCTATTCCATGTAGAAATAACTAGGGAGACAATGTTCAACTTTCTGTTCACATTCTGCTAGATGTAAGATTTGATATACCTCATTCGGGGAGACGATGCTACATAAGTTATGACCTATATACATTTGTATACTACGTTGGTTCATCTCCAACCTGTATACCGCGATAATTCATCTCCAACCTATATAATATATTTTATCAAATAATCAAAATAAAATTCTGTAATCAAAGAATCGAAAAATATTCTTTAAAAAATCAAAAAATATCAAACTTTCTGTTCATATTTTGCTACCTCATACGATGTTACAAAAGTTATTACCTATACTTTGCAATTTGCACGATTTTAAATATTATATTTGTCGAATAATCAAAGAATCGAAAAATGTTCAAATCAAAAAATATTTATTCTTTTTAAATATATCGTTGGCTCCCCTTACTATTAAAATTGAAAGATAAACCTTTGTCTTTAATAATTAATTTTTATCAAATTATGCACATACGAAACTAAAAGTAAGGGGAGCCAACGATATATTTAAAAAGAATAAATATTTTTTGATTTGAACATTTTTCGATTCTTTGATTATTCGACAAATATAATATTTAAAATCGTGCAAATTGCAAAGTATAGGTAATAACTTTTGTAACATCGTATGAGGTAGCAAAATATGAACAGAAAGTTTAATATTTTTTGATTTTTTAAAGAATATTTTTCGATTCTTTGATTACAGAATTTTATTTTGATTATTTGATAAAATATATTATATAGGTTGGAGATGAATTATCGCGGTATACAGGTTGGAGATGAACCAACGTAGTATACAAATGTATATAGGTAATAACTTATGTAGCATCGTCTCCCCGAATGAGGTATATCAAATCTTACATCTAGCAGAATGTGAACAGAAAGTTGAACATTGTCTCCCTAGTTATTTCTACATGGAATAGAAACCATCGTAGTATACAGGTTGAAGATGAATCATTGTAGTATATAGTTTGGAGATGAATCATCGTAGAATACAGGTTGGAGAAGAATCATCGTAATATACGGGTTGGAGATATATATATTTATTTGTTTATATTTATTTGAATATAAAACATAAATTTGTGAAATGTGATTGTATTAGGAACACCTTCAAGTAAAAAACAAAGCTTGCGAAGAAGTTTTGAATCCTTTACGATTTTGCAGATCAAGCTTGGGAAGAAAGAAATTCACAAGGAAAAACGTTCTAAGAAGTATTGAACGAAAGAGAGATTTTTCACTGACTTCAGGAATATGGAAGAGAAGGTTGGAGCGAGTAAAGTAGCCATGTGTAGAATTGTTTTGTATGAACAGAGAATTTAGAAATCTATTTTGGTAACACGATTTATAAAAAAAATTTTAATGAGATAAAACATTGATATCAAAAATACTAATACTGGAAAGATAGTCATTCGTATTATTAGAACTGTTAATAAACTGCAAGAATTTACCTTGGTATAAATGTAATTTTCTTAACATCGTTAAACAAGAAGAGCCCCATATAAGATTGCAATACAGGAAGTGTGGATATATGAACGCATAGTAAAGTAGTTTTTTACATAGGAAAGTGAGACAATTATCTATTTTACGAAAAGTCCCAAGAAGTCGAGACACTTTTAAATGTAACAAAGAAATATGCTTATACCATGAAAGATTGCTAGTTAAAGTTACTCCTAAAAAAGTAAAACAATCTACCCTACTTAATTTAAATCCTTCGAGTGTTATATTCAAATTTATGTCAAGTGATCTTTTAGAGAAAATCATATAGACACATTTTCTCAAATTGAGGGAAAACATGTTATGATGACACCAATTACAAATTGATTTTAAACAAGAGTTACTAATAATAGAAACTGTTGAAATATCATTAAAATTTAAAGACATGACCGCATCATCAGCATACATAATTAAGGAAGCGCGATTATCTAGAACAAAGAAGATATCATTAATAAATTAATAAAAGAAGGTTGTTTGTTGATACAGATTAAAAGTTGTATGAACTCGAAATAATAATAATAATATTAGCAAGAAAAATTAAAAGAATGATAACAAAGATTATGACAAAAGAAGTACGCCTGAAGAAGAAGTTTATTTATCATACAGTATAGATAACAAGGCTTACATACAGAAAAAAAGAAGACAAACTCTGTATGAATAAATTCAAACGATTAAAGGATACATCACTAATTGTTGAATCTTCGACTGCTGAGAAGCTTGATATTTTGAAAAAGAATTTATCCTCCAATAATTTCAGCTTTCAATCTCTTCTAACCAAATCACCAAAAAAGAATATAGATATGTAAAGAGCTTTAAATTATATAAAAGGTATTTCAGAAAATTACAAAAGACTCCCTATCACAGAAAAATTTATTAAAAGAATTAGAGATACCAAAGTTATCATTTAATATAAGTGCATTATATCTATATGTGAGAAGATTTTAATCTCCATATAGATAATAAAAGACTGAGATGGAGGAGGCTCATCAAAAAAAAACAGCGACCCCTTATAGAAATAAACTTCATTAATAAAAAATAATAAAATAGCCGAGAAGAAGAAGAAGAAGTGTTAACGATAAAAGTTAAAAAAGAAGAGAATATGAAATGTATCTTGAAGCAAAAGTGTAAACTGTTTATGAAAACATTTTCGTTTTAAGCTTATGCATATCAAATTTATTGACCAACTAACAAAAATAAGAAGAAAAAGAAAGAATTGCAGAGGAATTATAGAGTTTAGAGCCAAAATAAACCTTACTTCATTTACATTCCACCATTATTTTCACTTTCTCTCATGTATTTATTATTTTACATTGATGATGTTTGATATAGTCTACTGAAATATTTGTGTAATAAAATTCATTTTAAAAGGTCTTCAAAGAAATGTAAATATAAACCTAGAGAGAGAGAAAGAAAGAAAAAAAGAGTTAAAAAAAATATCAAAATACATCTATTTTCAAAGAAGAACAAAGAATTGTTTAAAAGTGTACCAAATTTTTAAAATTTCAATAAAACCATACTCCGCTGTCTAAAACTATACAACTATACTAAAAAACATTTCACAAAAAATGTTTACATAAAATAAAATTTTTATAGATCGTTCTTGAAGTTCAAAGTAAAATTCTCAATTATATATCTCTGATATCTTTTTCTTCTTCTTCTTCTTCTTTGACTACATTTTGTACAAAAGTCAGGGGTCAGTGGCTGAGATCCGCTCTCTCCATTTTTTATCTTGCGCATCCTCTTCAGTCAGTCCAAGCTGCTTCAGTTGCTCCATCAGTTCATCCTTCCATCTTTTAACCTGCCTCCCTCTACTTCTTTTTCCACTCACCTTCTTCTCTAAAATGTAAGGTTTTGATTAAAATAAATACAGGACTTATAGGAAGGTCAATAAGGAACAACATTATCCTCTAATAATATAATGTTAATATGCAAATAATACAGAATTAGATTTATCTGAAATCAGTTGTACCCTATTACACACCAAAAATTACACACGCATATAAATGATTATTTGCATGAGCTTGTTCTTTGATAAACAGTAAGTTGTATGAATTTATTTTCTGTATTTTGAATGTTTTTAATTCATTTTTTCTTGCACCGTTTGTTCAAAATGTAAGTTTTTACGGGTGAGACTTTTTACCCAAATACACCCAAATATACCCAAATACACCCAAACAGATGAAAACAAATTTAAATATTCAAAGAATAAGGTAAATATACATAGAAGAATTATTCTCAGGATAAAACTAATATAAATTATTAAAATTTGAGGTAGGTAGGTAGGTAGGTAGATTTCAAAGCACTTTCCAGCGTGAGCTGATATGCTCGAGTAAGCTTGAGAGTTGGTTAAGGAAGATGCAGATGTTGGTAGAGATAGGTTGTCCTAAAAGTAGAAGAGAAAAGCAGATTAGTTTGTTATAGGGTTATCGACGGTGGTGAAAGTTGTTTCAATGGTGTCAATGAGGGTAGCTAGGGATTTTAGTAGTGTTGGGTGTAACAGAAGATCTGAGAGTGTTGTTGGAGATCTAATAAGTAAAGAAAGGCAGCGAAATAGAAGATCTTGGCGATGATAAGAGAAGATTTGACATGTGAATATGAGGTGGTATGGCGTTTCTATTGTGTCGCATCTGAAACGACAGTATGGATTTTCGCTTACTTTAATTCGGAAAAGATATGCTTTGCATGGGCAATGGCCTGATAGCCAACGAATGGTTAAACGAGGTGGTGTAAATTTTTTGTTTTTGAAAGTTGTGTGAATTGTGCTGATGTGTGGTAAAGAGGAGATTAGTGCATTTTGAGATGAAGATATGGACATCTGCCATTCTTCTAGAGTGGATAAGTGAATGTGTGTTAGAAAGGTTTTGAGAGGTAGGGAGTTGAGAGGAATGTGGGAGGTTAGGTGTAAGTTTGAGGTTAAGTAGTCTACGAGGGATTTAAAATTTGATATTGAATTATAAAAAATAAACTATTTTTTTTTAATTAAAATTGTTTATATTATAATAATAACTTAAAATATAATAATTATTTATAAATAATAATATAATTATTTTATAATTAGTAAGTTTGATAACACAAAATAATTTTTTAATTTAAATAATTACTAATATGTGTGGCCTGGCAAGAAAATGGGTGACATAAAATTATATAACAATTACTCTCTTACCACCGCTCATTCAAACTTAAATATCTGTGTATCTTTTTATTTTAAGCATTTATTTAATATTCTTTTTAATTTCAAGTTTTTATTTGTAAATAAAGAAAATATTTGTGTGTATTTGGGTATATTTGGGTGTATTTGGGTAAAAATTATTTAAATTTATTTAAGTTAACAAATTTACAAAAATGTTTAAATGAATACAAAGAAAAAGTTATATTTGATTGGTTGTACGATTGCTGAATCGCCAATTGATTTACTTTTAGGAAACACCCATTTAGAGCATAGTACGATTCACATGCAAAATGTTGTAGATCAGTTTTGGAGAAAGTGGTATAGAGACAGTAACTTAGTCAATCAATAAAATAATTTAAAAAGGTAACGATATAAAAACAGATAACATAGTTTTGGCTAAAGAAAAGCCCCAATCAAAAATAAATGGACAATAGGAAGAGTTAAAGAAATTATTAAAGGCAGAGATGGGCTTGTAAAAAAGGTTTTGATTAAAATAAATAGAGGAATTATAGAAAGGTCAATAAGGAATTACATTATCCTCTCAAATGATACAGAATTACATTTATAAAATTTTCAAGCCTTAATGTACGCATTATCGTCTAATATATAATGTTAATATGCAATATATAATTTTCATGATAGAATTATATAACACCTTCAAGCATTAATGTACTCACAAGTATACACTCACACACACATACACATATTTATATATTACAAATACATATATATAAAGAACACAAACAAAAAAATTTAACAAAAACTAGAGGTATCACTTCTTTGGATTTTCACCATCATAAACAAAAGGATATCAATAAGCCAAAGAAATAGTCGAGTGATATTTTTTTTACACCTCTGCTATTTCACCCTCATCATTCAAAAAGGCTATCAATAAGCCTTAGAAATGGACAAAAATAACTCTAAAAAAGAAGATGGAAAACTTCTACTACCTTACGTTCGTCATAATAAAATTGTATCTTCAAATTACGAGTTCAACGTAACAGTTCGGAGTTTAACTTAGCATATCTGGATGACAACAAGTTCATCTTCCGATAGCAATCAAAGTAACAAAGTGAACTCCCATGAAAAGCTACTGAAATCAATAACTTAATTTTGATTTTTTTTCTAATTATTTTGATTTTAAAATTCATATTTTTATTCATTTTTTTGTATAAGTAAAAAAATGTGTC
The DNA here is from genome assembly GCA_030549495.1 of Nectonema munidae. Classification (NCBI taxonomy): domain Eukaryota; kingdom Metazoa; phylum Nematomorpha; class Nectonematoida; family Nectonematidae; genus Nectonema; species Nectonema munidae. The sequence goes on from JAUIRK010000509.1 coordinate 651,812, forward strand.
AATGCTTGTCAACTTCAAAACTTTTTTCTAATTATCTTTTCTATAAAAAAATTAAAAATTTTTCGTAAGCTGTGGAAGACTTAAAATAATTTCAAAATATAATGATAATTTTTTTTGGACCAATTTCATTTATAGTGTTAGGCAGTTCATATAAAGGGTTTAGGTAGTTTGGATTTTTGCTAACTCATTCTTGATTAGGAAAAGGAATATCTATAAACCTGCATATTCACAAATTGTTTTTGTCATCCATGAACATATATAAACTTTTTGTTCAATAAAGCTCATTATTTCCATTTTTAGTTCGTCCTTTTTTTACAAGTTTGTATTTTTTTTAACTCTAGGTTCGTCCTTTTTTACTCTAAGTTTCTATTTTTTAACTCTAGGTTCGTCCTTTTTTACTTCAAGTTCCTCTTTTTTTATTACTTATTCATTGTTATAAATTTGTTTTTACTTCAAACACATTTACAAGTCGTTTTTCAACGTTTAAATGTGTGGATAAAACTTCAAATTTATCTTGTGCAAGTAATAAAATGCTTTTTGCGAATTTCATTTCACCCCATTATTTTCATAAGACATTTTGTCTCATGGACAATTCGCTTCACTATTTTCATAAAACAATTTGCCTCATAATTTTCATAAGACGAGTTGCCCCATTATTTTTATAAGAGAATGCGCTCTATTATTTTTATAAAACCTCTAGTCCTTTTATTTTCATAAGACAATTCTTTTTATTAAAAATTTGCTCTATTTTTATAATACAATTCTTGTCATAGACAATTTACTCTATTTATGTAGATCAATTAGCACTGTTGTTTTAATAAAACCAAAAAAAAATTTTTTTTTCACAAAAAATAAATTTTTATTGAAAACCGTTTTTTCAGTTTTTTAGACTCTTTTTACGCTTTTTTCATCAGACTATTTTTCATAAAACGATTTGGCATATAAACGTTTTGCCTAATGTCACAACTCATCTCAATAAAAATAGCTATATTTTAATCCACACACTTACCGCTTACCGATAAAAATATTATTATTCTTTTCTAATTCCTTTATTGAAAAAAATATTTAGCGGCTTAGTTTTGATCTTTTTTATGCTTCACTCTACTGTCATTTTTCATTTTTATCAATTCTTTTTTTCCTTATATCTTTATCAAATAGGACAATTAATCATTTTTATTTATAATTATTTAAAAGTGATAAAAAAAATTAAGAGATAAAATGATAATTTGAAATAATTTAATAGAGATAAAATAAACAAGAATATAAATTTTTTTAATAATTTTACATATATAATAAACAAAGATGGATGAAATAAATAGCCTATTAGACAATTTGTCCATGGGGCGAAATGTCTGTCGACCCTTTGAACTACAGTATTCCAAAATTTGAAAACGTGCACAGTTTCCAAGAAAATTTGATCTTTTGTTTTCATTGCTTTGTATTCGAATTGATCCGCTTAGAAACACTATAAATACACATATGTTGAGTTGAAATATTATTCTTATTTTTCAATGTATAACAAAATTTCAAATGAGAAAAGTCAGAATTAGTGAAAATGATTATTTTGGATGGTCTAAATATTTTGGAAGCTTCATAAATTCTGTCAATTAGTTATTCACCTGCAAAGTTCATCATGTAAAAGTAACGAGATGACTCAACTTCCAAAAAACAGTAAAGCAAATCCTTTGTATACTCTGGAGGAGTTAGAACTCCTGATTCATTTAAAATCCCTATCAATTCACTTTAGTTCACTGATTTTGCTCCAAAATCACAAGGGAGCATTGCTTTTGTAGATGAAAGCGCTTTCAATCTACATTTGAGTCGAACTCAAGCCAGAGCTAAATAAAGGAAAAAGAATCGCCTTTATAGTTCCTTCTTATCGTGGAAAAAATGTTTCATATTTAAATAACTTTAACATTTCTAAACAACATCCGCTATATCCAGCTGATTTATTTGGTTTCATTTGGTCAAAAGCACAAATGACTTCATCAAGAGACACAGATTCGCAAGGTCCTTCAACTTTATCGACCGCATCTAGATTTTCTAACTTATTTTCATTATTAAAAATTACTTTAGAAAAAGGCGTCCAGGTGTTTAACTTATCAACTAAATTACTAACTAAATATCCATCTTTTTAACTATATACAAGGTATCCCAACTACGTCTTGGTTTAACTTTCTGTTTTGCTTAACTATTTTGAAAACATCATTAGTTGTTTTGCGTTCTTTCTCTTCTTTTAATTGTAAAATTCTCACTCTTTCTGATTATTTTTTGCATAATATTGGCTATCAATTCCTACAAAGTAGTTCATTATCAAATAATTGAAAAAGAAACCTACAATTCTAAAAAAAAATTTAATTTCATGAAAGATCTTATTTGAAAAATGGATGAAGATGTGACAATTGAACAAACAGAGTGGATCATTTTAGACAATGCAAGAATACACAAAACTGAATTAGTCAAGAATTATGTTTAAAGTGATGGCAAATACAAGCTCAAGTTTTTATCACCGTACTCGTATATGCTTAACCCTTGTGAAAACATTTTTTCGAAGGTTAAAGCCAAAGTGAAAAGTTCCTTGGCTTCACAAAATGATCACCCCTTTGTCTTATGGCAGAGCAATGCAACAACCATGTGAGTGCTTTAGCTTAAATTTCAGATTTTAATTTTTAATAATTTTCATAAAATCAATTTTTTATCTAATTTTTACATTTCAAATAATAAAATTAATGAAGTAAAAAAAGACATGAAAAAAGACGAACTTGTGAAAAAGGATCAACTTAAAGTAAAAATAGTATATATACAAATTATAAATATTTTTATCTGGCATAGATTGACCTTCGATAAATATTGGCTCTAAAAAGTCAATAACGGAATTTTTATTTACTTACCAAAATGGAAGAGAATTTTTTATACTAAAATAAAATAAATCCTCCAATAGTAAGGAAATAACTCGTTTATTGGGCATCTAAAGTCAAATTGTGATTTGTGACACATCAAAATGTTCCAAATCTTATACCGTAAAATGGGAGGAGGGACAGATTTGAACATTCTTCACATTCAAAAATCGAGGATTTCACTAGCTATTGCCACTTTGTTTATATCACTGTCATAATTTGATTGTTCTTAGTGCTCGATAATTTTTTTTCTATTCAGAGGTACAATACCACATTTTTTAAACAAAGCTATGATGTCTTTGCAGGCATTATTTCTTACTTTTTGTGTCAATTCGCTTAGTAATTGAGGAAACCTGTCTCTTGAAATATATGAGATTTTCTACTTTTGCAGAACTATACGCCAAGCTCCTTAAAGGGACAAAATAAGCAACGTCTAGCTATCGGTTGCAACAGATGATTGGAATTTGGAGGCAAAAAACAAAATTCTATATTATTATCCTCATACTTTTGGATAAATTGAGAAGAAAGATGTGAGCTCAAATTATCTTCAAACATAACTCTTTTATCAGGAAACTTTTTGAGGAATGGAAAGGCAAGTTTTTAAGCCAATCGGTGAAACAACGTATATCAAATTTATAAGCCATGTACGGAGGCAACATGTGACCAGAATTTATGCCTCTTTTAGTAGTGATCTTTTTTGGCCAGGATCATCATTTAAATTAGTTTCATTGTAATTCCTAATGTTCTCTACTGGAACATCATGCAATGTATCAACTAAGTTATCAAAATATAAATTTATTTTTTCTAAAGAAATTGCTGCTTTAAATCTTTTAATCTTTGTGTCTTTTCTGAAAACTCATCGTCATTATTTTTCTGGCATGTTATAATTAAACTTTTCTTCATTCCCCGCTGATCCAAGTATGAGTTAACTATTATTCTTAAATCCAGAGAATTTAAAGGATAACCTCAATTAGCGCAAACAATAAGTTTTTAACCAAGAGATTTTCAACTTCTTCTCCAACGCTCACTTGGCCATCAGGCTGTTTCATATTTGGATTCTTCATTCGACTAGACAAAACGCTTTTATGTATATGAAAGGTCTCCTCTGCTTTTTTCAATGACATAGCATCTAGAGCTTTACTGTAGTCATCTACAATGTATTTCTTTCGATTTATATGTACGTGGCATACTGTCTCTTGTCACCTCGTTCAAACCCCAAATATTATCTAAAAAACTGTAAACTTAATGAAGCAAAAACAAAAATTACTACTAAGATTTCTGTATATTCTTCATCAACATTTAAAATAAGTGTACTATCACGCTGTTTGAATTATACTTATGAAGTTTTGCTAATTCAAAAATTTCATGTGTAAAGTACTTCTCAAGTCTTTTATAGTTTTACCCTTCACGATGAGTACTTAGCAAACACTATCAATTTTCATCTGTAAAGTATTCAGCGCTGTTCCCAAAAACAAAGCATACTTTTTCAAACATAATAGAACTTTGGGAATATCTATTTTTCGATAAATATTCTTTTAAATATTGAGTATATTTTTACTTTACTAGTAATTTCGACATTGAATTATATAGATTAGAACCTTTATATAACAATTTAATACTCAAAGAACGCTTTTTCTATTGAAGATATTAAAACTTCTGTTAACTATCCAGTGATACTAACTTTTTGTCAAAATTTATCCTACTAACTTTTAAATTGATCAATACTCCATTTATTTTTGTAATTCTTAAAAAATAAATAGAAAATCAATAAAGTATTGTATTTATTTATGCTTGGTTTTATCTATTCAAATGTTATGATATAAAGTTGAGGAGGTTTCTTTTTTGTTAAAGTTAAAGGAAGGAATTCTTTTTTTCTCGTTTATTTCGGAATATGCTTTCGTCATTAAAGTCGCATAGTAACTATGTTTGTTATCAAAATTGTGATAACGAGATCATCTGTAGCTGTATGCTGTTTACGTGCGATTACTAAAAAAACGATTTCAGCGTATTTTGTCCGTTGTTTTGTTGCTCCCAACTTTCTAAGTAGTTTGCTTTTAGAAAATATATCGAAGATAATAAAACTAAGCCTTGATGATTCCTCATAGTTATCATTAGAAAATCTTTTCGAATGTTTCTCGTGAGCTGAGTCAATTTGGTGATGTATTTATCACAGATGGCGAACACTCTGCTAAGCCGATCAAAGCATTGATACTCCGATGAGCCTCTTCAGCGAGGGCACTCTGAGATGGGGGGGAGGCACTGGAATCAATAATTTTGGAGTCACTAGACGGAACACCTATTTCAATCCGGCTGTTGCCTTTGGCATATTCTTCTACAGGCATGATGTTATGCATCATCAAGAAGATGGTCATCACTTTAAGTATTGCGCAGAAGAAAGCCTGTCTTGGAACTTTCGTGGCAATTTAACAGATGGCTGTGGTAGTACAGCTTCAAATTGAAATAATGTCGTCTAAGGAAACATTTCTTTCAAGTAATGTCGCCTAGACTCTAGAAATATTCTATGCAAAGGTAAGTGTATTGATGCTTTCTCCAGTAGTCTTCACCGAACACTGATACGAAGAAATAGGTAGATTTTCGCTATTATATCAGGATTATTTGGATTTTTTTCAAATGCAAATTTTAAGGCAGATAAATCTGGAAAGAGGGGTGATTAAATTTTGGCAAATGATCAAAGGGTGCCCTGGGAGTAAAAAGGTTGAGAAGCACTGCAGCATAAGGGACATTTCTTTTAAAATGTCTTGTTTGAGGGGGGGGGGGGGGGGGAGAAACACGGATGTAGTATTGCTATTATTATCCACATAAGCAATGGAGAAGACTAAAATAGTTTACTTTAAATGAAGTTTGCAAGCCTTTAAATTTATCCTGTATGCACTAACGTTTATTTTTAGAACATGTTCACTGGCTCACCAAGTTCATAGGATGACTCGTCTGACCGTTGTAGACAATTCAAACCTGGGCAAGCAAGCACTGTCTTCAGGCAGGCGAGCGAAGTGCATTGGCCTTTACGGGCCTAGAAAGAAATGGGCGAATTTGGGAGACCTTATTATGGTGGCGATCCGCGGAGAAAAGAAGAAAGCCATCGTTGTTGGCGGAACGTAAGAGAATCGCCCGCATTCGGTCTTAGATTCGCGAATAAGAATAATTGGAGCGACCAAATTTCTTGTGCCTCCACTTGTAAAATGTGATGCCTTCATGTAAGCACCATAGACAAAATGTGTTAAGCCATTTAAGACCAAGCAAAGCAGACGACATCTAAAAAAAATGCAGACGATTTATATTCAAAGTTATTGAAAAAAGCAGACGAAGATGAAATTACTTATGTTCCAAAATAGGAACATTGGTCGTAAATGGGTTAACGTGTTTCCTCGAAAAAGAGCTTGTCTTGCAATCTCTTGTAAATTAGGTGCATCGCTATTTTCCCAAATTTGAGATGAAATTTCTTCATTTGAAAAATCTATATATTTAGGCTTTTCAAATTTTGTCAAAAGTATTTTCAATGAACATCGAATTCAACGTTTCCATTATCCTCCCCTTCTACACTAACCCTGTCCTCATTAAGATGAGTATTTATTTTAATTAACGCGAACCCGCATTTTTCAAAGAAAATCGACCCGATTCCAACTTTATTTTGTTTACTCCTTCCGTATGTGTGTTGTATACAAAACCAAAATTTCAAAAAGTGTTCAAAAGTAAAATATGGATGCTTTAACTCGTTAACGACCAGAATAATCAGACGATATCTAATGTAAAGCAGAAGATTTGTATTAAAGAGCTTTGATAAACGCAGACGATTTTATTTTTGTAAAGTCGACTCAGAACGTTAACGGGTTAAGGTGAGTTCCTCTTTTCGAAGTAGCATGTTGCCAGCTGAAATTATTTTACTGGGTCCACTTGGCATAGCTATAGTAAATTTTATTGTGAAAAATCATGTTAAAAATCTTATACTACTAAATTTCTCTAGATTTTGCAACTCATTTGTTTTAATTGGCTCAATATTTTTCGATAAAACCCTTATGGTTCGTTTGAGATGTCGAAGATTGATTTATTACTTTTTATTTTTGGAATTAAGGAGCCACCTTGTGTATAATATGAGGTCTAAACTTTTTTCAATTCAATCAAATTAGAAACATTTTTGCAAAGATGATATTTCACAGTCGCACAAGCAAGTAAGTTTTTGAATTAAAGTAATAAAAATCAGGTGTAAAATAGGCTTAGTGCTCGTTTCAAAGATTTGAATTGTTTCGTCAAATGGGGCAAAAAGGAGACGTTTTTGTAATAATGCAAAGTCAAGCATTGGATTCCTGATATTTCTAATAGAGGAGGATGGGATGCGATATTTTTTGCATTTTGCTATGGACATGAATGATACTAATTAATCCAAGCACACGGAAAATAGAAAATCCAGCCTGTTTCACAAGATTGCTTCACTTGTTTTGTCAAAAAATCTGAAGGGATGATTTTTTGATGAAGCGAGAAACCTATGAGTATTGATGAGATAAGTAATCGACAAAGATTTACTGAAGTTATAAAAGTATTCTGTTAGATTTTCGGTGGTATATATATAAATATATATATCAAAATTATTGTGCATATTTAATTGTATTGCGAGGTGACGTTTGATTGACAGTCGGGAAATTTGTTTTTCAGAGTGAATGACTAGTCATGTGTGCCAGGCATTGTAGATTGCGTGGGAAAGTGGACCTATCACACTAATTATATCTGTGGCAGGCATTGTACATTGCGATGTCCTTCAACAAGTATCACTCATTTCAAAAGTTTGTGCTAGACTTGATAATTCCACCATATACATTGTTAAATTGTGAAATATCCTTAGAAAAATGTTTCAGATTTCATTGAAAAAAGCTTAGATACATATCCTACCCGTAGGTTCGGTTTTCCAAAACGGAATGGGTTTACCCATCCTGCAAAGAAGTGAATGTGAGGAGAAGGTAAGAGGGGGAAATGTTATTCTTCTTAACTTAAGAAAGTCTTGGGCTGAAATAAAATAGGAGGCTTCAGTTTGTTCTCAATCTAAGACACCTCATATACCCAATGCTCTAGCATTGTCTTTACCGGGCGTTGCTTAAAGACCGACCCCATATTCTTTACACCCTCCACCTGGCCCTCTTTGAGACAGGTCTTCGTTCGAGGACATACGCAATAGTTTGATTAGATACCCGCCTAAGTAGTATAGTGACTGCACATAACAAGAGCTCAGATAGATGCAAAATATTAATACGAGATGTAAAGTGTGCGTGCATTAGTGAGTCCCTCTAAACAGTGAATATGTTTCATTTTCGATTTATTGCAAACTATAATGAACCTTCTTAAAGTGAAAACTTCTATACAATGCAAATAATTTGGACAATTGGAAATTAACCTATAAACAAATAGTAATTTAATGAAATAAATGTTTCAATTTTTGTGTAATAACCATTTGCCTAAAAATAAAAATCCATATTATCAATTAAAATTTTTTTGATATACTTATTATTTTTTCCAATATATAATACCAAAAGCCACCCTGTTTACAAAGCGACAAGTATCTATCTAGTCTTCTAATTTGTATGCTCATTCGAAAAATGAGATGTTTGACTCGTCTAAACAGGTATTTTTCATTGGCTTAAATTAGTTGTTTAAAATGGCTTTTCCATTTATTGCTTAAAGCAAGTTTTTTTGTCTTTTAAATCTTATTTTCACTTTAGTTTTTTACTCCTTTAGACCACATTAGAGATCCTGTAATCTATGCATTTTTATTATGCTTATTTTTAATGAGCTAGAAGTTCTCTTTAAAACAGGTATTTACTATATTAGTTCTGATGCAAATCTAAGATTCTTTCTTTTTAAATTTCCTTCAGAAAAAAGTTTCACTGCTGCCCACAGAGAAAACCTAATTTTTGGAAGGCCCAAAATTTAAAACTCCGAATTTTTTATCATTTAACTTTTTTGCGTTTGCTGATCAATTTAATTTTATAATAAAATTTTTAGTAGCTATAAGCAAGCGACAAGTTTGAACAATACTGGTTTATCCCAATGTTCATTTATATATTTTTTATTATGTATGCTCATCATACATTTTTTAATTTTTATTGTGCATTATTTAGGGAATAGGCAAAGTTTTTTATTGCATTTTGTGATTTTTTTTTTATAAGTTCTTAGATTTTCCTTTTTTGATTAGCGAAAGACAAGCATGTTTCGTTCCTCGCATGGACACAAACAACATAGTTCTCGTCAACGATGACTTTTCTCCCATTGGCAGTCGCATTAACTTCCCCATACCTGCAAAACTCAAACATATGAAGAACTGTGCCAAGATAGTGGCGATAGCCACCAAATTTTACTAATGGCTCAGTCAGTTGTTATGAAAATGAATTCATGTGTCCTACATTTATCCAATGTTCTTATTAATTGTAATAAAAAATATTTTTAAAATTATCAAATGGTTGATGATTTCCCATATTTAAATTTTGAACAACATATGGTATTACGCATGGCTCAACAAGCTAATTCGTATAGCCTACCTAATTCAATTTCTGGCGTGTTCCACTGTTTACTTAAATAGAAATAGTATTAGAACAACACTTAAACTAACACTAATACGACATTGCGTGTTTTTCAATTAAAAGTTTATTTTAAAATGTCTTCATAGCCATAATAAACCATTAGCAATGAAAAAAATTAAATTTTTGCAAAAAGTATTTTTTTTAATTAACCGTGCACTTTCCACAAATTGATATAATTTACAAACTAAGTACAACGTAAATTTTAAAGTAAAGAAATTGTCACAAGGGGATATACAATACATATATTACGTAATGCCTTCAATAATTTCGCGTTAAGTAATATATGTATGTCTCCTAGTATTTTAACCCTTTTTTTAGCAATAAAAGTCTGTTTCACTAACTTTTTACAACATATTCACCAAGAAGACAATGTGCTCCTTCTTCATTCTTACCAAGATGGGGAGAACCCAAGTATATTTTGTTTTCACATCGACCATTAACCAAAATTCCATCCCATATTTGTCTGGCTAAATGAGCATCTTGCCTTTGTTGAGAATAGTTGCTTATCAATAGTAAGTTCTGGATAAGGAACATAAGATCTTCGGCTATTTTCTAAAAATAAATCTCAAATTTCAGACATTATAGCAAACTATCTTCTTTATACATATTCTTTGACTTAAAATCAAATCTTAAGTATTTTATTATTTCTTGCAAAGTAAGGATAATTTTATATTTCTTGCTGTATATAGTCTTTGAAAGATTGTACCATAAGCTTCTTGAACAAAGTTTTCTTTCTCAAGTAGCTCCTCTGAGTTATACATAAAGCCAAAAAAATTCCAACTCTACAATTGAAAGATTCCATTCACTTTTTTCTTTGATCTCTTCTTAATAGCACATTTTTGAAGAAGACGTTGGATTCTCTCATCAGCTTGACTACCTACTATTTCACGATAGGAAAAATTCGTTGGACCTGGGTTGGATTTGAAAACGTTTTGAGTTTAAGATCTTCCTTTTACATTATTAATTTTACTCGATTCAGTTCCATCTTTATCTAAAGTTATACTTTCATATTCTTCTGAGTTTATATGACAGTAGTAAGCTATAGTTTTTCACCTTTTTACCATTATTATCAGAAGAAACCTCTTCAGAATCACTCGACTTGATTATCATAAGGGTTCTAGGATAATTGCACCCCAGACAACTACCCACGATATATTTATTTGAAAATAAGGTTATTTTAAAAAATAAAAAATATATTTAAGTATTCAAAAATTATTGAAAAAAATGTTAAAAAAAAAATATGAAAACATTTAAAAGTAAGAAAAAAAATTCAAATTTTGAACTATCCAATTTAACCATAATTAATTACATCAGAAAAATTAACTCTAAAGTTAATCATATTTTTTTAAATCATTAGATATATTAAATATATCGGGGCAGTTGTCTACTGTAATAATTTTCGTGGGAAGGAATTATCTGGGGGCAAATAAACACATCCACATTAGCAAAAACTTTCAAGAATACTACGGCTTCGATTATGTTTTATATACTTTAACTTCATTGGATGTAAGAATTTTTCAATTTCAAGCGAGCGTTTATTCAAAAAAGTCTGAAAAACACTTGAAAGACACATTATAAAACTGCCCCTAGGATAACCGTCCCCGAATATATAAATTTATTTATTTATACATGAATATGAAGAAATAATAGATGTTTAAATTGTGAATATTGAAAATTACTGTATTATAATTTTTATTTTTGAGTATCTTCATTTATTTTCATTCTTATCTTTTCTTTCGATAGTATTCATTTTTTAGAAGGTTGTTTTGTGCAAAATTTACAAATCCATCTCACTCCAATATTTGAAGATCTAAAATTCTTTGGCAGATATAACAAAACCAAGAGCAACAGTTCATCGTCAATTCAAAATTGTCTAAACAAGATTTTAATAGACTTAGCTTATTTTTCTAAATTTACACTCTTGAGTCATTCATCAACTTGGAAGAGATTTTGTTATTGCTACCTGAGATAAAGATTTATGATAAAGCAAATGAGGATTTTTTCTTTTGACAGCACAAAACTTTTATCTTCTCATATTTTACAGCTAAAAAGGAAAACTCAATTATGTAGCTGTTTGAAAGAAATACTAGTTTTATGTACCTTATTCCGAAAAAGATTTCACTATCTTTTAATATTTTCACCTCTTCTTGTGTATATTTATATGCGTGTTAAATTTTGCATACATCAAAAAATCGTGTTAATTTATTATATGCATATTACTGCTCCTCTTTCTATTTTAAGTGTGGCATTGCGTTTTTCTTTTTAGTACGTATATATCATTTACGAAAACAGAAAGCTGGTAATAATAATAATCATGCTATTTTTATTTAAAAATATATTAAAATTAAAAACAAAATTTGTCAAAAAATCTTACTATCAGAATAATCTAGTATGGATGATTGAGAGTAATGCAAAATGATGGATGAAGATAGAAAACCAACATTTTTCCTCTAAATGTATGTGAAGAGTAATCAGTATTCAGTGTTGTAATATTGCACATTTATGAAAAAAGAAATTATGAAAAAGTTATTATCAAATGACGTCTCGAATTGTCTGGGTGTCCAAGCAACAGATTAAATTCTTGAGGAAAAGCATCTCTTTCTTTGTGTTCTGGAAAATGATGCAAGGATCTGTTGCGTCGCACTTCAAGAGATTCGGAGCGATCACCATGGACAAGTTGTTGGCGTCCATCTTTGAGAGCGTGCAATTTTGTGGAAGCGAAAGAGTCTGAAGAAAATGGCATACAAGGGGGCAAAAGCGGGGAGGGCGAGCACTTACTTGAAGGAAGTGAATGAGATGGAATAAGACGAGTTTGTTGATGGGCGGCAGTTCAGATTTCACAATTTCGCAACTGATTTCCGCTTCACATGAACTATCTATGCACCTTTGGTAGAGATACAAAGGCACCAAAGGCTCATACAGTTCTCGCAGCCTAGGACAAGATTAATGTTATTAGATTAAAGACGGCGCGCATTAAATAAGAGAGCACTTACCACAATTTGAAAAGTGAAGCGGGAACATGGGGGTCTTGTATGTTGTTGGGCACAATCCATTGGTCCAACTTAACTTTCAGCATGTTCACTTCATCCATATCACCTGACACTCTATTATAAAAATAACGTCACAATTTAGATTAAGTTCAAGCAGGAACATCACTCAGAATAAATATGAGCAAAACATAGAGTACGCTATCCTATATATTAAAAACGAGCCAACAAATTTCTCATGACATCGAAAATATTATAGGTTCATATTTAAAACTTGTTGATGTTAGCAGGACATGGCCATATAAAAGTATAATGTGGGGCCATAGATCTAAAAATGCAAGCAAGATAGAAAAACCCGTAATATTGTCTCACATAGGGCTGCCGGGCCATTGACAAAAATCATATGAATGCTCAATTAATTTTAACCCCAGTTGGGACTGCCTGTTTAAACTTTGATTGTATATACACGATCGATAATTTACTGAGTGAATAAAAACCGTATGATTTCAATATAAAAACGAGGAATTTAAAAACATTAATAATAGTAATAGTGAATTCAATCAGCTACACTTTGTGCATATACTCTACTGAGTATCGTTTATAAGATCTCAGTAGAATTGAAGCAGCACGCGTCACTGATTTTAGCAAGCCGCCCTGAATGGTTAATATACGTGTTATAAAAAGGCAAAAAATGAAATTCGGAAAAATAATTATCATCTACGTCAAAGAAATCATTTGAAAATTTAAAGGTAGCCAAATGAGTTGTTAGCGCATTCCCCGATGTAGGTCTATTGCTGTACACCTTCAAAAATATTACTCCAAATATCCATGTATTTTCCTTAAAAAGCAAATTCTAAAATCACCATGGATAAAAATTTTAAAAATATTTATTTTTATTTCTCAAAACAGTCCTTTCTTGTATCATCTCATTTTTCAGTGTTATAAGTCACATAACTGTACTTCTGTGTAACACATTTAAGTATGCAGGGAGGTGTTTTCCATTTTTCAGTGTTATAAGTCACATAACTGTACTTCTGTGTAACACATTTATGTATGCAGGGAGGTGTTTTCCATTTTTCATTGCTATAAGTCACATAACTATACTCTGTTTAACACATTTATGTATGCAGTGAGGTGTTTCCCATTTTTTCAGTGATATGACTGAAATGACTTCTGTGTTAGTGTTAAAATGGCGAGTGTCTTATAAATCGATATACGGTCTAGTATCAGGATAACGCGCGGTATGAAGCCTATTGCAACAGCGCATGTCCACCAAATTAATAGGTGCGCGTAATACATTTAATTGGTCGCTACACGACAACTCTGAGAATCGTCTCGTTTCATTAGAATTGTCAGTGTGATTTATTGCAATCAATGCTTACAATAAACGCAAAAGAATACAGTGAAGAGATAGACGGTGAAAGCTTTGAGCGAGAATCAAACAACCATCTCTCATTGGACCAAGAAAAGCAGTCAAAGTATGCACGGCCAAAACAACTCATTTCTAGATGGCTACACCGCCTTCTAATATTTGATCTCTTTTGATTTAATATCCACGTTAGATCGGCAGTTTCACATTAAAAAGTTCATTTTCAATTGACTGCCCAATCACATCCACAAGCAATGCTAGAGGTAATCGCTGATGAATCCTAACACGCTTCAGTCAAAACGTGGCTACAAAAGTATGCCTTCCACCAACCGCTTTATGACCGTGCTCCATTGTAGTTTCCCGGCATGAATTTCAACTTCAAAAGATACACACGTGCTATTCATGCATTTACGGTATATATCATTTTAGTTATGTTTTACTCACCTGAAAATGCCTTCAACGTTAGCTCCGTTCAAACTCAAGACTAAATCACAGAGCGTGGTTTGGATCCAGGGCAGCTTGCGCATTGGATACTTGTATTGTTGAAGGGCCATGATGTCTTCAAGCGAGTTATTGAACATGGAAGGCTTGAAAATATTCACCTGAAAAGAGGAAATTAAAAAAGGAGAAGGCAGAAGAAGAATGGGGGTACCTTGACTCGTTCGATGTCGTCCAGACAGACCCCCTTTTTATGCGAAGAGCAGGAGGTGGCGTTGAAAGAAGGCCTCTTCAATAACTTTAGGCATAGAGAGGCGTAGTGACCGACATATCTGTCGTTCGACAAGTTATCGCAGATGTTATTCTAAAGTAGGAATCAATAGGAAAAGATTCAGCATCGCTCAAATTTATCGGTACAAACGACACAGATGCTCATTAACTGCCTAAAATATATGGATCGCCATTTCAATTAATCGAAACATCATTAATCATTTATTTTTTGTAAAATTATTTTGTTCACTGAGTTAGCAAAGTATATTATTCAATATTCAATCTTTGAGATCGGATAATAATAATTGAAGATAAATTGAGTACAACAATACAAAACATCTTACATAAATCAAACTATCAACAAAATGAAAAATATTTCGAGTATACTTTGTGTAATCTTCCATTTTGAGTTCTAAATGTGTGCGCTTGAGAAGAATTTGCGAAATTGTGTTGAATAAATTTATTCGTGATTAATTCAAGTTTATGTCAAAGTTACTTCAACCCTAAATTAGTTACTAGGTAACTAGCTAATTGTTAGTGATTAAAAGATTATAGTAGTGAGGGTGTGTGCGCGAATCAAAAGAACATTTGGTAAATTTAAATTTATGGATGCTATCACCCATAAATAATAGCAAATTTATTATGCTGGTTTATGATATATTTTTATGCTTGATTTCGGTAAAATATTGCGCTCTTGAGAGAATAAAATACCTTTCTGAGTGTTCAACTTCAATCCTTCAAAAGAATATTTTATTCTGAAGGCAATGTTTTGCCGAATCAGTTAGGAAAATATAAAATAATTATACAGTGTTCAGTGTTGAAGGTTTTATTGAGTTATATATAAACCAGGATAATAAATGTTTTAATTTTTAAAAGGACGATTACTTTAAGTAGATAATCTTCGTAGTAAGAGAGAAGAGCGGCCGAGGGTGTGTGGAATGACGTGAGGATGACGAACAACTCCCACCCACATTCCAAGGACTTGACATCTGGGTTGTCAGTGGTCTGGCGACACAATTGCAAAAAGACCTCGTCACGCAAGCTCGGATTTTCGCTCATCTTGGCAACGATTTCTCTCGCAATCTGAAGATAGAAGAAGCAAATGCGAAAACTGAACAAATAGAAGATTGCCTTGCGACGAACTTACCTCGTTCTTACTCTTCTTGCTTTTCCTGTCACACATGTACTGCTGGATGCATTTGAAGATGTCCACACTCTCTCTCTTCGTCAACTTATCATCTGTGGCAATCAGAGGCTCTGTTATCGCCGTCTAAATAATAAACAAAAATACTATTTTACTAAATACGCTTCAATTTATACGAATAAGCCAGAGAGCAATTCTCATTTAAATGAACAATAAACTTCCAAAATTTGAAACTTATGAAGTCACTTTTTTTTAAATAATAATTGGTGTGCGTCAAAGAGTGAATGTGCTTTTTGAGGGACTAACTTTAGAGCGTAACTGTGTGACATGTATAATCATTATTAACATATGTTAAATGTTATGTAATCAATGATTGGAACGAACTTATTTTCCTAAACCTACTATTCCAGTTCGGGTAATCCATCTAAGGAATGCAATCAAAAGTATAAACAAATCGTAGAAATTCAGTTAACAATCTCTTATCTAAACTGTTGTTTTGCATTGATCATTTGAATATCTCAATAACAAACTAACATAAAGATATTCTGAGTGAAGATATCACATCTACCAAACGAGAATTTAACACATATACAAGTTATAGGAATAATTTTAGAAGTTACCGGCTACGTTGGTTGGGACATCTTGAAAGAATGGATGCGCAAAACTCAACAAAAAGAATTCGAAATGAAAATGTTAATGGAAAAGTGAAGAGAGGTGGACCAAAGAAAACGCGGAAAGATGTAGTTAAAGAAGATATGAAGAAGAAAAATGTCAAGGTTGAAGAACCTAAGATGAGGGCAAGATGGAGAAATAACTGCAAACTTCTGATCGATCTTGGCTAGCCAGGATAAAGAACAGGCCTCCTTACGGGCAAACGAAAAATTGGAATAAGTCAATCAATAATAGCCTTTGATCTGCGAAAAATGTCTTTTAAACGCCATTAAAGCATGTGTGGTATATGTAAAGGTAAATGTTTATACTTTTAGATTCTATTTATACTTAGAAACATAGACAGACACAACATACGCCGCCTTCCCATAGCGCTATTCAAAAAAACTTGGTAAACGTTAAACATTTTCTCAATCACTCAAAGGGCTTTCGCTTCTTATTTTTCCTTTTTCTAATAGAGTATGAGTATTTACTATGGATGAGGAAGTGACATTATTTCTTGACTTGCTATGTCGTATAGTTGATAAAAATGAGGGATAATAAGCTTTGAAAACAAATATTTACCGAGATGAATCCATCTATTTCCTCTATCCAAGCTTGTTTTACCTTCATTCCCTCTTAAACCTTAACTTCCTTCCCTTCTCAATGTCCACCATTCAATAAACTTCAAATTCAATGATATCATGTTCTTCCTCTAGTAGTTCTTCATTTCACATTTCCGAAGAAATTGATGAAAATGTAGAGGCACCAGATTCAAGAAAATTTACCTGGTCACCGCCGGCTACTCTCAGGGGAGGAGTTGAAAGTATATATATAAGGAACTTTTTGGCTAATGCACGTGGTCCTCAAGGAACATGTAAAAATGTATCTAATCTTTTTCGAGTATTAATTAGTTCTTAAAACCCGAAGTTATTCACCATATATACAGAATGACAATGTTGAAACTTGAATGTAACTTATAAGTAAGTTTTTATATTTTCTGGTTTTGAATGATTTTTTTTAGATCAAACAATCTTAAACATATGAATTTAATTCATTATGAGAGTTTGAGGATTCAAACTATAATCTTATTTTGCAAAACTGCTTTATATTAGTCAAAACGGTGACCAGAAAATTAAGACATATGACCTCTTACATATACTATTATATAAACAAAACGTGAGCATTCGAATTTTGCATACTCGTTTAATTTGTTAAGCGCGATAGGAAACAGAGCAAATGGCAAATTAAGACTATGATAAATGACAAATTATCAAGTTCACAGGCCCAAAAATGAACTAATTTCCTTATGTATGCATTATTATGCGTCTCGCTGTTTTCAAAGAGTGCTGTTTAGTTTGATGAAATAAAAGAGTACTTTAGACCAAGAAAGCATATTTGCGAGAGAAACTTTTTTGCGGAACAAGACGCCTTTCTTGTGTCGATTGAGGTGAAACTTGGGTGGAGACGTTTCTAGAAAGCTGGCTTCTTGTTCTATGTGTTGATTCATACTCGCACTTTTATTGGATGAGAGAAGAACGTCTGAGTGAGTGCTCTGGGCAGAATTGAAAAGAGAAGAACTTTGGGAGGAAGAGGGAATCATTAGAAGAGAGAGGGGGCGTCCACCCGAACAAACTTCCGATAGGGGAGAAGAGTGTTGCGAGGCGTCAGTGCTGTTGCTGTGACGGTAGGGCAAGTGGGCGTGGGTACTGCTGGCATTGTTCACACGCACATACCTCGGATAGCGCTCCAAAGGGTTGGTGTAGGCGATGCGGTTATCGTCGTGCTCGGCGTGACGGTGGAACTCACGGGAGATTGGTACGTTGGAAACAGCGCCACTTTTTGCAAAAAGGCACTCATTGCCTTCGAATGAGTCTAAATCATGCGGTATTAAGCAGACTTCTTATACCAACAACATAACGTAAGCGTATCAAGACAACTGCCCGAGACGCCAATTAAAATCATCCACACCCCCTACCCTTCCATTAGAGTCAATCGTAAGCCCGCTATTCTTTTTAATTTACATAAATGATATACACAAGTGTTTAGAGAATAATAGCAATATAATCGTTCGATGATATAACTCTAATGTTCAAAACCATTCAAGATTCACTAGAAAGAAGTTATCTAATATTCATTAAAAATTAGTTTTTTCGTTCCTCTTAGTGATTCCCCTATAACCTATAGGTGTCATTTTAATAAAATAATAACTTAATTGGCTTATTTACTTACTAATCTTTAAGTAAGAAAGAAAAGCAGTTATTTTGTAGTAGGTCAATTAAAGTGAGCAGAAAAATGGCACATTGGCCTTGATATTTGAACACATATGGCGAAATAACAAAACAACTTGTTACAGGGATCGATGAGTGTTTTCATCCAAAGGCAGATTTTTCACCGTTTGCATTGAACATAAGCGAGCAATGAACTCGCATTTAACGAAGTATTTAGAAAATTTGCAAAATACATTAAATCTTTTAAGTAGCGCTATAATTTTTTAAAAGGTGTCGCGCGTCTTCAAATGGCTCATAAGTGCAAAAAATAAATGGGCGTCTAAGTAATATGCAAATGAAATGTCCTCTCTTTTACAAAACTCTGGTAAATCAATAATAATGTTTACAAAGAAAAAAACTTTCAGAATTTTTTTGGATATAAAAAAGATAATAGTTGAAAACGATTATATAAATATATTATAATGCGTTTTTAATTATTATTTAAGGCCTCATATAAAAATATTAATTTCTTGGTTTCTGATCTACAAAATATCAATTAATAGTAATTACGGAATCTAGAAAATTAAGATTCTGTCGAGAAAGACTTTTCAATTTTTGCTTGCTTAATCAGGATTATATAAGGACATGCTTTCATGGTATGAAGTCGAACTTATAACGTGATGGAGTGTGAGTCTTTTACTAAATATTTGGCTTCCACAGTCCAGATTGTACGCATACTTTTTACAGTGTGTATAACAAAGGACGGTGTGTCATGAATTTTAGAGTATTGCAAATGAATATATATCCCAGAAAGTTAAAGTATGTGGGAAGTAGAGAGGATGTTACTTGTCAAGGCAGAGGCATTGAGCTTTTGGCGAGGAAATTCGAAATATTGGCGCGAGTATACGTGGTCTTGTGGGGAACAAACTTCATAGCTTTTGTTTAAGAAATTGCTGGAAGAACACGTTGTGGAGTGATTCGGTGAAGAAATCATCCTCTCATTGAAATGCGGCGAGAGAATTGTCATAGCGCGATTTAGCTTCTTGTGATTCGCTTTGTGACACGGCTTCGCCTAAATGCGTGAAAGAAAAACTAAGTCAATGATAGAACGAATTCTAGAATCACCAAGCTTCTTATAACCGAGAACATTAAATCAAAAAATATATACTATGCGTTTCAAATATTAATAAATGAGAATTTGTTAAGAATGATCAAACCATGTGAAGGGCATTGTAACTCAAATTGATTTAAAAAAAGAAGATTTAAACAAAGTTTTGATATTGAAAATAGGGAAAAGGATTTCAAATTTGAGAAAAAAGTTGGAAAAATCGCACAGAATTTGAATTATTCCTTTAAGACACATGTCCCTAACAAACAAACAAACAAAAGAAAGAAATGAAATACTTAATTTGAAATAATATCATTTATTTTTACTCACTTTAGGAGTGCTCAATCTAAAGGCATCAACGATAGTCAGTGTTATATACAGCTAATTCTGTGTAGACGCACGGTAGAAACAACTCGGTTATAACCGATGTATCATGTGTACTGCTATTTTAAACTCCAAAATTGAAAAGATACACAGTTCGGAAAATAAAATAAAATGTTATAATAGTATTATATATATACAAAAAATATTACCAGTTGTTATGCATGCATAGTCCTGACAAATTCCATCTCTTATGATTAAACTTCTTATGCCTGCGCAGCAATTAAGCCCCCTAGGAAATTTATTTCTCAATAATTTCTTCTGATAAATCAGATTTCTTAATTCTGATAGGTTGTTATGTGTTTTTTTTTATAAAAAAAACTTTCTTCGAGTAGTTATTAAAATTATTTTTCTTGTCGAGACACTCTTGGAGATCATTTATTAAGAAAAAAGGATAGTATGCTTTTTTTTATTCATAGCATTTTTAATTCACCTTGCCGCATATATTAATTAGCTTTCTTAATCCAGGCAGTCTTATTATGTCTACCTATGAATGTTTCTGAGAGAAGCGACTTTTTACTGAACACAATAGCAGTGCTCTAAAATCTTTCATAGGCCCATTCAGCTCTAAAAACGTGTGAAAAACTATGTGGCTCAGCCAAAAGGTATTTTAAAGATTAAAGTTTTAGAAATTATAAAAATTTGCTTATATCTCATAAGCACCAAAGAACATACGCTCTTCATAAACACGAACTCATTTCATTTCGCCCTAAATTAGTTCACGCAGCATGGGAAGGAGCGTTGAAGAAAGGCACAGCCAATGTGCTACTACTTAGTTGTCTAAAAAAGTATAAACATTGCGTTTGGAAAAGAAGACGTGCTGTTTATATTCCTCTTGTCCGTGTGCGATAACGAGAGAAAGATGAATCGATGAAAAAGTACTAATTGTTATATTACAAATTTATATTTCCAAATTTTATCATGTGAGATGGGATAGGTGAATTAGATAAATCAAAGCATAGCTCATTAGCGTTGCTGCATATGGCTGCTTTCAGATTTACATTGCAGATTTTTTTAATCAAATTGGAAAACCCAAATTAAGGACTCTCAATAATGGAACTCCTTCTTTACAAAAGATAGGACTAAGTCTAATGGAAATAAAAACGGATCCAGCATGCCTGTTTTATTTTCTCTTTAATCATAATTGTTTTACTTTACCAAAAACCGTTTTTGTTCATTTTTACTTGAAAAACATTCGTATAATGACAAACGTATCACATATGATAGGCTTGTTTTTGAAAAAATACTACAAATAAACATATTTCAACAACGAAGTTTAATAAATAAAGATGAATATTCATTTTTATAGTTTAACAATTTTTCATCGTTGAAAAAATTTCTATCCAAAAGTGGTTCTTCAAATTTTAATATAAAAGGATTAAAGACAGGTAGTTTTACGACATATGATTGAATTTTGTCATAATAGGCTTCTTCATCATCTTCTTCTTCCTCGTCATCGTTAGGGCTGTAGCCATAGTTGTTATTTTCAATGGTGCAATTGGTTCTCGAAATAAGGTCATTGTGAGAAGCTGCATGAGAAATCTTCAAATAAAAAATTAATTATACGTGCATGCCGTGAAAGTAGCAAGTAGATGCTTACTTGATGATGATTGTTAGGATGACTTAATTTGGTGCCAAGATTTCGCAAATGATTTAAATGCCTTAGCTTGCAAGAGGGCTGCTCAACAAAAGATACACTTTTTTTGGCTGTAGACCACACCTTTGTTCCTAAAGTAGAAACAGTTGTAGGTAGGAGTGCAAGACATACAGAACAACTGCAGCATACACCACACGTGCCCCGTATCCATCATCTGTAAGACAAAAATCAAATTTAAGAGGAGATTTAACGAATGGCAAGCGGAGATTCATGGAATAAGCAATATTATTATTATTCTCCACATCTGTCAGAATTATATGAGCGTATTATATGAGGCAATGAAGCACAAAGAGAAAAAATATTTCATGAATCGGCTAGAACGCTGGGGGATTAGTTTTGGGTTTAGTATATCAAGTAGTACTAATATACTCACGCCAAAAATATTTCCAAATTAATTAAAAATGGAGAATATCATCTCCTCTATAAAGATGGGTGAATAATCTTATCAAAAAATTCCCTAAGTTCAGACATAGCATTCTTATGCTGTTCGCAAAGTAGAAAATGTTCTAACCTAGCAAAGGCCTTCTTGGCTTTGTGATGGCGAAATTAGTGGCCTTTTCACTGGCAAATGTGATCGTTTTTTCAGCATCGCTGTAGCAATCGGAACCGTTTTCTGGAATCAGTGCAGGCCTTTCTTTCAAATGCTTCAAATCTTGGAGATTAACATACGAATCGCACTCCACACTTTTACGCAATTCCAAGGCAAACTTGGCACTTAAACGAGGTATTCAGTGCAATTTTGAGAGCAAAAAAGTAGATAAAAAAACGCCTTACATTTGAGAATCGAGAGAGCACGTTTTAGGAGATGAGAGATTTGAGCTGGAATGAAGGAATGCATTTGGCTGATTGAATAAAGAGCGAATGTCAACGATGTTGCGCTTCTTATCGGTCTTCAGCAAATAGCTGGTGTGGGTGGCGGTGGAGACCGTTTGGAACTTGGGCTTTGGAGGACGCATAGGAGGAGACTGGATGAGAAGGGTTGAGAAGTGATTCCTTTTGAAGGAAATCTTATCACTCACTAAATAAAGTAACGCATCACTGATCCTTCAAATGTTTAATGACATGAAACTCTAAAAGGCTCTCTCCTTATTCCATTTTTAAAAATCGAATATGAACGATGTTCAAACGTCTTTTATTGATTAACGTCAACTTTAATATTGTTTTATTTGTTAAATTAAGCTATACTTTTTTTTATATAAATTTATATATTATTCAATAATATACATTTATAATTAATATTTTTTAAACTAAAAAATGTCGAAAATATTTCAAATTTAATACTTTTTCTCATTTCAACAATGAATTCTATTTTTGCAATATAATTCAATATTACATCTCTTAAAATAAGCTATAAATAGTTCCACAATATATTTTCCAGGATATGACTTTGATCGGAGATGAGTATTTTAAATTGCCGTATAATTTAGTGGTTTAGTACCTCCCCATTGGCGATAAATGTAATGATCATGTGATTCTAGGATACTACAGAGCATAAATGGACACTATTATGATACTTGGTTAGTTAGATGATAATTAGCGGTCAGCTCGACAGTTTATTAGATAGTGCGTTATTTATATCATTCATTTTCGACATTATTATGTCACAAAACACAATTTCCCGCTATTTTGCCTACATTATGTGCATTGACATTTAGCGTACAATCAGGGGCGCCCATCCAGGGTCAAGGTTGGGCGAGGGGAACGCGTGCCCCTAATAATTTGATCATATGTCCGAGTTCTAGCTCTTATTCACCATTTTACCACGCCTTATGTTTAAAAGAAACTCCTTTTTAAATAAAAAATTTTTTTAAAACTATTTTTATTTTTTTGATTATACAAAAAATGAATACAGTGATTCAAAATTTTTGACAGTTAAATCCATTTGAAAAATTCCAACGTATAAAATTATTTAAAAAAAATCGTCTATCTGCATACAAGTATAATAAAAATGCAAACATTTTGTTATTTCTTTTCTAGAAATGTGCAATTTTGATAAGGAGAATGTTTTGATATTAGTGTGCATTGAGCTATTCAAAGTATACTCACCATTATCGCGCGCATTGCAGTGTTCTTCGTCACAACTTTCAGAGGATGAATTGTTGGAAGTTGAAAAGTTGTCTCCTTGCGCAATAAAGAGGCAGGAAGAAGATTGGTGCGAATTGGCAGAAGTGTTGGATGGAGTTATGGATGAGTTCAAGCCAGAGTCGATCTGACTGCAGCTCTTGTGGATGTCATTCGAATCCTGACTACACCCCAACTCCTTATCGTCGCGCAAACTGCATTCTTCCGAAGTGAGATCTTTGTGACAGATTTCGTTCTTGCTCTGAGAGAAGGCTTTCTTACGAGGAAGTTCATTGAGAACATTGAGGCTTTCACAAGACTTCAGGTTTTTCAAGTTGGCTTGCGTTTTACTGCTCAGCATAGCGCTACCGCGTTTGCTTATCACTTGTGAGGTGGAGGAAAATCTTAAAAAGAAGCACATTGTTATTCAAGCATATTCACTTTTCTCAGACATATGTTCTTCCTGCCATTTTACCAAAAAAACATTTTTAGACTCCAAGTATTTATTAAACTTTGTGTGAAGTGCCGGATTCGAAGTAAAAACTTTTACTGCACAAAGATTGATTCTAGCAAGTCGACTAACGCATCCACTCGATGTGTATTTAAAGTGATATAGTGTCGTGTCTAATTAAACTCAATAACCAGGTAGATTAAACTTTAGTAGTTGTTTGTGAAGAAATATTCTCATTAAGAATAAAAGCTAAAAAATAGATAGACTACCGGAGTTTGAGTACTTATGCAATCTCTGATAATAAAGACCGAATTTTTATATTACAAATCCTAGATAAGATCTATTATCTGTCTACAGTGTCGGCGCAGGAATGTTTTGTTACAAATGTAAAATGCATATGTAAATGTGCCGGTATTCACAAATGTTAACACAAGAATTTTAACAAAAGATTTGTTTGATTAGTGATTATCACATGCAAAGTAAGTTATTATATTAATCTATTTTCGTTTAGCCGCTATATCAGCATGTCAAAAAAGACGTTTATAAAACTCGGTCATTTTATGAGTGCATGCCCAGGTGAAGTATTTATTTATAAGGATTCATTATGATTGGCTGAAGAGAATACGAATAGTTTTAAATACCTCGTCAATCTTTGAAGAGAGTTTTGCAGAATGAATAAAATTATAAATACACATGAAAATAAAAAATTGTCTCAACGTAGTTTTTTGCAATTTTTAGGCTCACCACCAAAAGACGTGCTTTTGTTCGAAGAATTTGTTATGAAAGAAATTTGAAAAGTTGATATACCCAGCCTTCAAACTTGCATTCTTCTTGACTTTGCCATCTTGCACCGTATTCTCTTTAATCTAATAATGTTACAAAGATCTTGGAAAAGATGATAACACAAGGAAGAACTAAGTCTTACCATATGAAAAGAACCTTCTTCATTTTTGTTCTTTATACAGTCATTGCCAACTTGATCAACCTCAAATTTGTTATGTTTTTTGAAGAGGATACGCGATTTGGATGGAGTCGACTTCAACCCTTTTCGATTTTCTGATTTCTTGTTAGCGAACTTTTTGAGAGAAGAGCTTTCATTTTCCTCCCCATTGGTACTTGGCTAAAGTTATAAAAATTCGTAAATCTTATCCACCTGCAGTGATTCAAATGCAATCTTTTTTCTTGTTTTTACATATTTAAAATAATCAAATCTTTCAGTTGTCTTCTACCCCAAATAAAATCAATTGAATATTTAAAAATTTGCCTGATTTCAATGCAAATTTTAGAATTTAAAAATCGCCATATTTATTATGAAAGTTCCAAATCCAAATTAAAATATAAATAATATAGACGTAATTCTAAACCAGAGTTTGCAAATGTGCTCCAATTAGCCATTTTAAAGTTTGAAAAATTGGATTGTAAATAATTTTTCGTAAACTGTTTTAAACTTTAATTCATAGCACATGCTTTAAAAACAATTTTAAGTCATTTTTTTCAAAATTATTAAAAAGGGTGCAATTCATGAAGAAAAAAAAGTTATTATTTTGCATAAGTAGTATATTGAAAATAAATCAAATTTAAAAGTAAAATTTGTTACATTTTTTCCTAATGAGGAGAAGAAAAATTTAATTGAAAAATGTTCATAGGAGATTTCGACATATTTTCAAGGTATTTTTTTTAATACTACGTATTAAAAAATGATGAAAAAATTGTAAATGTAGTCAGTGATTGGTTGTAAAAATAGGTCCGTAAACACGAAGGTATTCCTCATTTAAAGTATTTCACTGTAAAAACCTAAACTGTTATTCCCATCTAAAGTAACAATAATAACAGATGTAGCAAGTTGATTTGAGCTTAAATTATCCAAATAGAAAGTTTCTTCATCTACAAAATCTTGATCAGTTAACAAAGAGCGTGAATTCATTCGTGACTCAATAAAAATCAATTAGATCAAGGATAGCAACAATTTTAAAGCTCTAAAAATTGAAATGATACAAAAGTATCATAAATGAAATAATTTTCACAATTTTTTACGCTTAATATATATCCAATATTTATAGGAACACTTATTCTGATGGGTACAACTTTTTGGGCAATTCTTATCTCATTGAAGCTTTTATTACCTATTTTGTTTTATTTCAAATTTTTAAACATTTTCACAAAGTTCGTAACTTTTTGCAAGCTCCGATAATAATCAAGAATTTCCATCAAAAAAGTCCAAGGTTTCTTTTTGGTTCAATTTGCTACTACGCTAAATTTTCAAGGACTAATATGTTCGAACTATGTGTACAAATAAAAGTCTTTACTAAAAAGTAAAAACACAAAAAAAGTTATCTGCATATACACTTATTAAAAAGTTTTGAGAAGCATTCAGCTTTGTACCAGCGCATGCCCCCATCACAAAAGTTTCAATGGCGCGCGAGGGTAAAAAATACACTGGTGCGCGAGGGAAAAAGTTTTCTTGATGTCCCATTTCCGCTCTTAAACAGCTATTCAATGCCTAGACGTGATTTATTTTTCATCATTATGGAATTTTCAATACAATCTTTAAAAAAGAATCTGTTTTCAGATTATGCAACTATCTCACATTTTTGTGCTTCACTACGACAAATGTTTCGTAGAATTGATGGCAATTTTTAACTTTTATCTCCATTTTAACAATGGACGTGAATTATATATGTTAACTAAAATGCAATTAAATTTTAAAGATTTTTCATTGTGAATCCGGTTTTCTTCTAGCCCTAATTCTAAGCACAAAAATAAATCACGCCCTGCAAACTTAATTAACTTTACACAAATTCTTAATATAAAAACTAAAAATTTTAACTGGAAAATAGTGAAAAGTGGAATGATGTTTGGAATGTCAAAATAAGTAGATACTAAGAGAATATGTGAGTAGAAAGAGAGAATGCAATATTGATGTACATCTTCAATCTACAACACATGTGTCTTAGAAGCGAATGAATACTCCGTGCATGACTAAATTTTCGACGTCATGCTTAACGTATCATTTATTAAACACTGTTCTGTGCAACTAAAATCTACACATATATATATATACAATCAAAAAATAAAACCAAAACATCTAAGAACAAGATTTTAACTCAAAAAATAGTATTTGTAAAGGTATTTATAAAGGTATAGTTTAGGTAGATATACACAGTAGTGGGATTCTGACGTGAGTCTGACGAAATTTTGTTGATTGGGAAATAATAAAAATTGATCAGTTTATTTGATGACAAATTTGACTTTTTTGTAACAGAAGCGGCTGACAAAAAAATTTGAATCCCACTACTGGATATACATGATATATATATTGGATCCTATAGTGTCCAAAAAAATAACAATCTGGCTTTTATCCTGACATCGAAAAAATCTTTGAACAATATTAAAAAACTGATATAAATGAAAAAAAGAAAAGTGATTTATAAAATCAATAAATCACCTTCTTATTACACATGTGACAACTTGAGCGTAAATGATAGCAGTTCACGTTAAGGTAACGTATGTCATACGTTGAACATTAAGGAGTCTTAAACTGTTTCTTTAAACGAAAAAATAATGGCATTTATTGTCAAGGCAAAATACAAAGAAATCTTTTTGAACATGTTCAAAATTTTGATATGTTTTTAAATATTCTATAATTTATTCGGATACGATTTTACGGTACGGAAAAGAGGAAAAGTAAAAAATGAGAGATCTCTCAACATCTTCATCCGCGGATCATTTAAGTTTCAGCATTCGCATCCGCCAATTTCAAACATTTTCTTTTTTCTATATACCACAAAGTTTTTTTTCGGATTTTTTTTAATTTTTGGTTTATCCAAAATTTTTGTGATACCACTTATCCATTGATATCTTTCCTCTAAATTTTCAAGAAGTATGAAACTTGTGTTTGCTTAGAATAACAATTATGATATGCGCTTCCATTTTCGCGGATAGGAAAATTTTTACATCCGATACGAGAAATACAAAACTTCATTTCGAAACACAACGTAGGCCTTCAATGCATACCCCACACGCACAAACATAAATATAAAAATCGATAGAAACAATCACAAGTATATAATGTTATTTCTAGCTTCACTAAAATTAGTGGGAAAAATAAATTATAAAAATAATGGCAATGATAATGAGGATAGATTTTTCGCCTGTATAAAAATAAATTAAGAAAATTGAGAATTGGCATTATTCAAAGAGAAAATGTATTTGTGCTTTAGAATGAAGCTTTGGTGTGGTTGATTACGAAAATGGAATCAAATAAGTAGTGGTATTGTCAAATTTGAATGAGGTTTTTGCTAGTAAATAATGACTATAGTCATCTCATCCCTTATTAAAATTCATGAGAAGCGGGGTAAATCATTTGAGAGAAACTAAATTATTGAATAATTGAGACAGATACTCTAAATAAATTTAAAAATATTTCCAATCAAGTAGTTTTCAAGCTAGCATTAGATTTTCTTTATATTTAGAAAATGATAAAATTGTTTATTTATGCGAAACAAAAAAGAAGAAGTGAATACATAGTATTCGTTTCCAGATAATCCGATGTAAAAATTCAGAGAGTGGGTTAGAAATAAAAGACAGAATTTAACAAGAGTTTTTCGTTATTCCGCAGCACGTGGCTGGGAACGATGTCAACGCGTGTTAAAGCGCTTCGATAATCCTGTAACTCATGTTTTCGTCTCCACACACTTCTTTGTGAAACGAAAGCTCTAGCGCCCAATCGATGATTAGTTTGGACAGCGTTGAGCCAGAAATCACTCAAACTTCGGCGGAGAAAGTCTCATAGTTCACATGAATACTGTTGCGGAAGTCAAACATATTTGCACAATGTTTGTTACTGATTTTTCAGCTCAGAAATTACCTTTTATTTGTAAATGTGTATGTAATAGAGAGTGTCGTGTATTTTGGTTAAATGTATTTATTAACTAGCTAACAGTCATCATGTGACTAGTTCCAGAAAATACGGTAAAAATTTGCGTTGAGGGTGAGATGTCACATTTATTTGATTTTCATAACAAAGTCCATGACTTCTTACAATTGATAATCACTGAACAAAACAGATACACATAGACTACATACACGTAAATCATGCTAAACACCCAGACAAAGGCATTTTTCATTCCCAAAAAAGTACCCGTTTATTTATCCTTACGATTCATGGACCAAAGTGTGCGGATAAATGAGGCATGTCTCTTATCTTTCAAAAATATACAAAAAGTATTGCATGTCATGTAATAGTAGTATTAATGATGTTTATTGAAAGATAACGCTTTGAGAATGTGAGGGAAAATCATGTATAAATGTATAAATATATATGAAAAAAGTCTTAGACCTTCGAAAAAACAGTTTTATAGTAGACGACTTTTAAACGTTGAATACAATCTAATCCATCAATATGATCTATTCTGGATGGATTATTATCAGAGCCCACATAAGATCTATATTGTAGATATGGCCATAGAATAAAATGTCAGGTTCATAAATCAGTATTGAGGTATTAAATGCTTAACTTACAAAAAATATGTCAAAATTTTAGTTTTTATAACAATGGAATTAGTTATATTTATTCATAATATAATTGAATGTGTTATAAGAGAATTTACATAGGGATAAGTGATCTATAATTCAAAGTACTTCCATAGTCAGATTGAAAGATGGGGATATTATCAATCGTCGAACTGTTAAATTATGGGAAACAGTATAAAATTAATACATCATCATTATAAAAATTTTAATTAAGTATAAAATAAAATTTTGGATTTTAATTTCGGACATTTTAATATTAGAATAAAATTGCATAATTTTATCCTAGCAAAAAGAGAGAAAAATTAATTTTGAAAAGTAAGCATCTAGCTAAAGGCGATAGAAGAAACACAACCATTAGATGGTAAAGTTAAATTTTAGATCAAAAGTTGGAGAAGGAAAAATACACGACTTTGTTGTGAACATGATGCTCTCAAAAACACTTTTGTTAAGTCGACCCTAAACTAAAGAAGTATAAAAACGTAATTAAGATTATATGCAAATCTTATTAAGAAATTATATAAAACCTAATAATATTTTTCGCGGATAAACACTAAACGTTTACTATATAAAAATAAGAAGAAAAGAAATTACCTTGGAAAAAAGGGAAAAAAATCTTGGAATAGAAAGTAACATTAAGGTAAAATGCGAATGGAAATAGTAATAATAAAGAATCTGCAAGCAGAAACAAAGATACAAACAACAAAATAACTATACCGCATTTTAACGAGCATGTTGGAAAAAAGTTTTAGGGAGTTGAGGTCTCTGTATGATTTGCTAGTATTCTGTCAATCAAAGTGATTGACAGTGCAATGTATGCAAATGAGGGTAATGCGTGTTTGTGTGCAGAAGAGATAGTAGAAAGAGCCTAATAAATATTCTAAATGTATTGTTGTGGGCTAACAAAGAATAACTCAGGTGTGTGCTTTCATGACAATAAAGGAGAAGGATGTTTGGGTGTGTGGAAATATTGCTACAAACATGGAGAGAAGAATAGTTAAGTTGACATTTCTAACACTGACTCAGGAAGATAATTAGCAGAAGCAGGTGGTGATTTTGTTGGCGGTCTCGCTCAAAGCAAGGAATGTGAGAAAGCGGGGGTCACAAAGCGAAGGGGACAAGAGTAAGGAATAATGAGTACCTGTAATTGACTTAATGAGATGACTTCACAATCACTCGGCTTATCCCATGTGGTTTGGCCGGTAACGGCGTTGTAGTAGTAGAAGGTGCGTGTCTTGTAGTCAAAGAACTCCAGCCACTCTCGCGCGCTTATCTTCTTGCTGCGAGCAAAACATGCGAAGATAAAGAGCGTACAAAAAGGGCATTATACGAAGGAGACTTACAAGGAGCAGTTTTGGGGCAGGTCAAAGACGCAGTCCCCTGTCTTTATGTTGGCATAGATATACTGGTCTTTGCTTGGAGCGACGAGTTCCACCCATTCTGTACTTCTAAATCGAAAATGTGTGTAAGTTCAGCCATCTCTCGTTATCGGCAAGCCTAGCCTATCTCTTTATCCAGTACTAAATACTTATCTCTATGTATTTTCTTTAAGCATATCAATTTTTATTGGGATAAAAGTTTGAGTGAAAAGAAAGGTTGCTAAACTTTTTGTTACATTGCATACCTGTTTTTCCTAAATCTATTTTAAAATGCCAAGATCTTGTGTCCGCATCAGCAGAGTTAGCTGTTGGCTATATCGGAGAGCCAGAGTTGAGGAAATTTTTAGTTTGATGGACAAAAAAATTTAAAAAATCATTAATCGGTCTCAACCCCGATCGGAGTGGTCTAATTCTAAGTAAAGCTTCTTTGTAAATAAATCAATATGGATTTTTGTAAGTACGGGATAATATATATTTATGGGAGAAAATTTAGTCGATTTTTTACATACGGATATATCAATTTGCAGGCGCTATACAAAACGCTGGCGGCCGCAATTTGTCCCACGGGCGTGGGTTTCCCCAAAGCCTAAAGATTCAAAATTATGATAAAATATGTCATTCTTACGAAAATAGGATGTTTAGTTTGTACTTGGGACAATTGAAAATGAAATAAAATAGAATCAAAAAGTTGAATATGGTGGAGGAACAAAAATAGATCTTTAATCCTTTGAAGACTTTTTAAGGATCCAAAGAAATGAAAATCGTGTGACATCAAATTCCAGGGAGGATTTGTCTAAAAAATTCTGCTCCTCAAGAAAATTAAATCTGAAAAATCAATCAATAAAATTATAATGAATCACAATAAATTTGATTACTGCAAAATATACTGGAGTTGAAGAAATTTGCACGATTTCCATAAAACCAGTAAGAAGTAAATACTATGTTAATTCTGCATATAGTATATGAATATAAGAGAGGGCTTCTCGTCAATACTTTTCGGCTAAGATTTACACCAATAATAATAATAAGAGTTTTTGGAAATACAGGATTACATAAAATTACACTGAGGGTAATAAATTTCTCTTTCCCTCAAATGTATAAACCATATTTAAGTATTATCCAAAAATGCATCATATTTCTATCTTTTGAAAATGACAAGAAGCTTTGAGGATTGTAGCTAACGCTCCCCTTTCATTCTAAGATTCTTGAAAGAGCTTAGAATCTCACAATCCTGCCTTACATTATCCATACAATTCGAAGTCAGTTTACTCGAATTTTGGGTGAATTCAAAGTCTATTTTGTAGCCATAGCCTTGCACATTGCAGATAATTACATTGTTTAACTCAAAGTTTGACTTGAAAAAACTTTCTGAGTTAATTAACACCTGTTTTTAATCGTAGAGCAGCAAACTGTTGGCTTTGTTTAGTGTAACGGAAATCGTACAGGTGAATGAAATTAAAACGTAGATTTAAGTTGTTTGTGTTAATTAATTAAGAACGCATGTGTAAATTGAAGTCGGTGAGCTTATATGACACAATAGAAAACAAAAACAATGGTTGATTTTTATGTTCTAATCTAACTGAAAAATCTTGTATCAGAATCACTTCTTTTGCTTAAATAAATTTTTATCTTTTTATAAAGTTTTTAATGTTTGTTTAAATATATATTTTAATCATTTTAAAGTTTGTTTTGAAAGGCTAAAGATGACACCGCATGCGCGTTGGTACTTAGTTTAACACAGTAAAAGTACATTTCAAAAAGTAAAAATTTGTTAACTCGAAGTACTTCAATAGGTCCTACTTTTTTATATGATAATAATTGTTTCATTTTTTGATTTTGATTATGTTAGTACTCTACCCAATGTACGAAACTCAAAAATGTAAATTTTTTTAATTAAATTTTATTTTTATTTATTGCAAGTATTTTTTTAATCTTAAAACAACTAAAAATTCATGTTTTTACAATACCAACTCACTAACTAAATTGACACCTTTTTTGGATGTGATGATCAAAACCATGAATAGCCACTGGTGGATGCAACGGAGAGCCTAGCCCCTTTTCCTTTTAACATCATCCAATAATATATAACGTCATATAGGTCTCATATAAACGCTGACTTTCGTTATGACGGTAACGTAGAGAACTGGTTCTATGCATGGCTGATATAATATACTTTTCTATCATTTTTGGTTGGCTAGAATGAGAAATCGCAACTTACACTATGAAGCGATTGATATAAGTGGGGGCGGGGTGTGTGTGTCTTTATTTTGATTTTTCTTATGATATATTTGCGGCTAACAAATGGCGCTGAATTAAAAAAACATTTTAAGGGAAAACCTCTTCTTTATAAATCTTCTTCCATCCCCTTCAAAATCCTGGATCCGCTCCTGATACCCATATTCACTACCAAACAATATTGTTAGAAAGAGTAACTTTAAACACACGTAGCATACTAAATTTAAGACTTCCTCAATGATGTTTGTCTTCTATGCTTTAGAAATGGCACAACGACTTTTTATACGAGTGATGATGCATGCCAAGATTTTATACTGGCCAGCTTTTTATTCCAAAATTGATGAGTATATATTCTTATTATTGCGCACATACATACATACAAATATTCAGGAATCATCATTATTGTTATTGTGAAAATCAATGATCGCAAATAATTCTGCTGAGTTGGGATTATATTTTGTGAAAATATTGACAAGTGGTTCTCGTCTCCATCCCTCCTATTCAATGATTAATGTGGGTATGTGAAAGGAGGGTATTAAATTTAAAGTGGTGTATGCTGAAGATGAGTAGTGGGGGTGGGTAGTAAACAAATCCAATTATAAGGCGAGTGTGGGTGAATCGTAAACACTTGGCTTGGCTTTGTTTCCACGCGCAACAAGTCCAAGTGTTTGCATTCGTGAAGCCACTATACTACGTCATCTTGACTTTCATTGTAGTAGAGGAGCGTGTAGTATGTGAAACTCAATGGCCGAAGTGAAGTGGGTTGTGTGTACGCACGCCTCCCTTTTCCTTATAAAAAGGTGAAAAGAGGGAATAGACCATTTTAAAAACGAATGAGCAAGCTCACTCCCGGCTATACTTGGTAGGACTGGATTGAACGTATCATGGAGTAGAGATGTATCGGATGTGAATTTTTTTACATGCGGATATCCAAAATAAATTTTTATGCAGACGCTGATATAAAAGATTTTTAAAAAATTATGTGTTTTATATTTTACAGTATCTTACTATTTTAATCCCGTTTTTACATTTCTTAAAGGAATTTAAGAATCTTGTAAGTTGTGAACAAAAAAATACGAAAAGTGAATTTCGTCTCTTTTTACAAAAATAAAAGCATAATTAAAATGAATTATGAATATTGGTAATATATTTGTATAAAATTATTCTTATAAAAATACAAGAGAAAATGTGCTCCTTTGGTTATAACTATATACCATAGTTAATTAACATGAAAAAAATCGGGTGATGAGGTTGTAAAGTGGATGTAAAAAATTTTCGAATCATTCGCATATGTGGATATCCGATACATCTCTATCATGGAGGGTACACGAGGAAAATTCAAAGGAGAGAAAGATTCGTATAAATTGAAAAGTCTGAATTTTATTTAATGCTTCAAGGAATAAGGATTCTAGAAGGCTTTGAAAACGGATTAGGAAAATTAATGAAATTTAACCTTTTTTTGTAAATACTTTTTGATTCTGTGAGCAGGATAAATAGCATTTTCTTTCAATTTTATAAATTTGTGTTAGCGAATTCGAGTCAAAACGCACGAAAAACAAAAGACCCGAAATCAAAACGTCCGAAACCAAAACACCCGATACAAGAACGTCTGAAACTTGAATCTACAAAAAATATTTTAAAATTTAAGATTTTTTCTTGTATGTATCTACGCTCTTTTCCAATTATTATCATCTTATATATTTTTCTAAGAATATGTCAAATTTAACGCTTTGTTCTTTCACATGCATAAAAAACAGATACAAGATTCCTATTTTATCAATCTTATCGAATCAAACTACTCCAGAAATTTTGAACCAAAATCAAAAATTATTTATATTCTTGTTTTTCTGTTTAATTTAGTCACATCTTTTCTGGCTTCAAACTGATTTTCCGTTTAAATGGGTAGTTTAATTGTTTTTCAAACCAAAGAAATAGTGTATTTTTGTATGATCACTTTTATCTTTCAAGTCAAATTAAGATCACTATCATTTCGTGTCAAATCGACCGTTTTGAAAACTCTCCAAATAAACTTTTAAAAATAGTAAGCCCAAATTTTTATTTTCGGCCGTTTTGACCCGGCACCGTGTTAGTTTACGGGGCTTGAAGCTTTCAGTTCCATAAATTTTATTTTCCAAAGACTTTATTCACTTCTCGGATATACACCAAATAAATTTGAAAAAATGCAAAATTTTCAGAATTATACATACGCTTAGTTCACTTAACATATACAGTGGCGTGCATTTTAAATTTTTTTTGGAATTAAATGTTAAAAATGTAAACGTATTAATTTTTAATTTAGTTCTTTTTATATTTAGAGAAAAATTCATTTACACCGTTCACTCATCTGATTGAATTTTTCGATTTGATTTCTCTGCCAATGATTAGAAGTCAAAGAGCTATAGCAAAATTCTTTAGATTATCTAGAAGTAATATTTCACTATTGTAAATAAGGCAAAACTCGGTATTTCTCAAAAATTGATTAAAAAAATGTACAAAAAATATTAAGAACATGCCAATAAGTAGTCCCAATTTGTCTGAAAGACAAGTAATGTATGAAAATATAATTAATCATGAGGTATTTACAAAAAAGTAATTCTTACAAAAAAATTGAAAAGTTATAGAACAGTTTTGACAAATGTTGAATTAAAAAAAAGAAGATTATTGTGGAGAAAAGGAAAAGTAATATAGAGAGTATGTCTGATATGATAAAAGCGATTTTCAACGATGAAACTAAATTGAGTTTTGCTCTTTTGGATGCAAATATGTTATATATAAGACCTAAAGGAATGAGGTAAAATGAACGTTACTTCTAAAACATCTAATCATGAAAGATATGATGACTTTTTCAAAGGAAATTTTTTTTCAGACATCTCTCCTATTAGCCTTCTAACGGTATCGTTTAACAGGAAGATATGTTTCAACTTTACAACTTCAGAACTTCTTAGCACATTCAATATTTTTCTCAAGCAAAAAGTATTGCACGTCCTATACATAATATATAATATACATAAGCTTAGTTCATACTGGGACCAATCAAAGATAAACAGGTATGATGAAGTTAGTTCAAGCCTATATTCCTCACAGAATAATATTTCTCGGACGAGGCTATAAAGAAAACGACCTACTAGGCAGGTGCAAGAGATTATTTGTATCTAAGAATCATAGCGTTGAAAACATGCCATATGTTTTTAGTCATTCTGGTTAGACTGCCAATCCTAGCATCCATATGTGTTGAATTAAGCAAGACTATTCTTCCATTGGATGCAATAACAAGAATACTGGTTGTATTAATCGGATAAATAGAAAGAGGCTGAGATTCACCTCTTTGGAGATTTAGTGAAGCATAAGCATTTAACACATTTGCTCCAAACATTTCTTTCTTCTATTCTTTAAATTGGATTTTAAAGTCAATCAGAATTGATTTTAAAATTTTGGTAATTTTTCAGCCCCTTTATGTTGTCTCAAAAAGGATTGTTTTCACATATACTCAACAAATATACAAGTACATATATATTTTTAATGCTATTAATTTTAATTTTTTTTTTGAATTATGTTTACCATTTTATGGAAGATGAAAGTATTTTTATTAAAAATCTACTTGACGTGGGCTTTTCTATCAAGATATTCACTTTTTTAGTTACAATCAATTTAAACAATTATCGATAAAATTTCGTTTTAGAAATTGGCTGAGAGCGCGGATTTCGTAGAACATATTCATCGAAAAATGGTCCTATACGATGGGTCTTTTTAAAAATAAATTTCTAATTAGATTTTCATAGATCTTGTTATAATGTTATAAATTATATCATTATCGATAAAAAGGAATCTAAACATGTGATTGATGGAAGCGTCGATTTTGAAATATACCAGTAAGAATTGATTTCTCTAACGACAAAAAAACGTTATCGATAAGTACCAATGATCTTTGAGGGACATTTTGGCGGAGAATCCGATCTGTTTCGAGCGAAGGGAGAAACGAATTGGGGGAGACCACTCAGTGCTATAAAAAATTTATGCCAATTGCTTAAAATTTCTGCCCACTTTCCAAACCCAAAAAATAATGCCCCGTATATTAGTAAGGAAAAATTCCATTTAAAAATATACTAGCTAAACCAGTTAACAAAGCATTATCTTTTCCTAAGAAATTTTTGGTGAGCTATGTGTTAGAATTTTGAAGGCGAGCGAAATTCCTTTTTCGAATATCCACATCATTTTATTTTCTGAAATGCGGTGCATGAAGATCCGAGATATGTTCCAAGATATATTGGAAATTGAAGAAACTAAGTTAAAAAGAACTTAAAAAAGCGTATCCAGAACTTCTTAGGATGGCGAGGGGTCCACTCAGTGCGTCAGAAATGCATTATGGTTGAGGATGATTAGATCCTTTAAACTTCAAGATTTCATTTATGCCTATATATGAGCCCTAAAAATAAACCGTTATCTATTGCAGCCATTCTAAGATGTAGCAATGTTTTTCCGTTGCAAGCCACAAGGGTAAATAGCGAGTAATCATGATCAAATTTCCATCTTTAAATATAAAGGAATATCTTTTTTTAGTTTTTAACTTTTATAAATTCACACTTTAATCTTTTTATAGTAAAATCAATCAATCAATCAATCAATCAATTATGCTAAATATCGATATTTTTTTTTGATATGCGAGCCATGTGGAAATTAAGATGACTTAAGAGGCCTAGCTAAAGAAGCATTGAGATAAACACGTTGTGTTCCATGATATATTTATGCGCATACAATGTAGGATTGTAAAATAGTTAGCAAACCTCGTGGACACACACTTGAAGCCATACAAGCTTTCATGGTACACGAATTGTAAGGCTTTTTGATCATTTGAGTGGGTGCAATATGCATGCACATATATTCAATGGAAATATGAAAAGGATTATAATATGGGAGGGATGCAAAAGTATGCATCAAATGCGCACAAAAGAAAGTATGCTGATATGAAAGGCAAACAAACACACACAACAAACTCTCACAATGAGAAAAACAAACACTATACACGAGTTCCCTAGGATTACTTCAGCTCTTGAGCACAGCGGTGGACAGTAGTAAGGCAGGCGTTTTAATTAAAACGTAAATACCGTGCATAGCTTGAGCGCTGTAAGTATCGTGTGGATGGAAGAATGTTTACACTACACAAGCACACAATTGAAGACATACTTAACCCAAATATCACCAAGAAGAGATGATCTCTTCTTCAAATAGAAAGTTCACTTCAATTGATGGCGTCGTAACAGGTGTGACACTGCTCACCGCCCAAAAATTAATCATGGGACGGATTCCCAAATTTCTACGCGTAGGGACCACGCACAAATATAAGAGAGTTAGTCAGCTCTGGACAGTCATGTGCAGTGGTGACAAAAATTTTAACCAAATTCCAGGATCTGAAATTGAAAAGTTCCGATTTAGTTTGTTCGAGAAAATTTCTTCGACATTGCAAAATCAAGGAAATGGTAGATATTGAATGTTTGATGTCAAATAAACTTAACGTATGTTAACAGGTTTTAACTAAATAGGGTATTAAATTATTTAGTACATATAATTTTAGTTGTCGACGAAATATGGTGTATCTTGTTGCAATATACGATTTTATAGTCTTCTCGGGATTTTTTTTGTATCATTTACAATGTTTTGATTTTGAACATTATGTTTTTACACTTGTTAAAATTTTTTTGGTGTGACAAGAACCTAATTGGTTTGCTCCACCTTCTTTTTATATTTCAGATTATTTTTATAATTCTTTTTTCTAAATAAATAAATAAAAAAAATAGTCAAATAAAATAAAACAAAAAATAGTTCGGTATTTTATGCAGAATAGAGAGCATATTATGCAGGGCCGTACCAAGGGATCGTGGCGCCCGAGGGCAAAGGTCCTGAATGGAGCCCCTCACCCCTTGCTCTTTCTTTTCTCACTATATATACTGACTGAGTCGAAGACAGTCTCCATTAGATGTTCATTTTCCGTGTTTTAGCAGCAGCAAAATTATCCATGACTTCGTCAAAATCAACACAATCGAGAACTTCCTTCTCAATGCTCCTTAGGTAGGACTTAATAAGTTTTAGCTTGCTGAATGACCTTTCACAGGATGCAATAGAAGTTTCATTTGTCAGTATGATCCTCAGAGCCATTTGTTCAGATAAGATATTATTCAGATAAGCGAGGGTTGGTTGACCTTGTGTACCTTCTTTACATCTCTGAAAGCGAAAAAGTAGTAATAACGATGTAAAACAGTGTAACGTAATTTTGGGAAATCACAAAAATGATTTGCCCTCTTGCACCCATTTTCAAAGCAGATAAGGCACTTGCGTGTTTGCATGCATCTCTATGTATTGTATATATGCAAAAATGAAAAGATAGAAAGAATCTTTTGATCATATGTTTTTAGTTATACTCGCTGCTCAAGCCTTTGCTAATTACCCTTCTTTATCTGCCAGCAAAGAGAAAAGCTATTATTAATATTACAATTAATTACTGTGGCCTGCCTGCCTGCCTTTCTTATCGCTTAAAACAAACGCAAGCGGTTGCTTCTGAAGCTTGTGAGTAAACTCGTGTATATCAACTTTTTATAATGGGAAATCTTTTTCAGAAGGAAATTCAATGGTTTTCTTTGCATGTTGGCATTTTATAAGTAGGTAATGACTTGTCAATAAAGCATTAAAAAGTTAGCGTGTTAAGGTTGTCTACATTCTGCCCTGCTTCTCGTTGGTGAATACGTTCGAATCCCAGCATTCCAAAAATGTATTTTTCGAAAAACCAGGAATAGTTTGACAAAAGTGGCATTTTAGGCAGAAAATTCAGGAATCGACACAATCGCTAAAACTGGTTTAGCCAAAATTATGTTATGGTTAGTTACACATAAAAAGTTATTGAAAAGAAAATTTGAAAAGTAATTCTCGAAAACTTTGTATCTAAATGTTTAGGTTGGTAGAAATGATAAAATTTAAAAAATCTAAGAAAAAATATCGCAATTCTTGAAATTTTGTCTTCTATCCGTAACTTTTTCAATTCATTTATTTTTAAAATTTTAAGTCCGTTAATTTACTCAGTATTGATGAAACGAATAAATAAAATGTTAAATCAAACACAAATTTATTCGTTCAATAATACAAAATGGCCAATAAAACGAATTATTATTGTTTATAAACCAGGTAAGTTAACAAAAAATACATATATTTAGCGAACAAGGTTTGGACATTCATTATCATGAATTTTGAAAGATATTTAATTTGGCGTTGTGTATGCCATTTTCAATCATGAGAGATTTTGGAAAAGATTTTAAAAATTAGAAGACTATTTACGCTTTGTTTCATGATGCAATGAGTGTACGGTGCGAAATTAGAGCTTTGTGGAGAAAGCTGTGTTTTGTGCTGTGTGTATAGTAAATAGAGAAGTGGTGTAGGATTAACTTTCCAC
This sequence comes from Nectonema munidae, assembly GCA_030549495.1. NCBI lineage: Eukaryota > Metazoa > Nematomorpha > Nectonematoida > Nectonematidae > Nectonema > Nectonema munidae. The sequence continues at coordinate 692,595 of JAUIRK010000509.1, forward strand.
GATAGAATGAGAAAGTACTACACGAATAATCCGCTGTTAGTTAGTGTGAGAAAAAAGGAGAGTTATGACAGAGTATGCAATTTCACACCAAGATTTATGACTTAATAATGTGGGATTAGAACAGTGCAATGTTAAGCCTTTTAGTCACCTTCTACAACCCCCCCCCCCCACCAGACAATGTCAAACGTCATTGATAAAATATATGTACAGTGAAGCTATATGGATGAGTTCATTATGTCCCGGTCTTTAAGAACCAAAAAATGAAGTGTAAAATATGAGTCTATGCTACAACAAGTAGAAACGTATATGAAGCTTTAAAAACGTGAAAAATGAGTATGTGATTAATAACAATCAAAAGATTTTAGGTCAATAAAACACCCCCCAAGTGAAACTTTTAATTCACAATGTGAGCACATCTTTCAAACTTTCGCAAATCCCAAAATATTTGGCAGTTCATCCTTAGAATGATTGCTCATTTCGTTAGTGTATGTTTGCTATTGAAATAGAGCAGTGTGCTGAAGAAATAAAGAATCAATATATGCTCTCTGTCGCTTGTGTTTGCTTTCAAGGAAATGTAATCAATCAAGCAGGAAGGCGCGTTTAATGAAATGTTTCATTCTTATATATTCTGAGATTTTGAGAGGAAGTGTGAAAACGAGTACTATAATCAAAAGACCATAAATAAAAGTGCAATCTCTGAGGCATATAAATGAATTCAAGAATTGAGGAAAGAAACAGACACGGTGTTTTCAGTACTTATCCTTGGAGATACAAACATGCGTGCTATTTTTTTTTAATTTTTTGTCTATGTTTCTTTACCTCTTTTTTCATTATCCGAATTCCTAGTCAAAATGGTTTCAAAAATTATTGACAGCACATCCTACAAAATTTCAAAAAAAATATTAATAAATTTTTGATTTATACGTAAATATAATTCTTGTTACATGCAAGATTTTCTATTTGGCTAAAAAATATTTGTATATTTTCTATTTCAAAAAAATGTGTGAATTTGTCGATTTAAGAACCAAACTAGGAACTTTGCTTTTGAAGTTAGTAAGTACTTTAAAACATATCAGATAGATAAAATTTCAACGTGGTTCTTTCATCATTTTTCAAAAACCAAATTTAGCCAAAACAAGAAATTTACTCCTTTCACAAATTTTGATTGTCAAAATCTTCATACTTTAAAAATGGCCTATAAATTTATCTCTTTAGTGAATATAAAAGTAAGCTGAAGATTTATCAGCTATCCTAAATTTATTCTAGAGATGTATAGTATAGTATGGCAGATACAGATTATCCGAAAAAAAATTTACATCATCATCCGCGGTTGATTTAAGTTTCAACATCCGCATCACCAATTTTCAAATATTTTTCTTTTTTATATATGAAGCAAACTTTTTTCGAAATTTTTCAATTTTTACTTTGCCCAAAAGTTTTATAATAAGTACGACTTTATGATAGCATATACATTTTACTTAAACATTTACACAACATTACATTTAACAATATTTACATGTTTTTATTTATTAGATATAATATTTACACTTATTTTATTATGCATTGACATCTTCTCTCAACATTTTTAAGAAGTATAAACTTGCGTTTGCTTAGAATAGCAATTATGATATCCGCATACGGTAAAAAAAATTAATTCTGACATCCTCATCCACATCTGTTAAGATGTCAAATTTGATATCCGCATCGACATCAGAATCCGCGCATACAAAAATACTAAGTATTTGGTTTAAAGTTGGACTAAGATGCGCGATGCACTATATTTTCTCTATAAGTGACGCAATTAATTTTTAACATTCCTGAGAGGTGATTTTGCATACTTATATTTTTCCGACGATGTTTGCAGCTCCATCTGTGGCTGAACACATGTGAGCCCTGAAAATATCGCTTGGAATTGGAGATGTAATGAGTGGCTTACGGAATAACATTACTTCCCTAAATCCAAGTTATGCTGAAACTTTAGATAAACTAAAAGTAAATTCACCCTTAAAACTTCATCAAGAAACAAAAAAAACAAATTTTCCCACTTTTCGATCTTCTACACTGGGTCATTCACTAAAGCAATTCTGCATTTCACAGCGCCCATCACATTTAGTAAAAATGTTTTACTTTCGTTTGAGTTCAATTTTCATTGATTCCAAAAAAATGTTCATTGCTGGCTTGGAAGTCTGTATGAAGAAGATATTTTTAGACCTGGGTTTTTAGCAAAGAAATTACATTAATTAATTATATTATTAATTCAAACTTATGTTTTGAATTTTCAAATTTTAGCAAAATTGTGCTTTCTGTGGATATTATAAAGATTTTTCTGTATTTATTTCAGGTATAAATTTAGTTGTTTATATAATAGAAATCTACTTAATCTTTTAGTAAGGTTATCATCCCGTGCTATAATTTCTAAAGACGACCCTGCTTACAGAGTATTGATCTGCTAATCTTGTTCTTTTTTGAAAAAATTCTTTCCCTTGAAAAAAGAGCAAATATTGCGTTAATTTTGAATCCTGAATGGAAAACCATTAAAAATAAGATACCATGTCATATATCATATTTAGAGCAGAGGTTCTCACTTGGTGGAAATTCGCTTTCCGAGTGAGAATTTTGGATAAAAAGAGTTCTACTTTTTTAAGAAAATCTACAAAAGATAGCGAAAATACCGTATTGATCCTTTATAACATGCATGGGCAACCTACGGCCAGTGAAGGAGACCTTTGAAAAACTTTAGGTCCGTACCGGTATAATTAAAGTGGTTAATTTTATTTGTATTGCCTTTGCCCCAATGGTCACTCATTCAATTATTGCATTTGTAAAGGATCATCTTTTAAGAAGCCCTTTTCCTTTTAATCCTTTTGAATAAAATGCATTTTTTTCTACTAATGGATTAACGTTCTTTGTGTTGAATACTTTTCTTTTTTGATTCCCTATATTTATGTATTCAGTTAGTCTGAACATACCATCCTGGTCAGAGGCCTTCTCCGTTGGCTCTTCCAGTAGTTCACAAAGAACCAAATCTATAATAATAATAATAATAATACATTTTTTCCAATTCTCATAAAACTTTAAAAAGTCAAAAAACTGATTAAATATTTGAAAGAACAGCAGACAATTTTCGTCAAAAAATGTGAGCATGCCGACAATATCATTCGTGCTAGTTATATTGTCAGTGAGAAGATTGCAAAACATTCAAAAAATTATCTTGTGTCCAGGCAGAAAAAAAGAAATTGATAATATTAGTTTGTCTCGTAGAACTGTAACAAGACGGATTGATGAACGAACTTGCTACCAATATAGAAACTGCCTTGAAAGAACTTGCTTCGCAATTTAGGTATTTTTCTTTGGCTATTGATGAAAGTACTGACCTGGCAAATACATCCCAACTTGCAGTTTTTGTACGTGGAATTGATGACGATTTCAATATCACAGAAGAAATTCTTGGTCTTCAAGCGATGAAAGACACCACCACTGGAGGATATTTTTCAAGAATTGAAAATGTTAATGGCTAAATTTAATCTCCATTTTGAAAACTTCATGGTTTAGCAACAGATGGTGCCTCTGCAATGGTTGGTAATAAAGTTGGCTTAACTTCTAAAATTTAAAAAAGAGTTAACTTCTATGAACATAGACAAAAAATATTTTTCTGCGTTTCACTGCATAATTCACTTAGAGAATTTGTGCGCCAACTCCCTCAAATTTGAAGACGTCATGTCTAGAGTAATTTCCTGTATCAATTTTATAAAATCTGGAACATTAAATCACCGACAGTTTAATGAATTTCTTGAGGATGTCGAGGCAGAATATGGAGATCTGGTTTACTGCTGTGAGGCACGATGATTAAGGAAAGGAAAAATGTTAAAACGCTTTTATGATCTTAGGAGTGAAATGTTCGAATTTATGGAAATGAAAGGCAAGTCTATCCTTGAATCATACCAGAATGGTTTGAATTCAAAATTGCAAAGAAACGGACAATTTGTTCATCAGTTGTACAGTCATATCCGAACATTCCAAAACAAAATTCAACTGTGGGAAAAACAACTGAGAAATGGTAATACTTTCTATTAAATACATTTGTGCAAAGCAGACTGCACTTCCTATATTGATGAGGTTATATCAATTCACAAAGAATTCATAAGTATATTTCAAGATTTAAGTTCTCAAGAAACGAATCTACGTGTTTCTCTTCACCATTTGATATGAATGTTGACGAAGCTTCAGAGGAACTGCAGATGGAATTGATTGAACTTAAAGGAAATGAAGATTTGAGACGAAAAATAAGAGATTATTCGTTACTGGAGTTTTATAAAAATCTACCTAAAGAAGCTTTCCACAGGATCACAGATTTTGCAAGAAAAAAAATGTCACTATTTCGGAGTTTACGAAAATGAAATATGCAAAATCAAAAACAAGATCAAGGCTGACGGACAATCACCTTGAAAATAACCTAAGAGTAGCCGCCTCCAGCATTTCACCAAACATTGAGACATTTGTAACTAAACGCCAAGTCCAAATTTCGCATTAGAATGAGGTTTGTTACAATTTTTCTTACATGTAGTTACAAGATTAATAAACAATGTATTTCAGTAAATAATTTTACTCATATGTAATAATAATTCTACTAACCTATGTGTTTCAAAAAAAATATTTAAATAAATATTTTCAGCGTTTACTATTTTTCTTTCTGAACCTTTCTATTATAAGTAAACAATCAATATATAAAATCATATTGATAAAAATCAGTAGTTTAATAAATGTTTATATGTATATAGTATATAATAAGTATAACTATGTCATCATCATCATCATCATCCATTCGCTCTAATGAGCAGGTATTTGTCGGGGCGAGCCAAGGTCGACCTTAATAAGTCTAACTATGCATGCATACATATTTTGTTAATCTATAATTAGGGCTCTTGGCCCGCAGCCAGTCTTGGAAAGCATAATCAGGCCCACAAGTGAACAAAGGTTGCTCATGCATGCTTTATAACAAGGTCTATTATAGTGCGAGATCCAATATAACGCGAGAAGATCTTGTCTCCCATTTTTGATATAGTCTAAAAACAACTTAAACGCGATAAAGATTGAATTATCTTGAAAATGTTTACATTTTTTAATAAACTTATTTCTTATTTCAATTTGTGTACATAAACAACGTAAGATAAAATTGAACAAGATAAAATACCACACAACTCATTCAAAACACGAGTTTGGGACTTGGACCCAACTTATCGCGTTATAAAGAATCTATGGTGAAGCCATTCGAGCATTACAGCGATGATTTGTTAATGCGATCATCTACGCTTACAGCATTAATCAGGTCGGATTAAAAATATTAAAAAAAAATCTTTTTTTTTGAAATTTTTTTTTGAATAAAAAAAATTCACTGTAAAAAAGTGTTGAATAGTAAATTGTCGGATGAGAAGATCATCTTGTTTTTTTAACATATCATTAGGAGTTAGAATTTATACACAAAAGTAATGACTCAATGACGACAATATTTGAATCTGTTAATTCGACTTTCTGTCGTGTGGACATTTTGCCTTTCAAAGTTCTCGCAAATATATGTCTGGATAAAAAGGAATAGACATATTTAAAAAAATTTGAGATAGAAATACCCTTCACTTGTATGCATTTGGAGTTGAGTAAATAACGGGAATTTGTCTTCCAATAATTCTATATTTGAGCAGCAACTTTTTTGTATGAACGTTATGCATCTTCATGGACAAAATGGCATCTTACTCTCGCAAAAAAATCTTAAAAAGAGAGATAAATTAGATTAAAATTTTGCGACAGCATACTATTTATATTCCACTCTTCTAATCAAAGATTTCCACAACACAGATTAAATTTGACGTGAAAATTGAGCATTACAAATCAATGCAGTCAAGGATAAAAAAAATTTTATTTATTATTTTTTTTCATAAAACTATTCCGAGAATTACATATGAGCAAGATTTAAAAATGAGCACAAATAAGATCTCAAGGAGACTTTAAGTGAAAAGGAACAAACTTAAAGTAAAAAGCTGTCAATTAAAATGTCATGATCAATGAAGATGTGTACGCTTTTTCAAAGACTTGAAATATCATTTTGCCAAATAAAAAAAAGATTTCTCGAAGATGAAACATTTTAAGTTTCCTGATTCTTGCCACTCAGAAACAATCGATAAGGATTTATTTGGAAATGTCAAATAACAGAGCCTAGTTTGTTTTCAAAGCAAATTACAGGATTGAAAAATCTCATTTTCTGACACTATTTTTTTTAATTATTTCTGAAACTAAAGTTGAATACCAAGCATAAATATCACATCACACAGATAGATAAGTCAGAATGTAGGTATAAAGTAATAATATAAAAATTATTTTTATAGAGGTTATATTCATTCCGATAGTGATGAGAAACTTATGAGCGATTTTCTTCCGTGCTCAACCCCTCAAGGTAGTGAAATTTGTGGTCTGGCAAGGCTCCCGATAGGAAAAAAAGGTATACATGACGTATAGGTATCATACTAAGTATGCATGCTTTGTCAGATTAATATTTGACTATATTATCTCCACAATCTATGAAAGTTTAAACCCCTGCCTACTTCGAGTTAAAAATTCTACGAAGAATTTTAAAATTCTCGCTCAAACCAAATTTGAAAAAGAAAATGCCATGAAAGTTATCTTATTTACAAAAACATTGAGACACTAAACATCAAGGCTACATCATCATCCGTAGAAGTGAATAACTTTTTTCTTAAAGTTTTCATCCTCGTTTCACCTTTGAATGCAGGAAAGATAACATATTTTCAATATAAATATTAGCAGTTGACGATTTTGGAAAAATAAATTCCGTAATAGTATATATAATAATACATTTTAACTCCATGTAAATTGACAGAAGAATTATCGTTTTTTCACAATGCCGACAATTTCATTTTCCAAATTTTTTTAAACGTACCGTGGAGTGTTTTCATCGAGAAGGCACAATTGCGCCGCTTCTATCAAACTATGAGAAAAGCAGGCTTGATGCGGGATCGAACCCAAGACCATAAGTTATTGAATAACTTCTAAAATTAACCAGAGTTGATTGTAGTTCCATTTCTATATAAAAATTATTGAACTAGAAGAATACAGCCTATTATCTTAACATTTTGGTGTTTTTAGAAGAAAAAGTTTCTCGTTTTAAAAGTTTTGCAATAAGATTTTGAGTTTTAAAGAAAAATCCAAAATTTTAACATATAGTATAATGAAACCAATAAGTTGTATGTAAATTTTTTGTGTTCGTCAAGGAAGTCGTTATTGAAAGATATAAATGGCTATGGAGCGGACCTTGCGTCACCAAGTCAACTGAACAGATAAGTTCCTGGTGATTACACCTAGCGTGGATCAAAGACATATTTTAACAAAAAATTTCTTAAAAACAAAGTGAGGAGTGCGAAGCCTAAAATATCGGTCAAATTTCGATTTAATTCAAGTTGGCCAGTTTCAACAATTTTTTTTATCTTTCTAAGTTCATATTTTTTGGAGAAAAAAAGCTTCGGTGTACTTCAAGAATCTTGAAGCAAAATTTGGTTCGCTTGTAAAAATAAATGGAATGGAATAACTGTAAGACAGGGGCCCACATCCTCAAAATTATTGGGGGCGAAATTTTTTTGTTGCAATTTTCAAAATTAGTGGTCTGGAAATACCACGGGAGAACAAATATTCAAGCAATCCTTTAAAATAGAGTGTATTCAGCGAATACCTAAAGTTATAAATTTATAAGACTACTTTATTTTTTTTACAAAATTGGTGAATTTAAATACTATACTTCCAGCGAAAATTTTTTAATTAAATTTGCATATCGAATATGGTGCGCAGAAAAAATGCCCCGAATTAAAAAGTAGGAAAAAATGCCCAAACACAAAAAATTATTAATTAAAATTAAAAGATATGTCAAATAAAGATTTTTTGTAAAAAACAACAAAAAGTTAACTTTTCATCTAAAACATTTAAATTTAATTAAAGTAAACTAAAAAACTCAGCATACGACAATTTTTTAAATACAAAAAATAATTTATAAAACAGCAAATATTTTTGGACTTTGTGTATCAGAACACGTGTTTTAAAAGATTTTAAGAACATATTCCCACAAATCTGCACCTTTGCTATTGTTTTCAGGAACTTTATAAAGAAAAAAAACCTATAGATTAAGAAATTTTAGAAATTTAGCCTTTCAAAAAGGTACGAAATAAAAATATTTATTAATTAAAAAAAACCTAAAAATCAAAAATTAGGGGGCATTTTACCTACAACCATCGAATATACACTAGTTTAAAAAAATCCAAAATTGTTAGGGGGTGGAATAGGCTTTTCATTTGAAAAATGAAGTAGTCTACCAGGCACATTACAGGAATTGATGAAAGGATATTTGATTCATAGAGAAAACAAATAACTTAAGGTTGGATAGTTTTATATGAGTGAATGTAGTCTAAAAGCAAAGAGTCTACTAGACACCCTGCGATGTTTATATAAAAAAATGTGGTTGATTCAAGGGCAAGGGTATAAAATGAAGTTATAATTGTGCAAACAAAAAATTAAGATCGCATTATTTTACTCAGCATCATTCAAAAATAGTTTAAAAACTAAATTGATACAAGCTACAAAAAGTAAAATATCTTTTAACATTTTGCAATGATTTGCCTTTTATAATAACTTTTAAGGAAAAAAAGTCTATCAGAAAAAGTTATAGAGCTTCAACAAAAACTAAAAAATTTTAGAGCATAACTTAAGTTTCTTGAAAACTAATTTGACGTACCCCCCCCCCCCCCCCTCCCCTACAGCATACTCTATGGGTGACATGGCAGGTTGGTTGAGATGGACTCAGCACGGAAGCCTCTGGAAACGATTCCTCATTACTTCGAATTTGAACGAATTTCGAATGTGTCCATAGTTTGACATAAGCGGTACATCAGTGCCTTATCAATGAAAATACACCCGCTGCACCTCACCTTTTACTTAAAATTGAAAATTTTGCTACATAATTAACATAAGAGAGAAAGGAAAGAAAATAAAAAAGCAATTTTCACTATTTTAAAATGGAACCGTCTGTTCTTAGAATAATTTCAAAATAATAAGAGGCATAAAGAATGAGAGTTTATTTGATATTTTCAAGTTTTTATAAGCAGCAAAAGCCAACGTTTAAGTAGCCAACCCTTATAATTAAAAAATTATTTAAACTAACGGTCGACAGACATTTCGCCCCATTGACCATCTTTGCTTATTATATGTGTAAAATTATTAAAAAATGTTATATTCTTGTTTATTTTATCTCTATTAAATTATTCATTTTATCTCTTAATTTTTTAGAATTGTCTATGAAACAAAATGTCTTATGAAAATAACGGGGCGAATTGTCCATGAAACAAAATGTCTTATGAAAATAATGGGGCGAATTGTCCATGGGACGAACTGTCTTATGAAAATAATGGGGCGAAATGTCCGAGGACCAAACTAACATAAATTAAAGTATACGAGAAAAGAAAATCATTGCGTTTTTTTTGAATATTTCTGTCTACAAATAAAATTCTGACAGCTGTCATAAATAGATCAAGTACATTTTTAACAACTGAAACATTTTGTTTCGATATTATATTTTTATTATAATAATCAACCAATTTTCTTAAAAAAAAAAGTGATTTGATTATGTACAGTGTTACTTATAAAATTTAACAATCGAACATTATAAAAAATATCTCTGCTCAAATATTAAGCAAATAGAGTATTCTTGCTTTTAAACTGAATAGATAATAATCAAAATATTCATTCCCAAATAACTATTGAAAAAAATTTCTTGACTTGAAAAAATTAAAGTTTTCAAAAGTTACAAAATGTAGCAAACGTAGTGATAAAGATTAAGTGACTTTTGTTGAAAAAAAATTCTTAGCACGAGTCTAACAATATTCATTGATATAAAATTGTAACGATTAAAACTATTTTAATTTAACTCTAAATGCAAATTAGACAAAAGCAGTGGTGTAGCCAAAAAAAAGTTGATAGAAGGGGCACAATTTAATAACAAAAAACTTGCGCAACATTATTTATACTTTCTTGATCCTTTCATTGGAGAAATTTTCAAAAACTCATATCGCATAAGTTGCATGGGGGCACCATGCGGTACATAGGAGTGTGGGCACGGCCCCTCCAGGGGCGCACATCCTCAAAATTATTGGGGAGGGGGCGAAATTTTTTTCTTGCAATTTCCAAAATTAGTGGTCTGGAAATACCACGGAAGACCAAATATTCAAGCAATTCTTTAAAATAGAGTGTATTCAGCGCATACCTAAAGTCCTAAATTTATAAAACTACTTTATATTTTTTTTACAAAATTGGTGAAATTTAAATACTATACTTCCAGCGAAAATATTTTGATTAAATTTGCATATCGAATATAGTGCGCAGAAGCCATAACCCCGGATGTGCGCCCCTGCTATAAGAGTATATTCATATAGGGACCATTTCTTATCGAGGCCATTAAGACTAATGGTCTGCTTTTTTTTCATTTCAATTTTCATTTCTTGGTACACTGGTGTTACACCAGTTCGGAAAGAGTAAAGAAAACCAGGAATAACTAGAAGACTACGAAACCTGATAGCATATTCTTGATTCAAATGAAACTTGGCCGCATTTTCTTGAATTAATCCAAAAAAGGATCTATCACACGTCGTACTTTAAACAGTGAACAAAACTTTTTCGACAAACGTTTAATTTCTCTACACAAAATATATAACATGTGAGGGCAATCATTTTAACTTGACATCAACAGCGAAGTCTACATACGATTTAAATGCTTCAAATGAAATTCGTTTCGATATAAATTTTAAAAAGATATTAGTAAATTGCAAACCAGTGTATCATTGCAATCCTTACACAAAATGGTAGCCTTTTTAAAGATGGACTTGAATTGGGTTTAAAACTTGACAAAAAGTTCACTTTTTGTGTTCAAGTTTTCCAGTCACAGTTTTAAAATGGCCCTATGGCCACATAGAAAGCGTTCAGTGGCTCCAGTTTGTCCACTCTTTTCTAAAGTGGGCCCTCAATTGCAAATAGAAAAATTATTATTGCAGGCATCCAATGAAAAGGAAAATCAATTAATCATTTAAGGCGATGATGATAAAGAAATCAATTTAAGGGCAACGAAAAAGATTACATACTGAAGAGACAATATATAATATCCATCAAGTGAAGTGTGAGCTAGATGTAGTCGCGATAAAAACCGCGCCGAAATCAAACTAAACAGAATGATATAATAATAATAATAAAGTAATGGAGGCACACGCAGAGAGAAGTGCTTGAGAAAAGAATAGGAATTAATAAATTATACACATTCATTATTGCGTAAGTAAAACAAGTGGAAATGGACGATGTTATGCGTGAAGAAGATATCATTTCTACTCTAAATGGATGTGTGTATGTATGGATGGATGGATGATGGAGGCGATTTAAAAGATAAGAAAAAATCCCTTTATTAACTAGGGTAAATTTATTTTACAATTCTCATATATAATATATGAAGAGACGTGACACGCGAATTCTTTTAGAATATGACGTAAATGAGAAGAGATATCCCCCTCATTACAAATGATTTAAGAAATCAGCTGATAAGAATTGAAAATACATCGAAAAAGAAGCCCTGAAAACGAAACGAGGCTCGCTAACCTTCGTTTGGCAATTTAAGCCTTAATTTTGATTACTGAATTCAGGAAATCTAAAATCACAAGAATTAGATATGGCGCTTTGAATACGAAGGAATAGAATGAATATTATATTAAGTTTTGAGAGCACAAAGCGGTCTCAGAGTAGAAAGCCTGAGCGTCGACAGTATGGATTCACTTTACTCGAATCCGCATGAAATCTCGCTGACAACCTGAACTACATTTTACAGATGCTTGCTTACAAGAGTCCCTGTTGCACTTGGGCAAGAGAAAGTCCATAAATTCAATTTGATCTATCTATGTGCATGGAGCACTTATGTGAATAAAAACTTTAAAAAAAATTTTTTGAATAAAAAAAGAATTAGTCGATAAGGTAAACATTTTAGTTTTATCCCTATAGAGTATATTGGCATTTCTATAGAGTACTTATTGTGAGAAGATATTAAATATAACTGTTAGGTCTTTTGGACACATATTCGCCAATAACGACCAATTGATAGCATTTCTGCAACTACAGTTGTAAACGTAATTTTTACAATAAATAAATGATATAGTAAAATGATATAGATGGAAGGAATTGGAAATTTTAGAAATGTATATTGGACATCAATACAAAATTAAGTATGACGCCCACACTTATGACACGCTTGATTATTGAAAGAATCTTATTGAAGCATATGCAAGACTTTAATTTCTGGGCATCACTTGCAGTAATACAACCAACAAATCATTTTCTGTTCATTATATATTGATCGATATAAGCTCTTCGATTGACGTGTAATATTTTTTTTATCATTTTTATGTTTTCACCATAATTTATAACTTGAAAAATTAGATTTTCTATTTTACAATTTATTTTTCTACCTTGTTTTTATCTTTTAATTTTTTTTATTACTTTGTGTCACTAAAAATTATTTATATTTATATTTTTTTCCGTCAATAATCGCTTGTGTGGTCAAAGTGTATGTTAATGCAAGGCTGAGCTAAGTTTACAGAATCCGTTTTTCAGATGAATTGCAAAAAAGTTGAACATTGAATTCTAAATCAATGAAAGCACGTCTGACATTGATTCACGATATCTCAGACATCTCCCCTATTAGCCTCCTAAATGTATCGTTTGTCAGGAAGATATGCTTCAGCACATTCAATATGATATTTTTGCAGCAACGTAATATCAACTGTTGTCCTGTGTTGTGGGATTTTTTGACAAGAGTTATTTTTTGAAATTTTATAGAAGTCTTTCATACCATACCTAATATTTTGAAAAAACCTTCCTATGTTATCAAAACTGGATTCGTGCAATCGTTCAGCTTAACGTTTAAAATAGTCAATAGTTTTGTTTACTGAAATCGAGTTCTTCATTTCTGGGCGTTAGAAAAGTGGATGCTAACATTTCAGAACACAAAAGACACTTAGATTCCACTTCCCCACCAGACGTTAATGCAGTAAAACCAAATTCCAAGTATGAGTCTTCATATTTTTTTTTTAATGAAATATGAACATCTATAAAATCAGGCCAGAAAACAATAAAAATAGCAATATGTTACGCAAAACGATCCAGTGAGCGATCGCTTCTTGGTCCCCATGTAACTGCTTCGAAATTTCCCAGGCTAGAAGGTGATGAAATGAATCAGAATTACAAACAAGGTAATTTGATTTGATGAAATCAGTTCAGTTATTCGCTGAAATTTTCTGAAAAAGTGCAGAGAACCCAGCGACTGAGTTTTTCATTATCAATCTCAGTGCCGGAATAAATGGGGAGGGTTGGCGTTAGGAAGGGCATCCGGCCATAAAAAATTTTTCCCAAGATGAGTCTCAATAAAATTTCTCAGGCAAAGGCTAGGACGTATCCCATAGCGGTCTCAGAGTAGGAAGCCTGAACCTCGGTACTATGAAAAAGCAGAGAAGTTGTGGAATTGATGAAGATGAGTTTACATATATGGTGTATACAAGAGACTAGGTGGAGGGGGTAATAAAGCGAAAGATGGCAGAAGGATACAAATTGTATTATAGTAGCGCAAAACCAGGTGGAAGAAGTGGAGTGGGGATAATACTCTCATCCACCATGAAAGAAAATCTTATAAGTGTTACTGGAGAAGGAGATAGGATGATGTATGGGAGAAATTCGTTAAACGTGATAGGTGCCTATACCCCCCACAACCTGAAGTTATAGAAGAAGAAAATAAGGCTTTTTGGAGAAAGTTAGAAAGCAAGTATTCCAGCAGAAGAAAGAATAATCTTGGGGGCAGACCGTAATGGCCATATCGGTCAAAATAGCAAAGGCATCGAAAGAAAACATGGAGATCATGGATATGGGCGCATATATAAAGATGGGGAAAGAGTGATAGAAGTCGCTAATGCAATGGATTTAATGATTGCAAATACATTTTTCAACAAAAGGAAAGAGCCAGGGGCGCACATCCTCAAAATTATTGGGGGGCGAAATTTTTTTCTTGCAATTTTCAAAATTAGTGGTCTGGAAATACCACGGGAGACCAAATATACTTTAAAATAGAGTGTATTCAGCGCATACCCTAAAGTCCTAAATGTATAAGACTACATTATATTTTTTTTTACAAAATTAGTGAATTTAAATACTATACTTCCAGCGAAAATATTTTAATTAAATTTGCATATCGAATATAGTGCGCAGAAAAAATGCTCCCGAAAAAAATGCCCCCAATTAAAAAGTAGGAAAAAATGCCCCCAATTAAAAAATAAGAAAAAATGCCCCAATTAAAAAGTAGGAAAAATGCCCCCAGTAAAAATGCCCCAATTTAAATTAGGAAAAAATGCCCCAACACAAAAAATTATTAATTAAAATTTTTAAAAAAGATATGTCAAATAAAGATTTTTTGTAAAAAAAAAGTTAACTTTTCATTTAAAACATTTAAAATTTAATTAAAGTAAACTAAAAAACTCAGCATACGACAATTTTTTAAATACAAAAAATTTTTTTATAAAACAGCAAATATTTTTGGACTTTGTGTGTATCAGAACACTTTCTAAATATAATTTGTATTTTAACTGATTTTAAGAACACATTCCCACAAATATGCACCTTTGCTATTGTTTTCAAGAACTTTATAAAGAAAAAACCCTATAGATTAAGAAATTTTAGGAATTTAGCCTTTCAAAACGGTACCAAATAAAAATATTTATATAATTATATAAAATCCTGAAAATCAAAAATTAGACGGGATTTTTTCTTACTTTTTAATTGGGGGCATTTTTACCTACAACCATCGAATATACATTAGTTTTAAAAAATCCAAAAATATTAGGGGGTGGAATAGACTTTTCATTTGAAAAATGAAGTAGTCTACCAGGCACATTACAGGAATTGATGAAAGGAAATTTGATTCATAGAGAAAACAAATAACTGAAGGTTGGATAGTTTTATATCAGTGAATGTAGTCTAAAGGCAAAGAGTCTACTAGACAACCTGTGATGTTTATATGAAAAAATGTGATTGATTCAGGGGCAAGGGTATAAAACGAAGTTATAATTGTGCAAACAAAAATAAAACAAAAAATTAAGATCGCATTATTTCATTATACAAGCTACAAAAAGTAAAATAACTGTTAACATTTTGCAATGATAATTTGCCTTTTATAATAACTTTTAAGGAAAAAAAGTCTATCAGAAAAAGTTATAGAGCTCCAACAAAAACTAAAAAATTTTAGTGCATAACTTAAGTTTTTTGAAAACTAATTTGACGTATCCCCTACAGCATACTCTATCTATGGGTGGCATGGCAGGTTGGTTGAGATGATGGACATAGCACGGAAGCCTCTGGATTCGATTCCTCATTGATACGAATTTCTTCATAGTTTGACATAAGCGGTACATCAGTGTCTGGTCAATGAAAATACATCCACTGCACCACTCAAAATTAAAAAATTTGCTACATAATTAACATAAGAGAGAAAGGAAACAAAATAAACTAATAAAGCAATTTTCACTATTTTAAAATGGAACCGTCTGTTCTCAGAATAATTTCAAAATAATAGGAGGCATAAAGAATGAGAGTTTATTTGATATTTTCAAGTTTTTATAAGCAGCAAAAGCCAACGTTAAAGTAGCTAGCCCTTATAATTAAAAAATTATTTAAATAACGGTCGACAGACATTTCGCCCCCTGACAGATTGTCTCATAGGCTATTAGTATCATCCATCTTTGCTTATTATATGTGTAAAATTATTAAAAAAATTTATATTCTTGTTTATTTTATCTCTATTAAATTATTTCAAATCAATCAATTTATCTCTTAATTTTTTAGAATTGTCCATGAGACAAAATGTCTTATGAAAATAACGGGGCGAATTGTCCATGAAACAAAATGTCTTATGAAAATAATGAGGCGAACTGTCTTATGAAAATAATGGGGCGAAATGTCCGAGGACCAAACTAACATAAATCAAAGTATACGAGAAAAGAAAATCATTGCGTTTTTTTGAATATTTCTGTCTACAAATAAAATTCTGACAGCTGTCATAAATAGATCAAGTACATTTTTAACAACTGAAACATTTTGTTTCGATATTATATTTTTATTATAATAATCAACAAATTTTCTTAAAAAAAGTGATTTGATTATGTACAGTGTTACTTCGAATCGTGAATATCGAATTAGTCGAATCGAACATTATAAAAATATCTCTGCTCAAATATTAAGCAAATAGGGTATTCTTGCTTTTAAACTGAATAGATAGTCAAAATAATCATTCCAAAATAAGTATTGAAAAAAATTTCTTGACTTGAAAAAATTAAAGTTTTCAAATGTTACAAAATGTAGCAAACGTAGTGATAAAGATTAAGTGACTTTTGTTGAAAAAGTTCTTAGCGCGAGTCTAACAATATTCATTGATATAAAATTGTAACGATTGAAAACTATTTTAATTTAACTCTAAATGCAAATTAGACAGAAGCAGTGGTGTAGTCAAAAAAAAGTTGATAGAAGAGCACAATTTTAAAACAAAAAACTTGCGCAACATTATTTATACATTCTTGACCCTTTCATTGGAGAAATTTTCAAAAACTGCTATCGCATAAGATGCATGGGGCACCATGCGGTACAAAGGAGTGTGGGCACGGCCCCGCATGCCCCAGCCTAGCTACGTCACTGGAGAGAAGAAAGCTGAATGAGATAGGAGAGCTTAACAAGAGAAGAGGGCTTGAATGAAATAAGAGAGCTTGAGTGAATGATTGAGTTTTAGCAGAGAAAGCGGAAGAGAAAATAGAATCACTGACAGAAGATGAGAAAATCTAGTGTATCATCAACATGTGTTTGCAAATACTACAGAGGAGACACTGTGATAAACATTGCTTACTTATTGTGTGGATATTAAAGCAATGGATTATTATTATATAGCTCTCACGCATCGTCTGTAAAATATGTTCGATAGAAAAAATGCGATAGGAATTTCAGAGCAGCTTGGCGGCATTCCTTCTATGCGATCATCATACATGTTTTATAAACAAGCAGCAACTCTTACTTATATAAAATTATTGGGGGGCGAAGGTCAATTTCGCCCCCCCCCCCCTCCGGATGTGCGCCCCTGAAAAGAGCATATCATCACCTACAAGTTGGTTCTGATGCATCACTGATAGATTATTATCTTAGATGCATAGAAGGTCGAAGATAAACGAAGTAATAGACTGCAGGGTAATTCCAGGTGACCATGTGGCGCCGCAACTGCTGGTTCTAAGTCTTATGTTAAATACTCCAAGACCTAGAAAGAAAAGTGGTGAGAGATAAAGTGGAGAAAATTAATTGAAGTAACAAAGCGAGAAGAATTCAAGAAAAAGGTATTAGAAAGAGTGGATGATGGCATACAAGATGTAAATGGTTGGTGGGAGGAGAACTCAAAAATGGCAAAAAGTACAGCTATGGAAGTTTTAAACATCTGGTAAACCTTTTAGCGTTGGGCAGAATTGGTGGTGGAAACAAAGTATACAAGACAGAAAATTGCAAAGATAAAGTGGGAGCAAGCAGATAAAGTAGAATATGCAAGCAAAGAGGTAAAGAAAGAAGCAGATTTGGCAAAAGCAGAAGCGTGTGAGAATATATATGGAGATCTAGAAACACCTCAAGGACAAAAGTAAGTATATTGGTTAGCAAAATGTAGAAATAAGTCTACGAAAGACATACAGCAGGTCAAAAAAATAAAAGATGTTGGAAGACAAAATCTTTCAAAAATGACAAAAAAAATTCGAAAGATGGAAGCAATATTTTGCGGGATTGCTGAATGAAGAAAATCACCAAGAGTACTTGGAAGATGGAGTGGCATGTGAAGGACGACCAATAAAAGATATAGAAAGAATGGAAGAAAATCTGGGAGAGAATTTTAGAAAACAGACTGGGGAAGAAGGTGGAGATATCGGAAGGTCAATTTGGATTTATTATGCCCCAAAAGGGAACAACAAATGGAATATTCATTCAAAGGCAGATGATGGAAAAGTATAGAGAAAAGCAAAGAGAATTACATGCCATGTTTATAGACTTGGAAAAAGCATATGATCGGATACCGAGGCAAGAAGTATGGTGGTGTTTAAGAAAGAAGCTGGTGACAGAGAAATATGTTCGGTTGATTATGGAGATGTATAGAAGTGTGAGGACGCGAGTGAAAACAGTGGCAGGCGAAACAGAGAAGTTTGATGTTACGATAGACCTACACCAGAGCTCGGGCCTTATCAACGGAGTGTTTGATGTATTGACAGAAGAAATAAGGAAAGAATTGCCGTGGGAGATGGCATACGATAATAATGAAGTTGGAGTTAGGTGAAACAAGACGAGAAGTATCTTGCAGAATGGAGTAGGGTATTGGAAAGTCGAGAGCTAAGAATAAACAAAAATAAAACAGAATACTTAGTGATGAAGTAAAAAAATGAGGATCAAGGCACAAATGAGAACATGAGGAGTAAAAATCTAGGACAGCCAAAAAAGAGTCTAAAGAACTTCAAATATCTTGGTTCAGCTGTGGTGGAGGATGGCAGCGAAGATATAGAAATAAACAGAAGAATCAGTATAATCAGTTTATCTCTAAACAATAATATATATATTCAAATGAATTGTTTGTTCTATTTATCTATTTCGTTTCAATTGTTTCGTAGTAACGCAACGATTATACTAGCAACGTTACCATGTAGTTTAGTGAGTGTAGATTTAATCTAAGAAACGTGTGCGAGATATTTAATATATATTGATATATAGATTGTCTTGAGTACTACACAAAGGCGTTGATAAGCATTGGCATCAAAGAAAATGGGAGAAACTCAAACCTGCCTATAGCAGCCGCCCAAGGGAAACGACAAAAGTGCCCACTATAGACAGGTCAATAATCATTTTCAATTTCTATATTTGCATTGTACACTAGCATACATACTCTATGCAATTCTATAAAACGGCTGGCAAATTTTTTACTTCATTTTATTTTACTTCTGTTTTTTAAAACTTAATCATGGGACTGAATATTTTTTTCATTTAAAATTCAGATATGAATCCTAAAACAACGCATTACTGAGGTCTGCATGGCCTCCTGTCTCTGTTGCAGACATTCTCGCTGGACTGTGTCTGTTAAGTCAGTGCACCTCTCTAATCAGCAATGCTTCTACTGACATCTACAAGACTCTTATGCTTGAGTTGGGACTGGCTGCTCTGTATCTCCTCTTCTTTGCTGTTTTCACCATCCTCTCGGTTAAATTCAAGCCGACGATGAAAGTCCTCAACAATTGAAGCCTAATCAGGATCAGTTCTCGCAAGCCAAGCGTGGATTGTCACCAAGTCTTTCAAGGGTATCAATCCGTGCTTGGCCTTGATCGACCTAATCTTCAACGTACTGAGGACCGATACCACACCTGCAAAAACACTTCTGTATCGTTTAAGGTGTCCTTCAGTAGATAGCCTGGAGAACATCAGTAAAATCATTAATATATAAACCATTTTCAGTTCCATCGCACCTTTTTACAATTCCGCTTCATCCTTTTTGCAATTCCGTATCATCCTTTTGGAATTCGGAAATGCATTTTTACAATTTTTACTACATTTAAAATTTAACCATTATTTTTGTATAAAAAGATATTTTAATCATTCAAAAACAAAGTATTTTAAAGAATAACTTTAAAACAAGCTAAAAAAAATGAATTTAAACTATTTAAACGAATTCCTGACGAATCACTCCTTTTTGTATGTTCCTTGCTATGTGAGAAAATCAATTCTGACAATTGTTACAATTTATTGTCTTTATTGATAGGGGGCGTGAGTAAGGTTGGTAAGATACTGGCTTTCGATAACTCAAGATCCGGTTCGATTCCGCATCAAGCCCACTTTCCTAATAGTTGGATACAAGCAGCTCAATTGTGACTTCTCGATGAAAACACCCCACGCTACCTTTACCTTTTATTGATAGCTCAACAATTTGAGCTGAATGTTCTTATACATTTCTTTTACCTAAAAGGTTTTTGGCATTTTTTGATTTTGGAAAAGGATATTCAATTGCATTGAGCATATAAGAATGTGACGATAAATTCTCATTTAAAAATGTCAATCAAAATCTTAAATTAAATAAAATAGTTGAAATGCATTGAACTAAAAAACAACTTTTTGAAAAAATAAACCTGTTTTTAATTCTTCTTCCATAACTGGATAGATATGGTATGAATAGACAGGACCGGGATTCGAACCAAGACCATCTGGATCGAGATCCTACGTTCCTACCACTAGGCCAACAAATTTCTAATTTTAAATTGTCAATTTAGCTATTAAATTCAGGCCGATTTTCTCATTTATTCAGTATTCATCTCATTAATGGACCAATAAAATTAGACAATATTTAAGAAAATTTATACTAAAAGCAGCTTATTTTTTCGATAAATTTGTTCAAAATAATTTGATTTTGAATAACTAATTTTTCTTTAAAATAATCGCTAAAATTTAGAAAATACAAAAAAATTTAGAAAATATGTAACAAAATTGAAAAAGGCTGAAACCAAATTATTGCAAAAAAGCGTGACGAAACTACGTAACGGTGTTTTGCTAATCAAGGGAAACAATAAGCCATCTGTTCTTATTGCTTATTCTGCACAACTGAATTTAAAACTTATGTTAGAAATATTAAATACGATGAAGATAAATGGCATATATGTTGAAACCTCAAAACTTTAGCTTTAGTGATTGGATTGCAAAGCGCTTATACCAAGTACTGTTGCTTTCTATGTGAATGGGATAGCGAGGCAAGATTCGCCTTGCTACCCTTCTTGCGAACTACAATAAAAAAAATGGAAATCGTGGGAGATTTTAACTCTAGATAAAAAAAAAAGATGCCAAATATCCAAGTCTGGTATGGCCAGGAAAATTGTTTTACCCCCTTTCCACATTAACCCGTTTACGATCGGTATAATCAGACGATATCTAGTATAAAGCAGATTTGTATTAAAAGGTATTGATAAACGCAGACGATTCTATTTAAAAAGTGTCACCTATAGGTGACGTTGGTTGTATTTGGGTTAAACCAGGAATACTAAAAATCTTTGTAAAGACAAATGAAAGAGAAGGGTTCAAGTAATTTATAAACGGTATAAACATAAAAGCGCTCTAATCTAATAGAAAATATAATACTTCTACAAATCACAAAGAATTTTAACATGATTTACCATTGGGATCTAAAAGCCTCCAAGCTTTCCAAATTTTTATTTTAGTAAATTATCCTTTTTTAGTGTGCAAATTAGTGCTCTGCGCGGGGCGGACAACCGCGCGGTTTTTGCGGGACCCGCACCCGCGGGGCGGACGTGGGTTGTCCACAGCAACATTTTTGCGGGGCGGGCCGGGTGCGGGTTTTATTAATATAGTGCGGACAATCTGTGGGTTGTCCGAATTCACTTTTATGCAAGTTTTATGAGTAGCCTCTTTGCATAAAATAAACTTTTTTGCAAATAGTTTATTTTTTATTGCTATGTGTTGCGTATATTGGAAAGAGATTTGCATTGAGTAAATAGTGTGGATGAAGTGAAATTGTAATTGAAATAGAAAGGTATGACAGGTTTGATTGGCGTCATTGATGCGTGGAAGAAGAAGGAGAAAAAAACAAATAATAAGAATGTCGTATTTTTGAAATATCCATTATAAAATATTATTCAATAATTCATTTTTTTGTTGTTTTCTATCGCACATTTTAAATAGCAACGTTAACATCTCAGAAAGTTTCATCTCATTTGAAATCTGGCTTATATAAAATAAAAAGTGTAAATGGATTGAAATCGGAGGTCTGGAAAACGTTTGGTATCGTGGTAAATGAGAAAAACACGGATTTGGATTTTGTCGTTTGGAAAGTATGCTTTCAAGCTTTCGCTTATTGTGGAATAAAAACAGGTACTTCTATTACGAAAACATTAAACTGGCATGCGTCCGTTTTTAAGCTAAAGATCTTAGACAATTTGAAACGATTGGTTGTGGTGGATTCATTGACTTAGTTCAAGAGGTAAACTCTAACACTTTCTTAAATTTGTAAAATTATTTTATATGAAAAAACAAACTACAAATTAAAATAATATAAGCCAAAAATACAAATTTGAAAAATCAAAGGGCTAATCTTTTGTGATTGTATATTGAAAATTTAAAATATTACACTTGTTGATGAGACAATTTGTTTATTTAGATCAGACAACTTGGCAATGAAATTTTTTTCAGACAAAAACTTATTTGTAAAAAAATTAATAATATATTTAAAAGTAATATAGTATATCTAAAAAATTTTTCCAAGCATGTTAAGGATATAAATAACATTTAATTAGCTTTGTATTATTTCGATAAAATGCGGGTCGGGTTCGGGTGCAAATTGATAAATGCGGGGCGGTGCGGCTTCAAATTGAAAAAATGCAGGGCGGGGCGGAGCGGGTGCAAATTGAATAATTGCGGGGCGGAACGGGTGCGGACAACTTTTTACAACCCGCGCAGGGCTCTAGTGCAAATATAATACAAAATTCAAATTTTCAGAATATTCTGTGATCATTATGCTGTTTGAGTAGTTTGTCGTATGTGTGTCATTATATGTATTGCCTACCCTTTTTGTAAGATAAGCTTGTCTCAGATTATTATTATTGTCACTGCTTGGGCAGTTGTTTCATTCATAATAGATCTTTTTATCATGCTGTATCATTGAACTATTCTATACAGATCTCATTATATATTTTTTGTGAGATTGAGTTCCTCCCATGCCTTTTTTCAATTTTATTACTTCAACATTTGTAAAGCTCATAAAGCATTATAAAATTCTTGCCAAGCCTGTTTTGTGAAACTATTCCTTCATATTTTCAAAATACTTTGCTATGTGTCAATTGATTCTTTCTCTGAAAGTGACTCAGAAATTCTTTGTAAATCTAAAAAAACACGTGCTAAATATGATTTCTTCTTCTGTTTATGTCTAAACTTCGAATTCTCCTGTCGATAAGAATGAAAGTTTTCTTTCTAAAGATAAAGTAGAAGAATGGTCATCGAAGCATGTCCTTTCAAATAAAAGGTTTTTCGAATTAAATTATTAGAAAAATCTAAAGAACAAAATCAAAGTTGTTGTGAAATGGATTTTGAAGAAATGAAAAAGTTTGTTGGTTTGCTTTACCTGATAAGAGTATATAACGGTAAAAATGAGAATGTTTGCCAACTCTGGAGTGTTGATGACGGAAAAGCGATCTTCAATAAAAAAAAATGAACAAGCAAAGATTTTAAAAAATACTCCGTTTTAGGTTTGACGATTCACACGCTCGAAAAAGAAGAATGAACGTCAAGAAAAGTTGGAACCAATGGAAGAAATTTTTCAGTCATGGGAAGAAGCTTTGAGAGATGCTTACATACCTAGAGCTCATATGACAGTTAATGAACAGCTGGTGACGTTCGAGGAAGATGGCAGTATATTCCGTTCATTTTCTATATTTCTCCCTGATTTTTTTCCAGAAAAATGTGATGATAAGCATGGAGAAAGATTCCATCAGAATATATCAGTCATTGTAAAAAGATATCAAGACAAATGGGGCTCAAATATGTTAGCAGACTACTGTTGGAGGATTGCTAAAGAGGAACCGCTTAAATAATATATAAGAATATAGAATACAAGAATATAGGAAAATTTTGATGTTTTTAAATTTTCCCAACTTAATAAAGGATAATTGGTAATGGAATGAATACTTAGTTGAGACCTTTACCTTACCTTATTAGTTGATTTGTGAAAACTGTAAAGCTTCAAAATAAAAAGAACCGACATGTTCCATTTTTTAAGAATCAGCATCGTATAAAACTTTAGTATCGTCCTGTACTGATCAAGGCATTACTTCAAGAATCTGTTATAATTGTAACATGCACATTTATTCTGGACTTCAAGGCACTGTTTTATTATTAATCACTTCTAGCATGATTTAAGCACCTTTATCTCATTCTGAATCTAATCTACAATAAAGCGTTTTCTGTTATTACTACACATTCCATCACCATAGGAATGGATTATTTTAATATGGCTATTGGCAATAGTTTGATGACAAAGGATCCTTCACTATGAAATTACTTTCTAAAATTAAAGTTCAACTGTTTTCACATTTTTAAAAGTAGTTCGTCTTAAATGACACGATTTAACTTCTTTCTTTGCATCCATATAAAATCACTTTTCTGCAAAAATAAAAAATTTTATATTCACTTTCGATGTCATCAATTTTAAATAATTAAGCTATTTGATGTTCTCATCTCATTCCGCAAATACTCAAAAGATTATAAGAAATAATTAAACTTCGTTCATTTCTGGTTTGAAATGGCCGTTAATCAACAGTTCAACCCTCATTTTTAATCAAGGCTTGTTTGGTCTTTTTTCACTTTCTTGATAAAAAAAAATAGAAGGATTTTAATTTATCTTGTATAATACAGGCGAAAGATTGTCTCTCAAAGTTAGCCTTCATTTGGTTCTTTAACGCATCAAACAATTTCTACGACATGTCTCCAGATTAAATTCATCAAAGTTTACGAAACTAGTAAAAAAGACAAAGTAATTTATTATTTCCAACTCGATATCATTTTATATTGATATTTTAATTTAGGAAATCAAAAAAATCAGAATCAGGTGGGAAGAGATACCGTTTTGAACTATACAGAACCGTTGCATTAACATCCTTTACCCATCTTTTTATCATATGTTATATTATAACAAAATAATATAATGTGATGTTTTACTATTATATAAAATAAAAAATTTCTTAATTCGTCTGAAATTTTTTTTTTTCAAAAATTCGTCTTAAAATTTTTGATTTAAAAGGCATGAATTTATTTCAGAGTAAATAATTATAATTAAAATGGCTAAAAGAAAAAAATTTATATTTAATAAAGATCTACAAAAAGAATTTGAGTTTATTAAACTTGATAAGAGGCTTAATGCGCGTACTAAAGTGTTCTCTCAACGCCCGAAATATTTATTTCTGGTTCACATGGAGGAAGAACGACATTAACCCCTTAATGACCAGAATAATCAGACGATATCTAGTATAAAGCAGAAGATTTGTATTAAAAGGCATTAATAAACGCAGACGATTCACATTTTTGTTTTGATTCACATTTATGAAGAAAAGAAATTCATAACACAATTAATTTTTTTCGTAAAAACAAAAAATTTCATTTAGCCCAATTTAAACATAGAATTGTTAAAAAGGCCGTTCTATTAAAAAGTTTGAAGGAATTAAAATTGAGGGAACAAGTAGATAAAAGAGTAAAATCTTTTTTTAGAAAAATGAATACAAATTAATGTTGCGGTTTGTCTAAATTATAAAAATAAACAATATCTCCATACTTTGTAAAGAATTTTGAACTTAAAAACTCTGTTATGGTTGATAGATGTTTAAATCAACAAACCAGGACAAACCTGCACCAGTGGGAGATTGGAGCTCGTGGTTTCCAGCCTTCTCCTCCATTTTTGTTAAAGGCTCACTCCCAATTTTACTATCATAAAAATTTTAAATTAATCCATGTCTTAAATAAATTTTTCAAGGTGATAATCAACTTCACTTCGCTATAATGAAAGTATGTTGCGATGTCTCAAGAGCAAAAAAGCTTTTAAAATAGTGTATGTTTATAAAAAACATGTCGTTGGTAGAGAATAACAGGAAACAAAATTAAAAAACATTTAGAACAGTGTTGGTTGCAGTTCCGGATTAACATAGTAGCAGATGTAGCAGCTGCTACAGGCCCCGCGCTTAGTTGAAAAATGCGTCGAAGTTTTCCTCAAATCTCCTTTTATATTTCCTCCTTAGAATACATTTTTGCTCTTCAATTTTGTGGGTTTTATCTTTTTTGTAAAATCTAGATAAATTTTATTAAAAAATTTTTAATTCCTAACTATCATTTGTAAATTTTATCGATCTGCTACAGGCCCCGCACTTAATAGATCCGGGACTAGTTGGTCGTGTCACTTATATTGTACAACAGCGAAAACTACTAATTTTCAAAATTTGTTGGAATTGTTTAAAAGCAAAAACTTAAAAATGCTTTAAAAGTAAAGTCAAAAATGCCTCAAAAACTACAAGATTCGATTACATACTCTACTTTCCTGCATAGAAAAAATCCAGTCTAAATGGAATCAATATCAGATCAATACTAAATTTTAACATGTTTGGTCATAGGGGTCAAAAATTAAGGAAAATTGGTTGATGTTATTTGAGAAGGATCCCTAACTGCATTTATGAATATAGTATATTTTTTACATCAAATTGTGAGCAAAAAGGCAGCTTTCATTAAAATGCTGTTATATGTACAAAGCGCTATGCATAACATACAAAGGTTCTTTTGTTCTTTATAACTTTAATATAAACATGAATTTCTTTCTTTTCGTTTCGATGATAAAATCGGTGAAAAATACAAAATTTGCTGATACTAATACACATGCCGATCAAACACAAAAAGCCAATAGCGATCTAATCGGCACATCACTTCAAAGAGCATAGGCATTCTTTTAGCTAAACTAATAAGGATTCATTTATTCTTTTAAAACTTACATAAATAAATTTTACAAATCTTATTTATCGCTTTTGGTAAAATATCAACAATTCTTCTTACAATAAATGCTGTTAAAAATATTTATAATCTTTACCCAGGCAAAACTTTTTTATATTAAAGTTTTAAAATCTATCTTATTTTGGGGCAATAAAATTGGGTCTAAACACTAACCAGCAGGAATGAATTTTTTTTATTTTACGTTAAAATTAGTTTGTAAAGGAGGAAAAATCAGTTTATGAGTAGAAAGCTTTTAGGGAAAAAAATTTCACTTTTGGAAAAAATAGGATGGTACTTTCCTGTTGTCGCCCCACCACCTATCGCTCTTCTACCACGATAAATATTCTTGTATTGTTTTAACCTAACCTACATTAAACTTACTATATATCATTAATCAAAACCTTTTTCATAGAAAAAAATCAATCAATACATACGTACCGGAACGACTATATTTTCCGATGAGTGGCGTGCCTATCGTACAATTAATGATGAAGGTGTTAAAGGGGTGCCAAATTACCGACATCAGACAGTAAATCACAGCCGCAATTTTGTGGATCCCAAAACCAGAGTCCATACTCAACATATTGAGCGTGTGTGGCGTTCTGCAAAGGTAAGAAACAAGAGGCAATGTAGAACTAATCGAGAGATGCTATTTGGATATTTAGCTGAGTTTCTTTGGCGTCATTCATCTTCGATTATATATGGTGCCTGGTGGTAATATGTTTGATGCGATTCTTTTTATGGTTGAATTTTATCCACCTACAGATTAAAAGATTTTTCACTTGTTTTTTTAATACATTTGTGTACTTTAATACATGTTTTATAACATTTAGGGGTAGTGGGCGATAACAGGAAAGTACCAATAGGATAAATTCAGTTTATGAATCGTATTGTTTTGTTTTAGATATAAAGGTTATAGACAATAATTTGAACATCTTTTTAAATACAATGTAAGAAAGACACTAATATACAAATAATTATTGGAACATTTAAATAAATTATGTTGAAGAAAATAGATAAAAACAATTTGCTTGCAACACAAAGTAGAAATGTCTAAAATTCAGGAAATCTTTCAATGATTACCCAAAAATTGAGATTCACAAACGACCTTGAAAATGGTATATCTCATGACACTTTTTGGAGATTTGAAACAGAAAAGTTTATGTTGAATAATAATAAATTTTTAGTCAAAGTCGCAAAATTATATATAGGTGGTGGTCATGTTAAAAAAAGTATGCATAATGGAGTTGCAGCCTCAAAAATTACAAATAGGTGAAGGCAGAGTAGGCAAATATATTTCCGTCCCCAAAACCCTGCTAACCAGAGCATTTTGTGAGCGATCCTTTTCAACATTAAAACGAATTCTCTCCAATAAAATGTGTTAAATTACATTTAAAAAAAGCAACCTCTTTATATCCTTAAATTTAAGTAAGTACAGTAAAACATTAAAAGAAAGCATTGAAAAGAAAGATGTTCAAAATTTTTGGCAAAAAACTAACAGACTGCAGCTTTTTTAATAAAAAATTTATTTTACAGTTTTTAAGAGATATTTGGAAGACTTGGATTTTTTAAAAAGAATACGCATCCCCTTCAATTTCTTATTTTCACTATGCCACTACTCAAAACTAGAAGAAAGTAACATTTTATACTAATAAGTATATTTGGAGCTAATTATTTGGAGCTAATTATTTGGAACGAATACAACATTATATACATTTTTTGTAAAAAAAATTAATAACACAGAAATATTAACAAAAAATCTAAATACTTAAAAATTAGTAAATATATTAAAAAAAACTATTTAAAATGCCACGAATGGTAAAAACTAATGATAAATAAGATAAAAATCGTTTAGTATTTTATATTCTAAACATGTAATTATTCATTTTGTATATAAAATTAAAAATAAATACATCTTATTAGTTTGGAATAAAATGCTTTACTCAATTTTCATTTTTAACGACGGGCCATTATATTTTTTTAGTCGTTAACACAGAAAAACATAATAAAGAAATTTATCAAATATTTCTATACATTAAACAAAGATTATAGCACTTACTAAAACTTATAACTCTTTTAAAAAATTTAATTTTCTTTAACTTTAAAGTTTATCTTTTTAAGGTTAAAATAGAATTTTGGCCAATAAATATACAATGGAAGCCGGTTAATGTAATCATGTTGGGAGTGTTCAATATTTTGGCACTTTTTCTCGATAGAAAAAATAATATATCGAGATTTCTCGAGAATTCTCGAACTTTTTTGAAGTTTAACAAATCTAAAACCCATCTAGAAAAATACAACTTTCAATAATTTAAACTTATTAAAAATTATCAAAAATTTCAGAAAAATTTATTTATTTTGAAAGTTTAAAAAAATTTCTTAAAAAAATCAAGCTATTGATACTTTTGTCACTAAGCTTTGTTCTAAGCTTAGTGACAAAAATCCCAGCAGAAGAAAATATTCTTTCAGACTCCGTTGATGTTGGTGGAATACATTTTAAATTATTAAACAAGTTTTCGAGTTGAATTGACATTTTTCCTGTTGCTTCAAACGCTTCTACATCTTTAGAGTAACGAGTATTTCCATTATTAGTAAACATTTTATACTTTTTTTCACTTTCCACTTGAATTTCTTCATTTATATTTATGCTTTCGTTTTTGTTTTTTCCTTCTTTCTTTAACAAATTGATCAAAAGTTCACGAACTTGGTGTGGGTCTAAAAGTGTCAAACTTTTGATTGATCTTTGATAATAATTTTTGCCAGAATTTAAATATTCTAAAAGACTAATAAGTTCTACGTTTCTTCTGAGACTTATTCTGGAAATAAAAGAATCTTTAACTTTTGAAGACAAAGCAGTACTAAGAGAATCTAGCTCCTCAAAGATGAACTCAAACGCAGCTTCAGCTGTCAAAAGATTTGAATCCCTACTACAGATTCTTTCAGAAGCAATTTTGATCGGCTTCAGAGTATTCATAAGATCACATAAAAACTTGGTTTCAGATTTGGAAACTGAAATGTTTTCTTTTGTCAATTAAGCTTTTTGCAACACAATATTTTATTTCAAGAAATCGTTCTATCATTAAAACTATACTGTTCCATCTTGTTTTCGAGTCAAAAACAAAATTTTTTCTCTATTGAATTCATTTTTCACATAGTTCTGTAAAATTTCGTTTTTCAATGGAGATTTTTTAAAAGTTTTAATGATTTTCCTAAGTTTTTTTTAAATTTCTTTAAAATTTATATCCATTACTTTTCATTTAACGAAAATTGTGTTATTTACAAAAAAAGATATATTCTTAATTGTATAAACATAACTGAACTAAACAATATTATTTATTACATTCTTTTTTATATTACTTTGATGACTTTATCAAGCACTCAGTTTTTACAAACTAAATAGATAAGTCAACCAAAAAATTAAAAAATTCCAAAGTTTGGTTTTAACTATATTGAGAATTTATCTTTGCTTATATAAGATATATTTTATCATGTCTAATTATTTAAATCATTAAGTGTTTTTTATATTCTACTAAAATATTTTAACTTAGTTTTCTTGTTCTGTATACATTTTTTTTAGTTTTCCAGAAATGCAATAAAATAACGTAACTTTGTATGACACCTTAGCATTAAAAATGTAACCTTAGGCTTTAAGTTTTAACCTTTAACTCTTATTTTTAAAATAAAAACATCAGACTTTTTCAAAATTATTAATTGTAAAAATATTTTATCTAAAACAAAACTAAATATTTATAATGCGAGAATTCTCGATAAAAATATAAATATAAACTCTAGTTGGGACACATAGTTTTTGATAACAATAAGCGACTGATAACATTAACCCTTTGACAAATAAAATTAAAACGTAACAATTTTGTATTGTTGAATCAGTGATTTGTATTAAAGATTTTATTATCATTTGTATAACATCAAAGAATTAAAACTTTCTTTTCAACTGCATTTATTTCATTTTTATTATTGTCAAGTTTAGCTATAACTAATGCAGAAATTTCTGTGTAGTTATTAGCTTTTAAAATTTTTATAATATCTTGATCGCAATGCTGAATTAAAGTCGTAGTGTTAGAAGACAAGTATAATAATTTAATATTTTTGTATGTCAAATCAAGGTTTTGTTGTACGGGAAAATAGTCTACTAACAAAATGATTTTACATCAAAGTTTCATATCCCAATTGATAAGCCATCTTTTAAAAATGAGTTTGGACATCCAAGAGTTAGGATTTGACTAGTAATTAAGAGGTAAATTTTGAACATCTTTGAAACACCGTGGATGCTTTCAATTTAAAAGCCGGCTTTCTTTCCAGTCATACTAACGCAACAAAGAATAATTAACTTTAAACGGCATTATATATTAAACTATTATTAGATATATAATTATATAACTTTATACACTATTTCATCTTTTTAATGTCTACGTTAATTTAACGTGGTTTTTTATCAATCCTTTCTTCATATTTGCTCATTCTCTGTCGACTTTTGTCGCATATCATATCAGTAACACTAAAACTAAGAATGATGACAAGAATTAGTTACTATTTAGTAAAGATTACATTTATTCAGATGTTAGGATAACATATTTACATTCATATTAAGTCAAATCATGGTGTACTTTTATACTGAATATAAATATGGTAGGTAGGTAGGTAGGTAGGTAGATTTCAAAGCACTTTCCAGCGTGAGCTGATATGCTCGCGTAAGCTTGAGAGTTGGTTAAGGAAGATGCAGATGTTGGTAGAGATAGGTTGTCCTAAAAGTAGAAGAGAAAAGCAGATTAGTTTGTTATAGGGTTATGGACGGTGGTGAGAGTTGTTTCAATGGTGTCAATGAGGGTTGCTAGGGATTTTAGTAGTGTTGGATGTAACAGAAGATCTGAGAGTGTTGTTGGAGATCTGTTAAGTAAAGAAAGGCAGCGAAATAGAAGATCTTGGCGATGATGAGAGAAGATTTGACATGTGAATATGAGGTGGTATGGCGTTTCTATTGTGTCGCATCCGAAACGACAGTATGGATTTTCGCATATAAATATGGTATTAATTTAAAAAAAAAAATTATTTAAAAAACTCTGTAAATCTAGTTATTATTTTACTAATAATTTTAAAATTGTATATAGATTAAGATTTAAGACAACTTTTTCATTGAAGATTAACTTAAAAGAAAGCATAGTATATTTTCAATACTCGTAAAAAATGAACAAAAGTGGTTTTAAATCAAATATTTGTAAAATGTGAATACTTAAATTTTGTCGTTTAAGCTATTATTAACTTGTGATATATCAAGTTTTTACAAATTTTTTTCACTATCTTATTTTTTCATTTAAAAAACTAGGATACAACCCCGGGATATTTTTATTTTTTATGATTCTGAGAAATAAATGTAGATGTGTTAAAATCAAATTAGAGTATATTTTCCTATATGGGTATTTATAGATAAATTAATTAATTATTTATATAGTTATTAGTTTGTGTTTCTTATTTTGTCTCGTAGAGAAGATCATTCTTTACAGAAATCTACATTTTGGCTCTATAAAACATGCATATATTATTTTTGACCGATCTATTTGAAAATAGAACCTTTAAGCTACTTTCTGGCTTATTAAGACATAGAAAGACGCTTATACCAAATTGATAACAGATAGATATCTTTTTAAATTTTCAGCACAAATATAATCTGATATGTTTTTAATATACCAATATTATTATTAGTAATTAAATTTTTAGATAGATGATTTGACAGGGTGAAACCCAAAACAGCTAGTCCCAAAATTACTAGTTCTAAAATAGCTTGTCCAAAACAACTAGTTCCAAAATATCTAGTATAACAAAATAGCTATTGCCATAATAGCTAGTATCCAAAATTAAATGTGGAAATTATTTAAAATTTCCCATTATTTCAAAATACATCATTTGAATGTCTCACCATAACTTACCTTTTTCTTTTTGCTGTTCACAATTTTTCAGAAAACATCATTTGAATGTCTCACCACAGCATACCTTTCAACATTCGAATTTTTACGTGGCATTACCTATATTATCAAATATTGAATAAATATACCTACGATTTTTTAACAAAACCGTGCTTTATGAATTTTAAATAGATTGTATTAATTTTTTAACTTTCTCTATAAAAGTTTTGACGTTGATGTTACCACATACGACCTCCTTTTTAATGTTATATAAATTTTAAATAAATTATATCAGCTTTACAACTTTTTTAAACCTAGAAATAGAAATCCTCTCAAGAGAGAGAGAGAGGGAGAGAGTTTATTTTGCAATACACATTAACAACATGGTAAAATAAAATATTTTTGAACAGAAAAAAAGGAGAACATAAAAAGAGAAGTATTTGATATATAAAAATATATGCAAGGAAGTTCAAAAGATCAATACTGACCTCTATGCATGATCTTCCCTAAACAATTATGTATTTAAAAAACGAGCAAATTATGAAATATATATATATATCCATGATTATAATCATGATAATTTTTATATTACAACTTAGTTATGAAAGATACGTTTACAAACAAAACAATTTAAAGAAGTGCATGATGAGATATATGTGGAATAAAAAAAATTTGATTGACCTTAAAAACTTGCGAAAATTCATTTCAACATCTTGAATGCGCGTTAAATGAGTATTCCAAATAACAACACTTCTAAACTTGAGAGAATTTTTTGACTTTGGCTTGTTGTAAGATGGGAGAACTAAGTTTGAGAATCGAAGATTATATGACGTTTTATTGTCAACCTTCAAGAACCAATTGTCAAACACTTTGGATAAGGAATATGTAAAGTAGTTAGCTAAAAATTTCAAAACTTGAAGTTTGTATATATCAGGAAACATTAAAAGATCGTTATCTTTGAAATAATTAGAAGTATGGGACAAATAAGGTAAGTCAAAAACTAAACGTATCGCCTTTTTTGCAGCCTTAATAATACCTCAAAATCTCGATATCCCAAATTATGAACACTGTAGTAAAGATGTGGGAGTAAAAAAGACTTATAAACTTTTAATCTTATTTTGCTTGAAAATAAATGCCGTGTATGTTTCAATACTCCAATAATACTATTAATTTTGCTATTTATTTGTTGTATGTGTAGATTCCATTTTAGGTTATCACTCAGTAAAAACCAAGCAAGTTAAATTGTGTAACTATATCGATTCCATACTTATCAAGATTTACTTTTTTTGTTTTTGAGTTTGAAAAATACATAGCTTTTGATTTTATTCTATTGTAATAGTCCATTAAAACTACACCATTCGAAAACAGTATTTATTGAAATATCCATGAACTTATCATAACTTTACAATTCATTATGACAGAGTCATTCAATTTCAAAAGTAACGTCAAATCATCAGCATAAAGAAGATGAGTATTGTAATTTGAAAAATGCAAATCATTGATAAAAATTGTGAAAAGAAGCGACCCTAGAAGAGATCTCTGAGGCACGTCTGATTCCACCCTACGTTCATCTGAAAAAATATTATTTATACACACTTTTTGTTTCCTGTTTTCAAGATATGATGGAAAAAATAACAAAGACTGACAATCAAAACCATATCTTTTCAATTTATACAGAAGGAGAGAATGTGAAATTACATCGAAAGCTCTTGAAAGATCGAAGAAAATAGATACAACTGCTTCATTTTTATCTAAAGAGGAAATTATAGAATCAAGAAAAAAAGTGTGCAAATGTTGTGTTGAGAGGAACTTTTTAAAACTAAATTGTTTATCATAAAACAAACTGTTTTAAGAAAAATAGGAATAAACTCTTTTGAAGATAATTTTCTCAAAATTTTTTGAAAACACACTTACTAAACTTATTGGTCTGTAGTTTGATAAAACTAATTTGTCCCCTTTTTTGTGAACTGGAACAACTTTAGATATTTTAAAGCAAGATGGAAATACAGAGTTATAAAGACATAGATTGAAAAAATTATACAAGAAAAGACAAATATAGTTTTTCGACCTGATTAACAGATATGCCATATATATCTTTGGAATCATTATTTTTCATTTCGTTTATTCCAATAATTATGCCATTTACAGAGATAATATCGAAGTTGAATACTTAGTTAACACTAGGCATGGTAGCATCAATTTTATCAAAAACAAAGTTTTTATCTATACTATGTTCTGTAAAGTGTTCATTAAAAGAATTGGCAATGTCTATATCGTTAAATACTACTTTGCCCTTAGATAAACTGATTTTATATTTTGTTTCTCTTTTTTGATAATAGAATTAATCACCTTCCATGTGTCTTTAGATGAATTACATTTATCAAATATATTATTGTAATATTATTCATAATATTGATTTCATTTCGCAAATAATAAAACTCATGCTTTAAATTTTTATTTGAGATCAGCTTCAACTTCTTTTGGAGTTTATCTCTTTTACGAATAAGTACAAGCAACTCTTCCGTAATGCATCCATTTAATCTTATATTGTATTTAGATTTATTCTTGATTTCTTTAGTAGTCGTACACCGGTTAATATCCTCAGAAAACTGCTTATAATAAAACTGTTAGCGATTACTTCAGGATTTTCAGAGATATGTATCAAAGACATCCAATCAAAATGTTTAATTCTTTCGATAAATTTATTAGAATTGAAGAAGTGTTTTGTTAAACGTTTATAATTAACAAAGCCTAGTGATCAGAAATGGAAGTTTCAAATATAAAATTTCTATAGTTAAAAGATGAACTATTTATGAAAAAATTATCTAATAACGTTTGCGAAGATGGGTAGTAAGTCATCTTAGTTATGGTGGGAAAAAATGAGTGAAAGTATCTTTAACACTTTCGGATAATGAGATTCAAGATAGCACAAAAAATTTTCAAAATCATTAGGCTTATCATGGAGAGAAATAGGATGACGATATATATTAGAAACCAGAACTTTCTTGCCGTTTGCAAAATGTATAACAACAGCAAATATTACAAAACTAAAATCATCAATTGGCAAGGTTTTAACACTTTACGAAACAAAAATTGGAAATTTTTTATCAATATTTTTATAATGAATAGGAATATTTCTGTTGAGATTATGGATGAAAGAAATATTTATATATAGAGATATATACAGGATATGGGGATTTTGGAACCCTGTCGCGTATATCCCTTTGTTTTTAAACCAACGCCCCCCCCTCCATTTTTATCTGGCTACAAGGTAGGGTGTATGCATATATGTGTCTATAGTACATAGATAAGAACAGTTCATGTACAATTCAATTGTAAGGAAATGTAATTTAGATTAAACTACAACATACGCAAGGAATTCTGTATGTTGTAAAATTCTGACAGTTTAAGCATATAAGTAGGTTGGGCCTCATCACTGGTGGCAGAGCCGGCCTTAGGTTAGTATGAAATTCAAAAATTAAAATAAATTTTCAATTATTTTTATATAACTATTATAAAGTAATTTGTCATTGACAACCATTTTCCAACATCATAACCTTTAACAGACTCTGACATTGCAGCTGAGATCAAGAAAAAACAGGAAGAGCCTATTAATGACAAATTCAAAGAAAAAACAAAACATATACTACAGAAAATTAACACTTTGAGGACCATAATTTTAAAGAGGATCATAATTTAAAGCAGGGAATTTTCATTTCTTGGAACACTGGTGTCACACTGACCCTAAGAGGGTTAAAAGGGACAAAAATATCTCAAGTATACTGTCTGGAACGTCTTATAGCATAGAATGAGTGTTTGTATGTATAGAGTATTTACAAAAGTGACAGTGACATTAATCAAAGTAGCAAGTTTTTTTAAAGTTCAATGTATGATATGAGCCGTTCTCAAAGTAAGCGCAATCGCCCCTAAAGTGGTGTTTTAGAATTCTTAGTGGGCTATACAAAATCTACGAATAGCCAGATTTTTAACTAAAATATTTTTTTGTGATTCAAACGTTGACAAATTTCGAATAAATATATATCACAGTTTTTCAAATTTTGAATAAGTTTCTTCTAATATTTAAAGCCAAATAGTTTCTCTGAGAAAAATGGAAAATTCATTGTATAAAAATTTCATCGCGAGGAATTTTAATTGAGATATAATTAGTAGGTAATTATTAATTTTCCATATAAAAAAGCTAAAACATTCTCATTCCTACTGCCAAAGGGCTGAATTTCTTTGATTCCTGTTTGCATATAGTGTGATAGAAATTGGATACAGTGCAGTAAATAAATTTTCAAGTCTTGATTAGAGAGAACCCATAGATAAATGTGAAAGGGGTGATGCCAAAACTAATTTCAGTAGTACCAAACTTTGCATTAAAATTTGGAAGATTAAACCCAATTGCAAGGGTCACATGGAAAAATGAGGATATACAAGTTTTTTCCATTATAAAATTTTATATTAATTTTTTTTTTTAATTTCTAGGCATTTCTTTTATTTTGAGATAAATGATATTCTAATAATTATATTTTATAAATATGGAGGTATTTCTTTGAAAAAATGTCATCTAAGGGCGCTTTTTTGAAAAATAATGTCTCAGGAAGCGTTGAGAAAAAGGCTTGAAAAACGCTGATTATTATCATAAAGTTTTCAAATATGAATCATTTGTTTCGTTTTACGGAAAGGTTTTTGCTCCTTTCATCATAGTAGGCGAAATTATGCAGGGCAATTTTTTCTGGATCCCAATTCGCGTATTCTTTTGAGTGTAACATATTTTGGGTTTTTGAAAGATATAAATATATTGTGATCATTTTTAAAAGTTCTGTTTACTGGGTACGCCTGCTGGCTTGGATAGGTGGTGCGTTAAAGCGCTTACAAATGCGAGAAACTTTGATCAGAAGACGCTCAGCGATTAGGAACGCAAGAAAGAATGCATTGAAAGAGAATGATACTTCTCCTCAACAAGATGAAAGTTTGTTTTGAGAAGGAGGTGAGAGAGGGAAATAGGAGGATGGGTACTAGTCAGCGCACACATAACATAACACATATGCTTTGCAAACAAAACAACAAAAAGTAATGAATGATGCGCAGATCAAATTAAAATGCGTTGAGTGTGTTGGAGTGAGTGATGCTAAAAACGCGACACAAAGAAAGTGTTTATGCGCGTGCACACAAGTCTACAATTAGCTACCTGTGCTCCTGCTCGCAGTCGTCGTTTTGTTTTATCTACCCTTCCTCCATGTAACTTTTCCAGGCCACAAAAACACACAAAGTCGTTGTTTCTCTTGTGCAAATGAAAAACGTGAACACCCTCTCCTCCTGCCTACTTGGCCAATAGCATTCTTTTCTTCGCCTGTCATGTCTCATGCTCCAAAAGGAAGGAAACCATTTCGCAACGCCTTCCTCGTCTCCACGCTTCGCATTCATCGATCATGGTAAGCGCTTTTATATTGTATTTAAAATTTTCTAAAGCTTTTAAGCGATCGAAGCATCTTTCGAATACATTTATTTATCTTTATATAGTTTGGCGACAAATTGTATCAGTCAATGCTAAGAAATGTCAATTTCCAAAATATAGAAAATGAACAAAAACTTGTTCAAGGGATAAGCATGGCATACTTTTTGCTTAGATTGTAAAAAACTGAATATTTTCGTGTTTTGATTTTGAAGATTGCATAATCCTTTATAATAGTCTACCTCTACATATCTAGTCATTTTGTTAAAGCACGTTATCAGGGTTCTTGAGAAACAAATTTTTTATGATAATAACGATTGTTGAAAATTGACTAAAGGAAGCTGTTGAGACGCGGTCGCTTATCCAAAACTAAATTGGCCGAGACATTTTTTATGTTTAATTATGACTAAATAATGTTATAGATCATTTAAAAAGCTCTTACCTTCAATAACGCTATAAAAGCAGAAAACTTCCAAAAATTCCTATCCATATTTTTTTCACAAATTCTCTCTACGTGTTCTAATGTTCAAGTAAGTTATCAATCCTTCGAGTACATGCGGCATCTGAGAAAGTTTTGGAGCTCACAAGACATTTGTCTATGTCCTTATTCTACATATACTTTCCTTTATTAAAGTTTACCTGCGCGTTGAATCCTCTTTCTTTACATCCGTCATTCACAAAATGGAGTTAGCTTTTATTCATCTAGGAATCGGAGTTGGATATTTCCGTGCCGACTCCTCAGCCATGCCCAAAGGGCATTTTTGAATTTTTAAAAGTGATATCGTAATTTTTGCTTGATTGAACCAGAGACTTTGGACAAATCAAAATTCTTCATTCTCTATTCAGGAATTGCTGAGATACTTTTATTACTTGTAGCATTTGTTTGATCGAATTTGGATTAATTCTTTATGGAAAACGTAATAGGTAAATTTGAAAGTCCTAGCATTCAAGTTAATTTAAATAATAGCAAACTTAACATCAAAATTTGGAAGAAAAACACGAAGTGTAAGAGTCACATTGGAAAAGGGATGATAAATATAGCGTAAAAAATACTCACTTTTCCAACTATATTTTACAGCATAATCTTTTATATTGATTGTTAAAGTTTTCTATGAATTTTTTGTTGTTGAAGAAATTATGTTCTATTAAATTGTACTTTATAAAGATGGGGGCACCAAACTGTAAAGTCAGGGTTCTTGCGGGCAGATTGAAATTTTTTAGACAAAAGTCTTAATCTTTGAAATGATTTAGAAACAAAATTATTGACAGATATGCCCATTGAGGTGAAATAATTGTAACAAATATAAAAAATTGTAAAAACTGGATACTTTATTGCTGATTTTGTTGACTAGTTTCGGAGTATAAACTCCCTTTTCAAAGCAAATACATATAAATGATAAAATAGTGAAAATGAGATGTAACGGGAATGAGGATGTTGGAGATAAACAATCTTTGTGTTAAGGAGGTGATGATATATTTTGATTTGACCATCTTTCAAAATGCTATTTGAACCATATGTGTTGCTTTATCCGACGCTTAATAACGGAATCCCAGCTGTTATTTTCCAGTCGGCAGATGTAGCGGTGGAGGAGTAGGGTACATTCGGGTAAGGTTTTACAATATAGCAATGGTGTGCCAGAATCATTGCATATGTTTCAAAAAATAGGAAACTTCGTTTTTTCACTCGCACTGCTTCTACATTCATCATCATCATCCTTCATTCTCGGAATAGAACAGAAGGTTTTGGCGTAGTAGCATTGCTAACAAACTTGTAACCTAGTTCACCAAACAATTAAAATTAAAATTGCGATGCTTTTGTTGTGTTCATAATTTCATTATTAAAGAACATTTACTTTTATCTTGTTCATATAAAAATGTTTCCCAGAAACGTTGAAAGAATAATAATCAAAACAAAATGAGTTGTCTAATTTTTGGCAATTCAAAGCCAACTACGAATCAGAATACATCGTTGCGTTGTATCGACATAATATATCAACCGACCTTTTTCTACAATGTTCGCAGAGTAAACGAAAACTTAGTCTCGTTTATATTTTTTCTTCTTAATAATGCATTTCCAAGTTTCTTGAATTTAATTAGGCAAGTTAAGTACACGCCCTGCTTTTAATGGAGTAGCTTTGAGATATTCACGTTTTACGAAATCAATGTTGCCATATTTGATGAAATAGCGACAATTTAGGGAAGAAATGAACGTGGATATCATGCTGGAACAAGTGTAATACCACTATACTACTTAGAGAATAAGCATTAGGGTGCAGTAGTCAGACAAGTAACTTCGTGAAAGTTGGCTCGACACGCACACACACCAAAACAGAATTTACTTTGTTGATTTATCCTTTATTTTAGGTACTCTTCTTTGATTGTGGTGCAAATTCAAATGTAGATGCAGGCGATATTCAAAACAAAAAATTTGTCATAATTTAAAAAGTGGTTTCTTGGTTTTGGTCCTGATTAACCATTTGGTTAGTTAGTGAGTATCAGTGAAAGAAATAGTTTAATTTTAAAACAAAAATGACATCTTAATCCTTTGAACTTGGTAAAAATTGCTTCTCGGAAAGGACGTTTACCTTTGCCATTAAAGTAAGAATTTAAATCCGCATTCTTACCCAGTGCTCCCACACATGGGAAGGCGTATGCAGGCTTACGAAACTTCTTGGGGAGGTGGAAACATAAAAACGAGTGTGTCGACCAGAAATTTGGATTGGGTAGTCAGACAGGGAGAAGAAGCTCAAACGATGGAGCAGGGTTTTTTTATTTTATGACTTAATGTACTCTATATTTACATTATCTATTGCAAATGTCTCTAGTATAAAAATTTAAAAATCTTTTGAAAAGTCAATTGGAAGGTGCATTCGTACTGAAAATATACAGATTTAATGTATGTTACAATGAGAATATAAAAATTGCTATCGAATCTGAGTGAGATTAATTTGGACGCTGTCATATCTTTGCTCAAAATAAACGCGAAGAGTGTGGATGTAATTGGATGATCTAACACGTGTCATTTATTTCCTAAGACTGAATCCTATCTGAGTGCAGGCATGAAAGCAAACAGTTCCAGAAAGTAAGGGTGCACCACTGTAACGCCCTTGCCCTGTGCACACAACACACACTTGCTAGAGCTGTTTTTGCTTTAACCCATTAAGAACCATAGAAATCAGACGATATTTAAAAAAACGCAGACGATTTATATTCAAAGTCATTGAAAAAAGCAGACGAAGATGAAATTACTTATCTTCCCAAATGGGAACATTGGGACTTAATGGGTTAAAATAACATTTTATTCGCATTATCTTGTATTTTGGATTGTCACCGCAATTAAAGACAAACAGACTTTTTAATCAAACTTATGAAGGCCACAATGAGAACAATTGTGGGTTCATAAAGGGAAAAGTCTTCTGTCCAACCCTGAGCAGTGGAGTTGGAATTCCAGGATACAAAGCCAATATCTTCGACAGTCTATTTTTTGATAGCTAGAAAATCATTGATTGATTTAGCACACCCCCTTCCCTCTTTAAAGTTCAGTCTTTGTTGTTTTTTAGGGCAATGTGTATAAATAATACAAAAGATATGCCTAAAGATAGTCTTACTGTACAGTCTAAGACTTTATTTTTTCTTTAATTGTTTTGATTATGTGTATACATTTAAACTTCAATAAGCAGCGATTTCGAACCTGTGCTACGCAAGGACTTCGAGCTCATATGCCACTTTTAGTTACTGTTTTCTTCGCAAAAATGAGTATCCCCTTAAAATATTGAGATAGGATTTTACGTTTTTTGCTTTGATGAAAATAAAAGAAAAAACGACTTTTTGCAGCAAAATGAACTGAATTGGAATAATCAACGATGGGTGGGGGCTTAGTATTGGAATAAGTTAGTCGGATATACGCTAGATGGCGTTCTATCTATGCTCGAAAGAATGTCAGGTTTTCCAACACATATGTGAAAGATGTCTAACCAAGCCCTACAACATTTTCTCAGTGTTATGACTAAAATATCCATACTTCTTTGTAAAACATTTGGGTAACTGTGCAGCCCTTGGATGTGTATGCATTGAATTGAAGATTCATTATGATCATTCCCGAAACACGGTTGGGCTGGATTGAATATCATCAATTTAAATATACATATCAAATAAAATGTTAAATTTACATTGAATTTTTCACAATCGTTAAGACTGAAATACCAAAATGGTATTAGAGGGGCACTCTATATTTACACATAAATAACAATTTGTACTAAGATGACATTAATCATTATTTTTTCTCATCACCCAAACGGTTTTAGCAATTTCACAGACTTTTGAATTAAAGAGTAACGTCTTTTTCCCGAATATGCTAGACCGTTTATCTTAAAAATTATAGGCAGAGTTTCGAAGCGAGAAAAATCACGAGGTTCAGGAGCAGAAATATTTCCGTGTCTGGCGTTGGCTACGACTCCGCTTTGTCAATTTTTTCTTAATTTTGAAAAGTTTGTTGCAACACTGCTTGGTGCATAACTAATATATAAAATTCATATTGTCAAAAATAGATTTATAATTTCATCAGACCATACTTTTTACTAAAAGAGGCTTCTTTATTGAATAGGTTCGTACTATCCAAATAAAACAATACACTTCATTCATAAAACTAGTTGGTTTAATTAATAACCCTTTGGGCAAGGAAGAGATAACTTTTAAAGTGGCTCAGTGTATCCATGGAACACATCTATTACTATCAAGTAAGAATAAAAATGAAAAACAAGATAAACGTCTTTTTTTTATCTAAGCAAAATTTATATATACAATGGGTATATTCTCATAGAAGTAATTCCGACTCCTCTTTTTAAGTTTTGGCTGTAAGGAAGTATATATCCAACTTTGTATTAAGCAACAAAAGTATAATAAATTTTAAGAGTACCAATTATCAAATTCTAGTTTTAAGTTAAATTTGGGCGTGAGTAAGTTTGGTTAGATACTGGGTTTCAATCATTCAAGGTCTTGGGTTCGATCCCGCATCAAGCCTACTTTCTTCATAGTTCGATATAAGAGGCGCAATTATGCCTTCTCGATTAAAACACCACATGGTGCCTTTATCTTTAAGCCAGAGATAGGAGCAACATTTAGGGTATTACCCGCTCTGCCTCCATGCTTGGAAATTACTCTGGTTCCGGCTCCGAAATCCTGAATTTGCAAGCATTTACTTTGGTAAACTTCGAAAGAAATTTTTAATTCCATGCTGGAGTAATTCTAGCTTCAGGTGAACCCGTATAACACACTTTTATTTTTCACTATAACAATGGTTCTTTCGAAAAACCATTATTTTCTCTCGATGCTTCTCGCACCCGAGCTTCCCTTTTTCCTCCTATTTATTTTCATCTTAATCACCCTTTGTTGTTACGTATTTTAAAGGCGTTCTTGCTTCGAACCAGACGGCTCACGTATTCATCATTTCACGTTGAGAATTTCGTTGCAACTGAAAGAAATGAATAGTTAAAAAGAGAGTAAATCAAGAATTAAAATTACCATATGAGTAGATTGATTGGTAGAGGAAAAAAAGATGTGGCATATATCCAAAGTAGTAGTAAGAACATTTATCTTATTTGTTGGTTAGTATTGACTTTGACGAAACACGCTTATTTGTAGTTAAACGAAAAACACAGCAATAGAGTAAAGCGCCAATCTGTATTTGACATCATCTTTATCCTTCCATCTGGTCAATTTGGTCTTTGTAGGTTTTCGCGCTAATAATTACGATACTCTACTTGAAGATAGTAACGATATAATTCAAAGATAGGTTAGTGGAAGACTAGCCCTTTTAGACGATGATTGTTTCGGAATCAAATTTATTGTTATTATAAGCTCTCTTCTAACGTGAAATTTCTTGTTATGACTAGCTTTAAACTTTCTTGAACTAAACTTTAAATTTTAAGAATGAAGAAAGCCATGATTGTCACAACAAAAAGTAAGTTGCATTTTAGTTTAATCTTATTTTATTAAAAGAATCGTTTTGCACAATTCAGATGGTTCTTTGGACAGATTTCAAGAGAAACGTCGGAAGCCATTTTGTCAATTGGAAGGAGGTTTGGAAATGTTCTCGTGAGGATCAGTAATCGCATCAGTGGACATTATGTCATCAGCGCGAGAACCGAAAATCAAGGGTAATCGTTATTGCTTGTTTTTCCTGCCTAAATCACCCTTAAAAATTTTTTTACACAGAATCACAGAAATTCGCCATTTTGAAGTGGTTAAATCGCAAAACGAAGGCATCAAAAACGCCAAATTTTTTATCAAGCTGAAAGGAGAAGTAAATTTATTTTAATCAATAAAATAATTACTGATATCTAGTATTGATGATAACTTACACGCTCAGACATTATTATTATTAATATTTTATTGTTCTATGCACAGCCCTCCCCTCCACATTTGATGTGTATGAAGGGAAATATACACTACCGTACATTTTCCAATCTAACTAATTAATCAACTAACTATGAATTAACTACCTCGCTAATTAACTGTCATTGCTTAAAGCTACAGAAAAAGATTGGACTGAATAAAGAATTTAAACTAACGTCGAAAAAAGTTTTCCACATGTTTTCTAAGATAATTGTGAGTGACAACTT
This sequence comes from Nectonema munidae, assembly GCA_030549495.1. Classification (NCBI taxonomy): domain Eukaryota; kingdom Metazoa; phylum Nematomorpha; class Nectonematoida; family Nectonematidae; genus Nectonema; species Nectonema munidae. The sequence goes on from JAUIRK010000509.1 coordinate 737,291, forward strand.
GTATCATTTTAAATCTCGTCTTTGACGCCGTATAACCGAATCACTGTGAATTGAAGAATTTTATGTGTTAAACTTTGTTCCCAACATCCTGCGAGGAAAAACGAAATATAAATCCAAAAAAATTTTAATTTATTTAAAAATCTTACCTCAGCAACAATAAGAAAAATGTTTAAAATGGTTTCAATTAGAGAAATGCAATTCATGGTGATCAAAAAACTTTGGTAAAACACGATACTTATCATATACACGCCAAGCTTGTCAACAGAATAAAGATCTTACCATGCACCCTAACTTTAACCCTTTGAGAACCAGATTGAGGCTTAAAAATTCTCTTCTCAAAGGAACAATTTACAGAGTTTTTATCGAAATGGTGAGAACCACGGATGTCGGAGACAAGATGGTCAAGAAGCAAAGCCAGATTCTGCCTAACCCTTCTCACGTCTATGCCACAACTACAAGTAACAGTTGGTTTTTACAGACTTTGCGAAACTATTTCTGTAGATCACCCCTAAAATTATTATTAGTGACAATTTTACCCTCTAATAAGATTTTCCATGAGAACAAAAAAAGTTGGATTTTATCTCGAAATAAAACAGTTTAGCAGGTATAAAAAGTAAAATAAATCAAAAATATATTACTTTTTACATACCCTTTTACGTGCATCATATTATATACTTATTTTGGTCTTTGAAAAGAATTGTTCCTCTACTAAGAGTATATAACTCGAGAATTTAAAAAATAAAAAAGATTTATCTGAAAGTGTTTCCAATTAAAAATTTTTTGACTGAACGAAATGGAAAAATTGTATCCAAAATTGGAATACTTCATTTGGGAAAAGATTTTTAAAAGTTTTCTTCCCCTTCAAATGAAAAGTAGAACTGGGCTTTAGAAAAAAGTAAAACATTTAACTTATTCCTTACAAAATGTTCCTGGACAAATATAAATTTAGTTCGGTATATTATTTCCTCTCTCTCTATGCCTGTTTTAGAAAAAGACCGGATTTATGGGAAGTAGGCGTTTAGAGTATTGATTAAATTCAGTTATTTTGAATATTTAGCATCCAACTCACGACAAACTGGAACAAGTGCTACAGTATTTCGTATCATTCAACTCCAACTTGATTCCAATGAACATAAACCGAGAAGATTTAGGCCTGGAAGATAACAGTAAACGCTCATACACGAAATCATTTCTTACCAAGAATCTATACTACCAAAATTGATCATATCAAGAGTGTGAATGAGAGGAAAAACTGTCTTCAGAGTGTTGTGTGGTGAATTTTAACTTGGAGAAGGGCGTTGCCCCAGAAACTTGGGCAGTTTTAAGTTTTGTTTGCGAATGTCCACTGATTTATAGGAAGCACTCATCAGCATAAGTAAGCGCGTGAATAGAGAAAAATATTTTGGTTCATTTATTTTCAAGTTAACGTTATATTTCTAGCTCAAAAAGAAGGTATAGCATATTTAGTCATATTTTTGGACTTTTCCCATTTCAAATTGGCGGTTGAATTTATTTTAAATGGTAACTTTTTGTTTTTGAGAATAAGAAATATCAAAGTGATACATTTTAAAAATTTACCAAAAAATCATCTATTTAAAATTTATAGTCACAGAAGTTTACTCCCTTGACACTTACATATGTTAGAATCAGCCTAAACAAAAACGATATAAATTTTTTTGTAGATTTCAATTCTCTTTAATTAGTTTAACCCATTAAGTTAATTAAATTAATCTGAGTGAGATTAATTTTGACGCTGTCATTAATATCTTTGCTCAAAATAAACGCAAAGAATGTGGATGTAATTGTATGATCTAACACGTGTCATTTATTTCCTAAGACTGATTCCTATCTGAGTGCAGGCATGAAAGCAAACAGTTCCAGAAAGTAAGGGTGCATCACTGTAACGCCCTTGCCCTGTGCACACAACACACACACAGGCTTGCTAGAGCTGTTTTTGCTTTAACCCATTAAGAACCATAGAAATCAGACGATATTTTAAAAAAACGCAGACGATTTATATTCAAATTCATTGAAAAAAGAAGACGAAGATGAAATTACTTATGTTCCCAAATGAGAACATTGGGACTTAATGGGATTAAACAAAAATCTAAAGCATTTTTTTGCAAGTTGTGCGCTGTAAATTGCGCCTTTTGTAAATAACTTATCTAAATTTATTTTTAATTAATCAAGGAATAATATGATAATGAATGTTTTTGAATAGAGAAAAATCAGGAAAATATTTTTGTTTAAGGAATAATGAAAGGAGGGAACCCTAATTTCCTTATTGGTGAATAATTTTCCTAACCCTTGGGATTAGTCTTTAAAATTTTAGTCTTCAAAGGGTAAAGACAATCTGCTCTACACTCAAGGGGTAAGACAAACTCTTTGTATGAATTTTCATATCAATTGAAGCAAGTCGATAAACAGAACAATTTCGGGTTCGAGTGAAAGTCCATTCATGAACATTTGCTGTAGCTTGAGTTATAGGGATTAAAGAGTGACTTAATCCGGCTCAAAACAAATACGAAATATTTGAAGGTAGAAAAGTATAGCCTTATTTGAGCATTCGTTAAACGAAACATTTAAAACACTCGAAACACGTTTCTAAAAATCACTCAGAGTTATTCGACTTGGCAGAGCCAACTTTTGGTAAGTTAGAGTGGAAGCGTGTAATGAGGCATTTCATGAAATGACATATGACATACAAATTCAACTCTTTTAGCTTATTATTAGTGAACGTTTTGATGCTTTAAACAGATCTCAGTGTCATACTCAAGCAAATTTCATACGCCCTGGCGAATAATGCGCGTGAAACGCTCAACGATGAAAAGAAAGAGTCCCTCTCGAGCAACTACGACAAAAACGTCATTACACCCGAGAACAACGCAGACAAGATGGATGACCGGAAGGACGATGTGAAGAACAAAGTTCTGGAGCTGGAGGAGAGCTTCTTATGCAGGAACTACTTCAAAGGCCACAAATATGACATGTTCCCTAGTCCGAAGAAGTTGGGGGAGGAAAGTGACAGCGGCCATTCTTCCGACTTCAACGTAGTATGCAATTCACAGGTGGTAAGTCATGTTGGTTGCGAGAGAGTGGAAGAGCTAACCAATAAAATAGAATACAACGCAAATCTTGAAATGGAAATGATTCTAAAGAAAGTCGAAAAGAGAGAATCTTTTTCCTCAACCACTATAACTCCGTCAGACGCTAACAGCAAAACAAACTCGGAGAAAGAAAACAAAAGTAGGTGCTTTATTTTTTCTTTACGCCCAAGGGAAGAATCCTCCCAGAAGGCAACGGCAATACCACTAGGACGACTAGATCAAGCTTTTGGTATTTCACAGTGAAAGCTTCCTCTCTCGCGAGAGAATCCTGAAGATCTAGGACGAGTACCATTAAAAACTCCAGAATATTAACTAAGAATAAGTACTAAAACTAGAATGCTCACTAATCTTACACCATGGTGGAATTTACCGGTCACCGTAATCAGACAACTCTTCTATTATCCTTCTCATTGTATCGTTTTGCAGGGAGATGTGCTTCAACTTTACAAGTTCAGAACTTTGCACATTCAATATGATATATTTGTAGCAAGGTAATATCAACTGTTCTCCTATCTTATGGGACTTTTTGACAGGAGTTATTCCTTAGAAACATAATAGAGGTCTTTCAAAGCAGACTTAAAATTTTGGAAAAACCCTCCTATGTTATCAAACCTTGATTTGTGCAATCGTTAGGCATTGACGTTTAGAATAGTCAATGCCATTGTTTACTGAACTTGTTAGGCTTTAGAAATTGGGATGACACTTAGGTTCCTCTTCCCCACCAGACGTTAATGCAGTAAAACCAAATTTCAAGTATGAGTCTTCATATTTCATTTTTTAAGCCATTAAGAAAATGCACATTTGCATTTATAGATTAAAATAAAATAAAAATGGTACTCAGTTCAAAGAAAAAATTATTCATTCTTTTAAATGTGACAATACAAACAAGGCAATTTGACTTGATAAAATCGGTGTAGTTATCACCAGTTATGGTGAGATGGCGACCTTACAGTGCAAGTAATTTGTCGGGTATTAATGGTGAAGTACAAATTTCTTTTAAAATTTTGATAATTATAAAAAGTTAGCCCCCACCCCAAAAAAATTTGAGGATGTCCGCCTCTGGGAAATATGTCTCCGTTTCAGCACCAAATTGAAGTCGTGGATTAAGAACAGCGTACAGTACCACCAAATCATTTGCAAGTATTGCTCGTGTGAATGGCCTATTCATTTGCCCGTTTGTGTAACTGGAATCGACAACCTACAAACTTTCGTATCGCGAAATCTGTGTACTTTGAAAAAACATGCAAAAATTTGATAACATAATAAGATTTGATCTCATAACTTCTATCAAGATTTGAAAATTTAATCCAATATAAGATTCGAAAAAATTTGTGGCCATTTTATAACACAAGATGGAAGAAGCAGAGCCACAAATTTAAAGAGGAAATCCTTTAAACTCATATAGTAAAACACAGCGGCTTCAAACCTTTGTGATATGATGAGCGATTTCAACTGATGGCTGGAGATAAACGAAACTATAGGAAATTGAAAGAAACAAAGGATTTTAATGAAAAAGCACGCATTTTGAATTAATAGCTGGAATAATTGTTTTATTAGCTATCAACTTTATATAAGGATGTGAGCTTTATTGGTTAGAACGATAAGAACTAAAATAACTTTTCTGATTCCAACTCGCTTTCTCATATTTTCTAAAGTAAAATTTTGTGTACGATGTTGAAATTTTGAGTTCTTCAAATTACTGTAAATCTGAGCTATGGAAATTTTTCTGTAGAAAGTTTGGCATTAACGCTAAATGTTGAGAATGTCTGGATAACAAATATTCACATTATGTCATTTTGAATACAAAAATTTCATTTAAGATTTTAAGTACTTTTGTAAAACTTGTTTTTCATGTCTCGAAGGGCCAATCAAAAGTACAGAAAATCAAAACGAATATTTTCGGTTATAAGCTTGTGAAATTGTTTTATCTGTATCCTCCCCACGAAATTGTTCCTTGAAAGGGCGTACAACTACGTTATATGTTGTAATCACGCAATGATATACACATGAGGTAGATGACATATTCTTTATTTATTCCTTTAAGCATTTTAGTGATTTTAACTTCCTTTATCCAATAATACTTTTTGTTAACTTTTAGGCTTAAAGAAGAACCAAGAAACGTTACTCGACGAATTGTCAAACTTATTGGAGATCAGAAGGAAAATCGTTGAAGAGTCGATCGCGAATGCGATAAAAGCGTGAAAAAATGCTTCCTTTATTTTCAATAAACTTTTAATTTTTCATTTTAAGCCAATTCTCTGAATGAGAGCGTCCACTAGTTCAACGTATTTCTGCGCAGCTTCTTCCCGTTTTGTGCCTTAAAAAAAAGGAGGCAAGTTTAAAGTGCAAAGAACAAAACATGCTTTTAAAGGGGGGTGCGATTGATTGAAGAACCCTGAGAAAATATTAAAAGTAAAATAGAATTTGATTGGAGCATTTGCTCTCATTCACACACCTCTAAATCAGGAAAATTGCTTTGATTTAAAAATTGAAAACATATCAGCATAAATAAGCACATAAAGAAGTGAAGAGATGATGCAAGGTCTTCCTTGCGAATATGTGTGTGTGAGAGAAAGCAATTCAATTCATAGAAACATAGTTAGGGTAAGGACAATCTAAAATCATTTGAAGCAATTTTTTGCATCGATCTACACACTTATAACCAAAGTTTAAATGAGAGTATTATGTTTTTGACTTATGTTAAAAGTCAATAATTTTTCATATGGTCAAAAAAGGTCTTTTTTTTAGTATTTTGGCAGGTTTTTACATGCCAGGTCTTATTTCTCTCTGTGTTTTACAAAATTTTTTTACTAAGTTTTAGACAGGGGCGCACATCCGGGGGGCGAAATTATGGATTTTTTTTAACTAGGGTATATGCGTTATGCAAATTTAATTAAAATATATTTGCTGGAAGTATAGTATTTAAATTTCACCAATTTTGTAAAAAAATATAAAGTAGTCTTATACATTTAGGTATGCTCTGAATACACTCTATTTTAAAGGATTGCTTGAATATTTGGTCTTCCATGGTATTTCCAGACAACTAATTTTGAAAATTGCAAAAAAATACGTCCCCAATAATTTAGAGGATGTGCACCCCTGGTTTTAGAATAATTGGAAAAATAATTTCAAATTGAAAAATTACTGCAAAAAAAAATAATAATTTTTTATTATAACTTGGTCTCATTCAGAACTTCATGACATTTTTTACCAGACTTGAAAAATTACAGTTCTATTCAAGTACATAACATTTTTTTAAAGCCAACTCTGACGCTAAAAATCGAGTATATTCATTTTTGGATCTTTTTCCAATTTTATACGCTAACAATTTTCTTACTTTAGACAACATTTAAATTAAAAAAAATTATGAGTAGGAATTTTTTTTTATTTTGCAATAACAAATAATATATACTAATATGCATTTTGCAATAACTAATAACAAAATTATATTCTGACGTTAACTAATAAGTTGGAAGTAACGTATTCACTCTCCGCAAAGAAAACGTTTCACTCCAGAAGTTGGAGAAAAATGGAAGTTTGTAAAATTCAACTTGAAAAATTTTAATATTAACTATGAAGATAATTAATAAATAAACATTATAATGAAATAATTAAATTAGCCATTTTTTTTTATTATTGATGACTTTTGAATAAACTATTTTACTTTTTTCAATTTATATGCTGTTTATTTTAAAGTAAGTTATATATAAGAATTTTCAAAAGCACTAGAATTTTGGAATCGGTACATCTCTACTTAAGAACAAAGTTTATAAAGAAAGAACTTTTTGTTTTTATCCACTGTTGAAGTCAAGATCATGATAGTGAAACTTAACAGCGTTAATTATGATCTTAGGAAGAGAAAAGTTGTAGATGAATCTTATTATTAGAAAAGTTTCTGGTGCAATGAATATGAATGTCTGCGCTAAAGGTATGGACATAATTGAAATAAATCAGTTTGTGAGTATTTTCAGTGATAACATATTGTGTGATTTTTTGCAAAATTAGCTACTAATTATTCAATTTTTAGATTAGCTTTTGATATTTTATAAACCTCAAACGAATTGATTAATAATTTTATGCGTTTTCCTATTTTTCTGATAAGATAGTATGATTTGTTTTTGGATCAATTTAAGAATACGCCTATAAGTTTCCTTCAAAGAAACAGCCATACTAATTTAAAAATACTATTAAGCTACGTAAGCTCGAAGATTTTAATATAGGTTTACTTTTTTAATATCAACTCTATTTAATTTATAATCAAGTCAAGAGTGGGACAGGGGCGCACATCCGGGGGGCGACCGCCCCCCCCCCCCCCGTGTTTTCAGGGGGGAGGGGGCGAAAATGACCTTCGCCGCCTCCCCCTCCCCCCAAATAATTTTATCGTAGGAGTTGCTGCTTGTTTATAAAACATGTATGATTTAAGCATACTTTTTAAGCAGTTTTTTACAAAAAAACCTTTATTTGACATACCTTTTTTTTTTAATTTTAATTAATAATTTTTTGAATTTTTGTGTTGGGGCATTTTTTCCTAATTTTAAATTGGGGCGTTTTTTCCTACTTTTTAATTGGGGGAATTTTTTCTGCGCACGATATTCGATATGCAAATTTAATTAAAATATTTTCGCCGGAAGTATAGTGTTTAAATTCACCAATTTTGTAAAAAAATATAAAGTAGTCTTATAAATTTAGGACTTTAGGTATGCACTGAATACACTCTATTTTAAAGGATTGCTTGAATATTTGGTCTCCCGTGGTATTTCCAGACCACTAATTTTAAAAATTGCAACAAAAAAATTTCGCCCCCCAATAATTTTGAGGATGTGCGCCCCTGGAGTGGGAATATGATTTTTGATCAATTCAAAAATAGGACTCTCTAATTATTATTATTCTTCAATTGATGATAACTTTTCTCCAAGTAATAGGCAAAGAAAGTCTTCCCACTTTTCATATATAGTTTCCCCACTTCAGCTAAGAAATTCCTGACAATCTTTGGATGCTCACATGGAAATTAAAATGAGTAGTTCTTCAAAAAATTTAGTTCCAATTTTTGTATTTAAAAGCCTTACCATTTTTGCTGGACCAAGCTTTCCACTTAGCCCTTTCTTTCATCTGTAAGACTGAGGGACATTCTACAAAATAAGAGAAAAGTAAAAATGAATTCCGATCTAAAGATATGACGTTCTTCTTGGATTTAAGAAAAAGAGGCAAAAACAATTCTTTTAAATTTTACAGGATTTCACTGACTCAAAAACGCTACGCATAACACTTGTTTCAATTCTGTTAACATAATTTATATACATCATTTTAGAGTCTGTTTACGTTTTTTTAATTGATAGCTAGCTTGATTTAAGAAGTTTTATATTTACTTCGCCAAAGGGTAAAAAATACCCATTATAGACATAATTTAAGCCGTTAGGAAACTAGCAAACAAATTCAAAGGAAAGTTCACTTAAATTTAAAAAAGATAAACCCTTCGAATATATTTTAACGATGTGATGTAAAATTCAAATGAAATAGGAATATGATCTGTGTCACAGTCTACATTTGAATTTGCAAGGAAGTAAAGGAAAAACACTAGCCATTTGGGCGAGCCTTATAACATTTCCATCTACAAGGAGAAAAAATATCTGTGTTTTTAAGAAAAAGAAGCTGCCAGAACAGAGAATATTTTAACTTTTTACGAGTGCCATCATTTTGGACACTTTCCTTAAGCGCCTCTAGGAAATTTTAAGTCCTGATTGGCTTCTTTTTTAAGAAAAAGAACCAAGGGTATGTTTCCATCAACTCTGATATAAATAGTTATTCAAATCATATGGCACTCAAAACCGTCCACTTTATATTTATTTTGTAAAGGTGTGCCCAAATTCTAAGCATCTCGTTTTACGATCGATTCAAAATACGGCAAAAATTGATAAAAGAAATTGGATTGAATTTACATATGTTTGCCAAGATTACAAAAACTTTGGAGAATTGAAATAGACTTTGGAGATTGAGATAATAAAGTTATAGGAGTCGGTATCCAATAAAATTTAGGAATCCGTTATTGTTTTTTTCAAGCATTTTAAATAGTTTAACTTTTGTTAGCATTTTTAGTAGAAGTAGGAAGCGAAGGGTTGGCGTTAAATTGATCAAGTCAGAGTCAGATTTAGTAGGAGTCGAAATACACTCACCGTTCCTGCTTACAAGACATGATGTAAATTCTAAGTTATAAGTAGAATGTAGTTATAAGTAGAAAAACAGTAATACCTTTATCACAATCTCCAACGATGGCAATCTTATACAGAGCATACAGCTCGAGTAACTCTTGGTCACTTGGGCTTTCTTTCAGATTTTTTACGTTTTGCGCGGCACTTTTAAAACTCTGAAATAACGAAATGTTAAATAGGAAAATTTCTTTTAATGCTCAAAAGACGTAACGACGCATCGATGCACTCACAGCAGAATCTTAGACAGAGAATTGGCATTAACATCTCACAACACGTTCAACATTTGTATCGTGGCGAGAAACGGGAGAGACAAATGAGAAGCATAAATAAAGTGAAAAAGAAATATTCTACGCTTCATTTGATCTATGCCTGAACCAAAAATGTTTTTAACGTCATATTTTTTAGTTCGCAAATGATAGATATTTTTATAAAAAATTTTGATGGAGCCACTATTTTAAGTATTCGTAACTAATGGTTATCTAGGTAAAAAAACTTATAGAAAAAATATTTAAAAAGATATCTTACTTTGCGCACACATTTCCGGGGCGAAAATGGGTGAAATTTTTTTATCTTCAAAATTTTTCGACCAATGTATCAACTTCTACTCAAGTTTTATAAATTTAAAAAAGCATTTTAAATCACTTTTCCAAAATAGACAAAATTTGATTTTAATTTGGATTCCCAAAAAATGGTAACAATAATATGTGAAAAAAGTCAAAAAAAAAATAGGAATTAGATAAGCATATTCAGGTTCCACACACTAGCCATAGTGGATTATAGAATGCATGTTTGTGATCACAGCTAAATAATAATGCATATATAAGAAAAAATTACTCGTGTATTCAGCGTGTGCGTTATATAGAGACAACAAACTATAAATGCGTGAAGAAATAAACTTTATCATCATTTATATCTTGTTCTTCATACTATCTATTTATTATCGATTTTATTATTCTGGTTTATCCTATGCATCGCACTTCTTTGAACCTACGTATACATGATAACATGTGTTATATGTCTTTCATTATTGGTTTAAATTATATTGTTCTTTCACAAGCGAGCTGACGACATCTTTCTTATTTCTTCGTTTTTACTGAGAGTGAAGACGATCAAACAGATTTTCTCATAGCACCTTATGGAACAAAATATTCGTGGGAACCTAATAAGTTCATGGAAGAAGATTGACTGCAAATATCCATAACGTTGTTTCATTTTCACCTGGCCCTAAAGTAGATGACAGATTCTTTGGAGTATTAAGTCTTTTTTTACTCAAAGTTTAATAATGCACATGTATGAACGCACCAAAGCGAAACTTAAAGAAAATTATAGGTAATAAATTAATTCAATTAAATCAGAAGTCTTAACATTTTATTTTTATAGTTTGACGAAACCTTCTTTTGAAAAGTTACGTTATTGTTATGACAAGTTCTCAATAGAGGATATCCTAGCATATTTGGGCTGTCTATTTCACATTGGCCAGTCTAAAAACCAACAGATCGATATAAAGTACTTATTCTCAGAAAAAAATGGAGAACCTTTTTTGAAGGCTGCTATTAGCCGGGACGACATGTTCTTATTCATACGATTTGATGTTAAAAAAGATAGAAACCCACTAGCTAAATTAGGCATATACACGATGAGATTGTCAATAATTGCTACAAGCATTGGTGTCCCACAGACTACGTAACAGTAGATGAACAATTGGTAAAGTATAGGGATAGGTCTCCTATGAAAGTATATGCCCCTTCGAATGATTGGTAAAGTATAGGGGTAGGTCTCCTATTAAAGTATATGCCCCTTCGAGATCCAGGCGGTATGATATGAAAGTTTATCATTGTAATGATTCAAGAAATTTTTATGTCCTAACTAGTGAAGTGTATGTAAGCATAACGCCATATGTAAGAATACTTCATACATAGGATTCAAGTTCCCCACACACAATACATAACCGCATATAAGAAAACATCATACATGGGTTTCAAGTTCCTTACACGCTCAGAGATACAATTTCCTATTAATTTCCATTAGTCAGTGTCAAACACCAGACATAACGGCATACATAATACATCAGTGCCAAACACAATATATTACGTTATACGTAACAATACATCATACATATACAAATATTTCCTGACACGCCAGACAAAACATAACACCATATGTAATAATAATTTCCTATTAATTTCCATTAGTCAGTGTCAGACACTAGAAATAACATCATACGTAACAATAATGATGGTGTTGGAAAGTTTTTTTCAAAAGCAGTTTCATATGCCCTGGATAAGCTACCCTTCAATGATTCTCTTATCATAAAACCAAAAATCGTCAATTTTCATTCGCGAATGGATGAGGGCACTCTTGATAGAGCAAATTATTTTGTTGAAAGGTAATATAATTCTGGCTATTTTGCTTAGATTTATATTTTTTATAAAATAATATTGTAGATTTTCCCAACGTTTACCTTTCCAAGATCTGAAGGCACAAAATGAATTGATGCATGGGGTTGCAGATTTTCAAAGAATCGGATATGCCAAAACATATTTGGACGGAGGCCAAAGTAATGTATGCATCTGCCGTGTATAAGATGGAGACTATTTGGTCATATCTAGAAAAACTCAAAGATTGTCATGGAATTGCTCGTTTTCCCAAACTTGTAAAAATTGTTAAGCTAATTTTATCTCTACCTTATTCAAATGCTGGTTTTGAAAGAGTATTCTCTAATCAAAGCAATAAAGCGGACAGAGAAAAATCGTCTCCAGTTGGAGGGGACCATATCTAGTATGCTGATAATTAAAATGGCAACCTCCGAAGAAGCATCAAAATGTTTTAATTTCCAACCCCCAACCTCAGTTATTATCCAGTCAAAAAAAGCGATTCATCAATGAATTTTAATCAAAAATAATTATTAAATTTTTCTAATTAAAAATCATGTTTCATCAGGTACAATTAGCTTTGTAATTATACGCGAAAAAAATTATACTTCAACTTAATTTTTAATGTGATCAGGCACAATCATTCACTCTGACTTATGGAATGTAATTTAATATAACTTTTAGACATAATAACTCCTCTCACATTCAATATAGCTACGAAAACATGTAGTTCAAAAATGATAATTTCCATAGTGTTACATAAAACACGTTTATATATATTATTATATAAGATATATTTATTTAAAACAGATCTTTTAGGTTTTGCTGTAGGGCCTAGTACCTCTTTTTATTTTTTGCTTTTGTTTTAGTTTTTTGGTATATTAGTGACTCTGTTTAAAAATAATGTATTTTTTTAGGAATTTATTGAGTTTCAAGTAGAATCGACAACAAATAACATTAATTATTGTCATTTAAAATATTGCAAGGGTCAAAATGACCCCTTTAGACGTTCTAGTGTTAAAACGGTAATTAAATGTAGAAACCTAACCATATCCTAAGCTAATGGAGTACCCCCTCCACCAACTGAAATTTTTTTCTGGCTATGGGCCTGCGTACATAGATATGAAGTCTATTGGCTATTAATCATCTCAAAGGCATTTTTATTGGCTGATTTTTTGTGAAAAAAAAACTGGAAAATTTGAATTTTCTTTGAGGCTTGGCGAAAAATTTTCACCCGAAGACAATTTCTGAAACTTGACAGCCCCTGCAAACGTGCCTATTATGAAGAATAATCGTCAAAAGATTATATTTGAGAGGACACGCTAAAACCTTTACTTATCAAACGGCTTTCAAAACTAAGTTTCTTATATTAGTGTAGACATTAATATGAGAGTTCAATCGCCTTCTACGGCATGCAGTCCCACAATAGACATATTCTAAGCCAGTAGCTATATGGCAACACAACATTTTACTGTAACTTCCTTCCAGTTTTTTGCCTCTACAACTTATTTTGGTAAACATGTACTTTAGCGCGGTAAATTAAAAATATATTTTTTTATTTTTATATTTTATTTCTTCAAATTTAAGAACAATTTAAAATAAAAAATAGCAGATAGACCTCGTGGACCGAATTTAATCGTTGAGAATGTTTTAGGAACTGCTGATCTACGATATATGGACTTTATACGCCAGACGTTTGAGCTTAGTGAAAAGCGTTACTTATGGGTATATGATTCTTGTCTGAAATATATTTCACGAGAATTGGGTGGATTATCATCACATACAATGACAGACTGGTCTAATTTTTTACGTGAGGTGTGTGAGCAATGGTTGTTTGTGAATAATCAGCAGATAGGCGGTCTGAATGAAGATTTTACAGCAAAAGAGGTGGAAATAGACGAAACAAAATATTTCCACAGGAAATATCACCGTGGTCGCTATAGAGATGGACAGTGGGTATTTGGTGGTGTGGAACGAGAATTCGGAAATTGCTTTCTTGTGGCAGTGGCAAATAGAAAGACTGATACTCTTTATCCTCTAATACAAGAGTGGATTCTGCCAGGAACTCGAGTAATAAGTGACAGTTGGGCATGTTATGCCACAATTGAACAAAGGGGTCAGGGGTTATATACACATGACGCTGTAAACCACAGCTTAAATTTTGTTGATCGCCATGACCCCAGCATCTATACGAATCGCATTGAAAATATGTGGATGCGCGCTAAAAGGAAATTAAGACGTCAGTTTGGAACGAGTGAACCTTTATTTGGTGGACACCATTTTGAATTCATGTGGCGTTCTCGTTTTCCTGACTACAATAAACTATTTAATAATATTGTTATCTCTATTAGAGAAGTGTATGTTGTTTAGAGCGTGTTGTTGTGGGTAAATGCCTCGTATATTATTTTACAATAAAGCTTTTTTTTGGATATATAGAATTTTTTAATTTACCGCGCTAAAGTACATGTTTACCCTTATTTTTATCTCGATAAGAAAAATTAGTTTCGAAAGCGCTTGATAGATAAAGTTTTCTCCCAACTATATATATTCTTAAAAATGAAATTTTAAAACACTTTTTTTGGTTGAGGCTTAAAAACAATTTTTTACACTTAGCCAATAGAGAAAAATGGATAATATGCACCAGGCTATTTTAGCTATAAAAATAGTGCACGTTCAAGCCTGTCCTTTTTTAAACCTATTTTTATCTTTAGCAAGAAAAAGCACCTCAGTCTCCATTATATTATTTAGAAAGATAAAGAACAAAATCTTTTAATTTGAAAAAGATAGAATTTTTAATTTAATTAAAAATAAAGGTATAGCCCAAAAAAACAAAACAAAAAGGTTAGAACTAAATAAATATTTATTGGGTAACTCGACTTTGCAGTTGTAATGAAGATTATAAATACTTCAACCTTTGCTGTCTATCAAGATTCTGAAACAAGAAATATTAATGTTCGTTGAATTGAAGTGAGGAGTTGGTGATATAATGGAGTTAGAATGAAAAAAAATAATCAAAATAAATATAAGTAAAGTTATGTTGATGGACACATAATGTTTGGTCTGCAATATATAGCGTGTTTGGTGGCTTCTAGCAGGTTATGATGTGCCATAGGGGATAAGTGTTGTGATGGTGAATGTCTTCAATGTTGTTTATGTGAAGTAAACTGACAATTGACATCTGGGAAGAGGAGGTAATTTATTTTATGTAAGATATAATAACATGAACTAATGTAAGATATAATATTAACTATGTAAGATAAGATAACCTGAAATAATATAAGTTATAATAACATGAAGAATTATTGTAAGATATAATAACAGATATAATGCAAGATATATGTTCATGAACTTCGCATTATCTATTATTAAAATTATACATATATAACATTTTTACTATTGAAGCTCTTTATTTTTGTCCATTAACTTCTAATTCTTTAAATAAATTCTTCTTGTTCTTTTTAAATCTTTTTAGTAATTTTATTTTTTTTAATTTTTTTAATTAATAATTGATATAAAATTACTGAATTTTCACATTAAAAATGTTTCAGTTAAAAATTATGATTGCAAAAATTTTGATAAAACAAAGGGCATGACATTTTACCCAAACTTACCCAAATTCTTTTCAAAATGTAAAAATAATTGAACTGTTTGATTATTTTGAAAGATTAGAGCGTTTTTTACATTTGTTCCAATTATTTTTCTGCTCTTAAGTGAAATATAAGTTTTTATATGCTATTTTTGGATTTTTCCTTTTGCTCCAGTCATAAGATATTTTCAAAATTGAAAAATTTAAAACACCTAAATAAATAAATGGTTGGTTAGTTGGTTGGTTGGTTTGAGATATCAAAGCACTTTCAGCCGTAAGGCTATATGCACGCATTATGTTTTAAGATGGTTAATCACAGTTTTTGTGAATTTGTTTTTAGAGTTGGGAGCCTTGAGAATCGAATCCCTGACCTTCAACTGTTAATCTGAGAGGTACACCCTAACAACCATTGAGGCTCAAATAAATAAATAATAATATTTATTATTTTCGCCGACACTCGGCTTTTTCAAACCACTATAATAATTAGTAGGGTAGAAGTTGAAAACTGGAAGGATTAGCGAAGAAGAAAATCATGTGTTTACAATTCATATGGTGTGCTGTGTAACATATAAATCGTTGCAGAGAGTGTATATGTATATGATAGAAAGAGGGTGAAGACTCTCATGAGATGTGTAATTGTAGAGCCTTATGGGAAGGAGATGGAGACACTTACTCGCCTTTTACGAGATGTAGTCGAACAATAGAATTATTCTAATCCGATTCTATACGGCATAAATAATAAATAAAGAATGTGTGTGTGTGTGAAAACTGAAATCAATACTATAACATAAAATTTTTTAAAACCAAGTTGAAGTAAAAGTTACATTGAAATGGATCACCATTATGAGGATTCAACCCGTTTGCATGTTATTGAATTGCGTGTTAAGGATCGGCTTTGGTTTCTTTAATGTATAATTCTTCTTTTATTATTCTTTCTATATCAGTATTGCACTTACATAACAATTTAACTTCCAAGTGACTAAAGTTAAATTGTATTGATTTGTGGTATTTAACAAAATGAAAGCCTAAAGGTGATTTGATATTTTCCTTTTTCATATCACCAATGTGTTCCCTGATACGGAAAATTAGAGGTCTACTTGTTTCCCCTACATAACAATTGTTACATAAGTTACATTTAATATTGTAGATGCAATTTTTTGTTGAGCATACCTTATCTTGAATAATCTCACATTTAGAGTCACATCTATGGTTTCTATAATCTTGTTTCTTACTTTTCAATATCTTTGAAAGAGAAGAACCTTGTGAATTAATAATATTAACATCAATATTTTGTTTTTTAAACTCTGCTCTTATAATTCTGTTCACTTTATCTGAAATAAAAGGAATTTTTATTCTAGGAATCTTATTATAGTCTTTGGTAAAAAGGTATCTTATATATTCTATGGGTTCTTTCACGTTGTTCGCATTATGTCTGCCAATAGTGTCTACAATAAAAGAGTGAGGGTAATCATTATTTTTAAACTTATTATATATATAAGCAACTTCTTCCAATACAGGACGCAATTGATATAACTTGTGGAACATACATGAAATATATTGAAGAAATAGACAATTTGGGCATAGAGGTAGAACTAATGAGAGAAATCCTAGAAGTTACATTACTCAATAATATCGTTTTTTATGATAATAATTTCTATCATCAAAGAAAAAGTCTCACTATGTGAGGTAGATTATCTCCTACAATAGCTTCACTCTATTTAAACCATTTTGAGAGCTCTTCTATTTACGCTAAACTTGACTATCCATTGTGGTACAGATATGTAGATGACTGTATAACTTTTTTCAGAAAAGAGTACAATGTGAGTAATTTTTTGGAATACCTGAATAGTGTGGAAAAAAACATCCAATACACTTTTAAAACATCTAATAATAACAATATTTCTTTTCTTGATGTTCTTTTTTCTATATCTAACAGTAACAATGTAAGAACTGATGTTTTCCGAAAAACAACAGACAAAAATATTTGCATTCATTTCAGGTCAGCACATCCAATCAAGACTAAAACATCACTTATAAAAATGGAGCTGAACAGGGCGGATAGAATTTCCTATAACAAAAAAGAAGAAGTTGCTTATATATATAATAAGTTTAAAAATAATGATTACCCTCACTCTTTTATTGTAGACACTATTGGCAGACATAATGCGAACAACGTGAAAGAACCCATAGAATATATATGATACCTTTTTACCAAAGACTATAATAAGATTCCTAGAATAAAAATTCCTTTTATTTCAGATAAAGTGAACAGAATTATAAGAGCAGAGTTTAAAAAACAAAATATTGATGTTAATATTATTAATTCACAAGGTTCTTCTCTTTCAAAGATATTGAAAAGTAAGAAACAAGATTATAGAAACCATAGATGTGACTCTAAATGTGAGATTATTCAAGATAAGGTATGCTCAACAAAAAATTGCATCTACAATATTAAATGTAACTTATGTAACAATTGTTATGTAGGGGAAACAAGTAGACCTCTAATTTTCCGTATCAGGGAACACATCGGTGATATGAAAAAGGATAATATCAAATCACCTTTAGGCTTTCATTTTGTTAAATACCACAAATCAATACAATTTAACTTTAGTCACTTGGAAGTTAAATTGTTATGTAAGTGCAATACTGATATAGAAAGGATAATAAAAGAAGAATTATACATTAAAGAAACCAAGCCGATCCTTAACACGCAATTCAATAACATGCAAACGGGTTGAATCCTCATAATGGTGATCCATTTCAATGTAACTTTTACTTCAGCTTGGTTTTAAAAAATTTTATGTTATAGTATTGATTTCAGTTTTCACACACATACACATTCTTTTTTTATAATTTATGCCGTATAGAATCGGATTAGAATAATTCTATTGTTCGACTACATCTCGTAAAAGGCGAGTAAGTGTCTCCATCTCCTTCCCATAAGGCTCTACAATTACACATCTCATGAGAGTCTTCACCCTCTTTCTATCATATACATATACACTCTCTGCAACGATTTATATGTTACACAGCCCACCATATGAATTGTAAACACATGATCTTCTTCTTCGCTAATCCTTCCAGTTTTCAACTTCTACCCTATTAATTATTATAATGGTTTGAAAAAGCCGAGTGTCGGCGAAAATTCACCGTTTTAAATCTTGTGCCCAATAAATTATATTACTTTTTGAAATTTATTTTAATTTTCCTTTAATTTATGGGTCAACTTCAGCATCAGATTTACATATTATTTATTTAATATTTATTTATAATAATATTTTTTAGTTTTAAATCAGTTTTAATATAAAAGATTGAAAAGTTTAAATCAATGTTTAGAGAACTATATCTGTTAACTGTAAAAAAATTTTAATTTTCAAAAATATTATTGATAAAAAATACAAAAGATAAAAAGATTCAGTTTTTATTTCTAAGAATCGAATTGAACCATGTTTGGAATTAATAAAAATCAAAAAACTTCAAAAAAAAATATATTTTAAATTTGACTTTATATTGAAAAAAAATTTAGGAGAGATAATAATTTTCTTTTTTTATCTTTTACTTAGAGCCTATTTATTTTTATTTTTATTCTTTTTTATCCAGAAACAATTTTTGAAAAGAGTTTGGGTAAAAAGTCACGCCGAGACTATTTACATAACTTAAACTTTATTTCTACCAATAATTGTGCACATTCGAAAACTTCACTAATGCACACCCAGTGTCGGATCTACCAAGTGCGGTTTGTGTGCCTGTAGCAGATCGATTAAATTTACAGATAGTCAGGAAGTAAAATTTTTTTTAATTAAATTGATCTAGATTCTACAAAAAAGATAAAAACCACAAAATTCAAGAGCAAAAATTTATTTTAAGGAAGAAATATAAAAGAAGAATTGAAGAAAAGTAAAAGATATTACAAAAAGTCAAAAAAAAAAAATTTCAACTAAGCACGGGGCCTGTAGGAGCTGCTACATCTGCTACTATGTTAATTCGGTACTGTGCACACCTCATGAACCTCATTAGAATATGTCAACTCGATGTTTATACACTGAAAAATTAAAAGGACGTAAAATAGAAAGTAAAGCAATCTGTGATCGCGGTTGCAAAGCAGAAAATACAGAGATAAGAAACTCACCCATATGGGAGAAGGAGAAAATTTGAATCCTGTTTAGTATTGTGATAAATGAGCGAAGGACACTCAGGCAAATGGATGTGAAATGTGTCTATCTACAAGAATAATGCATTAAAAGAAACATTTATTTAAAACCACACCCGAAGCTAATATTTAAAATTTGTGGCTTGTCCAGAAGTGTGTCTTTAGCCTTGAAGAAGCTGGTAGCAAATGGTACAACAATCTCTAAGAAGAAATGTTGAAACTTGGTATGAAAACCGTAAGTTAGGATAAGGCTTTCTTTTACATAAGCATGAAGACTATACATACTGCAACAAACATAGTGAACATTTACACTTCTTTAACTGTAAATAAATAGATCATAGTAGTCGCTGAAATTTGTGAGTGTAAAACTCAATGATTTAACTCTAAATTTTATTCCATTAATTACTTACCTATCATGACTAAAGGTTTATTCTACAAATCACTTTTCGACTCAAATTCTCTATAATAAATTGGGGACAAGTAAATCCAAAAAAAGATACAAACTATTCAAAGAAAAATAGTCAGATCTACATAACTTGAAATAAAATGATCATATGATTTATAAATTTAAAGAAATTAATTCTTTGATCTTTAAAATTTTGCCGGAAGTTGAATAAACTGTTATGAGGGACTCCAATGCCAAATAATAAGGTTAAAGGGCTCCACGAGAAAAAAGTTTGAGAATAACTGCATTAGTTCGTTATGTTGCAAAACTTTAATGAATCCTCTCACAAATCTAAAAAAAGAATAATTAATCATCGAAATAAAATTTCAGTATTTTTTGTTTCAGTGTTTGGATTTCTAGAAATATTATTTTTATAGATTTTGACTTATAAATTTTTTGCTCTGACACTTCTATCGATTTATTTTCTAGAATAAAATTGACATTATTACTCATCAGAATTAAAAATCATAAATTAACCCATATAAGCTGTACCATCATCTAACAGGGTTTCTTAACGTGGGCCATATGGCCTCAGAAAAATATATGATTTAAATACAAAACATCATATCGTAGAGAAGTCACAAAGCAAGTTATAAGTTCGTATTGATATAAATCGATGCTTAAATTAAAAAGGTAAGTTGACGAAAAGACTCATTTTTATTTATAAAAATGCCCCAAAGCTTTGTATACATATGATGCAAAAACTATTTTAGCAACTATATCTTGAAACTTTATATGAAAATTCTATTTTCATGAACTTTTTTATAGTTTTGTTTCCACATCTACTAGGCTTAGACCGTTAATATGAAGTAAAAAAGACTATCTTGGAAAGCAACTCTAATTCTAAACTATTATGAAAAAAAGTTATGATTTAGAAGTACTATAATTTTTGAAGGAAATTTTCAGTTTTTTTGCTTTGATGTTATGTTGTTTGAATGAATAACTTCATGAAAAAGTTTCTAATTTTCGTTTTTGACCTCTAAAAAATAGAAAAATATATGAAAAACTTTATGGGGCCATACAATAATATTTACGCAAAAAGGGGGCCATGGTAGAAAAAAGGTTGAGAACCCTTGAATATAATTATTTTTGATACATTATAGTTTATAAAATGGCTAAAGAAAAAATTGAACATATTTTTTCACTTTTTAAAAATAATTCTAAGTAACAAATTTTTAAGTTTTTTTGATATCTTAGAGACTCATAGATAAGCTATATTTGAGTTTTTGTAAACCTTTTCCATTGGCTTCATTTGATTATTATTTCTAAGATTTATGTTTCAATTAGTTAATATTTATTAGATAAAATAGAAAAGAACGTAGAGAGAACTTTAAAATTGTAAAACTAAAGATTAATATGGTATCGAAATGTGAGAAGGAAGGAAGCTTTATGTAGCACGCATTATGAACATGGATGTTGAATCAAATTGGTAAATCTGAGACCAAAATCAAAAAAATATTTTTAAGTTAACCCGTTAACGCCCAATGTTAACTTTACAAAATCGTCTGCGTTTATCAATGCTCTTTAATACAAATCTTCTGCTTTACATTAGATATAGTCTGATTATTCTGGTCGTTAACGGGCTGGAGTTTAAGAAGTCCTAACTAGAGAAGGTTGTTTTGCACTAAGGTTTCTTTTACATAAGGTTGTTTTGCACTAAGGTTTCTTTTACATATTTTAGTAGTATGCTTGTACCATCATCTTCAGGTAATTTACACACCTTCTAAACGCTCCTCAAAATTTTCATTAAAAATTTTTTTATTAAAATTTACATTCAAAATAATCATATAATACATAAAATCTTCAAATGCCTTCTAATTTAATTTCATCGCGCGTTTTTCAGAAAAATATTCTGGTTTTCGAGACTATAAACGGGTGAAATCTAACACCTATGAATAGTAATCACACATTGTGTTATTGCTTGTGCAAAAGCTCTTTGCTCAAGCCACTATAGTTCTAGAAACAGCGGAATCCCCCTTAGATTAAATTCAAGCAAAAATGTAAGTATCTTGAGTGTTAGGAAATATTTTGTCTAATACAAAATATTTGTTAATTAGAGAGTTAATTGCCTGCTACGGATAAGTCGTTACACGCTTTGTCCTAAACTTTATGCTTATTTGATGAATTTCTATTCTTTATCATTTTTACATATACTTTAAAGTTATTAGCACGTGTGCATATAAAAGCATCTGTGGGTAAAACATTAAATGATCTAATGAGTGTAAATTGAGGAGAATTTAAAGATTTTTGCTTTAAAGGCCTAGAGCTGTAGTAGCGAGTTTATACCTATG
The DNA here is from genome assembly GCA_030549495.1 of Nectonema munidae. Lineage (NCBI taxonomy): Eukaryota > Metazoa > Nematomorpha > Nectonematoida > Nectonematidae > Nectonema > Nectonema munidae. The sequence goes on from JAUIRK010000509.1 coordinate 759,448, forward strand.
TTAACATTGTTGGTTGGACTTCAAAGTATTTTGTAAAATTTCAAAGTATTTGCAAAATATTTGTGATTTGTACTGGCCAAGTGAAGCTGCAATGAAAGGCACAAAAAAGCTCAACGAGTAAGGATAACGATGATATTAAACCATCATATGTTGTTCTTGATTTTGACAGTATTCTTCAATCCCCCTTCATTGAAGACATTTAATCATTGCATATGTGTATGTATGTATCCTTCTTTTGTTGTAAAAAGTATTTTTCAACGTCGTGTGCTAGCTACTTTTACCTTGGTTTGATTTTGTTATATACTATTTTATATTCAGTATTTGCATTTTATATATAGATATATTCATTTTTTGAAATAATAAATTTCTTTTTATTTCTTTCTTTTACTATCTTTTGATCACTATTAAATCGTAAGTATAGGAAGATGGAAATGGGGAAGCTTACAAAAGAGTTTGAGGGGGGAATGCCAGAAACAGAGGGACGATCCAAAAATAGGCAATTTTATGGAACGTACTTTCTGCATGGCCCCTAATTGAGAAAATAAATACCGTAAACACGTGTATAATTCGCATATTTATTATATAATAATGTTTATATAAGATAAATAGAACAGGAATAATAATGAAGAAATAGTTTTCAAGAGATTAATCCATACGCTGGTGTAATATATTATTATATGTGTTTTGCCTATTTTCGTTCACACACTTTTCTATCTCAATTACTTTCATGGCCTAAATTCTGTTAAAACCGCCATTTTTAGTCAATTAATTCTGAAAAAAAGCGCGGATTAAACGCGAGTCTTTACGGTATTATAAAATATAACTTTCTGTTTTAGTCAAAAAAATCTACGAATATTAACTTTTTAAGAATAAAAAATTATTCGATTCCAATCTGTATACATAAATTTTAATTACTTTTTACTTTCATATTTTATTTCAAGAACAAATTTCAATTATTTTTTGTTTCCTAAGTATGATTAAATGAGTTTTAGTGAAAAATTCCTCATGAATTGATGTGAGTATAGTTTATTAACTTCCTCTCTTCAGAAACATAATTTCTAGGCCACATATATGCAGTTGTTTTACACTTTTCTTTTCACATACATCCTTAATGTCTTCTGTTTTTTGATACAAACGTTGTTGTGAAACATTTGGTCAAGAGAGTATCCGTTGTTTCTTTTTGTTAGGATATTTATTTAACTCAACTTTTACCTGAATCACGTTAACAGGTTTTAATTCCAAAAATCAGCTTACTTTTAGATTTATTTTAACAACTTGTGTTAAGTTTAAATTTGCAAACCTGAATGTGCGATTAGGATTTAATGAAAAGGTAAATATAATTAATTTTGACGTTTATGAGAAGATTAAAATTTTGTGATAATTTAATTAGTAAATCACAAATTACATTAAGATAATTTGGCACTATTTTTGTTTCAAAGGCTTTAAAAAATAATATATATTTCTGCTTTGCTTATAATCGTAGATGAAGAAGCGGGCTACACAAAGAATGAAATTTAACCACACTATGGCTCACGGGTTGACCACCCTGATCTAAAGTCACTTCAAAAATTATAGTGTTATTAATTCTGTGTAGCTGAAAAATGAAGGAATACATGCAAGTTTGTTCTATTCCATTATTCGATGCACTCGCTGCGTAACTACCAAAATCTTATACAGCAAAGTTAACATTAAAAGTATAGGTGAGCTTAATTTTCGCATATAAACGATATTTATAATCCGGTAATATTTTTAATTAGAAATTAGATGAACAATTGGCATTGTGTTAGAAATTCATGCCGTGAACAAATCTATTTAGGTTTGGTAGCAAATCACGTAATAAAAGAAATTGGCATGCCAATTGGCATATATCAGTAATAAAATACAAAAATTTTCAAGAATGTTTTCAAACCAATTTTTGAATACATTAAAATTTATAACGCAAGCGTTGTTGATATTCAAATTGTTTTTTTCTCATTTTCTATTTAAATACCTAGAAAGCAATAATTATATGGCGAAGAGATGCTCTCCTTCAGATGCGATTCACACAGCCTGTTCGGCTCGAATCAAAAAGACAAGGAAGAAAGAAATCACTTTCATCTGCAAGTGGCTGGAGTGCAGAGAGTCGGAAACAGGGTTTGGTGTGGAGGAATTAGTGGAGCATGTTCAGAGAGAGCACGTGGTAGAGTGGGAAGATCCTGGTGCGCTTAAAGTTTGCAAGTGGCAAGAGTGCCGGTACTCCTCCAATGACGCCGAGTTGATGATCAGGCACCTCTTCTTTCATATAACCGAGGACAAACTAAACTGTTTAGGACAAGAACTTCTTCAGACTTTGGCGTTTCCGATTTCTCTATCGTGCAAAGTGGATCGTGGTAGAAGGAAGCAGGAAGACATGAAAGAAGCGTTCACATGTCGCTGGATAGATTGTGTATTCAGAACGAACATTTCAGAACAATTCTACACACACACTCGTCGACACGTTCTCAAAGAAGAAGTGGTTGGGAGGTGTTTGTGGCAGGGTTGTGGGAAGCGCTTCTGCAAAGTGAAGGAGCACCTGCGCTCACACACTGGCGAAAAAGTGGTCGCTTGTTCTGAGTGTGGAGTGGGCTTTGCGAGCAATACGAAGGCCGTTCAGCACATTCTTCGGCAGAATACGCAAAGCAACATGTCCGCATTTTGTCAAATCTGCGAGAAAAATTTCGGCTCCAAAGTCTTGCTAAAAGAGCACACAAACGCATGCCATGCCTATTTATTTGCGTGTTCCATGTGTGATGAGTTATTCACGAATAACAGCAACTTGAACAAGCACACCAATGAGATGCACGCGAGGGGCAGAGAAAGGAGTGCACGAGGCGTGATGAGTGCTAAGAGCAATGCTCTTCCCAAGCCAGCGTCCTTTTCGTGCTCATTTTGTTCATACTGCGGAACCACGATCAAGTCAATGCATCAGCACTTGGCCAAGAAACACATTACAACAAACTTCCTCTATACTTGCCACCTGTGCAATTTCAGATCTACTCGATCAAACTTACTCACGCACCACTTAAAAAAGCAACACGCCCTTGTATTCAAAAAGCGTTACATGTACGAATTATATGATGATGGCCTTTTCAGACTCAAAGTAATGTGAGAGTAATAAATCTTTGTGATAAAACGTGGAAAGCATTTTATTAAAAAACAGGCCTTAAATATTCAACATAAATCGTTTATATTTATCAGATATGTATCATATTTTCTCTTATTTTTACAATATGCTTATTAAAAATAAAATATGATATAAAATGTACACAATAGTCATCGCTAAAAGCGTTGCATCAGATAGACAACGTTCAATGATAACGTAGTATTAATGTGTATATCTTGTTTTTGTGTAGGATAAAATCTAGGGATAAAATGATGAAACAGAAGTTATTAATGCTGATAATAAATGTAATGAGGAGATGGATGAAAGTGAATGATGAAAGAGTTCTTGTCGTTAAGCTTTTAAAAGATGGCGGCGCTAAAAAGTGTCAAACAGCAGTCTCGGTTGAGGCAAGCAACAAACTCTCAGAAAGTTGTTCGTTTTCTTCTTCTTCTTGGATGACAGGCGAAAGACGTCTTGTGCTTGTGGAATTAACGTTTCCTCCAACAGGAGACTTAACAACAGAGTGCTGAGAGGCCGCTCTAGAGCTCAAGGAAAACTCAGAGGGCCTGACTTCGCGAAATGCAGTCACAACCCGCATCTAAATGTTCCAAAGAAAATCAGAAAATTTGACACAAAGCGTAGAAAAAGCGCAGACTAAAGGAAAGCGTCGCACACTTTCTATACATTTCGTTATTATATTTTATACACAAAGCAAAGAAAAAGAAAACCGAAGAAGTTAGCATGCAAATAATGAAAGTCAGTATGTAAAAATAATACTGCAACAGTTAGTCCGTAGATTTAAAAAGAATAAATACAACTCAAGATGCTTACGGCTAGATCTTCAGATGAGCCTTTAATCATGGTGTCCCTAAACACGCTATTTCGACGACCACTTCCCAAAACCTAGTTTAATGAAACAAATGCTTCTTAGTACACCAAAGCACATGCAAACAGAGTTGTTATATAAAAAGCAATTTATTCTGTTATAAATGCAACAAGAGTTTATCATGATGAATCATGACAATAAATAGATGATGTGGAGGTGGGTGAGACAAAGGTACACAATGAATGTCTTTGCTTAGCTGCAGTGTGTGTATGCATATAAGAGAGAGAGAGAGAGACGATATATAAAAAGTATAAAACCATCACCACCTAAAACAAATAGCTACTATTACAGAATGTGTGATGATGATGAGGAGTGGATTCTTGCTAAAGGAAATGAAGGGAGTCCTGGCTGCGAAAGGGCTTTTTTGTAGGCGGTGTTGCGGGTTTGAGCTCGTCTTCTTCCACGTCGTCGATATACCGCAGGGTGTCTGGCGTTACCCGTTGCTGGAAGTTGTGTTTATGCAATTTATCACTCTTGTTTTTCATGATATGATTTTTAATATTGAGCAAGCTGGAGTTGGATCGCTGATCAGACATATCTTCTATCACAGATTTAAATGCTCTAACCACTCGTAACTGAAGAGAGATAGGCGAGTGTTAAAAATGTAAGGTATGAGTGATGCATATGATCATCATCCAGTTGTAATGTTAGTTACGCTACACACATTAACTTGTATTTTAAGCAATGTAAAACAAGCAAAACGCCTTATGTAGTAACAACGTGCTAGTCAAGAACAAGGAAAAATGCTTACTTGAGTTTGGATACGAGTCAAACCGCGAATCCACAAAATCTGTCCCGAGGTTTTCCTTTCGTTCAAAATATCGATGGGCGTTTGCAGTGCTTCAATCTCTTCCACCATCTTTTTGCCTCCACCCCACGAGAAGTGTTTAGGTATTTTCTTTGTTGGAATGGAAGTAACAATTTGAGCCCATAACAGTTCGCCAAACCCAAAAAATACACACCACCCCCAATTTGTTAGGGATAGCGGCTTCGTTGAAAAAGCTCTACCCCCAAATTGCACTATTAAAACCTGAAAAAAAAACACATAGACGAGAAATGAAAGTGTCAGTGCAGCAAAACTCATCGTTTTAAGTCATTTTAGTCCTTACTTCGAAATAGTTATTCTTGGGCATCAGGAAGGGCACCCACTCACGAAAATGTTTAAAAAATGATAAATAAAAATTGTTCTTCCATTACAGCAAATAGTAAAAAAAGCAATTCGATAATTTCATATCAATTGATAATGATTATACGCAAGCACGCTTTTTAAATTTTTATAAACACATTGAATATTTTATCTGGACCAGTTCCCAAGCTTGTTCTATCAAATGTTCATATCTTATTTAACCCGTTAACGACCAGAATAATCAGACGATATCTAATGTAAAGCAGAAGATTTGTATTAAAGTGCTTTGATAAACGCAGACGATTTTATTTTTGTAAAGCCTACTATAGTTGACATTGGGTGTTAACGGGTTAATCTATAAATCAAAGGATACACCGCTTAATTTTATATCATCTCTCCAAATTACACAACATTGTTTATAACTAGTCAATATTCATATCAGTTTAAACTTCAAAAAATCTAAGGATGTTGCCTCCTTTAATTTCTTACGAACCCTAAAATATCTAACATTTCAACCAGTTTTCAAATACATAATATAACAACTTGGTTGTCCTCATATCAATTTAAATTTAAGTTACTACCTTGCTAGAAATATATCCCCTACTATTTGATGCTTTCAATATTCTAACATTTTAAAGGTACGTATATAAATATATATAATACTGAACACAATATATATATAGTATACCCTTCCCGGGATTTTACCTATAAAATGCTATAATAAATACTTATATGAGATGTCTTGAAGTTTTAGCACAATGTTATATTATTATACTTAAACATATTCATTATTTAGTGAAATTTAAATAACCAGAAATAAACTAAATTTGGAATGGAAAAACATTACAATTATCCAAGTATAGTATATTTGAAAAGCTCAGAGCCGTATATAAAATGCCGAAATTACCAGCCAAAAGGGGGTTAAGTTGATATGATTTGAGAGCACTGATCTAGAGCAAAAGTACCTGAGAACAAAACGTGCTTATCCAGATGATATAGTAGATGGGATTTTTGAAGACGCCTTCGAACACATTTCTTTCTCCGTGTATCTTCCTAGCGTTTATTTCATTGAAAAGTGTCATCATAACAAAAACGTTGAACACCATGGTGTAGTGCTGTGTTGGAGGAGAGTGCACCGATACTTGTTGACCAAACTGTATGTCCAGCCACTCGTGTGCTGAAATATAAATAAGAACATAGCCATGGCGAAGCAAGACAGGTAGTAGAAATAGTGATAGGTGAAAAAATAAACACCCTATTTTCTCTTCAGACTTTTATCGTTTTTCGAATAAAGTTAAAACATGCCTTTTTTCAAAAAATTCAATTTTCTTTCAACACCATTTTCATATATAATAAAAAATGTACACAACGTAGAACATTTTTGTTTATAGATATAACATAATAATACTACTTTTTTTTCAACATCTCTTTCCGTCATGGGCTCTTTTAAGCTTTTAATATGCCTATTCGAATAACAAATGTTTACAATTTGGATTGGCATCTTTCACTAAGCATATATGAGAGCAAAGATTTTGAATTCCAGTCTTAATAATTTACCTGTATAAATCTTTTTTAACAGAATGTATAAAAGTCGAACTATAGTTGAACGGACAGACTAAAACGTTAGACTAGGAATGCAGCAGATAAGCGAGTGATTTAGAACAGCGGATTTTAGATATACGGCTGTAAAAGAAAAAATTGATCCGCACATCGAGCTAGATATTCCGTAGATTCTTGTAAATTTTGTTTCGTCTCAACATTTAGATAAAGAAGGCAGAAAAATGAGTATTTCTAAAACTCCTTCTTGTTATTTGCTTTCATTTTGAAAAATTGCGTATATCTAACAAATAGAGCATTCTAACTTTTTTTGTTTTCGCTTGATCCTTCCTTGAAAGGGTTTATAGTGTAAAATTAGTGATTTTTTATTTTGAATATACTAACTCTTGAAACTCCAAATTTTTATTGTGAATCAGCGCTAAGATTTCCCTTTACTAAAGCAAATTAAGATTTTATTGAGATATCGTTAATGATATATTTCTCAAAGTATTATTGGTTTGTTAGAAGATATGTGGAATAGCAAATTTTTTACACATGAGCTGAGCTCTGAAATATTTTATCAGTTTTTGCATTTCCTTTCTTAAATTGATAAGTTTAAGATTTCTTAAATTTCTAATATTTTTGAATAATTGAAGCAGCTAGGGAAGTCGATTTTTTTGTCAGAACTTGGCTGGCAATCCTCATTGTCCAACACACTCATTTGTGTTTATACCAATCACAACGCATACGCTTACGTATTCAGTTGCGTTGTAGCTATTGGATGCATAATGATGAGGGTCATTAGAAATATATTCGATCCTTCCAAAGAATTCTGCCATTCTAGCCTTATAATTTTTGAAGACAGGTGTAGATCTGAGCGCAGTTCAAACAATACGTCCTACATGTCTGTTACAGCTGGTCTAGGTTGAATCTGTATACTTTGACATTTTGACGATCTGTGTTGTTTGATAAAATATTTCATTATTAGTAATTTAAAAAGAATTTTTACTTATGTTTTATATAAATATTAAAAGTTATAGAAAATAAAAATATGAAATTCTTAATTTTGAAACTTCAATGATGCCTGAATTTAATCATTCTAAATCTGTTCGTCATGACACTTACAAATATTACATCTTGGGGAATTTAACAAAGTAAAGTCGAAATTTCAGTTGTGGAAGGATTAACGTATATGCTAGTCTGAAATAATGAAGCAAGTATGTGTAAATTCAGCCAACCTACATAAAAGCCACATTTAGGTGCTGCTGGCTTCATGTGCAGCGTTCTACATATGGCTCTATAATTTTTAAAGCCAAGGCTGAACAAAGTTCTTCGCTCTGCTAGTAAGTTTACCATATGGAACGAGTTTGAACACAAATGAATGGTTGCTATTGTTATACCTATGTGTTCATCTACTCGTCTTCACTCCTTTATTATTCTTATATATAACTATTATTTTTATCAACACTATATGTGCTTGAAATATAAAAAGATTACATAATTTAATTCTTTATAAAAATTAGAATGGGCTTTCCTATAAAAATGTAGGCATACCGTAGAAGAGGATGACAAAGATGATGATAAGTTGATATATGGCATGACCAATGATGTTTTTCATCATGGTGCGCGAAATAAGAGGCTTCGTCCTTCCGTATGGCTTGCGATCGAGCAAATCATCGGTAGGTGGTTCCGTAGCTAAGGCCAGAGACGCCAGCGTGTCCATGATTAAGTTGACCCAGAGCATTTGAACGGCTTTCAAAGGCGAGTCCTGAAGCAAAGCGTGCATTCATCGGGTGAGGTACATAGTGTAAGGAAAGAGTAGGATACCGAAAGAACACACGCTCCTATGAAGGCTACGATGACAGCAACGACATTTACCGTAAGCTGGAACTGAAGAAATTTAGCGATGCTGTCATACACGTTACGACCCCACATAACCGCTTTTATGATTGACGTGAAGTTGTCATCTGTCAAAATGATGTCGGAAGCTTCCTTAGCAACATCTGTTCCAGTTATGCCCTGAAAAAGCATAGATACTGTTAGAATGAAAATGTACACGTATAAATGATGAGTAGTATAAAATGAGATGTTAAAATCGAAAATTGGATAAGTTTGAAATTTTTCGAAAATTTTGTGGGACCTAACATTTTTCAAAAAAATAAAAAAAAAATTTCGAATTTTTCCACCATAGTATGTTTAGCAGGTATATTTTATGAATGTGCAAAAAAATGGATCAAACTTATGCGAAATAAGAATTCACTGAGCTCACAAACGCGTAATGCAACATGTGTTCTTTCTTCGCATAGTTATGCGCTAAAATACAAGCGTGTTAGAATCAATAATGTGATTTATTCTTCGCACACTGTCGGTATAAATATAACGAATGCTCTTCGTTAAAAATCAGAAGGTTGTATCTAAACTAAATAAAAATTATTTCGAAATAAAAGTTGACTACGATTATCCAACAAAACTTGTACATTCGATCGACATTTTTGACTTCAAAAATAATTTAAAATTTATTAGAAAAACATTATACTGACCCATTAAATGTAAAAAATATATATTAATTTTCGACAGTTTTCTTCTATGTGGAATTTTTGTCAATTTTGTGTAAGACAAAGCCTTTTTATAGCATGAACTGACATCATATATGTTTTCTACTCTAAAAAGAAATCAGCTATAACTAAAGAAATCAAACAAGTAACATTTTTACCAAACAGACAAAAACCTACAATAAATGTGGTAACAAACTATCAGTAGATGATAATGGCTTTAATAGCTAATGTTTGGAACACCTGTTTAGAGAATGCAATATCTAACATACACAAACGGCGACATTGTAAGCAAGTGAAGAATTAAAGTGTAACCATTGCAAAGCCAACGTCAGCCTTCTTCAAAGCAGGCCCATCATTTGTACCGTCTCCAGTGACTGCAACGACTTCCCTGTTTTCTGAAATTTTACTTTCTATTATGCCATTTACGAGAGTGTATTTGTCCTGAGGTGAAGAACGAGCCAGCACTTTGAGATTGGGCCATATTTTGTCAATGAGACTTTGATCAATCTAAATGGAATGTGACGAAATGAAAGAAGAGTTGAATCAGTGCATGACACAATCTAAATAACGCATACCTCTCCTGCGGAGTTACGAACTTTTTTATTGAAGTCTTTTCCCTCTAGGATAAGGCAGTCTTCCCCGGTGGAAATAATTCCGCATTTCGTTGCTATGGATTTAGCAGTACTCACGTTGTCACCAGTCACCATTTTAATCTGGATCCCTGACTTTTTACAGCGCTTTATAGCGTCAGACACCTAAAACAAAGCGCAAATAATGATAGGCACAATTCACGTCTACAGCATCACTTACCTCTTCTCTCACTGGATCCTGAATTCCAATGATGCATATTAAAGTCAGGTTACTGATAATATTCTCTTCATCATTCCAGTCAGGCTCTTCTGTAACTAACTCATCATGAAATTTACGCTTGGCAGAATCAAAGACGATATCTTTATAAGCTACACCAATTGTTCTTAATCCTTCTTTAGCCATAACTTCAATCACGTTAGAGGTCATATTCTCAATATCTTTTTTTCCTATAGGCTGAATTGAGCCATTCGAAGTAAATGTGTTCTTGCACCTTAAATTTAAAAGGCAAGGTGTCGATTTCGGTCTTGGATAAAGAAAAGATCTGATAACAGTAGATTAGTAAAAATCAGATTACTATAGTGGAAAACGTATTACAAACGATATAATTCTTTTGAGAGTCTACTTAAATGAACAATTATTGCTGACGAATCTTGACTCACCTCACGATCACTTCCTCGGATCACGTAATCTAAAGTTTTGCCTTAAACAATTACTTAAATTAGCTGTTTCTTTGCTAATTTTCTATTGTGTTAATAAGAATTCTATCTTAATAATTTACATATTATATTTGCTGTAGATACTTTCAGTTTACTGCAAGAATAGATAGAAAAGTGGACTTTAACGGTCACGCCTTGAGCCCAGAATGGGAAAAATACTTTTCCATCAAGCGTTTTGGACATGCCCAGCGCCTGCTTGAAGACCGTGGCCGTCATGAAGGAATACAACGTGAGTCGCAACTGAAAGACAGAACACCAATCATCAAATTTTGCATCGATGTCTGCTTGCGAGAGAAAAGGCTATTGTTAGACTTGACATGTAGCCAGAAAACAAGCTCGATTTTTCGGAAGCAGGCTGTTAAGGCAGAGGTGATGCGAGCAAGTTCAAGCCATTCATGGATAGAGAATTAATCAAAGCTGTAGTGACGGACTCCACCCGTGCAGAGCACCGTTCTAGCTTTAAGAACATCCAGGCTTTTTCCCGCACTGTTTTTTATCGTATCGAACGGATATCAGAAAACGCCTAAGACTCACTGAAAATTCGCTGCTCTCAACTCTCGTTGCCTTCTACCTTACTTTTGACGAGAGCACCAACGTGAATAATACGGCCCAGCTTGTAGTTTTTATTCGTGGTGTCACTGCTAACCCCCAAGTTTGTGATTAATTTCTCCAACTTGTCGCGTTTTGTGGCACCACCATTGGAAGAGATATTTTTTACGCCGTCCTTCAATGTGTAGAGCACCCCTACTTGGACCTGTCCCGTCTTGTGTGCTGCTTCACCACTAGTGAGGCCGTCAAACACACTCAGTACATCCACAAGGTGCGCTCCATCATCCATCAGGAGTTTCTATGTACCAAGTCTACTAACGTTGTTGCTGTATTGGCTTTCGTAGTGAAAATGCTCAACTCCATCCTCTCTAACAGACTTAACCACACCAGTTCCAGGTACTAATGGACGAGATGAACGAACATTACAAAGACCTGCTCTTCTTCTGTGAGGTAATCGTGGGTTAATGTTATCCCATGTCTGCCTTAAAATCATCTTCTTTTCTCAAAAAACGTACAAAACGCTCAACCCGGAGTGGCTAGCTCTCCTAGCCTTGCTCACAGACATCAATATGCACATAAACGACTACAACTTAAAACAGCAAGGCAAAGACAGTATAGCGACAAATACGAATGCTCAGATCCCGCCCGTGAACACTTCGTAATTCCAGGAAACTGTTTGAATTCTTTAATCTTTTGGCAGTAATTCTTTTTGGAAAAAATTTGGATTACGATCTCATGGAATATAAAATATACTTTTTAGTCAAAATATTCCTTGCTCCTCCTTTTCCAAAAAAAAAAGATACAAATTGTATCATAGTTTGCTCGTTTTATGGTGATGGGTTTATTGCAAGTAGATCAGGGAAAATAAAAAAAGAGAGGAAAACTCCCATAATAAAACGAAAAGTTGCCAGACATTTTGACTTACATTTGAAGTAATTATGCAGTAGGTTTCTAAAACTTTCTGACGATATTTAGTTTAAATTTTGCTAGAATCCCGAAACATGGAATTCACAAAGTATTAAATTTTAAAAAATCATTTTAATTTCAGAATTAATTTTATCAATCTAAAAAAATAGAAGAAAAAACCAAGATTTTCAACAAAAAAATGTCAGGTAATAATTGTATTTTGTGTGAAAAAATTACTTATATACCAAAAGATAGAATGGTGTATAAATTTGGTATCTTCGAAACAATTCTAAACATGTGATAAAAAATAAGACACCTGTAAATTATTAAAATTGTGCCTATTTTATAACTATTATGAGCAATTAGGAAAAAAAATATATATATTTGTTATATATTACATATCAAAATCCATCAATTCTAGTCAATTTCATCTACGTACTGTATGTACCCTTCAGTATAAACACTACATAATCCATCTTCAATCAACAATTGAAAAGTATATTCACAGGTGTATCTATCTTCTGATCATTTATCCAGACGCTATTTGTTCCTTTTCGTTAGCATGCTGATTTTGCTTCAAAAGTAGCTTCCTTATTTATACTATATTTCACGTCGTTTTGTTGAACGTGTTTTTGTCAAATAAATAACTCATCTTTTATAATTATAGAAGCTATGTTCCCAAAGCTAAAGCGAATCGCTTTAACACACAAAAATAAATCAAATGTGGCTCATCGATTTATAACATTTAAACAGGAAAGGGACTAATTAATTTTAATAATTTTGTCAGTATAACTAATTATAAATAACAATTTTTCCTTTTAGTAAATAGTTTACCTATTACCCTGGGTAGTTTTGTGAAATTTTATTACAGTCTTCAAGCGAAAAATGTAAACAAAAAAGTAATAGGGTTTTTAAAAAAGGAAAACGAATGGTTATTGAAATAGTAGCTAGTTTTGTTGACGTATTTATAAAATAAACATTTTAAAAAATTGAGCTATTCAGACAATTAACAACTAGAAAGACAAGGAAGGTAGCAGAAACATTTAATGACTGGCACTAAGGGAAAACTTTGCTAAACTAAAAATTTCATAAATATAACAAGCGAATTTGTAATAAATGTAAAAAACTGGTTTAGAAGGAAAATGCGTTACGAAAAAGTGTTTATATGTATAAAAAAAGACACTTCATGTGATAATGATTATTTTTTTGTATGTTGATATTTTTCTTTTTAATTTTAATTCATTCTTACTTTTTAAAAAAAGTGGTCATTTTGACCAATTTTTCGTTCAGGTCATACGATTGTCTTTCTAGTTTTAAGTCTTTTTTTCAAATAGAATAGGGTTTTGATGGACTAATAGAAATGGTGGACTTCAAAATATTTTCCTACTCATTTCTATTTTTTATATAGTCAAGCCTGAATTACGAGAAGCATTAAAAAAGCGGATCGATTAAGCTTAAGTTCCAAAATCGCCAAAGTTTTTTTCCAAGCTGGACTTAACATAACCTCTGGTACAATATAGTTAAGAATCACTTATACTATAAACAATTGATTCTCAGAACGAATTCAGCTTGCTCAATGCTCAAAACAAATAGCACCATCAGTGCCCCTAATACGTATTGACTGCCATCAAACATCTTCAGCACGATGAGCTATCCTGTGACCGAAGGCAAGGTAATTAGATAAAACAGACAAACTCGCCAGATTACGTACATTATTATCATCGCACTACAAGAAGAGAAGGATTATGACTAAAATTATTATTTTAGCATAATTTACTAAGTATGTTGTAGAATTATAATAAATACAGTTTTCGTGTAACATGTCAATTTTACAATTTTCGTCTAAAGTTTATCAATTAATAATAACAAAACAAAAAATGGCCGATACAGTATCATGTTACTTTCTAAGTAGTTAGCATGGCTAACCACGATAGGGAGTTATAAAAGAGTTTATGATTTACAAAGATTAAGAAATAGACAACAGAAGGTAGGAGGAGGGGGGTTGGTTAATGTACTCATAAATATTCTAATTTACAAGAATTGTTTTATGTGTAGAAAAAATATATAAAACAAATTTGAGCTAATTACAGGATTCCTAAAGATTAGAAACGAGTTAGTTTTTTCTTACCTTTTCAAAACAATTTCTGAAGCGCCTTTAGAAAAAACTCTGAATGTGTTACCAGGAAGCTTGATTATTGTTGTCATTGATTTTCTTGCAGAATTGAAGGTGTACACTTTAAAGAGTTCTGATTCAGGCCATTCCTCTCTTATTTGCTCTATTTTGACACCAATGTTTTCCACAAAACCAAGCAGACCACATTCAGTTTTGTTTCCAAGTTGTTTTGGCGGTTCGCCTGGTTTACCGGTATCCTATAAATCAAAAAGACTTTTTGTATAAAATTACATATGAAAATTGGATATATTTAGAAGCTATATTTTACTCACAATTTGAATAAAGTGTCAGGATCTAAGCTTCAATTTAATAATAAAATATAGAATCCTGCATCAATATTAAAAAATTCTCTGGGGTTGAAGCTATCGCAAAATAAATCACAAAATTTTAAAAGCAAAATCTCTAAAATAGACACCATATTGTACAACTTATATGGGCTAAAGGCAAGCAAAGGGAGTAAGTTTTGTTAGCCAAAGTACCAGAACATATTTTTAAAGTAAAAACAAGAAGATAAGTTAGGTGAATGACGAAAAAACCTTATCCAAAGATTTCAAGTATGCCTTAAATTAGGTTTTAAATAGTCTTTCAATACCCATTTTTATTCTGAAGTATTTTGATGATGAGAAAAATAACGATAAAAAGAGGAATTTGAGGAAAAAAATTAAGAGATTAGCAAGTGGTTCTCTTCTGACAGATTGATCAGATAATCTCAATCGCTTGAAATCCTAAGTCCCTAGCTTAAAGAATGATCATACTTAATCACTGAGAGCTCGATAAGCCATTTGTAAATTTAGTAGAGAGAAGACTTCCCTATGTGAAAAAAAGAAAGACAGTAGTTGTTCTATTAGAAGACTTGAGTGTAAGCACATTTGCAATTCGTCTCATTGTCCTTTAATTAACTTTAAATCACATTTAGACAGTATCTAAGGCAATTATTAAAATTTGTTGATCAGTAGTAATCTGAATCATATCAATGCACACAATCAAATAATCAATTGCTCAAGTGACTTCCTTGAATCTAATGTAAGCATGACTATTATGATATATTTTTAAAAGAATCAACTATTAACAAAAATTCCAAACGTATGGAACGAGTTTCATCAGTTTCCTATCTTAGAAAGAATACTCATAAAAATCACAAAAAGAAATTGAGAGTTGGAACGTTGAATGTGAGAAGTTAAGTACGAAAGTCTGTGGAAGGGGTGGAAATATTTAGGAGAAACGCAGATGTAGTAGATTTACAAGGATAGAAGGGAAGTAAATTTAAAATAATTGTTCATATAATCTATTTTAGATAGGTAACGATAAGGGTTTTTCTATGACTGAGTACATTATGATGCCACAAAATAAATTTTTTTTTGTCCAACACCAAGGTGAATCTTATCTTGTGTAACTCGACATAGACTTACGATCGCAGATTTGGTTTTTCATAAGAGTGTAAATAGGATAACTTGAAATAAGAAAAGCTTGAGAGCTTGGAGATTTGAAAACGAAAATATTAGGGATGAGTTTATAAATCAAGTCAATAAAACTGACGTTTTAAAAAAGATACTAGGAAGTAATCTAGATAAATGAAAGTTTTAGGGACAACCAAATACTTACGTAAAAAACAAAAAACTACCTGGTTTTTAATAGTGAACTTAAAGAAAAATAAGACTAAAAAGAGAAGCTTTCAAATTCCACCAAAAAACAAAAAGTTTATATAGAGAAGCTAAGAACGTATGCAAAAAAGTAATAGACAAAACATGAAAAAAAATCGTGCAATTAAAGTTAGATATATTAGAGCCAAGAGTTTGGGTCTTGATGATTGTGAAGCTTCTAATGCCTGGCTGAAAAGTTTTCGAAAACGCCATTTGATTCGATTGAATACAATTAATGGCGAAGGCGCAAGTGTTTCTCTGATTACAGTAGAAAGTTAGAAAGAAAAACAGTCTATTTTGATTCTATGTTCTAAACCCAATGATATATACAATCTTGAAGAAAATGAGCTTTTTTTTTACAGTTAATGAATCTTTAATTGTGAAAAATGAGAGTTCAACTGGATACACTCACCGTTACGTATAAGGTCTTTGAAACCAAGATGTTTCAAATAAATGGACGCTAATTCACTGTCAGTTAGTTTTATACTATAAAAGACATGGATGACATAAATGATTTTCAAAAACGGACTTAGAAAACTTGATAGAAAAATGAAAATCCAAGAAAGACATGTTTTGTTGTTTTTATAGACAATGTGTCTCACATCCACAAATTTCTCTAAATAATGCCAAGCTTGTATTTTTCCCACCTAATACAACTTTAAGGAATTAATTTTTTTATCCATCATCAAATGGATAAATGATGTAGATCCGTTGACAATAAAAAGTGTTTGTCAGCATGTCGTTTTCAAAACTGGAACAAAAATGAAAGTAAATATGGACTATAACTTTTTTTATATAAAAAATAAAATTTTAACTATAGATTTTTTTCCAAATATAGGTCTTCGTGTCAATGAGGCAAATGAAGATTGTGCAGATGAATCTGCTTTTTTCATCAACTTCTCTTCTGATATAATTGGATGTAAAGTTCAAGATGTGCTTTCTGATGAAGGAGAGGTAGCAATGTGTGATATGAATACCAGGCTTGATTGAAACAAGTGTGTAGAGGAGTTGTTACTGCAGGAAGAAGATAATGAAAAAACTAGTAGAAAAAGTGACGGTGACGATTCTTAGTCAGAAAGTGAGGAAAAAAAATCATCTTCAAAAGAAGTCATTGAAAATATTGACCAAGACTTGAAAGTTGTTTCAGATTTGAAGAAATGATTAAACAATTTATTTAATCCAATATCTGAAATTTAGATTTTTTATATGATAAATAGATGAAGAATTGTAGATACAAGCAAAGTACTATTCTAGATTATTTTAAATCAAAAGTTTAGCATACATTGTAACTGGATATTATAGATAAAGTTTTTTTGTGTTCAAGGACCTTTACAGAACAGTCACGTGTGCACAATGGCCAAACTTTAAAAGTCCAGTGAATGACCGCTATAGACAGGTTTTACAGGATATATATATATTAGAGACGTATCGGATGTGAAATTTTTTGAATCCACGGATGCGGATGTGACAATTAATTTTTTTAGTAGATGCAGATATCATAATTGCTATTCTAAGTAAACGCAAGTTTTGTACTTTTTAAAAATTTTTGGATAAAGTAAAAATTAAATAATTCCCAAAAAAACTCAACAGTATATAGAAAAAAAGAAAAATGTTTGAAAATCCGCATATCCGGTTATCTTTTTATGGCAAAATTAGATAACAATTCATGAACATTATTGAAGATTTAATTGAAATCTTTTAATTTTAATAGAAATAATAATGTTGTCTTTTTAATTTATTAGTATGTTTCTTTTGGAAATATTCTTATTACAAAATATTTTTATTGGTTAAAATTTCCAACCTTATATAATTAAAAAAGGTATGTCTGATCACTATCCCCTCCTGTTTAATATTGGAAATCTTAAATTCAGAATAAAGATTTGTAAAAGAAAAAAAAGTATTAACTCTATATCTTACATAAATTTGGAAAGCTAAATTATATATTTTATAGATGATCGATAGGTTTCGTAAGACTATTTCTCAAACAGATTAATTTATAAAGTTGAAAATTATACGTGTTTAAAAGAGATATAGTACCAAAATGAATACATATTAGTACAAGATCATTTTCGAACTTTTGGAAATGATAAAAAAAAAAGAAGAAATACATTACGCTCTATAATCTAGAGTTCAATGAAATTTGGACTAAAAATGAAAGATGAACAAATGAGGAATAAATTACTGAAATTTTCAAGAATATTTTTAGGTTGTTGTTGTTCATTTTAATGATAAATTTCAAAAGTTTCTATCTAAAGCAGTGGTGTTGAGCGCTTGGAGGAGAGGCGGGTTTGAGTTTCTAATGGGACACGGAATGTTTACGAATTTCTATTAGGAAGAGCAACAGTATAACCGCTTCGATATGCGTGTGATCACCTGAAATGGTATATATTTGTAGTTTGTCTTTATCAGGCATGACTCTAGTTCTGACACGTGAAATGCCTATGGTGTGTAGTTTGTCTTGTAGTGGCATAGTTTATTATTTGTGCCGTGGTAGTAGGAGTTGTGTGGTGATAAAATGTAAAGGGTGATCAGCAAGTAGTGATTTTTGACGAAGTTGTGACGTATGTGGTTTTATATGTTCTTTGATTTGAAGTGTTTGTCATTTGTGTGAATGCCGAGTATTCGTATCGAGTGTGTGCATTCAGTTAGGATTGTGAGTGAGGTGTTTTGTATCATTTGTCTTGAGCATGTTAGGTGTTGGACTTAATAGCAAACAATTACACAGATCAATACATAAAATCAATTTAGATATATTGATATTAGATACATACCGATATCTTTTTACAACCAATTTACGTTCATACAAAGAAAGAATGAAAAAGATATAGTGGAATCTCTCCAATACTGTCACTGAAGTGAATGCTAAAATCCCATACAAATGCCAACATTATAGAAAAAGAAACAACGTAGTACTTATCTTTAAGTTACATTGCTAAGTTGTACATACAAAGAGAGAAAGAGAAAATGATTTGACACGCGTATCTATTCAAATTTCTTATATCCGTAAGAATTTCTATTAAGGATTTCATCATAAATATTTTAAATGACCACTTTGAAAATAATATCTTTTTACCTGGTTCCATATTCTCTATTGGAGGGAGACAACTCCACTGTTGTATATACCATTTTCATATTGAATTTGTCCTCATATTTTTTCAATAAAATTTCAAATTAGTGTGTTAATTTAAAATACTTTTTGTGAAAAAAATAAAAATTCCAGACAAGTTTTGTTTAATTTACTGTGTAAGCAAATTTAATTCAATGATGTTTATTAAGTTGGGAAAGTAATTTTTTTTAATGTTTTTTGAAATTTTCCATTTTTATAAACAAAAAACTTTAAAGACAGTTTAACTGAGTATAATAAACTTTCTCAACTTTCATAGGCGTTTTTTATCAAAAAAAAGAATAAAAAATAAAATTACATTAATAAGTTTTATTAGAATGCTTGATTTAATGAATTTTTTCTTTAAAAGTTTGTTTTTCTAAAAAAGAGAACACTGAAGTTTAACGGTAAATAAGTTGAACAAAAAAGCAACTCATATGTGTGTGTATTAGAATCGGTCCGCAATTTTTTACTATAAATAGGCGTGAGTTCCACTGAAATATATTTTTTCATTTCTTTCTTTTAACAAAATGTACGCAAAAAGTTCTAAAGATAAAAAGAAGAGATGGTTAGACTTGCTACTCCAAATGGATATACTTTGAGTGATGCTGCCAAAATAATCAACATAATTATTATACGGCAAAGTTCATATATCAAAGATATGAAGAAGTAATAACAGTTAATAGCGCAGAAGGAAATAACGCTAAAAAACTAAATGAAGAACATAGGAACTTTAATGAAGTGAATATAGAAAGTAATCCTGGTATAACTGTTGATACTCTAAAATTAGAAAAGTATGGATTTGATATTGGCTTGTCAACGCTTTATAAATATATATAAAATGATTTGAAAATAACATTAAAAAACTGCATCGTGAAATAGGAAGAGTAAAAGATCTTCAAATAATTTCCAAACAAATGGAGTATGAACAGTTTTATAGAAACCATGCTTCGAAAAAGCTTGAAAAAGGTATTTTTATCAGGATTCAACTTAAACCTTTCAAGAAATTATGGAAGGTTAAAGACTGGAAAAAGATCAAATATAATTCTACCTTCATTTAGACTTTAGATGAAGAAATATCACTCTAATAAGTGCTATCAATTATAATAAAATGATTCAGGATAAAGTCTTAGAAAATGGAACGCACAATGGCTAAAACTTTTGGCGTTCATGGAAGAACTAAAATGTAAATTGAATATTTTTTCAAAGAGCATGGCTACTTATAGATAACGCTGTCATCCATAAAAAAAAGTGTGCAAATTTTGCAAGAAGGTGAAAATTCTTATCAATAATGTGTTTTTTATCTCCATACAGCAGCTACATGTTAATCTGATTGAAAATAATATTCCAATTATTATTAAAACAAAGTCAAACAAAAAGTGCGCCTTGAAAATAGTGATTCTTTAAAGACAATAATATAAGAAACAATAAAAAAAGTCAAAGAAAAGGATTTTAAAAATTGTTATTTTCACATGCTTCATAATATATCTTTAGCATTAACAGGTGAAAGATCTTATAATTATTATCAATAAACTTTATTACTTTTTGCTGAAAATAATTTTTGGTAAATTATTTAAACAGGTTAATTTTTATGGATTTTATTTTAATTTACTTTAATATTCTCTTATTAAAAATAAGCAATTTTTTCAACAAAAAAAACTGTCTTTAAACTTAGTTTTTTACTTGTAAATATGGAAGATTTTAAAAAATATTCTAAAAATTATTATCCCAACTTAATAAACATCATTGAATTAAATTTGCATGGACAGTAAATCAAAAAAAACTTGTCGGGAATAATTGTCAAATTATTTTTATCATTTTAATCATCAAAGTTAGTTAATTTTTATTTTACCAATTTTCTTAATTTTGTTTTTTTCACAAAAAGTATTTTAAATTAACATACTAATTTGAAATAGACATTTTTTTGAAAAAATATGAGGACGAATTCAAAGTGAACAATTAATGAGATCTTAATCTTGTTTAAAAAACGTTTCAAATGATTAAAATGATGCGCTAACTTAAAATATTGAGATTACTTTCATTAAAAAAAATGATTTAAACCATGTACTTTAAATAATAATGTGTAATATTTACTTTAGTTCAATCTAGTTGAAAATGATACAACAACAACTTTAGGAAACACACTAGTTTATATATTAATGTTCTTCTGGCTATTGACAAAAATTTTAAAACAACGCTAATGTGCAGTTTTTTGTGAAGTTAGTCGTGGTAGAGCTGGTTAACGTTTAGTTTTTTACACTAAAATATTTTGAGGTCTAACCAGGAACTTAGACAAAGCAAATAGTGATTCAGCAAAAAAGAATCTAATAAAAATTTCTAATAAAAAGAATTGGATCAACTTAATCTCTAGAAATTACGAGAATTAGGGGCCATTCAAGCCTCTGTAAATGAAATGAGAGCTTATGCGTTCAAATTTGAATTACTTGAATAATGGAGGTATAGCCACAATTGAGAACAATGGAGTGCACAAGCAAATCACAGTAAGAAGGATTCATAGTTGTGGCTTTAGGAAACTTGGAATATATCTTTCCTATTGAAAAAGCGATGCAAGGATATTACATTGGTATGAAGAAAGAACACAAGGAGAAAAAGATACCTTCTAGATATGCTTTGACGGCTGTCATTCGATTTGTCGTGAGTGTGCCTGTTTTGTCTGAACATATGATAGTAGCATTGCCCATTGTTTCACACGCGTCAAGATGACGAACCAAGTTGTTATCGTGCATCATTTTCTAGTAATAAAGTTAGCAGTAATAACTCTCTGTTTGTTGAAGAGACAAAGATAGGAAAAAAGTGGATTTAATAAAATGATGAATAAAAACAGGGTAATAAATACGAAAAATTCAAATACATTATAAAATACCGTGTATTTTAGTTTTATAGCCAAAAGTTTAAAAAAATAAAAGCAATTGGAAAATTGAACAAAGAGACATACACAAGTAAATTACACCGAAACAAAATCATCAACAAACTCCAGCCATAGATCAACACAAGAAACACAACTGCACAGACATACTAGCCACACACTAGAAAAACTTGGGGCAAGTAAATCCCAACTTCTCCACGAATACATGCACAGAATTAAGCCTTCTACCGCACACACACCCTCATAACACCTCTTCGAATGCCCAAGCTTACATACTTCCCTCACACCAAAAGATCTACGGACCAAACAAGCCTCAGTTAGCAGTCTGCTGGCAAGGTGAGAGGAAAGTCTAGCGACTAAGTTTAACGGAGCGACCACCAACAAAATATGGAAGTCCAGGTGACAGTCATTTGGAGGCAAATAGCAACATTAGAGTCCAGCCTGTTTGATGAGTCTTGAATGCTTGCCGTATTTTTAAATTGTGATTAACTACAAAAACGTGAAATTTTAATTCTTTTTCTACGCATTAGCTCAAACTAAGTAACTATTTCTATCGCTTCTATCAAAAATAAAGATTAGCTCAAAAACTTCATTTTATATTTTCTTAGATTAAAGCACTTCTTGTGAACATGTTCAGCCTATCAATTTCTTCTGGTAGTTTTTCGGACCATTTTAAAATATCAAAGGTAATACCTATTCTTAAATCTCCTAGTGACATAAGCAGCTTCCATCTAATCTCCATTCTTTCTAAGGTTTTCGAAGAATTGGTCTTCCTCGTCTTACGAGACATAATCAAATAAGTTCTAATTAATATGCCTTTTTTATCTGGCAACAGATCCAGCTATTCTCAATTTCATTCAAAAAAAATTTTTCTCATACTAGACCCGCATATCAAATATTCATTCTTGGTTCTTTAGTTATCTAATAACCGCTATTTTGAACGACTTATTTAGTGTTCTATTAAGTTCATTTTTCACGATGATTACCTGACTAATTTTTAACAAAGCTCTTATTACTTCATTCTTTAATACGTGTCTCTCAAAAGTTTTTGAATTGTGCTATAAGGCAGTACAAAGCTTCAATATTATAATCATTTAAAAATCATTCAATCGTAAAAAGAAAACATTTGGTGGTCTTAACATAACAAAAGATTTATTACTTTTTTCTCGACTTCATCAACACCGTTAACTTTTTTCATTTATATTTTATCCTATATTGTGGTAATGTATTAGGCCTCGTTTAGCTACACTCACGTCACCAAACCCAATTATCTCATTATGAAGATATGGAAATTTAGTAATTCTTATATCAACACTAATAACTCTACTGTTTTTTGATAAAAATGCTTGTTCTTGCTTTAATTTTGTATACACCGTTCTTTCCCATCTAAGCTCAATACGTAAGTGTAACAACACGCGTAGTTGTCATCCTTTTCAGGAGGATAATTTTTAATTGCTACAAAACGATCCAGCATTTCATCAACGATTTTAAGTTTCAAATATGCCTAATTTCAAAACATACACTAGCAAGGATATTTTAAATAAATGATATTTTTTTAATATTATTTTCAAATTTTTACATTATACATATAGCACATATATTTATATCTATGTATATTTTCATCTCTTTTTTCTGTTAGTTTAAGTATGTTATATAATAGTCAATTGTTCATTTAAATTTAAAGTACAGATATATCTTTTTTCCATCTTAAATTCATATTTGCTCATTTTTATTTCAAGTTGTAATATACCATTTTTTTAACTTTTTGTTTTGTTTGCGCTTTATGCTAGAGATGTATCAAAACTGTTCATAAATTTCTTTTTTCTACAAAAAAAAAAGGTTTTTTAAAAGAAATTTTAGTATAAATATCAAATAAGTCAAAAAGTAAAGGAAAATTGTAAAATGAGGTTTAGTTCTTTACTTGAATGAAAAATAGGTAACTTTTTGAGATGCCATTTCTAAAAAATATTGGATTATTACGAATCCCGATACGGCACACCATTTCCGCTGAAATTGATGTTACTACAAGAAAAGCCTTCAAGAAAGCATGTAAATTGCTTTTAAATTTCATTTATAGTGAATGCTTTTGGTTTTCGAGTTTATTTAAAATGATTTTACACATTGAAGAATTGATAAATTTTATAACTTGAAAAAAAATTCCCCTTATTTATTTGAAATAAATTATAATTTTTCCATTAATTATAAATAAATTGAAAAATAGGTTTGTTTTTTGTTTGAAAATTATATAATGACGTGTAAAATTAAAGCAAAGTTTAGATTGTAGTGTACTACAATGGAATTTTTAGTAATTTTTGTTTGGAAAACAAAGTGAAAAAAAGGTTAATTATTTCGGAATATAAAAGAGAAAGACAAAGGTTCTTACTTTAACGGAGTAAGCGAGAGAGAGTGTAACAGCTAAGGGAAGACCTTCTGGAACAGCTACCACTAAAACTGTCACACCAATAATAAAAAACTTGACAAAAAATTCAATATGTCGTAAATTCCTACATCAAAATGGAAGAAAAGAGATAAGATACATGCACAAATCTCATTCAGATAAAGGAGAGAAAAGGAAGATTATGGTTAGTATGAGAAGTTTAGGATGTGTTAGTAAAAAGAAATTTGATTTACCATGCAACGCGATTAATGATATAAGTAGAAATGGAAAAGCGAAGAATGAGAATAACGACTGTAAGAACCGCAATTCCAAAACCTAAAAGACAACGAGGATAAATGCGCACACCAAGAAATCAAAGACGAACATAAGATGAAGAAGCAAAGGAGAATGTTTGTCGGTGAATTGATAATGCAAATCTTACCATGGAAGTTTTTGGATGATGTAAGTTAAAACTGTAAACTTAATACACATTACAACAACCGTTAATATCGCAAAGATAAAACCTATATCATTTATACACAACAATATAATTCATGGCAGGATAAAAATAAATACACCCTTATACACATATATACATATTTAGTAGGCCTTGTTCGAAAATAACGATAGCTTTGAAAAAACTTAATCGTTATAACATAAACGAGCTTAATCGAGCACTCTCTTCTCTGGACTAAATACAAAATTAACAAAGCGGTTATTACATCTCTACGCTAAATTTAGGAGAAAAATGTTCTAATGCTATCATTAAGGCGTTCGTGCATTTCATGGTATATATATGCAGCATTTTGGATTCAATAATCATAATATTCCTTTGCTAAAAATTACGAACTTGAAAAAAACACAAAGTTTTAAAAAAATTGATTAAATTTTCCTACTTTTCTCATTATTTTTTGTTTATGGTGTGGCCCTCTATCTGGTGGAATGTTAGTTATCAATTTGGTCCTTTGTTATAAAAAAAAAAAGGTTGAGAAACGCAGCCTTAAAAAGGTAGAACTTGGCCTGAATTTGAATTGCTTTATTGTTAAATATTTATACAATGAATTTTGAAAAATAGAAATAATATAAAATTTTTTGCCAGTAACAAATTTCATGACTAAATGTAAATTAGTTAATCATTTTTTTGAATGATTAAGAAAAAGAAAGGCAAACGTTATTTTTTCTTTGACACGCAGAGCTCATACTAATTGTAAAGGCGATGCTTCACCTAAGGTATAAAGTACGATGGAGTATTTTGAGAGAAGACACAATTTGGAGCGCTAATCGGAATGCTGGTATTCGATCCCCAAACCATTGAGTATCAAAGCAAAATTCTAGACCAGCCTAGCCACGCCTCCAAAATTACAATCGAAAAAGGACGTCATGAACAAGCCTACTATATACATATATACATATATAGGGATGTAAATGCGTGCACATACCTATGTAGCCAATTTGAATGGCCAAACGGGTGAGTTTTCCCTGAAGAACAGATTTGTCTTTTCTAGTGCTAACTTTAACTTCTTCCTTCGCACTACTAACGCTACTATTCTGCTTAGGAGCTTCATCAAGAATGACTTTTAGTTCGGTGTTGTTTCTGTTGTCACCTTTTGTCACAAGAGATCCCTTCTTTAAAATACAACGATACATTTAATCTGATTAAGCAAAAGAAGATGAGCATGCTAAAAGAAAAGTACCTTATCCTGGTCTGCTTTCAGTGCATTCGCTAAAACATATAAAAAAATTACAACACAGCTCATCACATACTGCGATTATTTAGTTTCAACTTCTACACACACAATAATATTTATAGATCTTTCAGATTTATAGCAGAAATCGATTGGGTTTTTCCTTACTTAACACATTAAAGAAAAAATTAAAAAAAAGGGATATGATTAAGTCTGTTTATTTCCATCATAAGGTAAAGGTAGAGTGGGGTGTTTTCATCGAAAAGACACATTGCAACACTAGTATCGAACTA
This sequence comes from Nectonema munidae, assembly GCA_030549495.1. Classification (NCBI taxonomy): domain Eukaryota; kingdom Metazoa; phylum Nematomorpha; class Nectonematoida; family Nectonematidae; genus Nectonema; species Nectonema munidae. Next base: position 785,592 of record JAUIRK010000509.1, read on the forward strand.
TGAGGAAAAGAGCCTTGATGCGGTATCGAACCCAAGAACTTGAGCTATCGAATCCAGTATCTAACCACCCTACTCACGCCCCATCACAGCTTGTGTTATTACTACAATAGAGAACTTAGTCCAGGATGGTAGATATTCAAATTATATATGAAAAAAGGATTTAAAGAATATTACAATGATGAAGAAAAGCTTTTTTAACCCTAATGTTGTCATCGCTAATTAAGTTTGCAAAAAATTTTAATCGTGTGTTATATAAATATGTAGTTAGAAAAAAGAAAAATCAAATGCAAAAAAAATTAAGTGGCAATTCAAAAATGTATCAATGTCATCATAAAGCTTAATGTATTTTTTTTAGGAAACAGTCTATGTAAGTGAAAAAGTCCTATCATATAGAAAATTTATGAAGAAGGTTATGTTGAATTAAATTTGAGAGCACATTTTTTGAATATCTTTTTGTCTCAATTGAGGAATCGTAGAGAAAACATCTAATTCAGAAACAAAAGTGTCTAGAAAAACGCGATTTCAACTTTTAAAATAAACTTATCCATACATAATAAATGGATCATGCGCAATTTGATTCCGAAAATATATTTGTGACTAGAGCTTCTGTCTCGAGATATCTGGAGTCTCGATTCTCGAGAATTTTAGAATTTTTTTAATTTCTTGATTCTCGAGAAATGAGAAGCTCTATTTGTGACTCTAGATTTGAATTGCGGTTGCTATTTATCTCTGGCTTATTGGTGATCAGATTCATTTATTAAATAATTTTCGTCCCACTTAGCAAATTTCGCATATTCTTGATATGACAAACCTCTATCGATGTCATCAATATGGATGCAGGCCCGTAGCCAGAAAAAAATTATGAGGGACCAAAATCAAAAACATAGATAAATTTACAAATTCTCTAATTCTTTTAGAAATATTATTAATTTGATGTGTGGGGTTAGAGTGCTTAACACCTAAATGGGATCGCTTCTAGCCTATCCCTGACTATGGCTCTAGATGGGACCAAACACTGATGGGCCACGTATCATAATACATTCAATGATAAAAAAGTAGACTAAGGAAGATCTAAGTAGACAAAGGTTTCAAGTTCGATTCTTGTTCATTAGTTTATCCATCCCTGCATATAGGATATCAATTGTTTGGGATATAAATTCGTTATTGATTGAAAAGAATCTTGTTGGTGATCTTAGGCTCTTTTTTTATCCGTTATGTGTTGTATTATGAGGTGATATCAGTACACATCATTCTGGATATTTGTTGGATCAACTTAATCTCAAGAATTCGTAGAAGCAGATGACATCAATAAAGTTGTGACAGTTTGTAAATCACAAAATTCATTTCATTTCTCAGATGTTTAATTTGATGTCAGATATTGAAAATAGGAACCTCCTACATCCATAAGTAAAATGCGCTTCCATCTTAAAAGCGCCATAAAGTTTTAAAACAAATTAAAGCAGTTAGCATTAGAGATTCAATGTATTTTTATAATTTTTAGGTTAATGAGCTCTTTTTTCAGCTTTTTTTTTGACTTGAATACATGAATTGTGTTCATCATAAAACTTTTATATGAAATTAAGCGCAATAAATATTTTTCAGGAAAAGTTATATTTTTGTGTTTTTATATCCCTTATATTCTAAGAAGAATATTATATATACCAATATTGCCGGGTGTTAGGCAAAGGGATCAATAGTAATATGTGTGTCAACAATAATCCCGATGAGTTATATGATGTTTCTTTCAAATTAGTGTTAAAAAATTTCCAGCTCGCTTAATAGCCACGGCTCTGAAGTGAACATACGAACAGTTAAATTTTGATTTAAAAGACTTTTCCACAGTAACCCATTTAAGACCAAGCAAAGCAGACGATATTTAAAAAACGCAGACGATTTATATTCAAATTCATTCAAAAAAGCAGACGAAGATGAAATTACTTATGTTCCAAAATAGGAACATTGGTCGTAAATGGGTTAATATCGAACACATACGCAATGTGCTTCAATCTATTTTTCAGTTTTTTAAATGTATTGTTTTCTACTAATACCCTAACCAAAATATCACTTGTGGCAAATTGATATAATAACAAATACGTGAATTATTTTTTGATGATTGGTCTATCATTTATAGATTGCAGATACTTTTCTATACTTGGAAATATCGCTATCATATTTAGAGAATGGAAAATATTTATTATTTTAAAGAGGTGAACACTAAAATAAATAATTTATTGAGCACAAATTTTAAAATGTAAATTTTCGCAAACAGTCCACTTTTTCAAACATATGCGGGAGAAAACGACCTCAGCATATATTAACATAGAAAGACTTGTTATTTATATATTTAATCAAAAAATGATGTCACTAATTTTTCACTTTATAAATCCATCCGCCACAAATAAAGGGCTATAATTTTTTTGTGTTAAAAATATCCCCATCGTCCTTATTTTAGAATTTTGTTATGAAAAAGTTTTATTTATGATTTTAAATAAAAATAATTTTGGTTCAGTTTTTGGGTGTATTATTATCATTACCAATTAACTACTAATTTCGACATTTACGCCACCTGTCAAACGAAAATAATCTGCATTAACTTCGTTCAAAGCGCTTCCCACAAAGAGTTAGAGGTGTACTCGTCTCTAGATGAAACGCTTTGAAAAGACTAAAAAAATTCTATACTTTCTTTATCTGATATCATATAGGAAGTAAACATATGTGTGTTGAAGGAGGGATAAACCAAGAAATGGCGAATTAGCAATTTCCTACCTTCTTTACTTTCAGTACTTTCACCGCCATTGGAAGCTGCGCCCAAAAGTGTGAAAATGATTCCAGTTTGTGAGTTGCTGCCCACAGCGGTCACCAACATTTTGGCGCTGCCTTCCATTACGTGAGTTCCTAAAGTCATTGCCAGCGCGATTTTAGAAACGCAGTTGCATGTATGAAAGAAAATAGCATGCCTGAAAGTAGCATAGGGTCTCTATCGACAGATTTCTTTACCAAATCAGATTCTCCTGTTAAGGAACTTTCATCGATTTTAAGATCACTGCTTTGAATGATAATCCCATCAGCAGGCAAAAGATCACCTAAATATGGCATTTTTATTAACGTTATTATTGAACAGATGATATACTGATTTAAAAAGAAAAAATGCAAATTTATTTTTGCATACAGCAGCATAAACTTTAAAAAATTTAAACTTTAGCCTCTCATTTAATCTACTTGCTCAATACAAATAAGCAATGCATAGACACGTGTAATATCAATATTGGTAGTACAGTATATACAATGATTAAAATAAATTCGGATGTAGTTCAAGAGTAAGCTGGAAATCTTAAAAAACATGGCTCTTTTGAGTTGCATACGCTCAAATAAGCGTGAAATACCTTGCGAATCGAATGAATTGGGCCTTTTTATTCATTCATTTTTTTTACAAAAAACAATATTCAACTTCTTTCTTACAACAAAAAAAATTGCTCTATTACTTTTCAGCTACAATCTCTTCTGAAAAGAGGCAACAAGCTTTATAATAAACGAATTTAATCTAACAAAAGACGAAACAGAAAACATAGATACATTGATAGGGAATGAAGATGGCGGACTCCAGAATTTTATAGAATTATAGATATTTCGTAAATCAACCATTTTACATTGTAATATAGTAACTATAGGTTATCGAAACAAATATTTTTTCATTCTTATATCACAAACACACAGGTAAACAAATAAAACTTTGAAGTAAAATTGAGACTTTTGACTCAAAAGCAAGGCACAACAAAGTTTAAGAGTAAGTTATAAAGGAGATGCTAGGTGCTATTTGATACAAAGATGAAACACATTACGGCAAGAGATATCATCGCATTACTTAAACCAAAAATGTTGGCTTCTACAAAAAATGAAAACATTTAATGGATAATAGCAAATTTCATTTGAAGAAAAGTAATTTCCTTCTTGTGCGCATGTGAGCTTTGCGATGCCTATAAATTTTTTTGGTATGAGATAAGTTGTCAAAAATTAATTAAAATGATAACATGTTGTGCAGTTTTATGATTCTTACATGAGAAGAAATGAATATCACAAATCTGTTTTTTGAACACGCACTTTTATATAAATACAAAATCACGCTTTCATCTTAAAATTAAAAAATTTAAAGACGTTCGATCTTCTTCACTTGAAAATTGTTTCAAATAAAAATCTTAGGAAATATATTGCATCGATATAAAAAGTTCACTACTTCAGATAAATAAGTTGAAAGAAAAAATTAATCCACGTATTAAGTGTATAAAATAATGGAAATTAAATTTATTGCCGGAGCCAATAAAATTAATCAGGGAGCCCACGAGCAAGGGGGTTCATCATTACCCTATGAACCACCTCTTTTCTACTCACGCCGTTGAGTTATCCGCCCACTTCACATTTGAGATATCGTAGTCCCTCTAAGCCAGGGGTCGGCAAAAGGGTCGATAAGATAAAAAAACTTACCAAATTGTGCTATGCTTTTTTTTACTTTATAGTTGAAATAAATATCCTTTTTCTTTTAAAACACAGCTTAGGACATTGTATAGTATTGGGTATATAAAACATTTTTGGTTTGTATTTTTTCTCGTAACCCATTATATCCCATTGACTTCTAACCCGTTAACGCCCATGTCGACTTTACAAAAATAAAATCGTCTGCGTTTATCAAAGATATCTCTAAGATATGATGGAACTTTTTCTTTTCTTTCTAGGATATCTTTTTCTCTTCTCATTTTTTAAATGAACTTATCAAAGCGCAATCCAAAATCTTTATTTTTGAGGCATCAAAGTGTAAATTAAACCCGCACTTAAAATTATGGCGAATAATTCAAAAGTTATAAATATAATATAAAAACGAATGTTAATTTATAAAAAACCGAAAACTAAAGTTATTTCATAAAAATCTAGAAATAAATATAGGTTCTGACAGTAGAGTGGTTTTATAATTGTGTTGAAAATTGTTACAGATTAAAGGTTAAACTTTTTCAAAATGTAACAAGCTTTAAAGTTCAAAATTAGTACATATAAAAAATATGCACCTTTCATCTGCTGATTACGAAGAAAACTGAAAAATACAAAATTATAAAAAAAAAAACAATTTTATTTGTAATTACAATGGTAATGAAGCCCAGGGAAAATATGCATCAATTTGATAGGATGCATGGTCGAATAATTCAAAAGTTATAAGCAATATAAAAACTCATTAAAGCATGTTGAAAACATGCTTAATGAGTTTTTATATTGTTTATAACTTTTGAATTATTATTATTATGATTATTATAATATTATTATATATTATTTGAATTATTATTATTTTTGAACTCTTCGTTAAAAAACAGTAAAATGCTATTGCTCAACTACTTATAATATAAGCAATGTATTCTGAAAGCCCATAAAAATGCTTTAATTTGGTATATCGCATGATACATTTGGTTGAGGAATGCGAAAGTTATAAGCGTTTTAATATTTGACTAAAATTTCAGATCGAACACTACAAATAAACTAAACACGTACACTAGCCCGATAAAATAAAACACACACGAATGCTCAAAGATGTGGTGAAGCGTATGCGAGATAAGAATTCACTGCGTTCACAAACGCGTAATGCAACATGTGTTCATCTTTCTTCGCATAGAGTTATGCGCTGAAATCAATAACAAGCGTGATAGAAGTGGAATGTTATTTATTTTTCGCACACTGCCGGATAAATATAACGAATGCCCTTCGTTAAAAATCAGAAAAGTGTAGCTATAAACTGAATAAAAATTGTTTTGAAATAGAAGTAGGCTACGATTATCCAACAAAACTTGTACATTCGATCGACATTTTTCACCTCAAAAATAATTTAAAATTTATTAGAAAAACATTATACTGACCCCTAAAAAGTAAAAACATATATATTTATTTTGAACAGTGTTCTTTAACTATGACATTTTAAAATGTAAAAGACCATATTCTACCTTTGTTAATATGAAATATTGAAAAATAGTATATAAAGTCATCATTAATTAATTAATTAAGTTGTTTGTGGCGTTCGCACCCATCCTGGATATCGTGGCCCGCCCGGAATGCTGAGTCCAGGTCTACCTGGACTTTCCATCCCACTAAACGCCTACCGGCCCTTGTTACTGCATAGCTATACCTTGTTATATATATATATATTATTTTACAAGAATTTATGTTACAATATATAAATACAGCTGAGTGATCGATACTATCCTAACGCGAACGCTCCCAATTTGGGAAACAAACTTATTGTCTAGTGATAGCTTGATAACCACGTAGAATCGGGTATAAACTCATCATGTAAATTATTTGGTATTTTTGTAACTAGATGAAAAATGACTGACCTCACATAAAAGCTTTCCAATGATACCATTCTAAATCAAAATTCTTCTTTAAATCTTCACATTATGTTCATCTGAAAAAGTGGTCCCTTTTTTAACTAAAATTTAGACCAAATTTTTCGAAGTAAAGTCCAGTTATCAAATTTTTTTTTAAACTTTTGCAAAAATAAATTATTCTAGCGTATGTAGCAAACGATAAGTTTTCAAATGATATATATATCATGAAAAAGAAATATTGAAAAACAGTTAATTTTTTCTGCAAACAAGTAAAAATTTCCAAAAAATCGTCATATTAGTATTACATAAATTTTTGAAATGGTGCTTTCAATATGTATGTAAAATATTTATTTTAAGTATGTTTTTTAGCATATTACAATTTATACATTTAAATATCTCATAAGCTGTACGGTTGAACGCGGGTAGACACCTTGAGTGTCATCTCCAACCTGTATACTACTATGATTCATCTCCAGCCTGTATACTACGATGGTTTCTATTCCCTGTACAAATGACTAGGGAGACAATGTTCAACTTTCTGCTCATATTTTGCTAGATGTAAGATTTGATATACCTCATTGGGGGAGACGATACTACATAAGTTATTACCTATATACCTGTATACTACGATGGTTCATCTCCAACCTGTCAGTTCATATTTTGCTAGATGTTAGATTTGATATACCTCATTCGGGGAGATGATGTTACATAAGTTATTACCTATATTTTTGCAATTTTTTCACGATTTTAAATATTATATTTGTCAAATAATCAAAATAAAATTCTGTAATCAAAGAATTGAAAAATATTCTCTAAAAAATCAAATGTTCTGTTCGTATTTTGCTACCTCATATGATGTTACAAAAGTTATTACCTATATTTTGCAATTTGCACGATTTAGTTTGCTTTGTTAAATCGTTTAACATTTCTTTTTTAAATTTCGCTTCTGCCCCTTATTCCATATCATTCCTTTACTGAACTGTTCAGATGTTTTTTTATAAACTTGTTGTTTGCTGCTCCTAGCTAATCTTACCTTCACTGCTCACTCAATTAATGAACATATAAAAACTCAGTTCTTTTTTGTTCTATATATCAATAAATTTATTATTAATTTGGGTTTATCAAAGTTCCTTAGCAATATGAATGCAATCCATTCCTTCATAATGCACATGCTTTGTTTCTTCGTATGATGAAAACAAATGAGGCGAAAGTCAACTAATGCAACACTTTCAAAAATTAACAAGACATGTTATTGAACAATTTCTCAATCTTATTAAAAGTAGTAATTTCATGCTGTATTTATAGTAGTAATTGACACTTGATAAGATGGCGTTCTAGAAAGATCAAATCAATAAAAACAGCGTTGACGCACAAATATACTGATATACGAACGTCTTCGTATCTAAGAGTGTTATTGAATATTAGTTAGAATGTTCAGATTCCAAACCCTTAAGACTATTGAAGCTCAAAGAAAGATTCCAGACAACGATACTTTTTAATAACTCGCTTACATCTAATTATATTTATTGCTAACTGGAAAATATTCTATATATTTTAAATACATACAGTCAAAGTATACAAATACTTATAAAGGAAGAATATATTACAAAAATTTATTTGACTGAAAAACCGATACCGTATATTTCGGTGTATAAGTCGACCCCCCAAAATAAGAGTAATTTATTTTGTTATCATTTTTGCTAATATCTGAGGTATATAAATCGACTTCTAAAATACAGAACTAACCTAAATTATCGGCTAGCCTAAGCAGAAGTGTACAAGTTACCGCATATATAAAACACGGAGGCTTTACAAATAGCTGATGGTGTTTACATTGTTATGGTCTTTTTCCTTTGATCAATATCATTTTGTGTAATTTTAAGGTAATGGTAGTTCTATATCTATTACATTATTAGTGTCGAATTAGAGTGTCGAATTGTTTTAGATACAAGTATACACATTTGTAGCTATATGTATTTGCATCGGTTGTTATCGCACCAAGGCTGTCGTCGGTATTAGCCTAAGGTTAGGCCCGGTTTCCTGCACCAATACGCCACAAGATTTAAAGGTTTGTTTTTTGTTACTGTTATATAAGTCAACCATCATTTTTGCCAGATTTTGGAGGGCTAAAAGGTAGACACCAAAATATACAGTACATTTTTTTTTAGAATTTTTTAAAAACATTTTTGAGTTGCTTTTAAGAATCGTAATTTCGATGTAGAATTTTGATTTAAAAAAGACATGATTCCTACAGTTAGACAATTAAAGATTACTCATCATCGATATGACTCAAAAATTCTAAAATCAATACCCAATCAATAAACAAAAAAAACACATTCACAAGCACTTAACTAAACAAGCTCTTCTCAATTTTCTTTGCAACAAAATTCTCGACACTACACCTCCTGAAATAAACAACGAAGAAACACAGCTCTCCGGGTCGGAACGAGTACAACTCACAAGATTACGCTGCGGCCATCATCCAGCACTCAACACCTACAAACAGCGTTTCAACAATACCGAACATACATATCTCTGCTACACTCAGTCAAACACCTTATTGAAGACTGCTCCAACTTGGCTTCAATAAGACACTGACTAAAAATCACTAGCGTCAAGCAGCCTTTGTCAGAACCAGCAAACATGGTCTACTATCTGCGCGGCGCGGGCTTTCTGGCATGACAGAGACCAGGCAACAACAACGGGCTTCCTGCTTTAGAGATGGTGTAAATTAGTCTATAGAAAAATTCGTTTGGATTCAGTTAGAAACTTTGCAGCGAATTGTCTTTGTATGAATTTTCCGGTCAGGTTTAAATGGAAACGTGTAAATCTCTTGAACACATCCGCTGTAAAGAGAAAAATGCATGAAATAGAGTTTGTGTGTGTATGTGTGTCAACATATACGCAGACATATCAAAATGTTTGAGTACACTATGCGCATAAATTCACATTAAACATTTTGATGGAAAGAACGCCACTAGACAAATTTGAAAAGTAAAACGTGATGATGATTTGTTGATCATATATGAATAAAATAAATGCGTGATTATTTTCCATTCTTCACAATAAAATTATAAGTGTTTAAAGAAACTAGAGTAGAATTTTAATGTGGATAGTGCACACTACTCAAACACAACCACGTCATATAATTACGCATAGAGAAACCGAGAAGTATAAATCGGTACAACACTGTACAGAACACACCAAGATGAAAAATTCTTTTGAAAAATGTTTAACCTTTTCTGGCGCTTACATGTCAAAATATGCCCCTGCACACTAGTTGACGGACATATTTGTTCTAGCACCATTGACCAATTCCATGCTTTTTTTGTCAATGCTATATTATATATTCATTTAACTTGGATTTTTAACCATTAGATGTAAATAAATATATACTCAAAACATCATACATAATTGAAAATTTTCACGTAAGACTACCCTGATACTAAACAAGTGTTTTGATCGCCCTGGATTAAACAGAGTATTCTTGACAGTCTACGAGAAGTGCTACACGACATACAAAGAGAAATATTAAAAATAGTTTTTTAAACCTCAAAAGCCTAAAAGTGCCGCCAAAGATATTAAAGAAATATGATCAATGTTTAAACAGATGAATTGTACATATTCAATGACATTGGAAAAAATGTTATAGCAGTCGTGTAGTCAAGAATTATAACTAGAAGATAGCACATAACAAAACAAACTACTTTTTCTTAGGGTGGATATATATGACAAAACAGAGATCAAAAGGACAAGTTTGTTGATTTATTATTGGAGCGCGGCGGCCATTTTTGCGAGAAAACTTAAGATGGGACTTTCTAATGGGAAAATACACAATCATTTTTATAATAAATTTTCCTTGCATTGGACACATCATTCTACCGTTGCAATATATGAACAACTCGTTACTTTAACCCATTTAAGACCAAGCAAAGCAGACGATATCTAAAAAAACGCAGACAATTTATATTCAAAGTCATTGAAAAAAGCAGACGAAGATGAAATTACTTATGTTCCAAAATAGAAACATTGGTCGTAAATGGGTTAAAGTGGTGATTACAGAATAGAATTTTATTTATTAAATGAGGACATTTTTTCCTACTTATAAAACCTTAAGAGTATAGCATTTTGGTTTCTTCCGACACACTTTCAAAAAATATCTAAGAGAGAATATTGGACTCATGAGATGTGAATGGGTGCGTGAATGAAGACAAAGGCTTACCGTATTTTATTTGACATACATCGCCAACGAGAAGATCGGAAACAAGCACTTCGCTGGATTCATTATTCCGAATCACTGATATTTTGTGCTCGCCTTCAATTTTGTTCTGAAGACCCCTGAACTGCTTTTCTTTAGTCCAGTCATTAAATGCAGTTACCAGTACAACCACTGCCACAGAAACCAAAATGGCTGCTCCTTCGATCCAGCCCGCTTTACCTTCTGATTCATCGTACCCTTCTAAAAAAAGTTTACATGAGAAAAAGAAGAGAGTGGGTTTGGTTGAGAACCATTGTTATCGGAAGGAGGTTTGTAAAAAGAGAGAACAAGGGAGAGGACTGCTGCTATTTGCAGAATGATTAAGGTGATATCTTGCAGCGCTTCCCAAACAAGCACGAAAAAGGATTTTGAAGGTTGAGAAGGAATAACATTGACGCCAAATTCTTGCGTTCTTTGTAATAATTCATCGGGAGAATCGGAAAGACCTGAAGAAAAACATTATAATTTAAAGAATTTAATGCTCGCAGGTGACTAGCTAGCACTCCTTAAAATATGTTTTAGTCGTGGACACAAAATGTTGAAAATCAGTAACCTTTTAGTTCATAAAGGATCAAAAAATATTTTACAAATATACAAATTAAACGAATTTTATTTTTTGTTCATTAAAAATGAACTAAAATGGGTAACCCTTTCGTGACCAGTGTATCATATATGATACATAGACAATTTTACCTTCGTCTATCTTTTCAAATAGTTTTGTATATGAATCTTCTGCTTTTTAATAAATATCGCCTGCTTTTTCTGGTCACGAAAGGGTTATTAATGTGTTAAGAATAATACAAAAAATACTTAGAAAATATGAGTGGTTTACCGGATTTATCACTAAATATTTAGTGGTCTATGAATTGAAAATGGTGACGACTACTATTGAAACGAAGATATATAATCAAACTAATAAGTTAAAGGAGATGCAGAGAAATCCATGTAAAAAATCATTTATGCTTATACCAAATAGGTATTTTGAAAAAGGAGTGCTAAGCAAAAATTATAACAATATTCAAGCCCATAATTATAGCATACGTAAGAGTTCCCTATATACGTTAAAATATGAAAACAATGGACAGTTATTATATTTTTGCAAACACAATTTTGAAACGAGATGAGAATAATTTTCTTTATCAAGCTTAAAATAAGATAAAAGTTAATATAACGTGCATTGAGACAAAATTTTACCGGCTGAGGGAGATGTTAACAACTTTTTGCAAAGCTCTTCAACACCTCCAAATTTTTCTTTTAAGCGATGCAGACCTTCTTCACCTTGAAGCTGCATCAATTCCCGCAACTTGATCATGGTAACGCCGAACGGCTTTTCCGCCATTTTAGCTTAATCACAACAAGAGCACTTTATATTCTTATCTAAAAATTTTTACACATTGCAGTAAAGTGCTGTTGTGCCAAGTTAGACGTAGACAGAAACGAAGTTGGAAAATCTAGTGATCATTGTAAGTGCGAAAGAATACCTGAATCAGTTTACTTCCTTTAATTACCAAAAAACATTTGCAACATATTTCATTGTACAACATAATTTTATAATTATCATTTTATAAACGAAAAAAATGGAATAAAATTTTCGAAAAAAATATTAAATGAAGATGCATAATTTTTTACATGCAATGATTTATTTTAATTAAAAAAAGAATTTAACATCGGATATTGCTGCATGATCAAAGAAAAGTAAACAGAAGGAATAATTAACTTGCAAATAAGAGAATATCATCAGACTTTCAGTTAAGCATAGATTTTAACTGTAAAGCAGTATTTTCATGATCAGTAAGAGTTTATCCGATATATTGATTTCCTGGAGTAAATATTTAAAAGCAAATTAAATTATTCATTAATGTCTCTACTGATCTTGCGATTCTGACAGTAGACTTTTCAGAACAATTGTACACTTCTCCTAAATGCTAGAACAATCGCATTTAAAGTGTTTCAACCAAGTAACATTAGTAATCGACAATATCACTCATTAGCTCTGCTCTCCGAGCCATCAAATTAAGTGAGAGATTAGGGGATCGGCAAACTTTTTCACCCGTCGACCCCCATCCAACATAGAAATGTTTCATAAAAACATTAATCAATGTCCAACAATTAAGGAAAAAAAATACAAACCAAAAATGTTTCATATATCCTATATTATACAATGTCCTAAGCTATGGTTTAAAAGAAAAATGAGATATATTACTACTATAAAATAGCATAGCACAATTTGGTAAAGTTAAGATATGAAAATATTGAGAATTGTGCTTCACCCTTGAATATTTTTTGAAATTATAAACTTCATCATATCTCATACGCACTTTAAAAAGTACGCATTAATAACACTCGAGTATGTTTTTGGTACTAAATTTTTTTGCGAAAAGATAAATCTCAGTAGGATCAGACCATGTAAAAAATTTCGTAGATTATGAACACTTTTAATCCAATAGATATGGTTCCTCTCTAAGTCGAGCATCGAACCAAGTTGAGAAATATGACCTTTGAAACTAAACCAAGTGTACTGAAGTCAGTCAATAAAGCAGGCGAATCTCTCAATGATGATTATTGGCATTGTAGAACTGCTAGTTTATAGGCTTGTAGAACCATCTAATTCATGGGCACTTTTGATTAAGACATTGATGCTGATAAAGAAGCTGAATTAGAGAGCCTCTTCCGAAAGTCCAGCCAATGCCTACTCATCTTTTTAAGGTCTGAAGAAAGAAACGTTTGCTCAATACCCCTTCTGGAGAATATTGATGCACAACGTGCTTATAAATTTCCGATATTTTTCAAGCCTGCCATCTGTATCCCGCTCTCCCCACATTTCAAATAAATAAATCAAAACATAACCACTCTCGCGGTGCAAGAGTTTTTTCTGGATCAAAACTTTGCGCAGACTCTGACACTCTAAAAATTTTGATTTTTCTCTCTGGCACGCTAAAAATTTTGATTATGAATTTTATGGCTAGAACAACATCGCAAAAGCAAAGGAAGATGTTTCAGAGCAAGAATGCAACGGGTGCACATACATACATATGAAGTACGCGTTTATTTCTCAAATAAAAGTGAACTCAAAATGTATAATAATATAAGGGCGTTATTAATGTTTTAATAAACACAATAAGTTTTGATTCCACTATTTAGAAAGGAATAAGTTTAGGCATTCCACCTGAAGTGCAACGTTGTATTAAAAATTTTTCGAATTCATGTCCAACATCTTCAGAGCCAACTTCCCGCACTTCTTTACTTGCAAAAAGTTTTGTTAGAAATAAAAGGCTTTGGTAAACATTCCAAATGTGATATCATTTTCATGGAAAAAGAAAATTGACCAAGAGCATGATGGTTTGGTTTGCTCTTTCTACTCCTTCTATCAACTTATTATAATGAAAAATTAAATTTGGGTGTTTTACTTCAACTATCTCTTTGGAAAAACGTGACCATCTTTTGAAGAAGAGGCACGCACACACCAAAACTTGATCCGCACCTGTCCACATACGCAAAATAAATTACGTAGATACAAATTATAGCGTAAACTGACTATTAAGCTCCCAAAAAATAAACTCATTGACGATTGGCCCTACTATACATTAATTTTATTTGGTTTCAGATGGTTACTGAGTCCAAGGTTAAACATTTCACTCTGGCGTAAAGCACTTACAAAGCTCGGACTCCATTTTAAAATTTTATATTCTAATTTCTTCTAAAAGAAGACGCCAACTCTTCTTGTCCCAAAATCCACCACTCTGTTTTTCAGAATGATTTTATAAGCTTTAAGGAAAATTATTTTTTTAATTGTTCTAAAGCAACCTTTTCAATACTTCAGTTTGATTGATAAGAAATAGAAAAAACATTTAAATGTTCTCAAATCGAATCCGCAACTCGAAATTACTTGCATCGACCCTCCTCGCAAATTCTTTCATATGGGTATACGCGCTGCCTTGCCCTTACGGCACACCACAATAATTATTTTCAAAACCCATAATAAGAATCACAATAAAACCGAGAGAACCACAGAAATCAGATTCAGGAGAACGAGTAGAGTTGCGTGAAAAACTAAACTGAGCTCCACAGAACCTTCCTTATAGACGCAACACAATTAGATGATATTCCGCCTAGAGAGAGAGAGAGAGTAGAAACTACGGGTAGAGAACAATTTTTCATTCCTACAACCAAGAATCAACGACCATGCATATTCTAACAAAAAACGCATCAGCGTAGATGATGATGGTCTGGGAAGCTACTGGAAAAGCAATCCATCTTTCTATAGCAAGATAAACTCGCCTCTAAATATCTACAAACGTTTTTTGAGAATCAGAATTGTAACCAGGAACTGAAAAAAATGAGAAGACAAATATATTGAAGACAATGTTGAGCTATTTCAAGCGCCGATATGTTGATAATTCTGGGTCTATACAAAGCACTCAAAAACTCTCTCAATTTTATATTAAATTTTAGGTGAAGGCAATATAACTTAAGTTATGTTGTCATTAATGGGTTCATAATTGTTTGAACATCAAATGAAATTTTCTACTCCTTCAGATGATACATCCTCAAAGAAATTAATGTAGCATATAGCGTAACTCAGGTTACAACTAGAATGGGAACTTTTAAAGATCAATGAAAACATATATCTCAGTGGTTAAGTGTTTTAGGATGTAGTTGTCCATGGGGATACACTTTATCAACATAGCGCAAACCTTAAGATCTACGATTTTTTCAATTCAATTCAATTTATTGTTAATTAAACATGATGTATATCGTCGAAAATGAATATATCATATTAGTGTATGGATACTGTGAGAAAAAAAATAAATGGTATCAAGCAGAAACACAATATTCAAGGCAAAAGAGGAGAAGAGTTGGAAAAGTATTGCTGTAATCATAGGATGAGATCGGTAAACAAGGATTTTTTAAATTGTGAAAGGGAGGACATGGTTCTTTTTTCTTACTTTAGGAAAGGAGTGATAGTAGATAGGGTAAAAATGTTTTTTCAAATAGTTGATTTATTTCTTATAGTAATCTTTTTTATATGAGTATCTTTTGCTTAATAAAAAAAGTAGAGTATTGTGTTCTACATGATACAGGAGTAGAGTAAGTACCAACATCTGCCATTTTAAAATTAAAGCAGAGATGAATATTAGGTTTAAATAATAAATATTAAGGTAATTGATTGTAATTTAACACTTTTCTGTTCAGAACAATTATATTATCTAGAATAAGTGATGCTTTAAAACAATTCCAATTATATATAATCTACATAAATAAAAATCAATATTCACGATGACACTCAAGGACAACTACATCTGTCACAATATAAATTATATTTTCATATTTTATAAAAGTGGTGTTGGTTTTGACCAGAGCAAAAAATGCATCTTATTAATAAGAGAGAGAGAGAGAGTTTAAAAGAGTTTATTAAGAAAAGTGGACAAACCTGTTTAGGTTATCGCCACAGATAGACAAAGTATGCATGAAAGAAGATAAAACAAAGAGACACACACGCAAGAAAAATGAAACAAAATAGAAAAATACTAACTTGATTATAGTTAGAATGCATACTCTATTCCAATTTTTTAAATAAATCATTGAATTTGCAGTACTAATTGCCAATTATGCAAAAGTACTAGTACTCTTCCTTGCAAAATACAACTAGATACAAAAACACATGGACAAAGCCAAGACCCATCTTGTATTTACAAATGTCTTTCAAAAGAAGTAATTAAAACACCGTGAGACAAAACGTATCCAAGATACTGTAAAGTAAGAAATTTTCGCGAAATTGGCGAAAACAAAGATTTCACGAGATTAAATTACGGAAAATTAATTTCCCGAGGTTGCAGTTTTTTATAACATTTAAAACCTATAAAACATATAAAATTCTTCGTCTGCTATTTCAAATAGTCAATATGAATCTTCTGCTTTTTAATAAATATCGTCTGATTTTTCTGGTCACGAAAGGGATAACTGCTCAACAAGTCAAAAACTAAATTTTTTATGCTAACCATCTTTAAAATGTTTAGGAATTAAGGAATGATTAAGGTCTATAATTTTTAGCGTAATTCAATTTTTATCATTGAATAACAAAAAAATATTTAAAAAATCAACTAAATAACTGATGAAAAAATGATTTGATGGAAGAAAATTCAAGAAACGGAAATTTATTAAATAAAACTAATTTTATGAGTACTTTACTTCTTTTTATCAAAATTCATATTTTAAAAGACAACCGTGACACTCTTGATTTGTGAGCGAGATTAGGAGACCCATAACCGTGACACTCTTGATTTGTGAGCGAGATTAGGAGACCCATCACTTATACTCCATACTTGCTTTCTGTTTACATTCTTGACATTTTATTTTTGGGACTTTCGGAGCTTTCGGGAGAATTTCCGGTTTTCAGGGAATGAATCATGGTACAATCTTACCTTAAGATTATGATGCTGTTTGTCTTTTATTTTTATACATATGTTACAAATAAAAGTAAATAGTGCACTTTGTATTGAGATAAAAGGATGTTATGTTATATATACCAGTTTTACTTATAAATTATCTTTGTTTAGTTCTAAATTGTCTTCTTTCAATTATAATTTGTCTTTTTTAATTGAAAAAAAACAATCTAGAAGTAAAAATAGTAAATATTAGAAGTTGAAAATTCTAAGTTGTATCAAACGATAAGTGATTTACTACGCTCATATATGCACATACAATAACACCTTACGGGAAAAGATTTGGCGATGAAAAAAGAGGTAGTATGTAGTTTTGGATGTTTCTTTGAAATGTTGCACGCTCGAAGGAGAAGTTGATATACATGAGGTAGAGAATAATAGGAGTTGTAAAATAAATAAGATGAATGATTAAAAAAACATGAAAGATGCTTGCGAACAGTAATGAATTGCAATGATCTTTAAATAAACACATTAGTCAAACCGAATAGCTTATTTTCTCAAAAAAAAGCAAAAATATATGAACGATACATTAATGCTGCAAAATAATTTTTACAACTTTAGAGAGACTAAATTTCTTTTTTTGATACAGAAAATGGATAGACCGTTGCTTTGAAACCTGAAAGAATCAGTTTGAGAAAGATGTGTTTATTAAAAATATTTTACAAGAAAAAAAATCAAATATAACTGATAAAATGAAACCAAACATTCAGTTACAGCAATATCAAGAAATTCAATAAAAACTAATTAAAATAAAAATTCAATTTAAACTAATTTAAATTAAAATATAAAAACAACGGTATGTCTTTTATGAGGGAAAAATGCTGCACTTCATAGAATAAACTTAGAAATAAAGGTTTTTCTATAGTTCAGCCATTTACACAGCTAGCGAAATCTAATCTTGTTCTAGATTCAAGGATCATACATATATATGGAATCAAACATTTTTACCTTGGAAGAAAGGCTCACTCTACTTACAATGTTTTTCTTACTCCAATTTTACAATCTTTTTAAGCATACATAACCTATTTTAAACGGTTCTTTCTGTTAAATACAACTCATGAGTTGTTTTTATAGACGCGTAGATGATATCAATAAATATTTGAAATGAAGTTTTAAGTATCCATGTCAAACCTGTTGAAAGCGCCACCTTTATAAGAGACACCTCTATATACGCTCCACTTTTTGTAATCCCCATGTGAATTTTATATAACTTTGAAGTGTATAAGAGTGCCGCCTGCCTAACGCAGTCAAGCGTCAGCTACTTTGAGTTTAACCCTTTTGTGACCAGAAAAATCAGACGATAATTTATTAAAAAGCAAACATATGAAATTACTACTCACAACTTATAATTTGTTATTCACATGCTAAAAACATGAGAAAGCAGTTTTAGCAAGTAATCATAGCCACAGAGGATAATATGCCTTCATGTTAGAAAACAAAAACAAATGTTTACTGTGTGGTTGATATTAAGTAGAGTAATTGAAAACAAGTAAGGGTCAACTGTGCTAGTCCATCACTTGTTTACTTATTTTGTTTTATTATAGCTTTGTTACTCACTCATTTTGAGATAAGGTTCTTTGTCTGGGCTATTTTGTTACTGAGTAATGTCTTAAACAGCCAGTTTTCAATTTTATTTACACTTTAATAAATTAAAATAATATTTAGCAATTAAATGCATACTTTTCTTCATATTTAATAAATCATTTTGTTAAAAAAATTACGCAATATTGAAACCGTTTTAGCAAAAAATAAAAACCTTAAAAGTTACTTATTATATTTTTATTTGATATTAAACTTTATTCCTTCAAGTATTTTATATTACAATAATATCAATAAACATTTGATAATGAAATAAAATAAAGCATTCAAAATTGCAAAACTATTTATTTGAAATAGTCTAATAACTACAATGCTTCTCATTTTTCAACACATATTTATACTTTAATTTAACCCATTTACGGCCAATGTTCCTATTTTGGAACATAAGTAATTTCATCTTCGTCTGCTTTTTTCAATGACTTTGAATATAAATTTCTGCGTTTTTTAGATATCGTCTGCTTTGCTTGGCCTTTAAATGGGTTAAAAAAACGCAGACGATTTAATTAAGTGCAAATGGTTGAAAAGTTTTTGAAATATAATTTCCAATCATTTCCAAATATAACGTTCCTTCTAGGTATATAATGTATACTTTTCCAAGTAAAGATGATATTGATTTCTATAGTTTCAACGAAATCATTCGAAAATGTTATCATTGTTACTTATAAGATTAGGCGTTACGAAAAAATATCGTCAAAACTTCTTCTCATTTGAGATATAAAACACTGCTAGAATAAAAAGCATAGGCAAATTATTGATTCTTAAAAATAACTCGAATATAGATATAATTACATTTAAAAAACTGAATTAATCAAAATTTCGATATAATCCATAGTTACAAGGATATCTGCTTCTCTACTACAACGCAAAATTAAAGATGAAATAAAAAAATGTACGTAAACTAATGGGTTTCCCTTTTCACAATAAATCGTCAATAGATATGCATGTTTGGATTTGACCTAACAAACATTCCCGAGTACAAAAATATATATATTCAAAAATGTGAAATATAGTTTTAAAGATCTCAGAAAAACAGATTCTAAACAAAAATAAATCAACTGCGATTGTATACTACTAGAGGTGGACAAGGAGTGCATATCCAGGGCAAGGCAAACATTTCATTTCCAATTGAAATTTTGGATCTTGAAATGGCAAGCAGCATTCAGGCGACCACCGTCCTCCTAATATATATTGGTAATTTATTACAAGGGTTTTTTACTTAAACAAAATTTTCATTGACATGGACATTATTCGTAACCCATTTAAGACCAAGCAAAGCAGACGACTTTAATAATAACATTGGTCGTAAATGGGTTAATTTAGATGGCGTTAAGTTAATATATTATATTCATTTTTTTATCAGAAATCCTATAATAGTAATTTAAGCATCTAAGGTCATAAGGAACACAACTAAAAAACCCCCCTTAAAATTATTTAACCCATTTACGGCCAATGTTCCTATTTTGGAACATAAGTAATTTCATCTTCGTCTGTTTTTTTCAATGACTTTGAATATAAATCGTCTGCGTTTTTTTAGATATCGTCTGCTTTGCTTGGCCTTAAATGGGTTAATATTAAAATAAGGTAAACATTTTCAAAGTTACAAATAGATTTCAAAAATAAAAAAAACAAGATAATATAAAAAGATTCAATTTCATAGCACTGTCCAAAATGGAAAGAATCAATATCCAATATTTGATATATAGACATACGTTTTGAATAAAATGATCATTGTTTAATCTGAGGTGAGCTATCTAAAAAACGAAATTTGAGAAGATAATAAATTTACAGGATTTGAAAGAAAAAATCAAAATGTAATTCTAAAAAGTCATAAAAAACAAGAACTAAGCAAGATTGAAAGAAAAATTAAAAAATAGCAGTGGTAGAAAAAAGCTTTTTAAATTTTCGATTGCAAAGAGGCAGTCTTCCTTCATGAAAAATAAAAATGATAAAAAATTAGTTGAAGAAAAGTGAAAAAAGTTGTCGACAATGTAAATCAACACTTATAAAGCTACACTTTGTTTGGGATTAATGGATCAGTTCAAATTGTTTCTTAATGTTTCTTTGGATTAAAAAGGCAGGAATTTTGTAAAGTCGAATTATCTTATTTGTAATTGTAAGTGTCACTACCTTCTAGCTCAACACGAGAACAAAACCGCTAATATATGGTAGAGTCGCCGATAAAACACATTGATAATAATTCATGCCCACTATCGTTTTACACTCATCTATTAGGATTGAATACATTCCCGTTTCTTCTATTTCATCTCTATTGACCTGAATAACACTTTGAACTAAAACAAATTTTTCACATGATAGAAGACAAACATTTATAGCTTTTTATAAACTCATCATGCATTTCTCTGAAAGTAGGATTTTTAGGTATAATGAGTTAGATAAATTGATTAAATTTAACACAGTTTGATGAGTAAGCAGTTTAGTTATGCAAGTGATAGGACATTTCAAATTCAATAAATTTTCAAATAGTTACAATTTTTGACAAAAATATAATCCGATAAACAAGATCCAAAATTGAATGAATAGAACAAGTTACGCCTGATTTTATTTGTTTGAGACTCTCCTATTGGGACATGAAGAGATAATGATCGCTACGCATCGCATGCAACAAAGCCTTTATCCCTCTTTATTGCTTTTAAACAGTTGTTGAAACCGATGGTCGCAAATGCCTTTTCAGATTTGGATGTTCTAGTACTGAAACAACTGCAGCGTAACAATAAGCATCATCGCTACATATGCTATATTTTTATTAAGTGATGGTTTTTTACAATGATTCTAAAAATAATCTCTTTTGTATAACTTTAGGGAACAGAATTCTTGACTGAAGAGGGCTAGCATGTGATCGTATTTTTAAAACACATGCACTTAACACTAGCAAAGCAAACTTTTCTGTACTAAAAACCATTGTGTTTTTATAGGAGCCCAACATAAAATTATAAAACAAGAAAAAAACTGAGAAATCTCTTTCCAACTTTCTGAAAAGTTTGCGATACTTTGTTTGCAAAAAGGTAGGTAATCTTAGGAAAGAAACCAAACTTGCTGCAATTGTAGTGGTCATTAGTATTAATGATAAAATAACTGTATGATCAGTGAGCACAAGAATTAAAAAGAAATGTGCCTAAATTTTACAGAAAAATAAAAAGTAGTTATACATATTTTTAATGTGTACACTTTGACCACAAAATACTGTAGCGAGTGCAATATTTTATACAGGTTAATCCTTTCGTGATCAGTGTATCATATATGAATGATACATAAACAAGTTTACCTTCGTCTGCTTTTTCAAATAATTTTGCATATGAATCTTCTGTTTTTTAATAAATCTCGTCTGATTTTTCTGGTCACGAAAGGGCTAAGCTTCTAATGTTGCTGTAGAAGATAGCGCACAAATAATAGGATGCCCAAGTTGATCCATAACTCTATCTTAATCTTTGCGGGTCACATGTGAAGACTTGATGAAAATTTGGATTCTATGTAAGTCAAATGCAATGACCTTTTATGATACAAATTTGCAAGTCAATGAATTTTTCTAGGAGGAAAGATGAGTGTAATTATTAAATAAATTATTTATAGTGTGTATACTCAATAAATGGACAATAGTAATATTTTATTAATTATCTTTTTATGAATTGACTAAGGAGTAGTGGGAAAATGTCAAAATCGTTAGTAAACGCATACGCATAGTCATTAAAAATAATGCAAACAAAACAGCGAGGGCTTCAAGACGATTTTACCAATTTATGATATAATCATCTCCAACTCAGAAGTAAATTTGAGAATAGCTAACTCAGCTATCAGTAATAGCGGTATACGATTAAACAGACTTGATATCGTTAGTTTGAGCAGGGGCTATTCGCCCCCCCCCCGCCAATAATTTTGGTTTTTTTAATTGGTTATGTAAATTTAACTAAAATATTTTCCCTGGAAGTATAGTATTTATTTAAATTTCATCAGTTTTGTAAAAAAATATAGTCTTATAAATTTACGTATGCGCTGTATACAGCATACACTTTATTTTAAAGGATTGCTTGAATATGGTCTCCCGTGGTATTTTCAGATCAGTAATTTTGAAAATAATATAATTTTGAGGGTGTGCGCCCCTGTTATATATATATATATAAGTAGCTTTGATTAAAAAAAAAGATATTTTTTGTTTATTTATGCTAACAGATTTATCTTCATTAATATTTGGAGTGTGAAAGATTGCATATATAAGCAAGGCATGTCTATCTTTCAAAAATACGAAAAAAGTTGAAAGTAAATTTTTTTGAATAGAAATAATTCTTCAACTAAGGTAAAAAAAAAGTTGAAGCTTAAAAAAAGGAACATCTTTTGATAACGAGTAAAAAACGCTTGCCATTATTATCCGCATACGAAATGGAGAAGCGGAAAAGGAATCGTAAAATAATCACATGTATTTGGGTAGTTAACGTTTCTTAACTTTAAAGATGAAGGAGTAATAGTTTCGTATATAAAAAAATATTTGGCACGCAAAAAAGGGATAATTTTGGCAAGGTTATTATAATAACAATAAGCTTCGATTCAGCGACAAAAGTAGTTAATCAAAACGCCAATCATCTAAATTCCCTTAATTTTATGAAAATCACATATTTGTAGTATCTCACTCTACTGATAAACTCTTACATATAAAACAAAAGGAATATCTTGCACATCCTCAAAATATCGAAGCGCAAACTTCTTTTATAATTTTTAAAATATATTTTAAAAGAATTTGTGCCTGAAACTCAACAATAAACATGAAAAGTCTATTCACGAAGCAAACAAATTAATAACGATAAAGACATAAAACTAAAAAAATAAGAAGGTTATTGATGAAGCGAAAGGCTTTTTCACCCCCTTCAAATCCACCGGATGTTGGCCATGGTATTTCAAGAAAAAAGTTTTTAAATGATGCAGATGAGAAGAAATGAAAAAACTTACACTCTACTAAGGGAAAAATAGGATTTGTTAAGAGAAGAATAAATGCATTACTACCATGATTACTCTTACTTTTTCATGTAAGGAAGAGGAGAGAGAGAATAAAAGAGGAGAGGGGCAAATAAAAGATAATCGATAAATGAAATAATTGATTGAAATGAAAGACACACACAAAATGCATAATGCAGTGTTGTGTACTCCTTTGACAAGACGGTGAGATGATGATAAAGAGGCAGCACGACAACACACATTCAACATCGTTATTGTGTCATGAGAAATAAGTGATGGCGTGGTCGCACTTATATAAATAAATTACATCGAGATTGCTCTTGAGTCTTCAACCGATTGTTCTAAGTTTTCTATTCTCTCTCTCTCTGTGTACACACCGAGTGGTTTGGAACCTGCCAATGATCCGAAAAATACTTTATTTTAGGTATAAAAATTAAACCAATCAAATTAAGGAGTCAACTGTAAGAAATTTGATGAGGGGGAAGAATAGACTAATTCTAGATTAAAATGGAGCAGGAGGGGTAAAATCACAACAGGAAAGGTAAGGGAGGGGTGGAAAGGCGATTTTTAAGTATTTCTAACGCTTACCGCTTTCAGTTACAAGTTCTACAGCTTTTTGTTAGTATCTGGCTGATGGCTTTGTAGTATTATTATCGTATGTTGATCGTAAAATGTTAAAGTAAATGGCAATGTAAAATCAGTTACCATAAATGATACTTCAAAATGATATTTAGTCAAAATTCCTGAAAACTTAAATCCCCGATACCAAAATCTCCGAAAATCAAAATCATCGCTACCAAAATCCTGGAAAACGAAGGATTTCTTAGTACCTTTAGTTTTCGGGGATTTTAGTGGCGGGAATTTTGGTAGCAGGAATTTTAGTTTTCGGGGATTTTGACTAAAAACCCTTCTACATCCACTTAAGAGCTTTCATCTCTGTTCAGCAAGTCTTGTTATAGATATGAAAAAAGAGTACTCCATGGATACGGTTAAAATTAGTTTACCCATTCCCGACTCGTGGGAACTTTGAAAAATATCACAGGATAAGGGTAGAGTCGGGTATAAGTTAAGAAAAATAAACAAGAGACGCACGCGTATTGCAAAATTTGATTTCACCGACTCACAACTAAAAGAAGGTGGTTAAAAATGAAAACTTAAGATCAATTGACGTGTTCAATTTTTTTCTAAAAGTTAAAGAACAACACTAAGGAAAAAGAACGAGAAACACGTCAAAAATTACTATTCGACTCCTTTCATTTCTTGTAAATTATTGACAAAGGATGCATAGAAAAGTTGAATTCTGTTATAAAAAATAAAAGGTATCATCTACTCATTTCTTTAAAGCATATTGGATCTATAATTTCGGATGAGACTAAAATTGTCAAGATTTTTGACTTTACATTTTTCTTTCCATAATGTCATTATGACTGAAGACAATAGAATATCTAGATATCCTGATTCTGTTTTTTCTTTCACTAAATTGAACATTAATGACTTAATTAATTGATAGTTTTTTGAAGTCTCTTTAATGATAAAGTATATTTCTATGGAATTTCTTCTGATGATATTAAATTCATTTTTCTTTATATTGTGAATATTGTTTTAATTACTACAATTCTTGCATCGAATATTTTGTTTTTCTTAGTGTTTTTCAAATATCTAGAAATACCAGCAGAAATACCTATCTTCAAAAAAGGAAACAAACTTGATATCCTTGAAAAAGTTTTATATTGATAAATTCTATTTTATACGAAGAGCAGCTTGGATTTAGATCTGATTTTCTACTTAACTTCTCAGTTCAATTTTCTTAAATTACATTCATTCAAACCTGGGTGAAAGTTCAACGGTTTTTTCTGTATGTTTGGTTCTTTCCAAAGCACTTTCGAATTCTGTTTCTTTTAATAAACTCTTCATTAAACTTTCTTTGATCGTTGACTCTCCTTTTTGTAAGTTTGGTATAAAGCTTCTTTTCCGTTCCGAATATACCAAGTGGGCCTGTAGCAGATCGATTAAATTTACAAATGATAGTCAGGAAGTAAATTTTTTTAATAAAATTGATCTAGATTCTACAGAGAAGATAAAAACCACAAAATTCAAGAGCAAAAATTTATTTTAAGGAGGAAATCTAAAAAGAAGAATGGAAGAAAACTAAAAGATATTACAAAAAGTCAAAAAAAAAATTTCAACTGAGCGCGGGGCCTGTAGCATATGCTACTATGTTAACCCCGCACTGCTTCCTCTATTTGATTGGTTTAACTGCAATGTTCTTCAAAATCTAAAGCTATCTGTTTCACAAATAAAAAATCTCAATTGTTGCCCCATTTTCGCTTTGATTTTATTGAAAATTTTAATTGGATGTCTCACATTAATCATTTTTCTAACAAAACATCTAAAGTTACTTGAATTTTAGATCGTTATAAAAACAAATTTCCTATTAGTATTTAACTTTTGATATATACAACTGTATTTTACCTCATATATCACTTATAGTGTTAAAAATTAAAAAGCAATTCGCCTGGTATTCAAAAAATCGCATTTATCTCATACTACAAATTTATTTTTCTCTAATAAATTGCACACTTTTCGTTAAATTTCATTAAAAAATTTTTTTATCTAATTTGTTTGATAATTCGTTTTTGTTTAACCGGTTATCGAACGACATTACAAAAATGTGAATCGTCTGCCTTTATTAATGCTTTTTAATACAAATCTTCTGCTTTATACTAGATATCGTCTGATTATTCTGGTCGTTAACGGGTTAATTATGCTAATTCAACAAAGAATTCTCTGAAATGTAGACTGTAGAGTGGTTACTTATGAGAAAAATACTTTATATAAACATATTTGTCTTAACAATTCCATTATAAAACAAACGTTATTCAATTATTTTGTATTCATTCATAATTACAATTGTATTTTGATTGGCTGTTTTATATGTTAAAATTCTTAATATAAAAATTATATATCTTTTTAGTTATCATTTTTATTTTAGCTAAAATCTCTTTTCTCCTAGTGTCAATTTTATTAGTTCTTATTTTTAAATATTGCTTGATGATATTGCATACACTCTTCTGGGATCTTTTGAAGATCACATCAAGTAATCACCATTTCGTCTGCCTTTTATAGTTATGTTCTGGTTGCTACAATATTAATAAGTATAATTAATTAATAACTTAATAAATAAATATAATTAACTATAAAAGGCAGACGAAATGATGATTACTTGATGTGGGCCGTCTAAACGAAAAGACCCCTCTTCTGACCGAGCTAAAAAATTATCAGGGGGGAGATGGGCTGTGAAGGAGCAATAAAAATACATTATGGAAAAAATTTATTATCTGGCGCTAAAAGTACTATATAAATTACAAAAACAAAGTGTTATAAAGGCATTTAATCATTTTCAAACAGTTTTGTTTCCAATATATGGCATAAATGTTCTCAAAGTTCTTATTTTTAAACAGCTATATGTTTTTATAATTTTTTCTTAAGTTAAGACACTTGGGGAAAGTTGAAAATTTTCAAGGGGGGCAAAAAATAAAACAGGGGGGGGGGGGCACTTGCCCCAAAATATATAGGTAGCGCGGCTCTGCCTTGTAATACCTTGCAAACAAGAATCTCGTCTTTATTTTGCTAAATAAATCTTCTTTGTAAAATTCGAAAATAAATATGGAAGGATATTAAATTAAATATTAAACTTAATTTAAAAAGACCGACACAATTGTGTAACTTACTATTAGAAAACAAACGAAAGCATTGCCTATCTCATGAATGATATGCTAGGCAGCTTATCGTTTCTAGTACAAATAACTTATCTTGCGAAATAGTTTTCAAACCAAAGTTTGAAACATAATATGCTCATTAGATATTCCTTTGAAAAAATTCAATTTAAAATTTTTGAGGCCTTAAAATGCAAATTTTTTAGTTTATATATAAAACTCCAGCACTGATGTCATTCCCGCACATTACCAAATCTTGAAATGGGTAAACAACAAATGAACTAGCGCAATTGGAAGCGATCATCGCAAAATGGAAGCAAGATGGTGAATGTATGAATTTTTCATATGTAGAGCTAATGTTGAATTTGGTTGTAGTAGCAACATTACTTATTATTATTCATCATCATCATCATGATCGTTAAGTAAAAAGGAAAGAGAGTGTTTGTTGAGAGAATACAGCAATCCCAAGAGGAGTGAGTACTCAATAGAAATCAATAGTAAACATCAATAAATAAATATACTATAGATTATGCATCAACGTGAAGAAAGTGAGTAGTTTTGTTGATGACACGGAGGAGAAGGGTGATGATGATGATTTAGAAGAACTTTTTTGCTCGTGGTTGCTGCTTGATCGCAAATTTTTGAAAACAAGAAATAAACAGTAAAAAATGAAGATAGAATTAATGAGTGATTCAGCTGCTGTGCTGAAACATTCCAACAAAGTTATTATAAAGAGATTAAGTAATGTATAATTGATTGTTCTTGCATTCCAGTTAAAATGAAATGGCTGCTGAGAACAATAACATCTTATTATTTCCCATTTATACGTCTTGGCAATAAAAAACTACGCGTAAATCTTTTTGCAAGCTCTCAGTAAAAAGTTAGCGAGAAGAGAATCAATTATTCTTTTCTCCAAAATTGTTTCATTTTTTAAAAGTACCATTTTCTTTGCTCTCATATCTGATGTGTGTTATTCCTAGAGATGCTCAGTTGTTAGCCAATTTGTCTAGACGTCTTTCTTCTGATTTGTAATTATTTAATGTTCACATATATGAATATACTTTATTCGAGAAATTACAGCTCCCTCATTCACCCAAATTACAAAATAAAAAAGATTCGATTAACAATATACTTACAAAGAGATAAAAAATTTGAGAAGTTTTTTAGATTTTAATGCTAAAAAAAATGACAATTTTCATTATCTTCTATGCCTGATCAAAAAGGCCAAAAACAAAACCGCATAAACCGAAAACAGTTCTAAACCAACAAAAAAACAGCAAGTCTTTAATTTATTATTTACTCATTTTATTAGAATATTAAAGTTTTCCACACTCTTCAAAATTTTTACTTTATAGTTTTTATAAAAAAAGACTCTTTTGACTTATTTTTATTCATGATTACAAACATTAGAAACTTTAAATTAAAACGTCGTATTTAAAATATTATTCAACAGTTTTTTTCGGCGAATAGAAAAATAAATCATAATTATTTGGAATTTTCACTTTATTATTATAGCCGTTCACAAGGATGAAAAAGATCAAACCTTTCTACACTACCAGGCATATTTACACCCTCTATTATAAAAACGTAAATTTAAATTGAAAACAATAAATTCTCAAAGTCCATATTTTATGAAAAACTTTGAGTTATTGATCAGCAGCGATTTATGTGAGCTATTTATACTTTATTTCTAACTGTTTTAATACCTTAGTTATTTGATTAATGACGAGCAATAATACCCCTTGTTTTCATCTTATTTTGAAAATTAAAGTGCAAATATGTAAGAAAAAGTTCAAAAACAAGGGAATTTTTAATCAATGTGATGGCGTGTATTTTTTATTTGTCGCATCAACTCGCCTGGTCTTATTTTATTTGGAACATCAAACATTAATCTTAAAAGATTTATAGTATAATAAGCTTCATCATTGAAAAAATAATTTTGACTAGAAACGGTTTCGATCTCAATTTAGGCAAATTATATTTTGGTCTTTTGGTTTTATCCGTTCTTGTTTTTTGGATGCTTTAGTTTTAAGCCGTTTTGACCAGAAACCCTTCTATCATTCAAAAAATTAGTATTTTTAATTAAGTTTTATCATCTGCAAATCTTTTTCAATTAGTTTTGTAAAAATTTTCACAGACTATTATTATTTTGATGGGAAATAGGTGTTACATTATGGCTGAAGGGGTAGAGAGAATAAAGAAAAAACATTTTCCATAAAAAATAAAACATGGGCTCACAAGCCCAAGCTCAAAATATGACCATAACTTTTAAGGGTCACTGTTGCCTTTTGTATGTTTTTGTTTTATTTTTATTTATATCTTAGTATTGTTGATGACACGGAGAAAGGTAATGATGATGATGATGATGATGACGATTTAGAAGAACTTTTTGGTTGTCGTGGTTCGATCGCAAATTCTTGAAAACAAGAAATAAACAGTAAGAAATATAAGGGGGGGGGGGGGGGGGGGGCGTATTCAACAAAATAATAGATGAGCATTTTTACGTGAAAATATAGACCCATATTTCCCTCTTATTTCATTAGAAGAACTTGGAGCAAATATTTATGATGGCAAACTAGCTTATAAAAAGATTGGAGTGAAAAGAGAGATAAGTGTAAAGCGTGATAAGCTTAAAATGATACGATTGATATAAACAACTCACAGAACTACCTACCTACCACCAAATTAGCTCCTTACATTTTCCATACGAAAAAGAAGACATTATCATGCTTGAGACATGACATTCATTTTTTTAGCTGAAGCATAAACTCTTTTACTGGAGGCTTATCCAAACCTAAATGACGAGATTACACAAAAGTTTTCCTTTTCCTGGTAGAAAAGAATTCATCACGACACAACAGATAGGTGGTGTCATATGAAATAATGTCATTTTGAAAAAACGCAAGTATGCGAAAGTTGACCCTTGTTTTAAAATCAGCCAAAAATTACTATAACAGAGTATATCATGAAGACCTAAATAAAAAAAACATTAATGGATATTTTCGTCGGCGTACCGATATTAAAAAGAACACCGATTTATATCTATTAACATGCTACGTCACTTATGAAATTGCTAGATGCAAGATTACGGCACTAAAAATTAGCCATAAATGCGGCTATCGTAAAACAACTTTGTCATCATCCAATAAAAAATTTATTAAAAATCAATAAGCTTTGGGCAAAGAGTGATTTTTGCAATTCTGGTGTTCATTGCCACACACATGGTCGTGCAAAGCGAATTGGAAAAGATACCTTAATAAATTAACTTATTTACTTAGGACACGTGAGTTTGAGCAATTGAGTGTGAATGCTGAGAGGAAAGGTGTAAGAAGATGCAAGATCTGCCACCCCTCCCTTCTCCTTAACACCTTCGATCACCACCATAAGCATTACATTTCAACGGCCATGATTAATCCCAATAAGCTAGTTTGAACCGGATCACCAAAAATAACAAAATGATTTAAGTAATCTTGATTTTGCGTCTCCAGTACAGAGCTTGTCTTTTTCATTGCCAATTTAAGTCCTCCTTCTAAATATTTTCCATCCAGGTTGGTTTAGGTCTCCCTTTCTCTTTTCTACCGAAACTCAATTCTAAAGCATCCTTTATAAGTTCGCGACTATTTCTTCTGGAAACATGTCCAGACCATCTGAGTCTTTGCGTTTTTATTAATTTGTTGATATCATACACGTCTGTCAAATTTCTAACTTTTTCATTATTTAGTTTTATCTTGCAAGGTTAGTCCACGAAGCACTCTTAACATTCTCATTTCATTTGTTAGTAGTTTTCGTTTATCCATTTCTTTTAGCGCCCAGTTTTGAGCTTCACAAACAGAGACATATCTCACACATGAAGAATAAACCAAACCTTTCATTCTAAGTGAACCACCTCCTTTAGTGCCCAGAAAACTGCTAAAACTTCTCAATTTATTCCACGCACATCTTATTCTGAAATCAATTGCACTGCTGACACCTGAACTGTTAACAAAATTTATCCACTCCTTCCATCTTGAATAATGTGTATAAAATAATTTTTCAACGATAAAATTTAGAATACAAAAAATTGCACTCCCCCATCCACCCACACATCCTCACCCCAATAAATATGACTTCAATGTGACTAAATTTCAAAAGGCTGTTGAAAACTTTGGAATATAGAACTAAAGCTCTGGGTATCGCCATTGCATGTTTCACATAAATTAAGTTTCCCGTGTATTTTTGCCTTCCATTCCAATTATTTTTACATAAAAGGTGTCAAATTCTTTTTTGTACAGGATAACGTAAAAAAAAATCGGACTCAGACTTGAATTCTCTCAATTCGATATCTTTTTATATTTAAAAGATTTGTTGGCTTGTGATCAAAATTTCCATATCACTATTCTTGTTTTAAAGATAAGTCAAAATGGATATTTAAAATCTTTTTTTTATTATTATTTTGCTTCATTGATATAATAGTGCGAATTTGAGCTATATTTGATCAGAAGCAGTAATGTAGTCACGAATTTGAACAAAAGTTCATAAATTTTTGAGCGGGTCAAATATTTTTTTATAGTACATAACTATACAAAAAGGTATTCTCCATAATTGAAAGCTTAAAAGATTATTTTCTATTGATTACTGTATCTAAAAGAGTTACATTAATGTAATAAAATACACAAATTATAGAAATGCCCTTAAACAATCAAGTATCTTATTCCAGAAGTCAATTTCATAGCATCTTTATTCTTAGATATTATTCTTACAATACTTTTTACTCAATTTTTTCAGATAGGAAAGAACATTTGAATCGTGTTTCCATTTGAAAAAAAGATATGATAGAAAAACAAAAACAAATGATACTAACCTGAACTTAAACATATTTTTAAAAAAGAAGGATAAATTGTATAGAGAATAGAGGATCTTTTGATTGCCTATAAAAAGTATAGAAATTTCTATTTTACTATAACAAAATATATATTGATTCAAAAAGATTAAACACCTTCTTCCCCCAGGATGGTAATATTGGTGAACGTAGAATATCAGAATATAGGTGATAATATTAAACAAAATCGTAATACTTTCCATTTTGACAATATCAAAGCTGATGAAATTATAATTGCGTCAGCATCAATAAGAAAACACCAACATATGTGACTATGATATTATACCTTGGACTGTTAACTCCTCCTGAAATTTTATCCAATAAAATAATTAAAAATTATTTTAACTGACAAGTTGAAAATTTCTAAAGTTGGCCCAATTCATAAGGAGGGCTTAAATGGTAACGGTTCCGCGAGGTGTTTTCATCGAGAAAGCACAATTGCGACTCTATCGAACTATGAAGAAAGAAAGCGTGATGTCTTGAGTTATAGAAACTCGGTGCCTAACAAAGCTTTCTCAAGCCCTCAATAATCAAAAACAACCAACCTCAATATTCAAATACAAAAACCTATTGGTTTGCTGTTTTTTTTGGAAAATTTTCGAAAAAAAATTGTTGAGGATAGAATATCTTCATTCATATCAAAATATAACATAATAAACCAAAATGAATATGGATTTCATAAAAAAAAAAACTTCTATTCAAGATGCTATTGCGTTTGTCTACAAAAAATTACGTCATTAGTCGATAAAAAGCTAACAGCTTACTCATTCTTTATAGATCATACCATTGAGCAAGATGTACAAATATGGTTTTAGACGAAGTTTTCTATGTTTAATCCATAATGCATTTATGAAAGGTATGATAACGCATTGTAACTTTTAATGTTGCAAAAGTAACTAAACTAAAGATATGAAGATTGAGAGTAGGTTTGATATTTGTAAAAATATTGAAGGTAAAAATTTAGTATATACAAAATAAATATCGTATTCTTACACTCAAACAAGAATATACTCTCGATATTTTATCAACAACTATAATATACACAACTATAATTTGAAACTTTCATGTGAGATACAATAACAAAAAATCAATAAATAATATATTCCTATACAAATCAACCAGATAATGGAACGAAATTCCATTGAAAATTAGGTATCTGTATAACTTTTAGGAAAAAATTAAGATCTTATGTATGTGCATAAAAATACAATGTGTAAGTATACATATGGCAGCCGCTCAAGAGTGCCAAAATACAAAGAAATGCCAAAAATTTTTACAGTTCAAAAGAGTGACAATTCAAAAAGTGATTTAAAAAAAATGGTAAAATTCAAGAGTGACAAAAAATTTCACTCATTTGAACACTACCCTTTTTTGACCAGTGATTCATATATCAATCTTTTGCGACCTTTTGCGATAATTTGTGACCAGTGGTGATTCATATATGAATCACAGGAACTTTCATAAATTCATTAAAAATTACCAAATATCAACAATTCAAATTTTACTTTCAAACATAAAGGAATTAAAAGTAGTTTATTTCAAAATTTTATGTATAAGTGTTTATGGAAAAATTTCTCTTAATAAAAATTCTATCTAATTTATGTTCGAATTTTTGACATTTAACAAAATCAAAAAGTTTTTTCTCTACTAATTTTTTTTAAACTCTTAATAACATAAAAAGTGTGAAATTTCAATGAAAAAAATTGCCTAAAATTTTTTTACAATCAATGTACCATATATGAATCGCTGGGCATTAATCGATACACAAAACGCTCTCTTCTACAAATAAGACGTCTGCAAATGTGATACTATCAATGTTAATCTCTTTAACCCTTTGAGAATTAGCGTGACACCGGTGTACCAAGAAATAATAATCGTCTGCTTACAACAGACAAAATTCCATTGAAAAAAAGCAGACGATTATTTTTCAAAATTCTGGCCCTCAAAGGGTACACACACAGGTGGGCAGGGAAATAAATCAAGAGAGGCTTTTTATCTCAGAAGAAAGGATGACTTGGTTGAGACGCCTTGATTGATTTCTTTGATCTTATATGGATTTTGTTATCTCAACTTCAAAGCACAAAGAAAATTAAAGTTTCTAATGAATCATTGATATACACATCACTTAACTTTCTGTTGACCATTTGCTTTTCAAAATCAATTTTGTTTTCAATAAACAGCAATATTTTACTTGGGCTTCATTTAGTTTTTAAACTCTTCAACTATGCAATCAAAATAATAGTAAAAAATTTTCATAAAAAATTAGTAGGAAAAAATGGTATTGGCAAATAAGCCATATAAGTTTTAAGAGAGCACTAGTGGAAGTGCTTTTCAAAATTTGGCAAAACTTCTCATCCTGCAAAATCTATATTTTTGAATCCAATTGATGAAGTAGGAAATGATAATAATCAAGAACATTTTTGTTGATATCCTGATGATAAAAAAGGTTGTGGTGTAGATTGTCGAATACAATAAATAACACAAACAGAATGAAAGTTGAAATTCATATGAAATGCTTTGTAGATTTTCATACGAATTAACATTTCGTAAAAAAATTGATACATTTTTATATACATACAATTATTTTAAAACTTATTTTTCCAATTTGAAAAACTCTTAAATAAATTCATCTATTTGACATTTATAATATACGTATTTATTAGAGCCCTCAAAATTTGGCCAGATTCGCCCCGCCCGCACCCAAAATAAAAAAATTTTCATTTTCGCAAAGGACGCGTACTTAAAATTTTTAAAAGTTTAACCCATTTAGGACCAATGTTCCTATTTTGGAACATAAGTAATTTCATCTTCGTCTGCTTTTTTCAATGACTTTGAATATAAATCGTCTGCGTTTTTTTAGATATCGTCTGCTTTGCTTGGTCTTAAATGGGTTAAACCCTCAACCACCCATCTTATTCCACAGATATTTAATTTTTAAAATTTTTGCTCAACCAGAGTGAACAGTTTTTACGTTGTAATTTTCGGATGTTAGATGTAAAACAAAATTACTTTTCATAGTGCTGTTTAAAAATAAAATATCATCGATGGTTTGTCTTTTTAACCCATTAAATCCCAATGCCCCATTTGGGAACATAAGTAATTTCATCTCCGTCTGCTTTTTTTTCAATGACTTTGAATATAAATCGTCTGCGTTTTTTTAGATATCGTCTGATTTCTATGGTTGGGTTAAAGCTGATTTTGCAGAAATAAGATTGCCTGCAAAACTGAAGTTACGCTAGATAGCAGCACTTGTTGCCATAAAACTACGCGCAACATCAGAAAGTGTTGAAAGATTTTTCTTTCCACCATGTTAAAATGTTGGACCAGTTTTCAACCAATAACTGGTGATATCATTTTCTTCAAAGTTTTCAATGTGCTTGCCATTAAGTTCATCTACAAAAGCAAGAGGTATACAGATTCAAACCGTATTTCAGGTATAGGTGTGACTTGATCTAAAGATTTAATTGACTTTGATGGAAGCTTTGAATTTCACTTTATACAACGAAATATGAGCTATGAATGTATATCTTATAAATTATACGATTTTTTAAGAATTTATTCGGTTATACTCGGAATTTCACAATTTAACCCGCAGTACTAACTTACGCGCCGGCCCCACACCCTGTTTTACATGTATAAAACTGTAAATAAAAACATAATTTTATTTAATGTTATTTTTGCTGTTTTTTTCTTCCTTTTCTGGATTTTGTTCGTTTTTTCTGGCATGCATTATCTCCAACAAATTTGTTGAATAAACATCAAATGCCTCCACATTTCTTCCAAGTGACAAATGAAATTTTCATTGCTCTAGAAGGAAATTTTGAATCTACACTCTCATCAAGACGCGTCAAACACTTTTCCACCAACTCTTCAGATATACTAATTAATAGATCCATCATCCATCGCATAACCCTTTGAGGACCAGTGGGACAATACTGTTTCGAATAGCGGGGTTGTTGAAAAATGGAATACCAAATAAATGACGTCTGACCGTATTAACAATGAGTCTCTTAATACAAACGTTTAAATACGGTCTTCAGAAGACGGAGACATTTTTAATCTTCGAACACCAAATACAAATCGGCTCAACCAAGAATTCTGTTTCCCAAAAGATTTACAAAAAAGATCGTTTTCGAAAAGCAATAAATCTCAAAATTATTGGTCATTAGGATCATGTGAAGATTTGTTGTAGCCCAAAGCATATACTAAAAAAAAATCCTAATGAGTGTAAAAATAATATCGGACACAAAGAATTATCACTTTGATTTCACTTTGACATCATCGTATACAAATGATTTTGTTCTCTTGTTGGGGTAAAAGAGTGGTTCACAGACTTTATAAAAATTTTGGGGGTGGCGGTCTCTTGCTCGGGGAACATACACTAAAATAATGGACACAATTGTTTATTTAAAAATTGTCTGAATAATCGAATCAATACGTCAAAAGGATGGATGCATCTGCTTTGTTTAAACCTTGTCAAGTCTGGCTCTGTCTATGCCAATGCAACTCTCATATAATTACTCAGTTCCAATATATTTCGAGATTTGGTTTCAATGGCAATTAGCGTGGAAAACGCTTGCTCACACTCATATGTAGTGGCAAATCAAATCAGAACATAGGACTGTTATATTTCAATCTAAAAATCGCTATGAAACATTTCACGAAAAATATGTTTTGCACCTCCTCAATCATTAATAAAATCAATAACTGTTCTTGAAGAGACCAGATCACTAATGCAGATTACAAAGGGGTTGATATAGTTTTTGTAGGTTATGAAAATAAATAGTAATTTCTTGGCTAAGATATGTTACATTTTAACAAATAAATTTTTCTAGGTTAGGAAAATAAAGAGAAATTTTTTGGCTAAGATACAGGACATCTTCATTGATGAAAATGTCTTATTTTCACAAACAAATATGTTAAGATATGAAAATGGAGTTAAATTTTTCTTGTCTAAGAATGCCATAATTCCAGCTTCATTTCAAAAGCCTTATCACATTTGAGTGCAGCAAGAGTTATTCAAATTCGAAATCATTTTTTTGCATAACTCAGAAAACAAACCAGAGTTTGCTATGAAATACATTGTTTCGATGAGGACATTTTTCTGATTTTGATTATTAA
The DNA here is from genome assembly GCA_030549495.1 of Nectonema munidae. Classification (NCBI taxonomy): domain Eukaryota; kingdom Metazoa; phylum Nematomorpha; class Nectonematoida; family Nectonematidae; genus Nectonema; species Nectonema munidae. The sequence continues at coordinate 822,908 of JAUIRK010000509.1, forward strand.
GGCTTGGCGATGAAGAGCACACTGGGTACCAATGATATCTAGAAATTTTTGCTTAACCAGAGTGTGAAAACAAGAACGACAACAAGGAAATGCCGGAGAGAGGTCAGTAGACACTCTAAGTGTATGTTACGCATTAATACCATGTGCTGTAAAAAATAATTCACTCTGTAAATTATTCTCTTGTTGAATTGGAAAAAAGAAATTGAATTTCGAATCAACTTCTTAGCACATTCAATATGATATCTTTAAGCAAGGTAATATCCACTGTTCTCCTATGTTGTAGAACTTTTAATTAGCAGATATTTTTTGAAACTTCGTAGGAGGATTTAAAACCATGCTTACTATTTTAAAAAACATTTCTATGTTATGAAACCTGAATTTCTACAATCATTCAACTTGGCATTTAAGATAGTCAATAGTTCTGTTTACTAAAATAGTACTTCAATTCCAAGTGTCTTTCTAACTTGTCGGGGCAGAGAAGTGAATGCTAACACTTCATAACACAAAAAGGACATAGGTTCCTCTTCCCCATCAGAAGTTAATGTAGTAAAAACAAATGTCAAGTATGAGTCGTCATATTTCATTTTTTAAGCCATTCAGAAAAATGGACATTAACATCCATAAAAGCAGGCCTGAAAACCAAGAAAAATCGCAAATAACCAAATATGGGTGCAATATATCGTGCAAAACTATCCACTGAATGCCCCCATATCGGTCCACATGGAACTACTGAGAGGACCAAGAACTACAGTTTACGAAGTAATTTGACTTAATAAAATCAGTGCAGTTATCCCAAGTTGTGGTCGGATTGAGAGCTCACAGTGCAAGCATAATGATGGGTAAAAATGGTGGTGTGTTAATTGGGAAATTCTTCTATAATAAAATTTAAAAATTATTTTAAAAAAAATGTTCGCTCCCCCCCTCTCAATTTTGAAGATTTGGCCTTCTGATAAAGATATAGAATTGAGCGAATTCAAAAATATTGAAGAGGCCGTCGCCCTCGTCTCCTCCTGGATGTACACCCATGATGCTCTAATATATAAAAGAAATGATTTATTAGTATTGTTTATCCACATAAAACATTATTGAATTTTGTGTAACTTCAAAGAAGGAACTCTATGGTTATTATTTTGAACGATAAATAAGAAGTCGTTATCACTTGAAGATGCGTAACTTAGAATTCATCAAAAAATTACAATTACGAGTTGTACTTTCACGACATTTTTATCGGAAAATTGCCTCATTAGACAATATATCACTTCAATTGAAAATTGTTCCAAGAACGGGGATAGCGGAGTTCAAACCACAAATACGCCTTAAAAATCTTCTACGTTATCTACTGAAACATGTCATATTGGATAGCACACTATAATGGACCGTATAATGGATCTACCTAACAATATTACTGATAAATCAATAATATACCTGATAAATCATTATTCTTTTGAAAACAAAAATTCCTTGTTGAGTTCTTTAATTTTATACATCATGCAATTCATAAATAGAGGAGTTGATAAATTTATATGTATTACATAAACGCATTTCTTATATCTTAAAAGATGTAACGGCACAAAAAATCTTTGAATTCAAAAATTTTAGACCTTGAAAATAGCAAAATGAAAAATAAATTTATATCTCGAAAAAAGTAAGGCATGAAATATCAAGTAACTTCTATGATAAGTAATCATTAGATAATTTAGAATAGATTTAAATTTATTTCAAAATTAAATGAAGAGAATATAATAGATTATAGAAGAACCTCATCTGTGATTAATTTTAAACCAATTTTTTTTTATCACAAAAACATTATTTGAATTTAGAAATTTTTATTAAAGGTTTTCGTGTTGACCATCTTTTGACATATTTTCATTCTTAATATATATGTATAGCTGGTAACCCTTTTATTACATTTTGACAAAAAGGATGAAGGAAATCTCTATGATAAAATTAGCCGTATAAGTAGACTATATGATTATTTATATAAACAGTTTCCTTTGCATTGGATCGCGTATATAACAACGACAATCTGTGAACCAGCTGGGTATTTTTAGGAGAAAGTGTCTTGTTAAAATTTATGATGTTAAAAATATGGCCATTACAAAATTTATAATTTAATATAAATGAAGTCAAATTTTTTTATTCTGATGTGTGTAGTAAGCACACTTGAAGATTGAAGATAAAAAATTTTTTTCAAGGTATGGTATATATTGAATTATAAATTCTTAGGAGGTTGATATTTTCTAACGCTGTCTTTCCAAAGCATAAATATGAAATACTAAACTTCAATAAATATAAACAAAGTGGTGTTAACAAGCCATCAAAAAGTTATAAGGAAATATAATAAACAAGTTTTTTACTTAAACTCGAATAAAAAGCGGTAATATAACGAATACTTAATCCCTAGGACAAATTTAGTTATAAGTTGGTAATTATGAATTGGTATAGAATAAAAAATTTGGGAGGTTAATATTTAATAGCATCGACTTCCTAGCAGAGATGTCCAACCCACAGCACGTGGGTCATATTGCGGACAATTAATCCTTTCATGAGACACATATTTCATTCAAAGTTTATGTTTTGAAGATGAAATAATGTGATATTATTAACATGATTAACATTTCTTTGCGGCACAACACAGCAAAGTGTTTGGAGACACAGAAAGTAGAAGCATACTTATGTTTCAAGCTGTTAACGAGAAACTTGGAACAATTCAAGTTTCGTTTAATTAATCCATAACAATATTGGCAACTTAATCAGGATTAATAAGCAAAATATGCAAAAATGAATGATAGCTATTGTAAATAAGAAAGTGAAAAGTCTAAGTTCGACAAATCAACTTTACTCACTATTGAAAGTAGTAGCATTTTTACGTAGAATAAAAAAAATTGATAGATATATTTGACAACTAAAATAGTGGTGCATTAAGAGCGATCGCCCCCTCTCCTATTCCTTAATCTCATTCCAAGTAGATGAGATATGCCTTTTTGTCCCCCAAATTATTTGAGTCTTGTAGCAATTTTTCCCACTTAATTGTTTATTTTTAGTTTCTCCTTCAATTTCGAAGCATTACTAATGCCTTGATGATAATAATTTCATTTTTGGATCGAAAACGGCACTCCAAAAACATTTCAACCATTTGCGACCCTGTTTGAATCATATTTTATTCTGTTTATTTCTTCTATGAAAAACATCAAAAATACTTAAGAAAGGAGCTTAAGTGATTTACAGCTTACTAGCATTTTAAGAATACAAAAAAGTAACATACAAACAGATATAGAAAAAATTTTAAATTAAGACAGAATCACATATAAATTTTTTCTAAATAAGATTTTGTATTTTAATTTGCTTATAAATTTATGGTTTTAAAGTTTTGAAAAATTAAGTTCACTACGTCGGGTACAGTAATATCACTTAAAATTGAGCCATCAGAAAAAAAGGTTGACATACCTGTCCTAGAATAAATATCAAATCACATTAAAGATGTATCGGATATCCGCATCCACAACAACGATTGCTTACTAATTTTCTTTACACATTGTCCACCAGTTTTTTTTTATGAAAAACGAAATTAAATAAATACACTCCTTAATGATAATTATTAATAAAAAAAATTTATAGCTAATCTCGATCAGTTTTCATTTTTTAGAAGAAAAATATAACTTTATTACACAAAAATATAGAGTATTAAAAAAATAATATTAAGTAATTGTTTAATAAAATTAAGGAAAAAATTAGGAATTAAAATTAAAAATAGACAAAAGAAAAATAATAAAATTTATGGATTTTTTTAGGTCTACTTAATTATGGATTAAATTACTTAGTATGTTCCAAAATAATTAAGCAGATATTTATAATTCAAATTATGTCAATTTAATGTCTTTTAAAATACTGCGTTTTTAAAAATTAATTTAAAAAGATAATAATTATTTTTAAAATACTGCGTTTTTGTGGTAGTAAGAGTTAGCAGAATTCTTTTAATATGCCATAGATTGAATTGAGTAGAAAAAAAATTATATTACAAAAAAATAATCTTTTTTAGTTTTTTATTATTGATGTTCTGGCAATTGTTTTCACATTTTAAGATCCTTTATTTTTTTTATCATTGAAGCTCTGCCTATTGTTTTTGTACATTAAATTAATAAATTTTTCCTTTTTTTCTTTTATATTTAATACCTATAGCCGTAGCAAGGTGGGGCTATTGGGGGCTGAGCCCCCCCCCCCCCCCTCCCCCTCTCCCCCTAGATGACTATAGCAGCCCCCGTTGTTTACAATTTTGTTCATAATATTGTTAACTTTCAACTTTTTAATAAATATAATATTTGAAATTTTATAATATTTTTTTATTATTTTTTTTTCAGAGTATATTTTTTAAGTTAATTTAGATTTAACGTTTCATCGATAAATTTATTATAAAAAAATTTGAAAAGCACAGCTTTCAACTTTTTTTTTCATAGTTAAAAAATATGACAAAGAGGGCGGTAGGACTTTTTACCCAAATACACACAAATATACCCAAATACACACAAATATGTTCTTTATTTACAAATAAAAACTTGAAATTAAAAATAATATTAAATAAATGCTTAAAATAAAAAAAATTTCTTGCAGGCCACACATATTAGTAATTAAAAAATTATTTTGTTTCATCAAACTTACTATTATAAAATAATTATATTATTATTAAATAATTATTATATTTTAAGTTATTATTATAATATAAACTATTTTAATTAAAAAAAATAGATTAATTTTTTATGATTCAATATCAAATTTTAATAATTTATATTAGTTTTATCCTGATAATAATTTTTCGATGTATATTTACCTTATTCTTTGAATATTTAAATTTGTTTTCATCTGTTTGGATGTATTTGGATATATTTGGGTGTATTTGGGTAAAAAGTCTCCCCCCCCCCCCCCCCCCCCCCCCCCCCCCAAAAAACACCCTCGCCACTCTTCACAGTATGATTAAAATAGGTTAACAGGAACAAGATGCGATTAGGCGGGTGATTAAAATATTGGAGCCGTTTTGTTAAAAATGGCCAAATATTCGAATCTTTGTTGGATATGATCACATTAGAGCACAATGAGTTTGATGCTAAGTCATTGGCTCCCAAATGCATAGATATTTTAAAAGAGTCGTAGATTCATTACCCAAAACTTATATCACAATGTTAGAATGGAGCAAATGTCATGAGCGGTTGTAAATGTGGAGTTCAAGCTATTATTCAACAACAATTAGGAAGAAAAATTCCATATATTCACTGCCTTAGTCATCGCCTTAATTTAGTTGTCATTCACACATTTAGAGAGAATAAAGTTTTGAAGGATTTTTGTTATCAATGTAAAGCATTGTATGTCTTTTTTCGTCGTCCCAAAGTTGGAAACCATTATCAAGGGAAATCCTTAAAAAGATTACTTGAACCGAGATGATATGGTCACTATGACACGACAAAAGTGATCATTTGTGAATTTTCACATATAATCGAAGCGTTAACTACAATTTTGAACAGTCAAAGTACTTCTATAGAAGGTAAAATCATAGCAGAAGCTAGGACTTATCTTTTAACGCTATCAAGTATAAAGTTTACATTTGCAGCTTTTTTGCTTGAAAGGATTCTCTGTCTCATCAAACCTGCTGACAAAGCGTTTCAAGCTCGCAATACAGATCTAATATGAGCCATGGAGGTATCAGAGGGTGTCTATGATCAGCTCAAAAATGTGAGAAATGAAACTATATTCGAGGAACTAATTAAGTTTTCACATAGTATGCTTTGTAGTGCAGAAAAGTAAGAGACGCTACATAAAAAAATAAAGATTATGTTGAGTGTTCGATTACGTGATGCTATTGTCACAAGCAGCACTGATCAAAGAAACTCAGAAGATATTATTTAAGCCCTCAAGCGAAATTTCTATGAAGCAATTGACCATTTATTAGTAGAGTATGAAAGACGGTATAAGAGGATTAAGTCGGATTTCAAAGGATTACATCTGATTTATAAAAAAATTTGATAAAATTTCATTAAACTTATCAATGAAATTTTTTTTATCAATTTAGTGAAAATTTTGTAAAATAATAAAAGATATTTGGATTATTATGGGAGATTTCTGTAAAATGTTCAACCTAATCTCAAAACTATTTTATCAGAAATTACCTTTTCATGGTTCCAAAAGATAATTACTAATATTTTGTAAATTTTCCATTTTGATTTAAAAAGGCTGATTTTAGAAACCGTATTTAACATGAGTGAATTATAGGTAGAAGAAATTTTATATTTTGGAAACCGTGATTTGAACTTCTGACGTAAATCATAATTAAAAAAATTATTATATACTGAAAAAACATACTTAAAACAAAAATTTCAAACAATATTTCACATACATATTGAAAGCACCATTTTCAAATTCAACACAAAATTTCAAAATAGCATAACATGAAGATTACAACATTTTTAATTGAAAATGGTATCATTGAAAAGCTCCACTCTTTGTGGAGCATAAGCTAGTTTTTATAAAATAATCCCCTACTCTCAAATTTCCAAATATTTTTTAATAGTCAAGCTACAGTAGCAAATATTTTAGACTTTAAAAAGTCTTTTAACTCAATTGATCACAATGTTTATTGCATAAACTTAATATGGCATTAGGCATTCCCTACTTGATTGTATTTCTCCTTTACTTTATTGTCGTCCAAATTATTTTTACTATCACAGTTCTCTCATTTAAAATGTCAATTCAGATGTCCCTCAGGGATCAATATCTGGGCCTTATTTATTTGTTATTTTTATTAATGATATCATCAATTATTAATTTTCCTTTTTTGGTTATACTTTATGCTGATGGTATCAGATCAGGTTTTCCAAGTCTTTAATTATTTAGGGGCTGTAGTTGATAGTCAACTTAAATGAAAAAATCATGTATCACACATTATTACCAAATTGTCTCGTCAATATGGAATTTTTGTTTAAGTATTGATAATAATTCACGTTTTTCAACTCTGGTAAACATCATCTAAACATGCTTCAGTCACGACTAAAAAAATTCTCACATTTCTTAATTACTTTCTGCCTGAAACTTTATTTTACACTTGATCAAGTTGCAACGAACGCATTCCGTGTGTACTTTTGCTTTCAAAAATTATTATTTAAATGGATGCTTTAATTTATTATCGTACTTTCCAAATACAGCTATGCATACTCATTTTACAAGATCTATAGATGCTCTCCTATCCCATGTCTCAAACATAAACCTATATCCAAAAAAGTTGTAGTTGACAGCAGTGGCGGATCCAGAAATTTCTTATAGGGGGGCCGAAATCTTTTTAATTTTTTTGTAATTTTGCTAAAAGTCTTCAGAGAATACGACAGCTGTATTATGTCTTTTAGAATCACTAATTACCTATGTTTTCATATTTTTAACATTATTTTGACATGAATAAATTACAAAAATTTATTTTTTATACATGTAGGGGTATACATTAGTAAGGGTAATTTTGGAAGTCATTTTTCATAGAGGGGGGGGGGGGGGCTAGGCCCATGAGGCCTCCCCCTTGGATCCGCCACTGGTTGAGAGCTTTAAAGCTTCGAATTTATATCAATTCTATTTGAAGAATTCTACTCATCTGTCATTCAAAAAAAAAAGCAAAAATCTTGAATATTTTGAGTTTATGTCAAAATATTTTTTTTATGCCTATTTTTTATTATTTAACTATGTTAATGTTAGTTTATTGAAATAACTGTATTTACTGATTTTACTGAAACTTATATGCGTGTTGTTATATTGTTCAGAGCGGTACATCTCGATGGAAATTTTCATTACTCGTTGACACTCCTTTTTTCGAGAATCTTCTTTTCTTGTATGTTTTTTTATAGCTAAGAATAAAAGAATAGAAAATATAATTTTTCCACGAATTCTTATCTAAGCTTAAATGATTTATCAAAATGAAGTAGTAACAATATTTTGTGGTAATACAGCATTTATATTATTCTTTGTTAAGTTAGTATTATATCTCCGTCAAACATTTTGTCTGGACCTTGACTTACTCACTGTAAAACTGAAAAAAAGATTGATTTTTCAATACAACGCATATAAAAGGCATAGAGATCTTTCAGAACATCTCTATTCTCCTTCCTTTTGAACAGGTACGAAAGTGTTTTCAGGGTGAGCAAAAGTCAACAAATTGAATTTTGGTAAGATTTAAGAAAAAGAACAGAATAACATTTTTTTGAATTTTTATTAACTTAGTAAAATCTCGTTGTGTCCAAATGGGATATGTCGAATGTCTACTAAGGTGAAAGTATTCTCTATCCCTAACTAAAGTGGGAATTATAGTCGTTACTCCTAATGCTTATCACGAAGTTGTGTGAGTCGAACATTCACATAACTCGAAGAATATGTCTCGTCTATGATAAGAAGCAAATATAATTTAAGCACGCATACCTTGAAGTACGGAGAACAACATTCACTCATTTTTTTACATGTGTTTCCATTAGATAACTTTAGTTCTTTATATTCATTCGAGTATTGAGCTACTTAGTTAGTTGCTATCCTTTTGTAAGGTTTCTGTTTCATTTTACCGAAGCAACGCGTAAGTAAAGATTGTTTTTGGTGTCAAACTCTCAATTTGAAATTATTGTGAACTATAACTTTATATATAAATGAAGTGCACAACACTTGTATTTTTATTATTTTTTCTGGAACTTTCCTTGTGTCGAAGTTTCGCGATTGTTCCTTAAAGTTTGAGACAACGAGTTTTTACACTATATAAGAAAGTTTTAGATCATTTTTGAGGTCAGTAAAATTCATTTTTGTTTAGTCCAATATAGGCATTTTTTTAAATCAAAATAAAATCTTATTTTACGAGTGAGCAAATAAATTATTAGATTAGAAAAATAAATTAATTAATGAATTTTAATTTTTTTTATTAATTAATTAATTTAGAAAAATGAACCCTTTGCCACTTCTTAAACTGTTTATCCGAATTATTCAAAAGTTGAAATGAAATAAAAAGATTTTTGGAAGTTAATTCAACTCATTTAATTAAATTTTAAAAATTTAGTTAAATATCTCCAACTCCTACCCCTTTCTTTTACTCCTACTAATTTTACAACTCTGAAGAAGAAGATCATTCTCCGAAACTGGTTCTTTCCGGGTGTGACTTTTTTACGCAATCACTCAAAATCTTTTGGAATCGTTCATTTTTCTTTGTGAACCCCATTTTTTTCATGATCCCTAGCGTTTCTCACTTTTATTACATCTTGCACAATCCCAATTTTTGTTCGCAACCACTCTAAATTGTATTCGCAATCTTTCGTAATCATTCGCGATTCCCATTTTAGTCTCAATCCTTTGAATACCTTACTTTTGTTTGCAACCCATATAGTATTTCTTCACTTTTCTTAATTTTTTCATATTATTCCTTCACAAATTTTGTTTTTTTTTCCACGAAAATTTATCTTCTTTTCAATTATGTGACTTTTCTGAAAAATTATGCTCAATGCCGATTCTTAAGCTCTGAAAAGTAGAGAAATACGGGTGATCATGAAAAAATAGGGCTTGCAAAAAAAAGAATTGTGAAAGATTGCGAATGAAAATGAGGATTGCTAGTGATGATTAAAAAAAAATCTCTCAATAAAATCCTCAATAAATTTTGATTTATTTAATTCAATTTTATTCGGTTACACTTAATGGGCACCACCGCACAGCAATTTATTTTGAAATAGAGCAATTTATAACTAAATTTTAGTTGAAGGTCCATTTTTTGGTTTTATGAAGTTATTTTCTTGTTTGCCTTGTAATCAATGAAAAAGCATATCATCATGTCAATCAACAATGAAAATCAATGACTGCACTGCAATGAGAGAAAGAGCGAATGTCGTCATCTCATATGTAGTTGCAAAGAAAAGTGAAAGAGAAAAGTTAACACGGTGGAGATAGGAAGAGAAGGAGACGGACGGTCTACGATCAAAGCGTCGATCTGACAGGGTGGAGACAGCTCAAAGAATAAAATGACATGATTTATAACCGTCGAGAAAAGTCCGATAGCGAGAAATGTCCGACTACCGGTCAGTATAGCACTCATTGGAAGAAAGATACATCACATTTTCATTTTGAGAACGAATTTATGCATTTTCTATGACAAGGAAAATCTATCAGCTAAGTTTACAATCATCGTTTCACTAACTTCAAGATGTCAAAATTTTCAATATGCCATAGATAGAGGAACGAGTCTTACATTCGTTTTAACGTTATTCTGTGATGATCCAGAAAAAAAGAAAGTTAAAATAATTTAACTTGAAATTTTATTTATAAATAATAGGATTTATAATATATTCTTAGATTCTCGGTAAGCACCACACAAATACATCTAGAAGCAATGGAGTTTACATATTGAAAAATGACACAAAAATAAAAGGAATAAAAGGAGTAACAGAAGCAGAATATATCACATAAATAGGAATGGATGAGAAAACGCTAGAAAGACTGAAATAACGAAGCTTGAAATTGGAGGCGTACTTTGACAAACTATCAAATCATATGGGAATCAAAACATCACAAAGTTCAGGGATTCTTTTTTAAGGGACTTTTTTGGCAAGATGTGTTTGTTGAATACGATGAATGAAAGGACGATCACAGCGATGATGAGTATCGAGGAAAAGCCGATTGCGGTGAAGTAGTAGTACATGCCTAGACAGAGCTGTCGTTTTGCAAACGGTTTCTTCGCATCTATAGTAAAATAGAATGCAGTACAGCAAAAGTTTTTAGGGTAGGAAGTAAAAAAAGTTTCGTTACAAGCATCACTCAATTCATCTCCCGGAACTGACACCCCAATCGAGCCAAAAACTTTGAAAGAGGTCGCGTTGTACTTGGGAAGATTTTCGCTTTCTCTTCGAAATCGCGCTGCACTTTTCTTCACTGCCTTTTTCTTTTCGACGAAACATTTCGGCTACAAAAAGGCAACTTAAAATGACTCAGAATAAGTACGCAGTTACTTTTCAACTTTACTACTCTTCAACGGAGAATACATGTCGTCAGTAGGGTTTAATTCTCGAGATCGGGATCTCGGGATTGCTCAAGATTTATTTGATTTTAATGAGAAAATCTCGACTCCCAGATTTATATTTTTCTCAAGAAATCTCGCAAAATATTTTTAGGTTTTCGTTTTGGAGCCGTTCATAAGAGTGACGATTTAAAAGAGTTTTATAATCTGTCCTTCTTAAAATAGCGATTAAAAGAGTGAAGAACCAAACATGACAATATTAAAGTGATGACAAAAAATTTATGTAATAATGTTGTTTAATTTTCATAATTAAGAATTCAATTGTATCATATAATTATAGAGTTCTCCTTTATTTCCTAAGATTTTCGCAAAAAAAGAAAGTTTGTCCGAGATTGTTTCAAAACTTGTATGCATCGATCTTTTTTCCATTCATTCAATAACGAAAAGTGAATTTATTAGAAGATCGTTGAAGGAATGAGGTTTTAAATGACCACAAAATGGCAACGATGTTATGAAACTAGTTCATAAAGAATATAAAATTGTCAAAAAAATTATAAAAGTAAAAATAAAATCTACACTTGACAAAAATGAAAAGTTCTGTGTTTCACTCGATGAATTTTCCTCATTAAGTAATAAAAGATACTTCAATCTCAATTGCATTCAAGTCAAAGTGAGTTTTTTTAATTTGGGAATGGTAAGAATTAAAGGGTCTTTCACTGCTGAAAACGCCCTAGAAAAAATTAAGCAAAAAATGGGGGAATTTGAGATCAATCTTTAAGATCACATTATTGCTTTTTTAACAGATGGGGCAAGTTTGATGAATTAGAATGAGCGGAGCTTTACATCATCAAATATGTTATGCTCATACAATACATTTAGCCGTTTGTGATGTGTTGTACAAAGAAAATAGAAATGTGGAGACTTCAGCTCGTTCTTCTGCAGAAAGTAGTGATGAAGACGAATTTGAATACGAAAATGATGCTTTTCATTTTGATTTAGACAATCAAGTATACCATCATTTTCTTTGTGATTATGACAGAAAAATGGGGTTTGAATTTTAATGAAATTTTAAAAAACTCTGAAAAATTACCAAAATTTTCAAAAAAATCTCGCATTAAAGAATGAAATTTTGCAGAATTATGTCAAATAAAAATGAAAAAAAATTGCTCTTAGACTCGAAAACAAGATGGAACAGCATAATTTCAATGGTGGAATGGTTCCTTGAAATTAAATCTTGTGTTGCGAAAAGCTTGATTGACATAAAACAAAGTATTTCAATTTCTGATCCTGAAGCAAGTTTTTTAAATGATCTCGTGAACACATTAAATCCAATTAAAATTGCTTCCGAAAGAATCTGCATTAGAGATTCAAATTTACTGACAGCCGAAGCTGCGTTTGACTTTATTTTTGATGAACTAAGCTCTCTTTGTAACACTTTCTCTTTAAAAGTTAAAGACTCCTTAATGTCAAGAGTGTATGAGAAGAAACAAAGAAGTTATTAGTCTTTTAGAATATTTAAATACCGGAAAAAATTACGAACAGAGATCACTGAAAAGTTTGACACTTTTAGACTTACCCCAAGTTCGTAAAATAGCAGACAATGTGCTGAAGAAAGAAGGAATGAAAGCTTGAATGCCAGTGAAGGTATTTCCGTTGAAAGTGAGAAGAACTTCAGAAGTTTGAATGAAAAGCTTGAAACATCAATTAGGAGTAGATTGTGTCCAAAAAATGAAATGGTTTCAAATATTGGTGAGAGTAATTATTGTAGCGAATTAAAAGCGTTCGAAGTGACTGGAAAATGTCAACTCAGCTAGAAAAGTTATTCAATAATTTAAAAAGTATTCCACCAACATCCACCGAGTGTGAACGAGTATTTTCTTTAGCTGGGCTTTTTATCAGGAAGCTTAGAACAAAGCTCACTGACGAAAGCATCAATTGCTTAATCTTTCTGAGAACCATTTTCAAAACCTACAAATAGATTTTACTAAAACATTTTATTTAGTTTTTTTTTACCTTTTTCAATAAATTTGAAATTTCGTGATTCGTCATTATAATTTTTTTTAAATTTTTTATTTTTAATAAAAATTAAAAAATTCCGAGAAATCTTGAAAATTCTCGATGCATATTTTTTTCAACGAGAAATCTCGATTCGAGATGTAAAGTTTGAAATATTAAACTCTAGTCGGCAGTTGTCAAGTTAATCTTATAGCGAGTGAATAGAAAAAGTTCTTAAAATCTTCAGTTATGAGAAGGTCAAATAATAAATCATCTTCTTTTAAAAACGGATCTTCGCTTTGATATTAGAAGAACGAGAGTCCAGGATCAAGAGTTTTATGACAATTGGCAGTTTAAAAGACCGTGTGACATTTGACAGCTGTACTTAGCGCAATGAAAATGAATACCTTATTACACTTCTTGTAGCAGATCTGGACGTAGCAGTCAAAGTAGACGTTTGGCACATCCGGGAACTTGAAAACGTTGAATGGCGCGAAAGCGTGCTTCTCCACTAATTCATCGCGCATGTGCTTTATCACCTGTTCCGCCTTTTCCTGCTCTCCAATCAAAGATCTTTTGTTCGGACATCTAAGCATTACAGAATCACATGAAGAACTTTTGGGAGCGTATGTTTAATTTAACGTTCATTATTTGACTCGGGGTAATTTTACTCCGACAAATTCAGTTCCAAAATTTATAATAAATAGGAGTTTTAACTTTTTGTTAGTTCGTAATTTAGTCAGTTGGCCATTAAAATAGTTTTTTAATTATTTATTCATTTATTTAGGTGATTTACATTTTTAATTTATTGGTTTGTTAGTTACCTAGTTTGAACGGTTAATTAATAAGAAATTATTATTAGAGTTAAAGGAATTAAATGAACAAGAAGTGATTTTATCATTTCACACTTATAAAATGCGCGCAATTTTTGTTAAAGTGTTTTGCTATAAAAGTTATAATACAATAGCTATCATATTATTAGATAAAACAAATTTTATTATGGCTTGATTGAAGGTAAAAATTTCATTAAAATAAAATTTAGAATTACTTTGTCAAAAATAATAAAAACGTTTTTCGATATACAAAAATTTGAGGTTTTATTCAGGGAATGTTAGCTTACCGTGTGTATCATTTCGGATACGCTAGCCTCCCCCTCCTTCCCTTTGAAATTATTTTATCAGCAACCCGCAACTCCCTTGAGATACAGTAAAGTAAAGTATAATTTCGCGAATTATAGCTCAAAAACAAGTTGGTGAGAATTTAATTTTGCAAATAAACATTTTTAAATTTTAGAGATATTTGGCATAAAAAATCATTTTTTACTACCGGGATTTTTAATTTATAAAAAATTTTATATAAAAAGCTTGAAACTCTGGAAATTAGTTTCGCGGATTTACGATTTGTATTAGCCTAACAGGCCCTGCAGAGAGTCTGGCGACACGCCTATCATAACGGATGCAATAATTTACAGTATCCATCACATGTGTTAAAGTGGTAATTAACTAAAATAAAAATAGGCTCGACTCGCGTAATAATATTGAAAAAGTGACGTACCCATTTTCATCGATCAACTTCAGTTTGCTGTTCCCCATGCCGTCGTGAGCGTAGCAGTCGAACAAGTACAAGTCAAAGAGTCCTAAGAAGAGAAAGAATGAGTGAAGGAGATTCCGCATTCAAGAGCGGGATACCTTTTTTGTCCCGAATCAAGACGTCTAGCATTCCCGTTTCTCCAAGGATCATATTTTGGGCCGGCGCTTTGTACGGATTCTTTCCATGAAGGACGCGAAGCCAAGCGTCAGGCACGATTGTTTGTTTCGATTTTATATGCGGTTGTTCTTCATTGCTTCGTTGACACGAAAAGAAGATACGCATTTTCATTTAATATATTTCACTTCACGTTTATATAAAATCTTCCCGAAACTTTTTTAATGCTGAACTAAGGGGATGCAATATATGTTTTGAAAGGATCATATTGCACACCATTTTTGATTAAATATATACTATTTTGCTTCAAGGAATTGGAATTGTCAAAGTGAGTTTAGATTAAATAACAATAATGTGCTTATTTTTATTAAGTGATGTTTTCTTTACCATAACTTTTGCGTAGACCGAAAATCGTATTATAAATTTAGAATGAAATATAAGCAAAATAAAAGTGATTCAAAGTGATTAGCTCTTATGAGTGATTTTTTTTTAGAGTTTTTTTTAAATTTTTGTATATTAAGACTGTCTCCCCATTGGGCAATTTCAATTCTTAATTGTTATTTAATTTAAACTTACTCTGCAATTTTATTTCCCTAAAACACAATAGTATGTATTTAATCAAAAATTTTGTGCAGTAGCATCCTTTTAAAACATATTTTGCATCCCCTTACTTCAGCCTTAAAAAGGTTTCGTGAAGTATACCTACTTAAATCATTATTTAAATTTTTATCTCTTGATTTTTGCCCCGCAAAAATCTCAATTATTATTATTATTTAATCATAACCAAGAGATCTGAAAGCTTCATACTCAGTCGACAATATAACAAGAGACTGTTCAAGCTTTCTTTTCGAAATGCAAGGTACTAAAGTAAATTGAAATCACGAAACTGCTGATAAATTGAATAAAAGAGTTTACCATTTCCCATTTAAATTGGCAACTTTGGTCTCTAATTCAGTCAAAAGTACGGATAGCAATATTTATTTTAAAAAAACGAAAAAATTATAAATTTCCGTCATTTCAAAAATATAATGGCCTTAAAGAATGGACCTATGCCGTAAATTTCACTATGGCCTGACATATTGCCTAATTTCATAAGAGAAACTTGGGGGTGTTTTAATCGCTCGCGAGCTGTTTTGCCAAATTCCCAAAGTCAACGCTCTTGCAGCATCCCCCAAAATGAGTGGGAAATGAGATAAAACCAAAAGAAAAAGTCTCCCACAGATCTATTACTACCATAACCACCACGTGTTTCCTCCCATGTTCACTTATGATAAGCATGAGTTATTTAGGGTTATTTTGTCCGGCTATTACTACTACTACCCCTTTCACCGTGCTTCTTTTCTACACAAGTATAAACTGGGTTATGCACATAGACCCCATCTCCATAAATCACTTAAGAGTGTTTTTCTTTATTTATTTTATGACAGTTGACAGTTCAAAAGATGGTGTGACATTTGGCGGCTGTACTTAGCGCAATGAAAATGAATACCTTAGTACACTTTTTGTAGCAGATCTGAACGTAGAAGTCAAAGTAGACGTTTGGCACATATGGATATACTTATGATATAAAAGTACGATTCGCCATAAATTAATTAAGAAATGGTCTAACTAGCAAATTATTCGAGCATCTAACTGAAGTTTTGTTAACAAAAATTAGAAGCAAAGGGTATTCAAGGCAATCTTGATAAAAAGTCGCACATTAAACCAAATGAATATGTTGGAATAAAAATGCTATAAATGTGAATTCTCTAAAAAAATATTTGATTTTTCAAATTATATTTATAAGAGATATGATCAAAGCATTCATCCTAACTTGTGTATGTTATTACGCTAATTTAAGTCTTCCAGTTACTGTAATCAATAGGGATAATTATCTTAAGTTATAAATTATAGGGAATAGGTAAAGGTAACGTGGGGGTTTTCATCGAGAAGTCACAATACCGTCGCTTGTATCGAACTAGGAGGAAAGTAGGCCTGATGCGGGATCGAACCCATCAGACCTTGAGTTATCGAATCCAGCATCTAACCAACCTTACTCACGCCCCCTGGTGAAAGTTTATGTCCCTAGAGAAAAAGTATTGGTTAAGTGTTATGTGCAATTAAAAATATTTTCACCCACCCCTTCTTGAAAAAATTATTGGCCTTTGTTCAAATTTCTGGCTACATTACTGCTCCTGATCAACTATGGCTCAGATTTAGATTGAGTATTTTATCAATGAACTCAAAATTAATAAAAACAATTAGATTTTAAATATTCATTTAGAGACTTAGCTTTAAGAAAAAAAATTAATTCTAAAAATCTACTCGCAAACAAAACAAGTCTTGAATATACATATGAATATAAGATATCTGAAATATGAGTTCAGCATGTTTAATAGAGATTCGAGTTAGCTATAGATAGACCCAGTGGTAGCACTATAACCTGTAAAGTGTAAATATTCAGGAATTTTTAGAAAAGATAACACCACCCAAGTGTTCCAAGTTAATCAAAACTGCATCCGTTAGACTTTGCAACGTAGGCTATTGTCAAGTGGCTGCCTTGATAAAAAAAACTTCATTCTCATTGAGGATTCTCTTCATTGATGTTGGTTGCACTAAGCATGTTTTTTCAAGCTCCTTATTTAATATCCTCCATATTTAATAGAGTTCATTTCCTCCATCTCACACCACATTTGTTCTTTTCGCTTCCACCTAAATTCGTGAATCCTGCTTCGGTGTTTCACGATTCGGTAACGTTTGCAACGGAGATACTTGTACACTTCTATTAAGTGTTGGTCACGGGGCAAAAGTATTTTCTATTTATCAATCAACTCTATATTTATCACCATTATTTCATTGTATATGTTGCATTTCACTTCAACATCTAAATTTTATCCTGGTTAATTAATATGATATGTTCAAGTGTTCAACTCTATCTATTGTTATGAAAGTTTTTTTTTATACTTTTTATATGAATTACTTTTTTTTTTTTAAATAAATTACTTACTTACTTACTATTTATCAGTCAACTAGTTTAGTTCGTCAATGTCACAACACATTTACTCGACAATAAAAATACAGCTTTCAGAAGTCTCCTTCAATTTATTTCAAACTGTTCTTATTTTTTTAAAGTCGAGACTGATAAAACAAGAGATAAAACAGAAATAGCAAGATATTTTGGAAAATATAACTATATCTTAGACTCGGATCAATTCAGAGAAATGTGAATAGGAACCTGCATCAAACATATAAAAGGCAAATATTTCTAATCGGCTTTCTTGACGTGTGCAATAACATTAACCAAATATATTAATTACGGACAATTATCCTATAATACACTTTTATCTAACATATCTCATGCGAGTATCCTACATCCAGGGCATATTTAAGGAGGGAGGGGGGGGCACTTGGCCATGACCAAGATTGCTTCAAGCTGTTCCCCATGAAATCACACCCTTCTTGCCAGGTAAAAATATATAAAATATAACAGGCTATCAAATTTCTCATAATATTTTAGGTTTTATTTCCAACATTCTAACATATGCAATTTAATCAGATAAATGAGTTTTTTTTATAATTATTTGGAATTTTAACTGGTAATTGAAGTCATTATCTTGAATGATTTTTTTATTTTTATGAATTGTAAAAATGACCCCCTCTCATCTCCCTTAATGAAATTTCATTTTTGAAAAATATTTAAACTTTATGAAAGCAACTTTGTCTGATATTATTATCTCTATTGGGAGAAATCGTATCTACTATAAATAAATGTATATTTCCTATTATGAAAATTCAAAAAATATATTGATCTCGAAATTAATTCGCGTTCCCTGATCAGCGAGAAAAATGGAATATCGATTTGAATTTCCAATAACATATTCGATTAAAAAAATTATTCATTATCTAAAAAAATATTCTTTCGCAAAAATGTTATGGGAAATAGTTTGTTTCGATGCAATGCTTTGATAAAACATTTCAAACTTAAAAATGATTCACGCGTAAGATACAAAGAAAAGAGGCATGCAAAATATAGATGATCTAAATCTCTCCTGCTTCAATTTTTTCTTACTTTCTTTTCTTATATTCTATTCTCAGTTGAATAGGAGAAGACTTTTCTTCCTAGTTTGCATTCTAAATCAGAATTTTAAGAATTGATAAGAGTTAAAGTAATTGTGAATTATGTTACTCTGGAGAACTCATTCCAAGCATCCCTCTTTTAGTTTCTTTATACAGTCAATTAATCAAGATTAATTGGGAGGAAATAAATACTATGCACGTTTCAACCCACAGAAATGTCAGAAAGGGTAAATAAGGTACAGCTACAAAAGCCTTTTTTAATAAAGGGAGAAACGAAATTTAATAAGTCAGGACACAATGAAATATTTATTCAGACTTGGTACAAAGAATGTGTTATATGAAAATTTGAAAATGCATGGCTCTGCCAACTATACATACTCGTGGTATTGAAATGTTGCGAATTCATATTACTTGATGTCTAAGCCGCCATTAACTCGCTTGACGCCAGTTGTGCCGATTTCACAGGTCACTCGAAAGGCGCGATCTGGTCCCTTCAAAATTTCGTTCTCCGTTGAGAACATGATGACAACGATGTTATCGAAGTTCAGCTCTCCACTTTTGTCATTCTAAAGAAAGGCAGAGAAAAGTGACAGGAGAAGGCGAAAGATGATTGGCTCACCTTTATGTCCGTTGTAGTACCACAACCGTCCAGGGGCAGAACCAGGGAGGCAAGAGAGGATCCATCTCCTTCAAACTTACACATGTCTGTTTTGTAGTATCCTTTGGTGTAGAGGACGCCATAAAATGGTCTAAGCAACTCTATATTTATCACCATTATTTCATCGTATATGTTGCACTTCACTTCAACATCTAAATTTTATCCTCGTTAATTAATAGCAATTCTTAAAAAATTTGTTAGCAATAAATTATTATTATTATTATTGTTTGAGCCTTGTTCACAAAAATAAAATATTCTTCGCCATCTTTCCCGTTGTCAATGTGTAGCAATCATTCTAGAACAGGGTTTCTCAGTGTAGGGGCCATAGCTCTTCCATTAGGAGCCCTATAAAACACATGGGGTGTCAAGAAATTCTTCAAATTTAGAATGATGGCATGGCATCAATAATAATAATAATAACATATGCTGATAGCAGAGTTTCCTTTAAAACCTTGCTTATATATATGCTACAGTAAATCTCTGAAACCAGGGATCAGAGAATTCGTGAAATCACTATTTCACTTAAAAATGTCATGAACTCATTTGTGTTTCACGAATTTCCTAGGATTTTCATGTAATTACTGAATGAGATTTTAGTTATTTTAGGATATCCCTAGGAATTACATAAATCTAAAGCTGTTTTTATGAATTTATTTTGAAGCAAAAGTATACCTTTACTTAACGATTTTTGTTTGAAGATGTGAAAAAAGTTCTCACATTCAATAACTTTAATTAATGAATTAAAAAATGAGATATATTGAATGTAAAAATTCTTCAAAAAAAAACTTCACAGCCTTTGTCCAAGTTAACAAATATAACTTGAAAATAACATACAACCCAAATAATATATATGAAGCAGGAAGTTTGAAACCCCCTCTGTACAAAGTACAAAAACACTTCATTCAATCAGATATACATTTGATCAAAGACCTAGAACTGCGTTTCCTAGCATTGGCGACATTTGCTAATGCCAGCGGTTTCATAAGAGATTTTAATAATAACTAATGGTGATGGATTATGATTTATACAAACATATGAGTATAAATAATACTTAATTTTATATTTGGCATGTTATTTATTTGTGAACAGGCTATTCTAAGGATAAAGGTACTGAATGTTGGGAATGAAAAGAAAGGAAAATTCCAATATTACAAACAACAGAACATGATATTCGATATGCACTTTCTGAAATATCTCTTAGAATAGATGAACTTGCAAATGAGAAAGAATAAATAGTTGTTAATTTTATTTTACTTCATTTATGTAAGTTAAAGAAATATACGTGCTTGAATATTTGTCCTAAAGTGCATAACAAAAGAAATACCAAACTATAATTAACATTCTAAATTTTGTGTAATTTCTCCATTTTGAAATCTTTGATATCATAGGGGTGCGTAAATGTGACAAAATTTTAAAGATGCACCGGCAAACTAGGAGTTTAGAAAAACGACGTCTAGAAGTAGGAAATAGAGCAATTTTTTTAAGCAAATGAGATATGTGGAAAAATTTTGGCAAAGAGTTACATATTTTCTTTCTACTACGTTTATAAAGATTTCGTGAAATTGGAGAATAAAGTGGGGGTAAAGGATAAAATAAGAAAGGTAACGAGTAAACGCGTCAATAAAGTTAAATGCCCTTCGAGAAAGTTTTCTTACGCTATAAAGAGCCTTCGCGGTTGCCAAACGTTTTATAGGTTTTTTAAAAGGCAAAACCTTTTATAGGTTTGCGATATTGACATTTTCACTTCTATCAGGAGAGATATAGAATTTTGCAAGCAAGCATACCGATGATAGCGTTGTGTAGTTTTTCGCCAGCGTCAGTACGGCCTTCATCATCTTCCACGTCGTGGGGCGCTAAGAGGGGAGTGTCAGGTTCTTCATAGTCGTTGTTCGTGGGCCTGTAGTCATAATCGATTTTGTCTCGGTAGACACTTTTCACGCTTTTGTGACTCTTGTGAGGCTTTCTCTCCTTCTTGTATTTGGCATCGAAGAAATTGGGCTTGCTTCTCCTCTTCCCATAATTTCCTGTTAGATGTTCAGTCATTCAGGAACAAGGATCACATTGAGTGCAAAATATAAAAGACCGCCATCTATTCAAACTTATAAGAACATTTCGACTACTGCAACTTGTCATGCCCAGCTTAAAAGAAAGAAACTTTGAGATTTACGAATAACCTCATTTCTCCTCCTCAAAAGTTCACCTTCTTTTTCTATATATAAAGAAATACCAATATATACCATTTTTAGTTCAAAATTGCCTTTTCCAAATTCGCAATTGTCTTTTTTAAGTTCTAAATTGTCTTTTTAAATTCAAAAATTATTATCTTTTTTTATTTAAGAATTATATTTTTTTTATACTTTTCACCATTTTTCTGAATTTTTGTGTCAAAATTTAGAAATTGTTAACTTTGAAAGAGAACTTTATGCGAGAAATTTTTTTAAAAACATTTCAAACAACGTCAATCTTTAAGAGCATCCTTTTACCTACACTTATAATAATAAAGCCTATTGAAAACTCACTATTTGCATCTAAATTTCTCTTTGTGTACTGTATCTTCATGAGTGGATAAAGTAATCTCTATTGATTCACATTCCCTAAGATTGAGGGAAATAATGAATGCTTCCTGTGGTGTGTTATTTATATCTGTGAAAATAGCATAATTAGCAGCCGTAACTAATAAAGTTAGTTAAGTCATCGCTTACTAATCTAAATGGTAAGTGATACTAATTTTTTTCTCTGTGTTAGTATAATGTCATAAAACATGATTAGATATCTTTTAATTGCAAAAATTAAAATATTTCAAAGCTTGTATAATAGGAGCCAACATTTATATCTCCGCAAACTTTGTTGCATGGAAAAGTTTTTTTTGTTTTGAAGGCTTTCTAGTGAATTGATAAACTTGGTGAAATTAACACTTTTTAACAAAACTTTTTTTTTGAATTAACTGCTTTAAAGTGACATCAATCAAGTGGCGTAGTCAGGAATTTAAATAGGGAGGGGGGCAAAAAATTTCAATGGGAGGGGCACATGAATTTATGACTTTTTAAAGCGTTATCATTTATGAATTATAAATATACATAAAGTTAAATTCTAATGTTAAATAATTTTTAAAAAATAAATTTTAAATTTTTTTGCGTACTTTTTGTTGAACAATTTGCTGCAAAATGATTTTAATTTTACAACGTTTTAACCTTTTTTTAACAAACTCATTAAATTAATTTTTGCAAAACTTTTGGTCAATTCATTTTCACAGTGTTGAAATGTCAAGTGAGATTCTCTATACGGTGTCATCGTCCTTCAATGACAAGAATCACCCCGTTTAAGAGCAGAAAAAGCGCATTCAACTATAAAACTCGAATATCCTTCCGCCAGAGCTATCATAAAATTTGTTTAAAAATGTCCTTCCCGCATAATGTTGAAACAAAAGGCGTTATTTTCGAGATTAAATCTGCTTTAAATTCTAATTTCAACTTATTCGTTTTTGTATTTGAATAATTTGGGTAAAATTTTCTATAACTCGGCCAAATCCCTGCACTCAGCTTTAAGTTGGTCTATTAAGCAGGATTTATCTTTTCATATATTAAAGGGTATTGTTTTTATGAAGCATAGTAGAGTTTGGTATTTTTCAGCTTAGTTCCAAAGGATCCCTAAAGTTTTATCTTATAGTCTGTAAATCTGTTTATAAACTCGGATTCTTAGATATCTTTAGAAGAAGTTTAGATGATTTAAGTTGATCATAATACCTATGGGCATTTTTATATAACATCATATATGTAACAGGTCCTTTTGGGGGGCAGGAGCAGGAAAGGAAGTTAGCGGGTAGTTTTGGGTTGTAGTGTTTTGTAAACAAGCAAGGAAAATTTCCCATATACTTCTCGAACTGCTCTTATAACAACGAAAAAATTATTAAATTTGTTGAAGATTTGTTTTTATTATGATATTCCAATCATGAAGAGTATATAGAAAACGATACTCCAAAAATCTTCAAGAAAAGTGGACTCGAACATTTTCAAAGAAAAAGGATATAATCTACTATAGTATCGGAGGACTTTCTAATCCAACTTAATTCACACATTCCACGTGATTATGAAGAAAAGACTAAAATAGTTTATTGCATCTTTCACATTTTTGGCAAAGTTTTTTCAAATTACATTTCTCAAAGATCTTCCGCCCTGAGCATCTCTGCTTACCCAAAAAATTCTGTTCCATCTGGTGCTTTGAGGGAAATTCACTCTTCTTGATCAATTTCATCTTCTTTATGGCTGTGTTTGAACTCAGGCCTTCACAACACTTAGGGGAAAATCATCACAACCAATTTCTAACAAGGATTAGAAAGATGAAGTGGATGGAATAAAAATTTCCATACACACATGGTGTGCTTACAACAACTGATTTCATGTGTTTTTGTTTATATTTTGATTCTTGCAAAATATTGGATCGTGCTTGTTTTGGTAAATTAATTGTAAAGTATTAATTCGAACCGTTGGTTTTCTCTCCCTCTTTGAAGCATCCTCATAGGAAGCAAATGTTTCCTTTATTCTTGATTATTTATTGAAGTATGTGGAAATAATTTCAAAGAAATACTGGATATTGGAAAAAGTAAAATACTCTCGAGTATGGTAGTTTATAATGGGACAATTGTTTCTAATAACATGAAGAAAAGCAGTCTTCAAAGAGCAAACTCACACGTCAGCAATGTAGATGGCGTTAATCTCGGTATGTTTTTGGTATTTAACTTGGTTTTTCATTCCTTTATTTCTTTCATCAAATAGTACACAACAAATACGAAAATACACATTCGTCTTAATATGGGTTTAGTTATATCTCCCTTTGACTGAATTAAGTTTGAAGATTTTGCTTGTCACAAAAAGAGCTACTCCGCCCTTCTAAGATTTAAAGGACTACTTCTCCATGCAATCCTTTTTTCAAGATCTCATTTATTAATTTCTTTTTTGGCCCATAATAAAAGACTTACTTCTTAATTTGAGATACAATTTTTTTGTAAAAAATAAAAAATAAAAAAAAGCTAAAATTTAGACACTTTTTCAACATTTTATTTTCGATTGTTACACCCCTGAAAAATTTCAGTGAAAACGTAAGAAAGCCGACTGCCAGAGATACGAAACTTAGAGAGACAGGCAGACAAAACAGGAGCTTGCACGACCAGTTGATATTCAACGCCCTTTCCAGTGTTCTTGTAAGAGAGACCAGAATCCTTGAGTTTAAGCGCCTGAATCGCATAATTTATCCAACGTTTCTAAACAGTCTGTATACTTATGTTGATGAAGGAAAGTTGTCTCTGGCAAAATTTTGAATAGAACATTTTGCTTCCGCATATTCGAGTGTCCCGAAAAAAAAGTTTACTCATTTTTTGATTTAAGTTTTACTCATAAAAGCACATTCCACGATACATATGTTGAAAAAGACCTTTGAAAAATCAAATAATGGAGTTGCTATATCTATACCCTTTCAAGTCCTTAGTAAGACCAATCCTCGAATACGCAAACGTGATTTATGGCAGTTTTTTTGCTAGTGATGTTAAGAAGATTGAAAAAGTTCAAAAAAAATTTACTAGAAGTTTACATGGCATGAGAAATAATTCCTACTCTAGAAGAATATGAAAATAAAAGATGAGGCTTTGCCTGAGTTTTCTGCAAGAATTTCTCGAACCCATTGCTACAAGTTTAAATCTGAAAGTTTTCAAAACAACCACCTCCAAACTTATTTAACACAAAGAGCCTTTGGTGATAATTGGAATTCCTTGCCGGGTGGAGTAGTTAATTCTCTTACAGTCAATGATTTTAAAAACAAAATTCATTTTGGCAGTCTAGATCAATCTAGTTATCGACATTTGCTTAAATAAGTATGTTATGTTACAAATAACATATAAAAACATTTGAAAGTGAAATTAAACATTCTTAAAAAAAAAATTTCATCATATGAAGCTTTAAATTGTGTTGACCAGTTGTCATGTGTTTTGTATTCAATTGTAACAGACTATTTGCTGTATCTTGAAATTTATTGATAATAATTAATTAAACAAAATGGATTAGTTTTTATTAAAAATTGAGTTAAGACAATAAACAAATAAATTTAAAAACGTACACTGTTTCATTTTAATTTCAAATGTTTATACACTTTTATTTGGAACTAAAAACAATGATTGTCATAAATTATTTCCATTTCTGGGGCGCTCTAATAAATTCCTTTATTTTGCGTCAAGTCACTGGACCACACTATCTCATTCGATCCCGACAAATGTATACGGCTTAGGTATATTTACTGAATGAGCAACTACACCAGCATCTTTGATGTCGTATATCGGCGGAAGATTGTGCTTACTCAAAAAAATAAAGAAAAAAATACGCGATTCTTTCGGGTACTTCCTGCTTTCTTTGTGACTTTTGATTTTGGGTGATGGAACGAGGAGGGGCCGTCTTTGAGAATTGCGAGAACTGCTTTTCTTTCCGCGCTTGCTAAGTTCTAAAAGCATCCAACCTTGATTTTTACACGCAGGAAATATGGATAAAACGAATCTATTCACCATATCGTGGCGTGTAGGGAGAAAAGTAGTTGGACTCCTTGAAATTTTTGCTAGGTCGGTCGTGCTGGACTGAGTACTCGTTGAAGGGAGTTTCTGGCAAGTCATCAATGTACTCCTCCACTTCCTCCCGATAATCTTCGGAGTCTTCGTAGGCCGCGTCGTAACTACTAGAACTGTGGGGAAAACTTTGCTTCCGAAAAGGTTTCTTTGCGGGTGATCGCAAAATTTCTCTTGAGTGAGGACGTTTCATGTAAGGCCTAGGAATGGGGGATGTGCGTTGCGCTTTGCCTTTTCTGAAAGATTTCGATCGCTTACGCGGACCATAAGAAGGAGAATATGGCGGTCGTTTGTTGAAGCTTTTGGATGCGGCTCTGGATGCGGTGGCTTTGTCGTATTTAGACTTTCTTGCGTAATTTCTGCGTCTGGGCTTTCTATGTCTTGAGTGTGGACGCCGTTTACGGACTGGAGGAAGCCTGTCTTTATCGCGGAGTAGGACACCTACGTCTTCATATGGCTTGGGCCTGTTTCTCAAAAATTGGTCTCGAATGTTGGTGGGTAAAAAAGGAGCTCCCTGCATATTCATATCCTTGAAGCCTTTTCCAAAGTTGAGGGGGTTGAAGTTTGGAAGCATCTGGTTATTTTGATTTGCATGCTTCTGTATATTCTGCTTTCCTTTACTCAAGTTCACTGGAGGAGTGTTTGGTTGTGCAGGAGGTTGCTGTTGTTGAACGGAAGGTGGGGCGCCCTTCTTTTCCGATTTCTTCTGTTCTTGCGCTTTCTGCTTTTCCTCCTCCTTTTTTAAAATATTGAAAATGGGTGAATCTGAACTAAACAAGCCTCCACTCCCAATCAAGCCTGTGGGTATCGCTTGATTCAAACCCAACTCGCCAATGAAGCCAGGACCTTTGTCGTTGTTCAGATACTTTTTGTTTTCTTCACTCTGTCTATTCACGTGCTTGAGCGCGCGGCCTTTATCGAGTAGACTGCGTGTAGCTCGCGAATCATGCCGGGCGCCTTTCTTCCCTTTGGCTTCACTGAGTGCGCAAAGAATTGGCAAGCAGAGCAAGAGCTTAACCTAAAAGCAAACGTCATGATGGCATTACGCGAGCTAAAGTTGCTTTTGCAAAAGGTAAGCATTGTATTCTCAGTCCTTATTCAAGTGAAGTTTTTCAAAATGTTTTTTATAAATAAATTTAATTTTTTTTCCAATTAAAGATTTTGCTCCGATTCGCAATTTTTTTTGCAATTTATTTATTTTTTGCAGCACGATTTCTTCCGCCAAAATAATTCACATGTGAGAATCAGTCCATCAAAATTTACCTGTTTATGGAGTTAATTTGTACGATTGAAAGTGAATAATTTACTTAATTATGGATAAAACAATTTCCATTTTCTTTCTAATCAACCTTATCCACGGCTTTTGGAAAATTCACGGATTAATGGTGATATAGCCTTAGAACATCAAAAGTAATACGAAAAGTCTAAAACAAGTCTTTTAATCATAAAAAAGGATATAAAATTAACAACTAACTAAAGCAATTAACGTGTATGTCATCCAAATTTGTATCCAACTAGTTAAGGTACTAACCAGAAATCCCTCAGATGAAAATTTTGTCCATAAATTGGAGGTACAAACTTCCACAAGTAAAGTAAGCAAGCAAGCTTCAAAATGACCAACACAATTGAACCACAGTCCCTGAATATCATTCGTGCTAATCATATTATCTCAAATGCTTGAGTGCATTTACTCCTATACTTACTTTTTCAAAAATTGGAACTGTTTAGTTTATCTACATATGTTTCATATATCTAATTTCTTTTTTTGCTGTCCACCCTTGGAAAATAAGGTTTTCTTCTCCCTATAAAGAACACCCAAGTGCAAAGTAGTTATGGAATGCAAGGCCTAGTTTTTAATGAGTATGCCCAATTCTGACACAGTTTGTAAGCTGTCTCTCTAAACAGCGTATGCCAAGACTTCTGACTCTCGACTCAAGCGTGGATGTGGCGTAGATCAAGGCGGTGAAAAAACGAAACTACTATTTCGAACACAGCAAAGTGTTTGGAGACACAGAAAGTAGAAGCATACTTATGTTTCAAGCTGTTAACGAGAAACTTGGAACAATTCAAGTTTCGCTTAATTAATCTATAACAATATTGGCAACTTAATCAGGATTAATAAGCAAAATATGCAAAAATGGATGATAGCTATTGTAAATAAGAAGGTGAAAAGTGTAAGTTTGACAAATCAATTTTACTCACCATTGAAAGTAGTAGCATTTTTCTAAAGAGTTGGTAAAACTTCAGACACACGTATTCAGGAAATTCTCTACAAATAAAATTAGATTCATGTATGTTTAGATGCGATTTGTATCCTAAAAGTATATAAATAAATTAAAAGAGAAACTGGAAATGCCCCCTAAAATTTTGTTCAAATAAAAATAAATCGACTAGTGCAGGTAAAGATAACAAAAAAACGAAATTGATGGGTCTACGTGGTTTTGAGCATTTGCCCTGCCAAAAAATAATAAAATTTAAAAATTAACATAATGCATAAGAAATATCAAAATTAATAGTTATAGTATTTAACTTGACTAAATAAACTTTCTTTCTTTCTTTAAATTATTAGTCAATTTTAATAGAACAAAACTAAGACAATTGCCCCAGGGCGCCACACATAGGGGGCCATTTCATTGCCACTGACGTCAACGCAGCAGAGCTTAAGATGGAAATTGTGGACATTCAAATGTTTTTGAAACCTTGGAAGGAAAAACCGGCAAACGCTATGGAGTTACTTGGGTTCCTGTTCTCACACTAAGGACTCTGTCTGAATCTACAGGTGGCTCTGCGGATCATGTTGATAATTGGAACTTCTATTGCATCCTATGAAAGGTCATTCAGCAAGCAAAAACTTATTAAGCCCTACTTAAGGAGTACTATGGGGCAAGCCGGCCTTCAAAGTCTGGCTCTTATGAGCATTGAGAAAGAAGTTCTCGATTGTGTTGATTTTGACGAAGTCATGGATAATTTTGCTACTGCTAAAACACGAAAAATGAAGATCTAATGGAGACCGCCTTCGACTCAGTCAATATATATCTGAATTATGTGGCTTAATAAAAATTGAGCATTTTTTTCTAAATCACTTTTTAAGCCAGAATGGGGTCGGGATGAGTGAGAAAAGAAAGAGCAAGAGGTGAGGGGTGAGGGGCTCCATTCAGGACTATTGCCCTGGGGCGCCACGATCCCTTGATACGGCCCTGCTAGGACCTATCTGAAACAGGAACACAAGATTTTATGAATAAACAATACGAGATCAAAACTAGCTTTCGTTGACATCCAAAACAAGATTTCATCCACAACAAAAAAGGATTTGGTGAAAATCTGTACAACTAAAATTTTCAATATTCTATGTATATTAAATTTATATTTGCAATAAATCTTCCTTTTTGGCTCCTGAATCTTGATCCTGCACATCACGCACTGGTGCACGGGGTTGGGATTGATGCTTACGTATAAAATGTGACTTTTCTATAAATATTTTTGTTCATTGTAGAGCATGTTTTTATGCCAAGTGTACCTGATTTTTATACTAAAAATGATTATTTTTCCAGTTTTAGACTAAACCACTTTTGAAAATCATTGTTTGGTGAATCGGATGATTCATTTTTTAAATATATACTGACAGCTTAAGTAAAAAAACTTTGCTATCCTAGTGTTTTGGGTGTTCAAAATTTCTCCAGAAATTTTTCAAAATTCAATTTTGCTCGATATAAATGAGCTGCTATATACACTAATTTTGTTTTAACTTTTACATGAATTTATTAAAGATGATCAGAGTTGTAGTTTTTTTTAATGATATATAATATATTATATATATAGGGTAAGGGTAAAGATACCGCGTGGTGTTTTAATCGAGAAGGCACAATTGTCCAGCTTGTATCAAACTATGAAGAGAGTAGGCTTGATGGGGGATCGAACCCAAGACCTTGAGTTATATAAAACCCAGAATCTAACCGAGCTTACTGCACGCCCCCATTTATAGCGCAGGTTTCTAAATTTTAAAACAAACAGAGCAAAGCTTCCAAAAAAAGCAAAGCCCCTTTATGAATAGTGATAATAAACAGCAGTGGTTCCCCAAATTATTAACAGAAGTTTGCAGATATCAAGAAAAAGTAACAATATTTATAATAAATTTATATATATTGTTACCAATTTTATTTTTTTTTTAGATTATACTTTAGCTTTTTTGAAAATCAGTAGTGTTGCTGAAATCGTGTATGTCCTTCCTCCTCTCTATTCATTCGTTAAATTTCTGACAAATAAAATGTGAGAAAGTAAGTGAGTGACATATAAAATGAATCAATAAAAATATCCATGCTCAAAATATAACGTCATGCAGTCTAATTGCCAGATTCTAAGCCCAAAAGGAAGGGGTGCACAAGACTGATTCTAAGGGAAACTCTGCTTTATTATGAAATCGCATATGTTTTTTACGTGATGATTGAAACTTTTATAAAAATGTATGTCCTGACCAATTTTTTCATTAAATAAAGACAAAATATTTTTTGTAAAAAGTTGACAATAAAAAAACCTTTTATAAATGAAATGGCAGACCATAAAAAAAATGGGGAAATTAAATGAAATACGCAGTGAAACCTCGAAAATCCGTCCTTCGAATTTCCCTCACCCTCAAGATCCATCAAATTTTTCTTAGGAATGGATTTTTTGTCTACTGCAACATCCGACTCCTACTTTTGGTCAAGTCTGGGCAGTGGGAGAGAAAATATCTGACTTATTCCTAAATTTTATTAGATACTCGATTCCAATCCCTTTAAAATCTTCGATCCTAGGGATTACAGACTCATCAACCCTGAATATTAGACCTACTAACCTTAAATAATTGCTGGCGTTACATACTTCTATTTTACGTTCTTCATCACAAGTGGAGATTATAAATTCAGAAAAAGACGTCTCTATCATACAAAACTTAGAAAATGGTTTGTATTTTAACTCGCTTAGCTTATTTTTGAAAAGAACAGCTCTTTGAAAAAGAAGAACGTATTACGTAGGCCATTCCATTTATTGAATGCTCTTTGAGTAAAGTAGCAATGCTGGTATTTATTTTGAAAGTGACCTTGAAATTCTTTGAAAGAAAACAGGTAAGACATTTCATCCAGAATCATACCCCCTTTTATAATGTTGAAGATTGTTATCATTATTTCTCATCGCTCTGTAATACAGAGAAGGTAAGTTGATGAATTTAGTCTTTCAGCATGCGTTAAATCTCCTAATCCTTTTAAATGTTTTGAAGACTCCTCTCTGCACTTCTTTCTGCACGTATTTTAAAAGTATTCGAAAAATTTCCATTCAATCGAACTATGGATTTTCTATTCACGATATAATCCTTCATCCAATTTAGAAGATCATTAGGAATACCGAAGGATTGGAGTTCAAAATTATTCTTTCATGTGGGACAATATCAAATGTTTTTGGAAATCAGGATACCGAATATTGACCGTTTTGCTTTTATTCATTTCGAATGATAATTCGTTCGCTAGAAAATTGAATTAAATTAGTAAGTGGGAGGAATCCATGTTGATGTTTTGATATCAACGCATTATCATTTAAAATGAGCAAAGTCTTAAACGCAGTCAACCGATATAGGTCCATAATTAGAAGGATATTTTTTGGTTACTTTTTTTGAAAATTGCTGTGAAACACCTTATTTTCCATGATTGGTGAAATTCTTATTCAACTAGAGACTTGTTGTACAGGATAGTTAATGGTTCTGTGATAACATTGACTAGTCGCATGCGAGTTGATAAACTGTTAAAGGTTGAGACAGACTCAAAAAATGATTCTGATTTTACTAGTCAAGAAAGAGAAGAGAAAAAGGGTTTAGTGATTCTCTTAAGTGCAAGAAAAGGTCGTGCTGCTGCTATAGGCTGTATCGAACAAAATCCTAATATGACTAAAAATCATATAGATAATAATTTATGGACTGCAATGCGGGCTTTAGACGAGAGCATCGTAAAAACGACAAAGTAGACAGTACAAAAACAAGTTAAGTTTGTTTGTGACGTTCGCACCCATCCTTTCGGATATCGTGGCCTACTTGGACATTCCATCACACTAAACGCCTACTGGCCCTTGATACAATTCTAACGCTAACGCTCCCAATTTGGGAAACAATCTTAATGTCTAGTGATAGCTTGATTACTAACAAGGTTAGAATCGGGTCGCCAGAGCACTACCTAACCGTAAAAACCTTTAAATTCTTCGGAGGAAGAAAATCAGGATAAAAAACTGGAAGCACTAAACTGTTGTGTTTTTTCTTATTTTTGTTTAATGACAATAAATTCATAATTTATATCATTATTCATTTAACGCGAATAGTAAATAAAATATTACAGATTAAAAAGTCTGTTGTGATAAATATTCTCTCAATTTTCAGTCAGCCTCGACGTCATCTTTAAAATGGAAAAATTAAATGAATTATTAACGCCATCTATAAAATGGAAAATTTGTTGAGAGATGGAGAGGGCAAAGTCAGTAATCATAGTAATATGCGAAGGAAAAGTACATTGAAAAAAGAGAAAATTTATTTTCAATCACGACTTTTCAGTATTAAATAGTTTATCAATATTTCGACCGTTGCGGTCTTTTTCAAGATAGTCTAAATGTGAAAGCTATGAAGTCTTATATTAGAGGAGATGGGTTAGAAAAAGGAAGACATGTAGATATAAAGTAATTTTATAATAATAGTTTACGTTAATTTCGTTTAGCTTAGCATTTTAATTTATTTTCATATTTTGATATGTAAAAATTTAAAGTCTTCCTTTCTCTGACCCATTGCCTCTAACTTTTATTTATTTTCAGAGATTGGCATCTTTGTCTCCGATCTATTATTATTCATCAATATACAGTACAAATTAAAACTTGAGAAAGCTATCATTTTAAAATAAAGTTAACTTATAGTTCACCATTTGTGAGTAAATTAGCCAATTAAATAAAGAATTCAATGGGCGTCCTGCTCGCTGATTAAGATTTTCAGGGCCCTAATTGACCAACGTGAATTTTGAATTTGTTGAATAAAATTGTAGTCAGTTTTAAAAAAAAAGTACTTGGACGAATCATTGATAATAATAATAATATGTCAACAATTTAAAGATTTAAAAAGGTGAGTAATGGAAGCAGGATGATGCAAAAAAAGCAAACTTTAACTTACGTGCAAATCTCTTGATCAGAAGAGTGGGTGAAGAAATGGAAACGAAGAACGCAGAAGTGTGGAGGTTGTGAGGAGTGAGGACAGGAACTGCAGAGTGCAACCGTTAGCACGCGTATGCGAATGAGGATGCGGCAGGCGCTTCAGATTATGCCGAATTGCGAGCGTTTCACTATGCGCGCTCCAGATCACGCTTCTCACTTCCTCTCGCAAAGTTGGACTTCGAACAAGGCCTTCTTTGTTGCAGCCCGTGGTCGGGATGCGCTTGCAAAGGAGAAGTTCTGCACCACGTGAACCCGCCTTCCTTCATTTCACTCAAATGATGTTTTGTTTGAATAGAGAGGGCGCGAAGAAGAGCACAGCCGTCCCACAGCTTCACCACTTACTTTAGCGATGAGATAACGGATCAACACACTTGGAGTACGATAGCGAACACCACTCACTTTGATTAGCAGAAACAAGCAAGCCACAGTTATCTGCGCCTCCTACCCACAACTCTTTCAACGAATCCGAGCTGGGCTCCTCATTTCAACCTGGCTGAACTACCTAAACCTCGCTTCGAATTGTAATTGGCTAATTCCTCTACCTAATCTCGCACACTATGCCAAATCAGCTTTTGCAAATTGCTACGCACAGCGTTGCGCAACCTTTTAAATTATTCCTCCGCTCTCTTTGGGAAAAAGTTTTAAAATTAGTTAAATAGCAAAACAAAGTGACGTTTATAATATTTAGAAATTAACAAATTGCTCTTCAGACATTCTTTGAAATATGTTAGGTTAGAAGAAGAAGAAGGCAAACTTGACACTATTTTATGCAAAAAATAACACTACTTTTACTTAAAACAGTAGCATAGCTAAGAATTTGAACACTGGAAGAGGCAAAAATTTTCTCTAGCAAAAAAGAATGAAAGATATTTTTCTCAGGTGGGCAGAAATTTTTTCAGGAGGACGCGATATCTTAGAACGCCTTGTCTACGCCACTGAATACATGAAGAGATTTGGTAGAGACTCTTAGAGTGAAATATCATCCAAATTTTACCCCCTTATATTTTAAAATAGTGATTAAAAATATTGGAAAATATAATCCATTTATACGGATGCTAGATGTCTCGATTTTTTTTAGAAACACACCTATATCATACTTGGAAAAGGGACGCTCTAAACTCTAAATTATCGACCTTCAAACTATTTTTTTCAAATTAGTTTTTATTTCTGTAAAGAAAAAGTTTTTTCATCAAATTTTACAATCCCATATCTCTCAAGTTAAGTTGGTTTAAAAATTTCTCCCAAATTGTAAGGATAATTTATTTGTATAATAAATAACGTTTGCACAAATAAATCATTTGCTTTGGATAAACAAATATATATTTTAAATAATCTCCTTATGTGGAACGATAGCTAAGTGTTCGGATAGAAGACATTACCTTATAAAGTTGGGTTTATTTAAATAAAATAATAAATGATTTGAAAAAGGATTTACTGAGGAAAAAATAGCAAAACAAGTCACTTGTTTCAATATTTAACTGATATTTACATGGACGGTATATTTATGTATGTCCTTCATCCCCAACTTTTTTATATAATAACTTTTGTATATTTATTATCATTTATAGTTTTATTTAATTTTTATAAAAAAAGAAAAAAAGTTTCAAAAGATAAATTCTAGAGAATCTAATTACGCGAATAAACATTTTAAAAATTTTAGATATTTAGTTTAAAAAATAGTTTTTTCACTTTTTTTTATCATTAACCCATTTAAGACCAAGCAAAGCAGACGATATCTAAAAAAAACGCAGACGATTTATATTCAAAGTCATTGAAAAAAGCAGACGAAGATGAAATTACTTATGTTCCAAAATAGGAACATTGGTCGTAAATGGGTTAATATCGAAATTAGATGTTTTATTTTATTTTAAATGTTATAAAATATTTTATATAAAAAAATTTGCAACTCTGAAAATTAAGTTCGTAAAATTTTATTTTCCAAAATTAAATTGCACGCGAAAATGGCTTACTTTAGCGTATATTCGCTTTTTTCAGGGCCGGCCCTAGTGTTCGCGGGGCCCTATGCAAAATGGATTGCGCGGGGCCCAGTGTGGGTAGGAAAAAAGATTAAAAGTGAGAAATAAGATTTTGAAAAAAGAAAAGGGTTTGTTTTACTTTTTCATTAACACGAAATGACGATCAAAGTGACTTTACTTTGCGAACCTTGCGTTTAGCGAAATCACACAATATATCATCAAAATGAAAAATAAGAAGCGCGGGGCCCACTGCGGTCGCATAGGTTGAAGTGGCCTAAGGCCAGCCCTGGCCATTTTCAATAATCTAGGAATTTCGCTTCTTCTTTTTCCCCTTCTTAAACGCATCTTTGCCCGACCATGGTGATCTTTCAATGGATACCCTTGGTTACTTCACTAATTTAAAATTGATATCTTTCAAGATTTCAGAAATGTGAACAAAAATTAAAAAAATATTCACAAAAAAAAATAAAAATTGAAAAGACCGGCAAATTACTCAAAATTAGAGGCCTTTATTCAATTCTTCACTAACTTTGAATACGAATATGGTGAATTTTTTAATTCATATACGAATAAATGTTGCTATCATTTTTCACAAAATTTTTCATTTATTTTTTTGCACCAAACTCAAAATTTTATATTTTTTTTTTTGTTATTATTTTTGGATTAGACTTTATTATGAATTCGAGCGCTTTGTTCAGTTTTCTCTGTAATTTAGTCTCGAGAAAATTTGTTAAATTCATTTATAAGCAGAATTTTAAAAGCTTAATTTCTTACAAAATCTTTTTGGAAGGGAAGTTTCTATAGATTTAGATCATGTTGTGTGGAAATAGCAGGTAGTCACGGGAGCCTATCTTGGCCCTTCTTAAGTACGACTTTATCAGTGCAAGTTTTGAAAAGCTACGCTTTCCCTTCCATTTAATGGTCGAGTTGTGAAAGTGAGGTTCAAATTTAGAAAACTTATTCCTTGTTGCTCAAGCACTTCCATATGGGGGACATCTTATTCTTACTGAAGCAAAGAGATTTATTAGTTTTGCGTGCTAGGGATTAATTTTTTTTTAGTTTATAAGAATGTTTTAACATCCCATATATATTTATTAAGCGAAAATAAGGCAAACGTCTTGCACATACTTGTCTGTAAATGCGTTAAAAAAATATGATTAACAAAAATTAACCGTTAAATCCAAAACAAGGTTAATTTCTCCAAGACTTGATAAAATTTTTGCATATTTCCGTTCAAATAGTCATTATAAAGATGACATGTGTTCCTGAAGTTTTGTTTTTTGTGTATCCCACAAATTTAGAGAAAAATGATTTTGCCTCGGTTTCCCAAAGATTAATCATGTTATGATCTTATTAAATAAGGGTTATGGTTATGATTCTCTTGTTTCCATTTTTATATATATTACGTATAAAATAACTTGTATTGAGATAAAAATTACCTAATAAAAATTGTAAATTTTAAAAATGGAGTTTTGATAAAAATGATTTTATATCCTGTCACCAGAGAAACTGTTGAGAAAACCACGATCATTATTTGAGCCGCACTGAGATGCGTTTTTAATTGTGTAAAGTTTACAGGCTGAAAAGCTTCTTTCGAACTGGAAATAGGAATGCGGTGTAGTTTCCTATGTTTCTTTTTCTAATTTTTCATTTAAATGTCAAATATTGATAAATATTTTCTAAAATTTTTTGCTTTTGTGAAAAGTTAATTAAATTCAATTCAAACTAACTTATATAAATGTGTATATTTCGATTGAAAGAATATTATTAGTTAGAAAAAGATAAAAGAAAAGAATATAAATATAAGATTTTTGGATGAATTCATTTAAAACGATCAAAATTACTGGAGATATCCATATCAATAAGTTTAAGCAACACTTAATCCAATAAAATAGAAATACTTTCTTTCTTTTTCAAGCAATCTTATTTAAAGGGGGTGAAACGGGAGGATTTTTCAAGAAATATTTATATTCAAACGAAGCCTCATCTAATAAAGTGGTTCTCAACCGGGGTCAGCCCACATGATCCACGGGCAAAAATAAAATGTGGAGGTCCACACTGATATTTTGGTGTTACATATGGGAAATTCCATTTTACAAAGGGTGTTACTACTGAAAATACAACGTCTACTGTAATCTACACCGTTTTGAAATAGAAGGAATATATATATACGAATGATGATTATCCCTATCTTTATTTCCGTTGTAAAGGTATAGATACTCACCCATCTGTCGGTGGCAAAACAAACGAAAGTTGATCAACAGAAAAAAATATAAATTTTAAATAAATATAGTCTTCTTCAACGTGATTATTATGAGTGTGGTTGAATGACTTAGGTTCTGACGTCTTTGACATTAACCACTCTTTTTGAAATAGGGAACAATACTCAAAGTAAAAAAAAGAGAACACTAGTTTTACTTTAGCGTGGAACAGCTGAGAAGGCTAAATAATAAATAAATAAAACATCTAAATTTTCAGTGATCACTAGAAAGAGCTTCATCATCATCCATTTTGCCTTCTAAGCCTGGTTATTGTTCCCAAAGAGTCGGGGTCAACCAGTTTCCTGCAACAACTACACTATTTCATTCTTTCTTTAGCATCACTTCGCACAAGCTTTCTTTTTTCCATATCGCGGTGAATCACTTCATTCCATGCTTTCTTTGGTCTTCCTCTCTTCATCTTTTATCTTCTTTACAACGTTCCCTTCGGACATCCTTTCGACATGACCAAACCAACGTAATCTATTTATTCTCTTCTAAATGCACTTCTATATCCTCAATTCCAATTTTCTTTCTCAACGCATCGTTGGCAATCCTATCTTTCAGCGTCTTTCCGCACATCATCCTAATCATTCTCATCTCAGTTGTTTGTAGCCTTCTCGTGTCAGCCTTCTTCATCACCCAGCATTCAGAAGCGTAACAAATCGTACTTCTAACGCAAACTTTATACAGTCTTGCTTTTAGTTCGTCAGATAAAAAATTTCCACACAGTAAGCCGGATAATTCCTTGAACTTTTTCCAACCCAGGCGTATTCGCGCTCTTACGCTACTAGAAACATCACTGCTCAAATTGATCATATCGCCCAAATAACATAAATCATCAACAACATCGAACGTATCATCTCCTAATTTGACTTTTTCAACAAGAGTACTTACGCTGTCTCCATTTTGCACTTTCTACAAACAAAGCCACTCACTGCAGAAAGAGAGCCCTTTATAGAGGAACATCTTTTGTGAACCCACTTATTACAAGTCGTACATAAAATGGCGTTTCTCATTACCGTCAGTCCACATAATGAACAGGGGTCGACACTACTCACTTCCCTGACACCATTAGTTTTATTACTCACGATCATCACTTTGGTCTTTGCTACATTTATTTTTAATCCTTTGCTTTCAAGTGCTCTTTTCCATTCCGTATACTTAACATTCAACTCATCCAAACTATCACCCACAACTACCAAATCATCAGCATACAAAAATTGACGATTATTTTTCGGCATTTCCGAGCTCAGAGCGTCTATCACTATGATAAACAAGAAAGGACTTATTACAGACCCTTGATGAACACCAACATTTATTTCAAACCACTCTGAAAGCTCACCTTCGATACGCACTGCTGTTCTTGAATCGCGATACATTTTCATTACTGCGTTCACAGAAAGAGCTTACAAAAATAAATTTAGTCTTTGAAAAAGTAACAGCTGTTTACAGGCGTTCACTGATCGACGTTCTACTGTACACAGTTTTAAAAAATGTCAAATGAACAAAATGCCTTTACAAAAATAAAATATCCTCAATTTTTTGCAGGTATAGCCATGATTAAAAGTAGATTTTGCAGGCTTTTCTTTCTCTGTAATTAAGATTTTGGCGTAGAAGAGGAAGTAAAAAGTGTTTATAAGGAGATGTGTAATCATAATCTTTGGGTTAACTTAAAATTCCAACTAATGTTTTGGCAGCTTATTTATGCAAAAAAAAGAAAAACTTTTTAAATAGTCAAGTTCTAATTTGTTCTTTTTAATTATAAAATGCCTTTTTTCTAATTCTAAACGCTCTTTCTAAAGTACAAAATAAAATTGAAAAAAAGACAATTTTGAAGTAAAAATGGTATATGAGTTGGATGCGTTTAAAAGAACTGCCTATTTACCCAAAGTTATTTTTGTAGAAAGCAAGAAAACTATACTTTATCCGACTTCAAGTTAACACGCTTCTTTATGTATTGTTTGTATTCATACTTAGAGGCTCGTAAAAATTAAATTGACCGAAGCACTTTGAATCATCAGGTTTCAAAATGCTTTTTCTGGTTATTTTATATAGACCAGTTTTCAATTTGGAAGAAACATCTAGTGACATGAATGTAGAAGTTACGATTTGTTAATGATTAAATATTTCGCCGAAGAAACAAATGGAACGTTGATGATGTAAAAGTGGGTGTTGTTATTTGTGTTCAAAAGGCATATTTTCTGGGTTCTTTTTTGGAATTTTTTGAAGGGATTATGAATAATGTGGTATGAGCATTCAATCTGACTGAATGTGTGTATGTGATATGCTCTGATGATGCTACTCTTTATACAATCAGATAAGAGCTGAGATGCATAACAAATTAATGATTCTTTAAGAATAAACTTGAAAAATGCGTTTACTTTTGGAAATGAAGAGTGCAAATAAACGGCATTATTCATATTGAAACAAGACTCATCTCAGCCAGCAGTAAGTTTGAGAAAAATGACAGACACATGCCATTTAAGAACGGGTCCAGCAACGCTGTGTTGGTCACCCGCGTAACAGGGTTCTAGCGCAGATATCAAAAATGAAAATAAAACTAAGAGTGGTTTTTATTGAAAAGGCATTAAAATGAGTAACTTTTTGTGTACCAGTTGTGAACACTTATCTTTAATATATATGGATGGAATAGACGAACCGATAACTTCGGTGGCAATCAAGAAGTATCAAAGGAAGCAAGGATTCCATTGCAAAGTTCCCGAAACTCACTCTGAACGGGCAGAGAGAACTTTTGATCACAGGTGTCACCACCATCCTTAACACAATACTCTTCGAGAAAGGATATCAAAGGAGAAAACATGAGATCAACATCCATTTCAATATTTGAATCTAAATTATAAAAAATATAAATGATAAAAGAGGGCTACATTACCAGCTGAGCTATGACGTCTGTGTCGTAACTACGATTTCTGCCTTGCAGTATGAGTCAAACTCAGAAAAAACCGCTGACTCCACACTTACATATGTTATATCGTTTTTGCGTATGCAACAATTACGTGAATCTAGAGCAGGCGTGTCCAACGCCCGCAAGAGTATTTTCTGTGTCCCGCGAAAAAAAAGATTTTTTCTTAAATTATATAAATATCATTTTTTATCAACAATTACATTATAAAAATTTTAAAGTTTGATCAATATATTTTTATTATTATTATCATTTTTAAAAATCGTCTTTGAATTTGATCTTTTTTTTGACGAATTACTCTCTTTTTGAACATTAAAAATCAATCATATATTGACATTTGTTTCATTTTTTACCCTTTGATTTTTTACACTATATTCACTTCATTTTTTAGATTTTCAATGAGTCTTCATGAATTTTTGTTAATCGTTGTTTATAAATTAATTTTTCAAAATCTTAAAGGTGCATTTTTTAAAATCAAATTTTCAGTTCATTAATGTCAATTTCGAAAAAAAGAAAAATAGAGGAAAAAAGAGACTTTTTCAGGAGTGGGAATTAAATTATTTTGCACTAAAGATCTAAGAAAAAAATAGTTTAAAAATTCTTTGTCTCATTTGTGGACAAAAAATATACAGCATTAAAAGACATTATAATTCTTTGCATAGCAATTTTGATAGTTTTAAAGATGTTTCAAGAACAGAAAAGTTGGCTCAACTGAAAGCGTCCCACTCAAAACAAAAAAACGATCATAAATGTAACTAAAACATCAGAAGATTTGGTGAAGCTAGTTATATTTTTAATGAAATGATTCCCGAAATTGACAACCTTTCACAGAAGGAAAATTTATTAAATCATGTCTCGTGAAAGTATCAGAAGTTCTGTGTCCAGACAAACAAAATTATTTCCTGAAATAAGTCTTTCACGCAACACAGTTTTGAGAAGGATAACAGAAATGTCATCGAACTTAGAAGCGCAGATGAAATATTTGGTTAGAAAGTTCGACTGTTTTTCATTGGCATTAGATGAAAGCACTGGTATCTGTGATACCTCTTTTTGTGGAATTTTTATCAGAGGTGTTGGTTGTTATCTGAAGGTTCATGAAGAGTTACTTGACTTAATCTTTCTCAAAGACACCACGAGAGGTGTAGATATTTTCGAAGGTTTGGGAAAAGTTTTTCGTAATTTTGATCTAAACTGGAATAAACTCACATCCGTTTCTACTGACGGTGCATCGGCAATATGTTCTAAGAATCAAGGCGAAACAAAAAGAAATGGGAGCTGAGCCAATAGTCCCAATCCACTGCTTAATTCACCAGGAGGCACTTTGCGCCAAAAGCATGAGGATAAAAAATGTATTTGATCCTGTTGTCAAAACTGTGAACACTTTGAGATCAAGTAGTCTCAAACATCGGCAACTCAAAAGTTTTTTGAATGATGTAGAATGCGAATATAGCGTAATTCTTTATTAGTGTGCGGTAAAGTGGCTAAGCAGGGTAGTAGTTTTGGAGCGTTTTTTCAATCTCAAAGAAGAAATAAAAAAAATTTTTAATTCGAAAAAGAAAGTCGTGCTTGAGCTTGATGATACTTTCTTCTCGACAAGTTTAGCTTTTTTGGTAGATATCACCAAATATTTGAACATTTTAAATTTATAACTCCAGGGAGAATCGTGCATGATTGTTGAAATGAATGATAATGTATCAGCCTTCAAGATGAAGCTGAAAATTTGGGAAAAAAATTTGAAAATTAAAAACTTTGAACATTTTCCTTTTTTAAAATCTCTACCTGAGATAAATGAAGAGGCTGTATCAGAATCTGCTGCATATTGATGTTCTTTTTAATGTTTGTAATTTCGTCATAAAAAGAATCTAAGTTTGCAAGATATTAATACCTATGCTGGTCTCATACTTTGCTATGAAAATGCAACTAATAATGGCACGTTCAGGCATCTTTTTGTCCAAAATCAAAATGTGCATGGTAGAAATACCCGTCAGTCAAAAAACTTTCATGTACACAGATTTAAAAGAAAAACACATTTTACTTGATTTTTCTCTCTTTTCTTTTAATTTTCATTTTTTTCTCAATTTATATTTATTTCATTTTTATAAAATTTACTTCGCTATTCTGTAGTTGAGGCATCTCGATGGATGAACACTGATTCCCTTTAGATGTTTCAAGCTCTGTTCAAGTTAACTGGATCTGAACAAAAAGGCCCTGAGCAATTTCGTATCTTCTCCGTCATGGTGTACCTGAGCCATGGTCTCAGCTCCAATAGCAGCTTCTGCTTTACTGAACGATCCGCGCCTTTTGAAGGAACTACACAACTACAATAACATCAACGAAAAAGTATCCAAAACCACAACTGCCAAACTTTCGGCTCTCGTATACATTGGAGTAGTTTGTGGGTCTTGCGTTCTTCGAGACTGGAAACAAAGCGTGCGATGGTCAAGTCCCTTCAATCTAAACAAGGAGAGAATGAACCTGACAAGAGAATCAATGTTCCTAACCGTTTGATACCTGAAATAAAGTTGGAAGACGTTGTCACGGAAAATACAAAAATCTTCGAGAAATTGGCTATCGATCCAAGTTTCTTGCAAAGTGACCCTCAGACATGGCCTGAAGATGAGAGCTTCTGCAAAGGATTAAAACTTGTTCAAAGTATTCGAGTCACAAATGATTACACGGAGCGAGGAGTTACTCTCGTCCAGGAGTACAATCGAACGCTCATCCATAAAGATGCTCAGCTTATCAACGCCAATTTTCAGAAGGAAAGAAATCCACTTTGTGTTGTACAAATCAAAATCATGCATGCGCATCTATTGGCCGTCAATGAGCTATGAGTATAAAAAGCATATTTAGTCTACTACTTTATTACATTTTTTCCATTTTTGTAAACAAATTAAGCCTAATGTAAACAAACCAATTGGGACTTTAGTTTTACGTACAACATCTTTTTTACCACTAAATACGTTTATATTTCAATAAAACTTTATCTGTGCAATCAGTATCTATATTAGGGATATAACTTTTGGAATTTTTTTATCAAATCAAAATGCCTGCTGTTTTATTCGATGAAACTTTTCATTTGAATTTAAAAAATATAGTTTTTGTTGCTTATTGTAAAAAAAGTCTGCGCGCATCGCTTTTTGAAAAAATATACGACTTGAAAATTCTCCTTCTTGGTCAAAATTCAATTTCGAAAGAGTATGAAAACCTCTTCAATAATTTCATTTTTTACATTTTTTTTATTTTTTGTTTATTTGAATGATTATATTTTTTTATTTTTGCTTATTTCATTGCAGACACTTCAACGCAGTTCATCTTTATTTTTAAAAATGAGTCAAAAAGAACATGTTCAAATCAAAAATTTGAGAAGACCAAGTTTGCCATTAGTAACAAGCAGTTTGCCAACAAAAATCAAATAGTGGGACGTTATCTTGCATAATATGAATTTGAAAAGACCAGCCAAGCAAGAATAAAGAGAATTGCTGAAGAGTTGAGTCATTTATGGAAATTTCTAAACTTTCCTCTCGTGTCACGTCAGCGAATCATTTCCAAAATCAAGCATGTTGTTGATCTTTATGAAAAGTATAGAAAAAGGAAATCTGAGAGTGTTGAAAAGTCGCTGATAAATCTCTTTGATGTTACTAAAGCAGATGGAATTTGGTTGTCTTCTGAAGATAAGGAACTTTACAACACTCAAATCAAAACATCCGGTCGAGTTGGATATAGTACTGGAAAAGATGCTGGTGTACTTTCAATCCATCCTTCTAAGAGAAAATTCGTTCAAAGTAGGCCTAGTACTTCTGGCATTACCCAAATCCCTCCAAGTTTTGAATTAGTTAAAGAAGATGATGATTTAATTAATTTCGAAGAGGGAGGAAGCGACAATGATTTTGAACCGGCAGAAAAAAAACTCAAAAAATATCATTCAGCTTCATTTGCTGCGAAACTTGTTAGTGAAGAGTCGTTATCGACAAAGAAAGCAGCTTCTGTTTGTAAGACACTTTCAGAAGATGGTATAGAACTTCCATCACGCACACAGGTTGGTGTTTGGAAACACATCAAAGGAAGAAGAACAAAAAAGGGTAAGATCAAATTAAATTTTACAAAAAGAGTTTTTCTGTCTTCATTTTGGGAAAGGGAAACTTGATTTTGAAGAAAGAGTATCAAGTTGTTTATCTCCAAAATGAACATCGTATTATAAACTTGGGAATTCTTTGTTGTAAAAGTGGTTCTTCTAAAGACATATTTGATGAAATTAGAGCCTTAATGGATGAATACAACGCGTGGAAAAGTATAAAAATGATTATTTCCGATACAACAGCAGTTAATACTGGTAAAGAAAATGGTGTTGTAGCTAAAATTCAAAAAGCCATGGCAAATAAAGGTTTGGAGAGCCCAAAATTCATTGGTTGCCAGCACCATATTCTAGACCTCGTATTAAGACATATAATGGATTTCCATTTCCAGGGCACCACCAAAAGCCCAGATCTTCACTACAGTTTCATAACTGAAATCTGCAATAATTATGAGGAATTGAAAAATGAATACAATTATGAGTCAGAAGTATCATTGCAGGAAAATCCAA
Source organism: Nectonema munidae (assembly GCA_030549495.1). Classification (NCBI taxonomy): domain Eukaryota; kingdom Metazoa; phylum Nematomorpha; class Nectonematoida; family Nectonematidae; genus Nectonema; species Nectonema munidae. The sequence goes on from JAUIRK010000509.1 coordinate 867,875, forward strand.
GATGGAGAGAAGACTTTAAATTTTTGTATCAGCTTTGTCTAAGCTTTAGATATTTATAAAGCTTCCTGCTCTGCATAGTGCCAGATGGAATTCACGGGCTTCATATGCCTTGCTAGCTTACTTTCTTTTACCAAAGTGGAAAAGTCGATTAGAAAGAATTTACCATTTTATTACAAAAGGGTGGTCTAAGTGTTGGTTTCGTTATCAGCATTATGATAAATTCATATAATTGTCTCTATGCTGTTAAATCACAGAATTGTCCTAAAGCAATTATCAGCATTTTTAGAGTTTTAGAAAGAAGAACCGTCAAGAATTAGTATTCCAAGAACAAATAAACTTGCTAAGAGAGGAGTTAAAAAATGCAAGAAATAGTTCAAAATAGCCGCACAAACAAGTATATTTGAGCTGCAAGTTTGTTGTTGCCAATCATTTGTAATCTTAAACTTTTTTTCACAATCATATCATTTTAATGCGATATATTTCTCGAATTTGACATTATTATTTTTTTTGAAAAATAAACTTTTCTGAATAATTTTCGAAATTTAATTGATAAAATGAACAAATTCAAAATTTCATCAACATAATTTCCTCAAAATTATCTATCAATCACGTAAAAACTATGTAGTAGTTAATAGTCTTATTCAATGTATATATATTTAAACTTTGATGAAGGCGCACGAGGTTTTATAGGTTAATGCATGTAAAATTGATTGTTTCGGTTTATTTCAATATTATTCATCAAAAAATTACACAGGGTTTCAAAGTTGGAAAAAGCTATATGCCTAATCTATATATGAACAAGTTTCAAAGTAAGGAGCATAATTTTGGATAAAATGAAAAATCAAGAAACCATATAACATCACAAGGCTACGCCAAAAATCCGGTTATACTTCGTAGCAATATCATTGAAAATTGTCTTATTGGTTACTACTCATCGATTAAAATAAACCAAAAGCAAATAAGCAAACCGTCATCGCATTTAACGGAAGTGCCGATTTCATGTGTGTGGATGAAGTTAGAAATCGGGTCGACGATTTTTTCAAGCACCACCTCATTGATGTTGAGCACATTTTGGCGCCAAATTTGGTTGCAGTTCTCGCATTTCTTTATTTCCTCTTCCAAAGTGCGTTTATTGAGTAGGAGGATCGCTTCTTGCTCGTCTGCCTCATTCAACGTTTTTTTCAAACTTCTAAATTCTGTTTCTTTGTCTTAACGATAAAAAATTTGAGAAAGATAAAAGCAAATCAAATTTACTGTACCATCTATAGTCATTAGTGAGGTTAGCGCATCAAATTTACAGTCTCACCTGACAGATATTAATTAATGATATATATTCTTTGTAAATAGGCAATATTTTCACGAAATATTTAATGTACTTAAATTTTGTATTAGACAAGAGTTCTAATTCAAGCATATTTCTTCTTCTCCATAGTAGGAATTAGACTAATTAAAAGAGTTCATTTCTTTTATTGAATTCATTGCTTCTCTTTTCAACTTTTCCGGTGCAATCAATAATCCGCTTTGCTCAACTACCTTTTTCACATTGCCCTCCACTTTATATATAAGGTAATTCTGGAAAAGCCTTTACTAATTTTTATTATAATGAGATTCAATAAGAGACTTCTTTAGAAAATGCCAAAACTCAAGGTCATGTGAGAAGGAGCCTGAATCAAAGATTTATGACCTTTGAATTAAAAATGTATTTATGATCTTTCAATGAAAACATCAGAATCCGAGATTTTAAATTTAAAAAACTAAAGATTCAATACACGCGGTTCTGACGCAATTCGCATACTGGTGAAAATTTTGCGCTAAAAAACTTTTTTAATCGGAGTTTGTCTCTTTTTTTAGCACATTGTACAATGGAACAAAGTTTCATTTTTGATTTTAATCAATCCTTGTCATAATCATTGACAAACAAAATTACTTTTCTACTTATAAAATAGCAATTTTTTTTTAAAACAATTCATAACCTCTTTTTAAAACAAATGTACATTTAAACAAAATAACTTTAATAATTTTAAGTTCTCGAGACTAAAAAAGCAGCGCCTATTTTCTTTAGTTTTCAAATTAGATGATGTTTTAAAAAATTCAAAAGCAGCTTCGAGAATTGTTCTAAACACTTAAGATAACTTAATGGTTTCTTAATTCCAAAATAAACGTTATATTTCAACGCATTCCTTTATAACAACAGAGAAGTAGCCAAGCTGACTCTTTTATATTGAAGCTTATGACTTTGATAATTAAAAAAAATCAATCAATAGCCCAGAACTTCTACCCGTTTTGATACCCCTTTCCTGCTCTCTATTTTTAATGAATTAATCAATTTATTAAAAAATTTTGATTAGAAAAAAGCCGCAGAAAAGCCGCAAGATCCAAATGTGAGCGCTACTTGAAAGTTATAGAGGACTTCCAAAAATCTGCCCTAAAATTCCATTTTTCACGAAGGCTAGTAATGTATGGTAGAAGAGGTCTTCTAGACGAGGAAGCGAAATGTGGACACGTCGTAAAATTATGAGGTTTGCAATACAAGATCACTAGAGGATGGAACTAAATTCTAGAAATTCTTGATCTCACACTTTATTGTATATTACAGGATATTTAGGGAATTACACGTGAAAATAGCCAAATAGAGAAGCAATAAACCCTATATTTTTACACTAGAAAATGACACTCAATTTTGATAAAATAAACCTAGTAATAATTAATACTAGAACTAAGACAATAAACGACATACTTTTTGAGTAATTTAAAAAGTCATCCGTAAAAATCTGAATATCTTCATAATTTTTATTGTCGCTTTCTTTGTCAACGGTTTCACCAGATTTGTTCTGAAATATTCACAAAGGAAATGAGATTATAATTAAGTAGTTTGAATCGAGCAAGTTAAATGCAAAATATGAGCTTTAGGAATAAAATAAGCGTACATTTAAGGAAGATGACTTGAACGATTTTTTATCTCTGGTCCCGCCTCGTTGATTTTTCAAGTCTGAAATAAATACAGAAAAATTGCTACATCACGTGAAAATTGATGAAAAGATGGCAAAATAATGGCACTTCTTGGGCATTAAGAGATCATAACTTACTTTTGCTGACGTCTTCTAGGATACTGAAATCGCGAATTGTAAAAAGTAAGATTGAAAAAATATTTTATTTCATTTAACTTGTATACACACATTTTGTCTCATCTTTCTTTTTTTGTCGTATTTAGAGTAATTGTACATATTTTCAAGAGGTAGAAAATCTATATTTCATAAGAGTCTTAAAATTTTCTCGTGCTTTCGAAATGTGATTTTCTTTACCGTACCTTACATATTTTGAAACATTTTTCTTCATTCACATCATTACATATCTCTATAAAAAATTTTAAAAAGAAAGAAGTTATATTCATATTATTATAAAGCTTAAATATTATTCTCAGTGAATTTTTTTTTAGAAATTATAAAATTTTAGGTTTAGACAAGAAAAGACCGCTAGTAAATTTACTAGTAATAGTTATACTTCCTAGGATAAATTAATCACAATAAGTTAGAAGTATCTTAACAGTTCTAACTTTTAGCTTCAGTACTTTTACAAATTGCTAAAAGGATGAAAGCATAAGAGAGCCAATGAGTAGATCATATAGAAAAAAGTTATTTAAAAAAAAACTAATTTTTGAGAGTGTTTGAGCGAGTTTCATCTTTCTGGTACATTGAACATTTGTTCATCTGTCTCTCTTGCATCATTCTTACGTAGTACAAAGACATTTAGAGCACATGGAATTTCAAAAAAGTATTCGTAATATTTTTATAAGAATATATCATACCGGGATTTTTTGGAAGTAAATTCTTACTTAGCAATACGGAAAATTAATTTTTATCAAATAAATACACGTTTTCATCAAACTGCATTCCTTAATTAAAATCAGCACTTAATTTACTTTACTTTAATTATTTATCAAAATAAGATACGCTCATTAAGTGTCGATAGATAACAAAAAAAAGTCATACCAAAATATCTCTGAAAAAAATATGAATATTCTTAATATACATTGATAATAGTAATACCTTCCTTTCCATTAAATTGGCCTTTCTCCAGAATTTCGACCCTTCTGACTCAGTAAAGCGGATATGGTTCTGAATTTTTATAAATGTTTATTCATTTTAAATTATGCCATTTTCTGTTGTTCCTAAAATGAATCTTGATTTCATTTCGAAAATAAATGGAAGAAGCAAGTGTGTCCCACAAATACTACTTGGGCATTATGCAAACGGCATAAAAGTGTTTTTACAGATAAGAAATATTTCCCCCTTGAAATCACATTACGGGGGGGGGGCTGTGTATTAATGATGGATATCTTTGTTTGGTTGTATGGAATATTATTATTGAGTCTGTTATGTAAAACCTCGAATATCCAAAACTCGACTATACGAATTTTCGCGTATCCGAATAACTGCGGTGCCCACCTAAACAATGAAAAAAACGCAAGAAAATTTTCACGCATCCGAACTTCAGGTTCTACTCTATTATCTATATCATCCTCTACGTGTGTACGTCTTGTGTTGTAGTCCAGGGGTTTTGTGTCAACAGAACTGTATTTTAAACCGTCCTGCTACTAATCCATTTCTCATTGCTTTGCCATATGTGTTTTAAAATCAAGTTAATCATAATCGTATCTGTTGAACTACATTTATCAGGCATTCTTTTCTCCTTGCTCCGACTGTCCTATTATTGTATTTTGAGGATCACCATAGTGTTCGAAAATTAAATAAGGTTTTTCTCTTCATGATCGTATTCTCGTTTCTTTATAAATTTCAATACTTATAACCACATGGCGCACTCCACATGCATCAAACTCACTAAACACATAGTTATGGATTACAAGTCAAGCCACCACTTTCAGTGAAACCTGCCATCTTTTATGAACTATTATGAAAATTTAAAGAAAGCAAAAAAAAATAGAGGAGAATATTTTTTGGTTAACAATGAGATTAAGTAAAGAAGAAATCGCCATAAGATATTTATCTTCAAAATGGGCTAAATTTGCAAATATTAATTGAAAAATGGAATCTTCAGTTTCACGATAAAATATGCGTTTGATTAATATATGAATATATTGAATTTGAAGATGAAAAATAATAATAGCATAGAAAATCGAATAAAAAAGTAAAAGTATATCTTCTCAGGATATATGTGATTCCTCCAAGACTCACAGACAGGCAACATCAGTGGCAGAGGAAACATAAATTTCGGTGATTAAAAAGCTTGTCTAAAGATCAACTTTTTTAAAAGATAATTAAATGAAATAATGATATTAATTATGAAAAGTAATTATAGAATAATTTTTCATCTCAGTTAAGTAGATAAGTGAATTTGAGTTGGTTGTTGCCCTTAGTTGATTGTGTCTCATGGTTCGGTGTCCATTGCCGAAATTATGAGAATAAACACGAGAAAATTTTATTTAATATTGAATAGAGTAAAAATTAGTGGAAAATAGTCAACATAAGTAGATAAAGTTGGGTACATTAGCTTGAATAACTAAAATACAAAATGTTTAGAAAAAAATAAAACTTATTAATCTCTTTATATACACTCCAATTTATTTTATCTACTCTTCATCTAAAAAATAGTAATAACGATGATATTAAACTTAAATTGCTTATACTATGTGGTCATGTATTTCATAATTCACTTAAATTCCGTTTCAAATTAATAGATGTAATTACCGTGTTAACTAACTGCAAAATTATAATAAGTATTCACCAAATATGATAGAAAAATTTAATTACAATACTTTTCCGTTTTTTAAGGTCATTTTGAAATATGGTATAACTTTCAGAATTTCTATAGGCAAGTTTTTCTTTTCGATATTCTTCTGATGCTTTTTGAGCTGCTTCAAGATATGGCTTAAAAATTATTTTTAAAAAAATATATTTATTTAAATACAAAATACTTTTTTTTCTTCATCACAAAGTTGCTTCCACCTAGATGATATAAGTGCATTGAAGAACCTTATAGATTTACTTGGTAACACTTCATTTCTTAAACACTTTCTTTGATAAATAGAAAACTTTAAATATGCTGACTGAGGCTTTGTAGGTGCATTGGGATCCTTCAATTTCCTTTTACGTTTTTTTATTTTAGGTTCTATATCTTCCATTTTAAACGAGAGTCAAACTAAGTAAAGAAAATAAAGTAAAAAATATTTGAAATTCTTCTTTTATTATTTTCTGTTTCCTTAAATCAATTGTGAGCCTTTATATCAGAGGTGTCCAAGAAGTCGCCCGCGGTCGACTAGTCGACCGCCAAGTTCAAGAAAGTAGACCTCAAGTAGTTTATAAACAATTAAGGAATAAACCAGAAATTAATTGTTGGATCAATTTTTTTTCTTATGAATTTTCGTTTCTATCATATTATCTATGTGGATGTTTCATGAAGTTGCATTTTCCCAATTTTTAGCATAGTTAATAATCAATCATATTGATAAAGATTTCTTATTTTAGGCTAAAATTTTTCTATGCGCAACATCACACTTCCCTTCGATAAATAATCCTCATATTTTTCAAGATGATGAGGAAATTAAGGGCATCTTCTAATTATCATCTCTGAAACGAGTCAAAAACTTAGTACGGCTTAGCCATCTAACATCTGTGTGTAAAAGCAATTTATTGTGTTAGCAAAGCACAAAACTCTCGACGCGATAAACACTTCATTGTATTATCATTATATGTTGGGTATTACAACTATATGTTGCAAACCTATGTATTTATGTTACCAATTAAGAGCTTTGAGAAGCTTATATTATTTCCAGTGATATGTTATTTATTTAACTTTGATTATCTTTTCATAATGCAGTAGAATTGGTCTGATTGATGATATAAATTTTAAAAATCAGTCAAGTAATTTAAATATCAGTCAAGATCTTGAGCAACTTTACAAATTAATGTTGATAAGTGCGTTGTTCTCTCATTACAGTTTGACGAGTTGACTGACTATATTGGCACTGCTCAACTCTGTGTTTTCATCAGAATGGTTTTTGTTGACATGTCAGCCGTAGAAGAGTTGTTAACAATAATTCCGATGAATGAACGCACTAGAGGTGAAGATATTTTAAACTCATTCAAAGAATTTATATCACTTACAAATTTTCAAATTTCCAAACTGTTTTCAATTACAACAGATGGTGCCCCTGCAATGACTGGTTGCAATAATGGCTTTATTTCTCATTGTAGGCGCGATGAAAAGTTTCCCAGATTTATTGATTATCATTGCATCATACATAATCAAGTCCTATGCTCAAAAGTTTTAAACTTTGATCATGTCATGGAAATAGCGTTCAAAACTTTCAACTACATCAGGTCGAAGTGTTTATCGCGTCGAGAGTTTTGTGCTTTGCTAACACAATAAATTGCTTTTACACACAGATGTTAGATGGCTAAGCCGTACTAAGTTTTTGACTCGTTTCAGAGAACTATTACCAAAAGTTTGCATTTTTCTTGAAACTAAAAAAATTCAATATGTTCAATTGAGTGATTCAGAATGGCGCTGCGATCTAGCTTTTTTTTGCAACGTTACTGAGAAGATAAGCCGACTAAATACCCAATTACAAGGCAAAGATCAATCAATAATTGAAATGGTTAGTCATGTAAATTCATTTAAAGAAAAGTTGAATATACAACTTAAACAAATTGAACGTGGCGACTTAAAACATTTTCCGAATATAGATGACGAAAGAGGTGCTGAAAAAAGATTAAATGTGGATAGATATGTAGCTAGTCTAAGAACTCTCATGAATGAATTTGAAAAAAGATTCGAAAGTTTTAATAATATTGAAAGTATCACCACTTTTCTACAAACCCCTTCAAGGACGACGTGAGTATTGAATTTTTAGCTAAAAAAATTGGCGACTTTCTACAAATTCGCAATTTGGCTGAATTAGAAGAACTTATAAATATAAAATGTGACTTAAGTCTTAAATCAATGCATGGGTCGAAAGATTTTATAAAATATATTTTTAAAGATAAATACCCCAACATTTGGAGGATATTTGCTAGTTTCCATTCGTTTTTCGGATCCACATATTTGTGTGAATCTGCTTTTTCTTCGATGAATAGTATAAAAACAAAACATAGATCTCAATTAACTAAAGAACATTTGCAGGCATGTTTAATAATCGCCCTGACAAATTTCAATCCAAATTTTGAAAAACTAGCACAAAATATGCATGGCCAGGTTTCATCTTAAAAAAGTGAGTTTTTATAATTTTTAAGTTGTTTATTTTGAAGTTAATAAAAATTTTTTTTACTTATATAAAACAACAAAAGTTACATTTGTTTTAAGAATATTAATTATTTTTTACACTTACAAGGTAGACCGCCAAAAATTTCTACAAAAAAAGTAGCCCTTATATAAAAAAAAAGATTGACCACCCCTGCTTTATATGAATGGCTATTTTTTACAAATTCTACTCAATGAAATAAATATTTAAACACTTTCAGTTTTCATAACTTAAGCGGACGATTTTTGGGGCACTGGTGCAGTGGCAGGGATGCTCCCCCACCTCCGTTTTTTGGCTGGACCCCATGTTGGCCACTCCACATCAAATACATATTTTACTGGATTTAAAATTTACTCGAAACTTTTTATAATTTAATTTTTTTGAGTGCGTTTTGCTTCCAGGGGAAGAAATATCTCTCTTATCTGGACGGGTGAATCTTAGACCAAGAGCACTCTTAATTTGAGTTCTCTGCTGCATCGAAACGTGAGAGCACGACCCAAATTGATTATAAAAAACTAAAGTTTCAGAATTCTAAATATCGATAAGTAATTCTCATGAAAAAATTGATAAGTTTTAAATTTTTTAGTTTTAAACCTGCTTCTTTACAATTTTTTAAAAACTTGGCCCTTGTTTGGCACCCTCATTTTTGAAAAACTAGAACTGCCACTGCACTGGTGTCCCATTGTGCCTAAAAGGGTTAAAGGTTTTTATGAAAATACTTGTATCATATTCTGTTAATAAGGCTATATAAATTGCCGCTAATATATGAACAACAGTTTACAATTAAACGATAGCCCCAATTACATGGTGTTGGTTTCAAAATAATACTTCTTATACCTGTTTTAAATAATGTATTTTTATCTAAAACCTTGCATGTAATACACTTATATGTTACAGATTTGGATAACTTAATTTGCTAAAACTGTAGATACATCTGAAGGCGAAGTAGGATTGGTTGATAACCACCTTTTATCTTTTCTATTTTTGAATGGAAATTTCATATAAGCCATTCTTCAAATTCTAAATAAAAAAATTTGGGTCCATTTTGACATCCTGAATTTCAGTCTGTTTACATCTAAGCACTTTATCAGTATTTTATGTTAAGATTTCTAATCAAACACAAGCGTTGTTACCGTAAAATGAAAATTCTATAATCTTTCATAAGAGAATATATGTTGACTTATCACTACAAGCCTGATAACTATTTTATTATTCTTTAACTCATATCTTATATACACTCATGTTCTGAACGCCAGATTTGAGCTATCAAAAATACATATCTATATGCCTTTTACATCTTTTTCTATACTCAATTTCGTAAAAAACAATCTTATTTAATTTAACATCTAGAATAGTAGTGAGCTAATGCGGCACCAGGAGCCGCATGCGACTCTTTGCTCAAACTGGTGTGGCTCTTATGGTTAGCTAGTTCTTCTCTAAACTATTTTTTGAGTGTGTAAAACCGTTTGAACTAGATTCCTTCCACAAAGAATTTATTTTTTTAGAATATAGAAATTTTCTTGTTAATTTGGTTTTTGATTTACCTTTTATGTTTTTTTTCTGTAAAAATATGAAAAAAAATTATTTATTTAGATTGACATTTTTGACATGAGGGGGTCATTTAACTATCGTGAAAACAGTATCAAAAGATACAGCTGAATTTTATTTAAAACAAACAAAAGTTTGTAGTGAGGAAACTCACTTGGGCACATAACGCATTTAAGAATAAAAAAGCAAGTATATATATATGTGTGTACATATGTGAGATCAAGATGTAATAATACATAAAAACAGTTAAGTATAATAAAATTGTGAATTAATAAATAGAAACTTTAAGTAAGTGGACAAAAAGTTCGTGCTAAAACAAGGAGTAATCTGTTTTTTTTCATGGAACTGGGTAAGGAATTAAAATGGAAGGATGCACAGGAATAAAAAGTCTTTTTTAGTTTTATGTTTCTGGTTCTGATTAGCGGGATGTTTGAAAAACTGTTTATTATGGGTTCAAAATGTTTGACTGGTTGATTCAGTTCTTTAAAAGTAGATAAGAGGAATTTGTAGTGTAAGAATTTGCTGTCAGGAAGAATAAAAGAGTTAATGATGTGATATGACTTCAGTTTCGAGTAATTTTTCAGATTGAATATGTATTTTAGGAAGTTTTAGCTAGCCTATCAAATTTGTAGAAGTCCAATTTACTAAGGAGAAGGTAATATGTTTTGATTGCATAGTTGAAATTATTAAGAAGATAAGCTTTAATTATCAGAGTTTTATGAGTAGAAGAGAGGAATGGAAAGGATTTCCTTAGAAAAACTAACTTAAATTTGGATCTTGCAATTATGTTGATGAATTAATGCTAAGTTGGAAGAAAGTTTAACCTAATATACTAATAGATGAAGCGGTTTTATGTTGTTGAGTTTGGAGTGAATTTTGAAATTTTATTCATTTTTAGCGAGAAAATCCTGGTAGAAGTTTTTGAAACATTCATATACAAGTTGTTGGAATTGCACCATGGTTGCAGGTTGTTTGACGTATTTGTGATGAATGACTTTAATTCCTCTAAAGAATTGTGAAATGAAATAGAATCGGCATATAAGAAAAGTTTGATATGGGTTGAATTTTAAAAACGATTTTAGGAAGTCATAAAGAGGGCTAAAATCCCCCCGCCGTCACTAATATAGGATTAAAGCTTGACTACTTATTAAAAATAAATTTTTAATCGTAAAATTTTTATTGGATTTTTCTATTTAACATTAGATGGACGGGGTATGAATTTTTGTGAAAAGTAAACTCTTGAAACTTAATTTAGTCAAAATATAAAATACCTAACCCTAATTAAGACCTATATGTATTTTGCTATTTTTAGTGTACTATTTGATGAAACTAAAAAAAAGTATAGTCTAGTTAAAAACAAAAAACTAACAAAAAACAGCGAAATTAACGCAATATATATTTTTCACAGATGGTTTAGTTTATTGAAAGACTTCATTTTTCTTCGTATAGAAATAATTGTAGCACTATAAACTATCATACTTGAAAGTATTTTGCTTTTTCCAATATCCAGTATTTCCTTGAAATTATTTTCACATACTTCAATAAATAAATAATCAAGAAAAAAGAGACATTTAGTTACTATAAAGATGCATAAAGAGGGAGAGAAAGCCAAAGGTAATCACAATTCTATATTTTTACAAGAATCAATATGTTTGAATGAAACAAATTACACTAACCATGTTATTCATTTGCGTACTTTGATGTTTTCTACACTATTATTGCTTTACCAGAAAACAGCACGACAACATTTCTGGTAAAAAGCTATGCTTTCATTTTATACGTCTAAATAGTATTTACATAACAAATACCAAAAATTTAGGTGAAATTTTAACTAAATATATAAAATGTACCATTACATTTTTTTACGCTTTACAAAGTTAATAGTTCTTTTTTCAACAATATCCCAAGCAAATTTTCTCTTGTTACACGATAATTTAGATTATCAAATAAAAATTGAAAGTTACTTTTTCAAAATATATATCTCAAATTAAAAATTAAATCTTTGCAAAAAAGAAATTAATAAACGAATTTTAAAGCTTTAAAAAATTGTATGGAGAAGTAGTAACTCGGGTAATTTGGTTAATATAGGATTTCATTTTTATAATCCAATTTAATTTATCTGAGATAAAATGTATTTTCATTTTCAGATTATTACAAGAGGTTCTTTTTTTGAATAAATGTCTAGCACACTAACATACTCAATAGGGTCTTTGTTCTTCTCTTCTGAGTATTGGTGTACAGTTTTCTTGATAAATTTAGGAGGATAAATTATTATAAATTTATAAATATTTTTCGGCAGACAATCCAGATGTTCTGGATTGCATTCCTGAGTGTGACTATCATTACCATCTGTCCAGCCATGAAAGATACCGTCAACTAAAAAAAATAATTTTTTGTTAATCAATCAATACTTGTGAGAAATTTTATTTGGTCTATCAAGTTTCATTTTAATTTTTGTAGTTGATAAGTTCCATTTGAATTATTATAGATGATAGAATATCGTAAAATGAAATATATATTTTTTTTATCAGTTTTCAAACGTCACGCGTGTGTTGCAATGACATTGTTTTTATTAAAAAACGAGATATATAGAAAAGAAATGGTATATTTTTGGAAATTTAATATCTATATTGTATGTTTTCGTTAACATTCAAAATCTAGAAACTCCGTATTTCATAATTTTTTCAAGTGTGCTGAACACGATGTTCACGTTTATTTAAAAAAAAATCAACCAAACCTGTCAAAAAATTGATTGATATATGACAGCTCAACTAAAAAAGTAACTTTTAGTTTAAATGGTTGTACAAAGTTTTCTATTTGTTTCCTTTGGCGACACCCTCTTTGTTGATAAAACAGAAAACTGAGTTGTGTGGGTGCTAGAAAATAGAAGCAAGAGGCACTGTTGCAGAGCCGTTTATAGTGTGTGAATATCATTACTATAATATGTACACCAGGTGTGTTTTTTGTTTCGGTATCGCATTCAAGCAGCAAATTACCCTTTTGTGTTAAGCTTGGAAATGATATATTTTATATTTGTTTTGCCAAATAAGCCTTCTTTTTCTTGTCACGCTATTTTTTATATCCTTTTGAATGAATGTCACTATCGGTGTTTCTAAAGTGTGCTAAAGAGCGCGCTTTCGTGAAATGGGAAATATCAAAAATATTATTACTCTTTTAACACTTTATTTTCAAAAGTGTAAACAAGCCCTTTTTGTATTTAATGTCGATGAAAATATACATGTAAAAAAAAAGGAGGTAGAATAAGGATTCAATCAAATCTTCAAGAATGTAAACAACACTGTAGATTTGAGGACTGGGACATATTGAAAGAATAATACATCCTAATCCTGCAGGAAATACAAAAAGGGTATATGATGCGCCCAAAATAATAATCATAACCATAGATCGTGTGTATCGTGCTTCTTTTTTATTCAAAGAGGCTGTTTTTAGGACTATTTCATTGTTCGAAGCTTTCAAAGAAATATTAATGGTTCTAGAGATTCGAGAATTGCTAATAGCATTGCGACATTTAAGAAATTTGAAAAATTGGTAAGAAGTCATGCTTGACAAGCACAATGTCATTGTAGACGGCAGAACACGGCAGAGCACCTCGCGAAATATTTCGTAAGCAATAAAGAACTTGCTTGATCCAGGAAGCGGAAACGGGTAATAAAAGATACGCTTTGAGCACTGCCAGCTTTCAATCTCATACCACTGGTACGAAGGAATGTAGAGGATAAATATGAGCGTGAAAACTGCAGCGAAGCGAGAACACAAATGGAATGCTTTCAAGAGAGTAGTCTGTTTTTTCTTAAAGCACGAGTACTTGAGCCACGTGAGGTAGAGAATGGTGTAGCCAGAGGAGTGCTTGATGGCGTACTCAAAGACGTTTCTCAGTTTGTGCGTGTAAAGGACCCAGCCATGCGAATAAAAAAAGGCGTTCTCTTTGCTTTTGCCGATGAAGTCAAGAACGGGAAATAAGAAAAGATTTGCGTTGATGGCGAGTATCAAAAGCGAATTGAGGAGTGAGAGCAAGTAAGTCGCGTCTTTGCGCAGTTTTGCAAATATCCTAACTGAGGGCACCGTGATTAGGAGAGAGAGAACCAAGAAAATGGACAAGAATTTGGTTGCCATGGTTTTTCGTGAAATATCTTCTTTACTTCTCAAGTAGGCATAGCACATTCCGATGCTAAAATTAGTACTGCTCATTCTCATCTCTTTAGATAAAATTCTTCTGTGTTTTTAGCATTACGGCAAAGTAGATCTTTTCTGAAGTTATTTTTACGAATTTATACTTCATATCAAAGAATAAGAATGTCTTAACTCTTAACTAATAATATGTCAAACATATTTAAAAGATGTTTATTAGCACGCAATATTCTCTTTGTTCATAAAGATTTGTCTAGACTAGACACAAAAGGCTATAACAATTAATTTGCAAAATAGTATCATTTATCGATATTTTTATATTGATATATAGTAAGTAAGAATAAGCACAAAGCGATGAACAAATAGATAATAATTGCCCAACTTTGAATTTATCATCTCAAAATCATACTTCATCATGCACAACCCAATAATTCTGTATTGTTCAATAGTCCCATATATCATAATCATCATAAAAACACTATTGATCCATCAAATATTGCAATTTAATATGCAACAAAGTTAGGGAATAGACATTTGAGCAAAAGATCTCATCGTGTAAATTTATTTGTAAAATATTTTTATAGATGATCATTTTTCATAACTCATCTTTTCAGGATCATGTATTTCCTTCGGTTCGTTTTGATACGATGTTATCTTTTAAAGATATTTACAGTTTAGAAGTATTCTAATTAACTTACATAAAATTGAGTAAAAATCGTTTTTTTTCTTTTAAAAAGGCTACTTCTGAAAGAGATGAGATTTGTGATGTTTTGTTCAAAATGTAATTTAACCTTTGATTTATCAATCATATATCCCAACTTTACTGATTTCCAATATTGTAAAATTCATTAATTATTATGAAGCATGTTGTAATAAACAAAAAAATAGTGATTTTCAGCTGGAAACTTTTGATCCCACGGCGTGCCTAGCAGAGTTACGAAAAGTTACAAAGTGGCGGAGTGTCCAGAAAAGAAAAAGAATAGCATTGAAATTGAATTAATGTTTCCATTTATTCATAAAATAGGTTGAAAGATCAACACCCTTTTCTAGATGATGTCTGGCAAAGAACTATTCACAGGTCTGCGACATTTTTGCTGTCTAAGTTATTTTAGCTCTTTCTTATGTTTTAGAGTACGCTGAATTCAATTCTGGCATTTATTTTTTTCAATCAGGTCAAATTTTTTTTCAATCTCATTTTTTAAATGTCTATACTCTTTCTATTTACAATATACTAAATCAATTATATTTTCTATTTATAATTTATATTTTAATTGTATCTCTATTTACAATATACCAAATTTAAATACTATCGATTTAAATGTTTTATTATTATTTGTTTAAGATATAAAAATAAATAGAAAATGTAGAAATGATCCTAATAAATTTTGTTATATTTGTGGACAAGTTACACTACCTGGCCAGTTTTCTAATATAACATCCTTTGTAAAAAAAAGTTACCGTGCCTACTTCGGCATGAAATTAGGTGATCAGGACAAAAAATTTGCTCCTCATTTTTGTTGCAAAACATATGTCGAAAACCTTTGAAGATGGACTAAAGGCTTGACAAAATCTTTATCTTTTCGTATACCAATGCAGTGGAGAGAAAGCAAAGATCATTTTGAAGACTGTAATTTTTATCTCACAGATTTAACTGGTAAGAGTTTCATTCATCTTTTCAATGTAAATATTAGAATCATTACCATTTGATTTCAGGAGTTAATAAAAAAACAAGAAGCACGTTATTTACCCAGATCTTCCTTCAGCTAGAAGGCCAATAGCTCATAGTACAACTATACCCATACCAGAAGCCCCAGTGATTCTTTTTGAAGAAAATACTGATGAAGATGAAGAAATAGACACTTCTGCATCATATATGATTAAAAATTCTGAGCTGAGACAGCCAAAACCTCTATCACAAGCTCAATTAAACGACCTGCCCCGAGATTTGGGTCTATCGAAAGAATCTTCTCAACTACTTGCTTCAAGATTAGATGAAAATAATTTACTCTCCCCAGGAACGACGTATTACTGGTATCATAGCAGAGATGAAGAATTTAGAAAGTTTTTCTCTATCCACGAAGAAAGTTTTATGGTTTACTGTAACAATGTTCAAGGATTAATTGAAACTCTTGTCTTACAATATAAGTCACAAGAATGGAGACTTTTTATAGACTCATCCACTAAAAGTTTGAAAGCTGTTCTTCTGCATATTGGCACCTACGACTATAACTTAAGACTAATACGACTATTGGCCAAGCTTATTTCAAGGTTTTGGAACCATCGAGTATTTATAGATCTAGCAAAGCTATCCTTTTAGGCATGAAAACAAAGACGCCACCATCATCATTGGTAGAGTACATACGATATAATAATTCCAGAAATGAAAAAACTTGTGGAATATAGGAAACCCATTTTTGAATCCTTTTGATGTCAATATTTAAATGTAATCAAAGAGAGAAAAAGCAAATCATAGTGGTGTCAACGCCAAATAACATGCACCTCTTTGAATGACCTTATAATTTCTACAAATCATGTGCAATGGCCTGCGTATCTTCTTCTTTTTCGCTAGTTAGTTTACTGGTGATGTACCTAATCTTTGAATCACATCATGAATCCATACACCTTGGAAGTTTTAATCTTTACAGTGCTTTTGGTAAGCCGTTGTGAAAATACTTCATTGTTCCTTCTCTTCATCCTTAACTCCTTTCTGGCGTTTAATGCCTGATCTATAAAAGTTAATCCTTTTGAGATAAAAAGTTACAAGCAATTAAAAAATTTCTCTCACATTCTAAAGATGTATGTCGTAGTGATACTGATTAGTGATGGCATTAAACCGTGTTTTCGTTAAGCGGATAATCCATTTCCTAATATCTTTTAACCGATTATATTTCCAGAAATTTCGAGTGCATATCGATAGCTTGGCTTCAGAAGCAAAAGCTACTATATATACGTAAATGTAAACAATTTTAAGCGTTTAGAACTTTTTTTCAACAAAATGTAAACTCACCAAAGTTTACTTAACTGTTCATATAGAACAAGAAATCCTTATTTCAAAATTTCATAAAAATTGAACTAATTTTGAAAAAGTTATTAAACATCAAAATTTTTGAAAAAAGTGATGTACATACATATATAGAGTTTTTGAGAGTGCAACTTTTATAGGTGATTTGAATTACAAAACAAAATTTTGCATAGATAGGTTACTATAATCACCAAACTTGTTTCAAAATATCTGGTCCCGGCTATGATATGAATGATGCGTTGGTAATTCACATAGAATTAATTGCGGGTAAGGATGAATGAAACACAACTGATGATGCGCAAAGAAACGTTCACAATTTTATCTATATAGCTGCTGTTGCAGTATTGTCCCGGCATGACGCGTTGGTAACTGAGGTAGAATAAATTGTGGATTAGGTTGGATGAAACACAACTGATGATGCGCAAGCAAACGTTCAGAATAAATCTATATATCTGCTGTTGCAGTGATGTCCCGGGTATGATCTGAACGACGTATTGATAAATCAATCAATGCAGCGCCTTAATTATTTGATGTGAATGTCATGTCTCACTTTTATTACATACCTATCAATGCAAAGTAGAAACATTTCATTGAATGGTTGTGATGTTTATAAGTGTCAAAATTTTGACCTAATTCGTAGAAGAAAACTATACAGCGATCATACTCATGAAACATTTTTATGAACTTAGATGGCGTTAATGCATTTGAAAAAAATTCGAAAAAAAGTGATAAATTTAAATCTTTATTTCGTAATTTCGCTAAAATAATGTTTCCAGCTATGATGTTTGATATTATGAACTCCATATAGAAAACTAACTTTGTTTTAAAATTGGACAAAATAGCACTGAGTCAGTCAATGGCGTTAGAAAAAAATGTCTGTCAAGCGAAGGACAGGTTGGATGGAAAAATGTTGACATGATTTTTGAAGTCCCTTTTAACCATTTCCTCTTGATAGACACGTCACTTCAGTGTGTCGATTTATCTTTAGTGTCTGTTTCAAGTTCTTTTGTGAATTTTTTACATCTTGGTAAAATGGGCATATGTTGAAAGCAATGCCTCATTGCTAAAGAGAGTAGATTCGCCAAGCTGGAAACTGAATTGCTGGTTTTTGAGCGTCTTATATAAGCTCATTTCATCAATTCTTCTATGTACAGAATTATTACTAAGGGGAGGCGCATTTTTAATTGTTCTGGGGGAAGGATGGTGCATTACAGTACCGAGGGTCTATTTTGTAGCTGGTGAAATAAGTTCTTCCCGAATTGTATTCGATTGGTGATTTAGCAACCATCTTGGAAATATTGCATGAACAAAAAATCTGAGATCGCATCGTCGTCATGGGCGAGGGAATTTGCTTTCTGTTTATCCCATAAATTTTTTAAATATGAAATATCTTTCGTTTTATCTGAATGAATCTTGTTTAAGTGTTCGCAAATCAAAAAGTTTGAGGTTTCATAGCTTCGCTCTAAAAGTAGAATGAATCCAAACTTTAGGTATTCAACATTATACTGTCGATATTTTTTCTTTGAACCTTCTGCCATGATTATGGGTTTAATTAAACTAAATATTGGCAATAATGTTAAATAAGGAATGATAAATTTATAAAAAATCCGTAAACATTAATCTATATAGGAATAATTTGAAAATTCTATGCCGCTCCTGGGTGCGTTCAACGCCCCGGGGGCGTGAGTATGGTTGGTTAGATGCTGGATTCGATAACTCAAGGTCTTGGGTTCGATCCCGCATCAAGCTTGCTTTCCTCATAGTTCGATACAAGCGGCGCAATTGTGCCTTTTCGATGAAAACACCCTACGGTACCATTACCATTACCTTGAACTACAAGACGCTAACAAGAGTTTTTTCGCCCACTTTGACAACTCAGGTTTATATCATAACAGGAATAAAAAGGGCGCGAATCTTTTTTTATCACCCATTATGAAATGAATAATAATATGAGGAGTTGTTAAGATCACTCATAGCGTTGTGAATAACTGTGATAGCAATCAAAAGGTATATTCGCTGCTCAATAAATGATAGAGTTTAATAATAATTCGAATCAAAAAGCTGTATTTTATATAGCTTTGGACTTTTTCTTTAATCCATGGCATATAAAGTCGTATCAGATTAGTTGTATTTTAAATAAAAAAAAGGTGTTCTTTTTTACCCTCCTATTTTACAAGTAATTAAACACCAATCAATGGATCACAATATATCTACAGTGCTAAATCCGAAGATATTTTATTTGATTTAAGCAGTTTTGAAGAAATGTAAATTATTTTGAATGCAACAAAACTTTTCTTTTTATTAAAGACACAATATGATCGCAAATACATATCCAGGATTCAAGCTTGGGCCATTATCATGCACACATACTCTTACACAAGAATAAAGCTTTGACACATACACAAAGCTGAACAGAATACCCACAAATCGTGGATCGATAAATGTATTATATTGATACTACATTGAAGGCAGGTCTTAGACAGTCACTAGGAGTGTCGGCATTCTGTCGATGTAGATGATTTTCTATGCATGCGATACGCACTGCTTCTACAAGATGAAGAGATGAACTTTCTTTATTTAGATTTACATTCTTGAATTATTATTAGACATTTTTGAAAAGAAAATACATCACGTTAATTTTCTTGGGTTGGGGATGAGTGTTGCTGTTGCTGAAGAAGGAGCTGGTTGATTGAGAGCTTTTCGTACTTGTCGTTTCCACCCTTGAAGTTGAATTCAATGCCACCTACTTTGGGGTACGCGACATTTCTCACTTCTAATTCGTTTTGCGACCAGGATACGAACTTTAACAGGTGACTCAGCTTGGACTCCGTTAAAACGTTTTTGGCGCGTAACAGAGCATAATTCAACTCACTTGCAACCTATAAAAAGAAATTGCGTTATATTCCAGCATCAATGGTTTGTTTTTCGCTATCTAGTGACAGTAAAAAATATTCAAATAGAATCGTTGTAGTTGTAAAGGAAATGAATGTAAGATTTTTAAATCTGATTTATGATACTTTCTAGGTTTGTCACTGAACACTGAATATGGAAGGATAACAAAATCTCGATTGATATTTTATCGACAGAAAAAATGCCTATCTTGAGTCGTGTGAAAAAGTATCGAAGGAAAAAGCAAATGATCTAGCACTAATTAACAAATCTAATTAAAACCTTTTTGTTAGCATTTTCTCACACTGGGTAGGTTGTCTGCAAAATGTTCAATCGATATTTATCTTGGGCATAAAATTTTCGGGTCTGATGCATATTTGAAAAAAAGGATTAAACGAATTATTATGAAAAATTTGTTAATCAATAAGATACGATTAAAAGTAAACATGTTATAAACAATTATCCTTTAACACAATTGCATGAAGATAATAAATTATAAAGTTATCAGTCTTGCTGAAAAACAAGCTCTGTCTTACTATGTACACGACTATACCACTCAAACATACAAGGAACCTATCGACAATTCCTGGTACTTGGAAGATCAAATTATAAAAAGATGTTAAATTGTTAAACTCTTCTCATGAGAAACTCTGTGTTGGTCGTAGGATTTTAAGTAGTAATATATATCCTCTCCTTTGTAATCCTATGATAATAATAGCTTTTGATTTATTTAATGATTTGTTTCATATGGTAAAGGCAGAATCGGTAATTCACTTATCATAATGATACATTCTATTTTTGGCTTTGTCATTTACTGTCTCATCAGTCTGTCCTTTCTCTATTTTCTCGATAAGTATGTATGCCTAAATTTTCCATTTATATCTCATCATATGCCGACGATCTATCAATCAAGTCAATTCACGCCAATGCAAACACCCGTACCAGTCAAGCACAAGCATATAAAGCGCAACTCGAAGATTGGATAAAACTACACTAAATAATATCACAATACCACAGAAAGAAGAAATCAAAGTACTCGGTGCAACATACAAAACTTCTGTCCTTCGCAACTCACGTGAACACCATACTCTCAAAATGCAGACCCAAACTCAGGGCACTTAGAGCGCTAACTGGCACACAATTTTGTCAAAATAAATAAACCCCCACCGCTATCTACAAGCAATACATATGTTCAATAATGAATTACACCAGCTCATCCTGGGCTCCCACAATCTCCAATACACAAATAAATAAATTACAGAAAATACAAAATACTGCACTGTGAATCATTATTAGGCAGAACACAGTCAATACACATTGAACATTTACACGCAGAAACAAAGATTCTTCCTCTAAAGAAATATCTTGACATGCGAGGCACCCAATTCCTTGCCTCAGTAACAAACAAAGTTTTTTACACATATATACCCATTTTCAAGTATGCTGAATTCAGTGGTGATATTCATTTTTTATGAAAATCAATCAAACCTATCAAAAAATTGATTTATCTCAAAAAGAAACATTTTATCCAAATAATTATATAAAGTTTTTTATATATGCGTACTCATTTTCAAGTAAGCTGTGTTTACTGGTGATATTACTTTTTTATGAAAATCAGTCAAAGCTGGCAAAAAATCATTTAAATATGACAGTCCATGTCAAAATTAAAATTTTTATACATATATATCCATTTTCAAGTATGTAGAATTTAATGGTGATGGTCATTTTTATGAAATCAATTAACCTGTTAAAAAAATCGATTAAACCAATTAAAACCAATTAAATTAAAATAACTTCTACTTGTATGTAATTTTGCTATTCATTCTATGATGATCGTTTCTTGGTAGCTCTTTTTTCATTAGAAATTTATATTCTTCAATGTGTGTTCGAAAATTTTTTCATAATGATAAAATTACTTTTTTCCTCTCTCAAAGCATTTTGATTAAAGAATCTTCTGGATGATCTTAGACTTTTTTTTATCAGTATTGTGTATTTTATTATCAGGCATGAATATTTGTCAACCAATCTCATTTCAAAGGTTTTTTTCTGATGAATCATTCGTGATGTTCATTGTTCAATTGCAAAACGTTGTCCACGTTCTTCATCTAAAAAATTATTTCTTTGACGCAAAAGGAAAAAGATGGACAAATTCAATTTAAATTAAAAATATCTTGATAGTGACTAAATTCTCACATATTGGCATCTGTGCCATTTTTGATAAATCTGACCTATTCTAAATTTTCAGGTTTCCTACCCATCTTAGCTAAATGATAATCAATGATAATTACTTAATGATAATCATGTTCTAATGAACTAGGAAGTGGTGTCTAATATTGGGTGCTTCGAAAAAGAAGTTCTTCTTTTACAAATAAAAAATCTATAAATCTATAGCTTATCATCTAAGATTACAATTATAATTTAGATTATAATTAATAAAGATCTTCCATTTAGTAAAGATACATATTTTTTAAAATTATTTCTTTTGATCACACGTTCTCTTTTCAATTAGTTTTCAGGTTGCTTCCTTCTCTAATACTAATCTTCAAAAGATTTGTTAGTACGTTTTGTTTTTTTAAATAAATATTTCTTACTCAAGATGATTGAAGAAAGTATTATAAGCCAAAATATACAAAAAAAATTAAATTTTTACTATATAATTAATAAATAACGATTTTTTGAATTTTTTTATCACTAATTCAATTTCCACTTCCAGATATTTTTTAACCGTATTAGCCAAAATGGAGTATAGAAATAAAATAAGCATTGTCGATTTGGTATAAAAAAAGATATTATATTTGAAAGAGATATTTTATTTTTTTTGAAAATATTTTTGAAGACAGTATCTAGAAGTAAACTACAAATCTGTTTGAAGCTTTCAGATATTTTAAAACCATAAATGCCAAAGTTGAGTCCAAAAATGAAACCGGCATCTTCCATTTGGTATAAAAACAGATATTTTATTAAAATTTCAAAAATATTTCTGTAGACATTAACGAACATTTGATTGACACTTTCAGACATTTTAAAATCTCTAAATGTGAAAACTGATTTCAAAAATAAAACTAGCATTGTTGATTTGGTATAAAAACATATATTTCATGTAAAACTAGAGAGAATATTTTTTGAGATAGTTTTTAGAAGTAAACCGCAAATTTGATTGACACTGTGAGATATTTTAAGACCTCTAAATGTGAAAACTGAATCCAGAAAAGAGACCAGCAAATTTCATATCTTCTAGCTTTTTCAAAACATCTCGTGGGGCAAAAAGCATCGTTTTTCCCACTTTTTTGTTTAGGTAAAATGATCTCTTTTAAATTTCTTTTTTTTCTTTTTAGCATATTCAGATGAAAAATTCAACATTTTTTGGTAAATTTTGTTATTAGCTATTGTAGGTATGTTTGCTTTTTGATAGTGCCTTTTTATTTCTTCAACAACCATTTTTGAACTAATCACACTAATCTTTGATCGTTTAGAAGAATTTTCATTTCTCAACTTATTCATATTACTTTAAAACAGATGACTTTCACATGCTTCGCCAATGTAGGTTTCATCGCATAGTTCACCGTTGATTTGGCAAATAAGATTTTTCTTTGCGCAGTTGTGGTTTTCGATGAAGGGCCAGTTTTGTTGGAAAGAAAGCCTTATCAATTGTTCATAAATACCAACATAATATTTATGTTGAGAAAAGGCTATTATATCTTTATATTAACCCCACATTACCTTCTTCAAATAGTGCTAACGCCACAAAGGCACACCTAAAGGTCTTCAAGTTCATCTTAACAACAACAACCTCTCACATCCGCAATTAAAGCCTCCAAGAGAAATTTAATATGATCATCGTGAATAAATCCTTGAAAAACTGTTTCCATTCCCTGCAGAAACAAAAGCAACAGCATGTTAAACTTCCAAACACTCTTCAAACTTCCAACAATTCTCAAAAAGATGAACTTCTTGATCACCTTCATTTTTAAATATCGTTCCTCCCTCAAAAATAAGAAAAATAAAAAACAAAATGACGACACAATCCTCAACAAAAGCCCCAAGTTTGCTCTCAACATTCATAATAACAACACTAAATTAAATTGCCCATTTCTTCATCGTTTGCAACGAAACACAAGATTTATGGAAAAATCTTTTTTCTAACCTTCCCAGTTCTTACTCGAACATTTTGAGACCAAACACATCAAGTCGTATAAATACCTTTCATCAAACAAATAAATTCCCAACATTAACTCCACACATAGAAGTCGCATTCTCCCGAATTGGGAGCTACATATCTTCAATCCCTAACAAGAGCCTTTCACCTGATCTAAACATCCCCAAACAAAAATTAGAAGATATCCTCTCCTTAAAAAAGAAAGAACACCTAACATTTCGCAGATCTGATAACGGTGGAGAAATGGTTGTCCTTGACACCCTATCCTACAACACCCAAATCAATAACTATCTATCCGACGCAGAAGTTTTCAAACCAATATTGAAAACACAGAGTTTCACCAACTCTGTCATTAAGCAAGCTAACAAACTAACCAGAAAACTACACGCTAAACACAACCTTTTCACCATAGTGATGAATGATTTATTAGTCACCAATACACCCCCTGCCTCAATATATGGACTTCCTAAAACCCATTAAGATACTAAACAAAAACATTTAAGTAAGATTATATCAGCGATTGACACACCAACAGAAACACTCTTACATTTGGCTATTGAACAAAATTTTATCAAATCTTTGCAAGCTCCTACCCTGCTCTTTAAGGAACACAAAAGTTTTCCTTTCGAAAAAATCATTCGGAAACGTATTCTCCTAACCCCCTACCAGTTAGTTTGGATCTAATTGATTTGCACAACGCAATTCTACTTGAAACTTTAAGCACCCTTGTTATCAATAGAATTAAAAATAACCTAGACAAAGTTGACATTGCACCTTTCGACCTTGGACTCATTAAAGAATTTTCTTGACTTCACCCTTCATAATAACATCGTTCTCCATGATGATGACCACTTATACTTACAGATTAAAGGCCTCCCTATGGATGGCAAATTCTCATGGATATCTATTTAACGATTAATTCAAATCGTTTCATCACACACCCACTTCATGCTAAACCAACCAAGAAGCCTCTTAAAGACTATTAACTACTTCTCTGCACATCCCATGACAATCAAAAAATCAAACTTTTTAGGACATCTACATAGGGTAGCAATGCTCACCAAAGATATTGGAACCATAATCAAACTCTATCCAAACAACAATTATCCTATAAACCTCCTACGTCATTGGTTAAATTAATTCACTCTTAACTCAAATACCGAACCTGAACATTACATAAAATACCTCTTCCCTGAAATCCACCAATACCAGCAACTCAACACTTCTAGGCGAAAAAGTGAAAAGCTAATTAAGATTAACAAACTTCCTATTTCACTCAGGATAAGAATTCTTTCCAACAAAGCTCGCCCTTTACCAGCGCATCCTCACTCCAATTTTTGGAACTTCCAAAAAAAATCACAACTACGAAAAGAACATTCTTATTTACCAAAATGATGAAAGATAGAAAGGCGGCTTCATATGGAAATATCGATATTCAAAGTTTTTTAATAAACGAAAAAAATGCATGTCTTGAAAATAAAATGGAAATAATAACTGAAGGAATCGATGGAAAAAGTTCGAAAGAAGTTATGATGAAGAAAGTTATGAAAATACACAAGTTGTGTACAAAAGATCTCATAAAAAGATGTTGCAAAATTGGAACTAATATATGTTTACACCATGATATATTAAAAAAATGGAAGAATAGTTTCAACGTTTCGCCCACACCTATTTTTTAATATTTTCAAAATGTATTATAAAAGAATTTTTGTCCAATGAACACACCACCATTATTTTATTACTCGCCATTACACTTTCACTCTCAGCTCCGAATCCAACCATAAGTGCGCATAAATGCAGAGATTTTATCAAGCATCACTACCTTTTTGCTTAACAAGATAACAAAATCATTGATATGTGAGACTGATAATTCATGTCCACTGTTGGCTTTACGGAGGACCTACCAGAGATTTGCAAAATACGTTTTCTCACCGACCAGAAAAAAATATTTTTTTAGTTTATCCGAAATGAACCCAAATAAAATTAAAATTTTTAACCCCTGCCCGAGCTGTTAATTCAGATTTTCAGTGGCCGAATTAACAGATCTAAATTTTGTAGTTCTCTGGAACATGGATAAATTACGTAATGCCAAATTGTTGAAATTTCAACTCCCCTTTGTAACGAACATGTAACACATCCAAGACCCTCTACCACTTCAACAAACTTTTGTATCACCTCGATCGCTTCCCAGTTCTCTCTCAATTTGCGATTTTTATGCTTAAAATGGAAATCTTCAAAGAATAAATATTCAATTGATTAGTGAGTAAAAATATGCGGCATTGTCTCACGTGTCCAGCTTTTTGAGGTTTCGGAAGATTATAATTTATTTAAATTCCTATGAAGTAGGATATAAGATGTCTCTTTTAGTTGTACATAACAGAAAAACTACCTGTGTCGAAAGAATCCCCTTGCTTGATGCCTCCAAGATTATTACTGTTATGCGTACCTTGTGTCGGTGGTTGGAGTCTAGCAGATATTTGAAGGGTGATTTCTCGGGCTCTTCAAACGCCAAGAGTGCAAGCGTTTTTTCCAGCTCCCGCAGACAGTTAGAATTTTCTTCTCCATGCTCGCACAAATTGGATTGGGCGTAGGAGAGCGCCTCGTCAATGCGTTTGCCACGAATCAGCTCAATCAAGTGCTGTTGCTGGAAAGGAGAAAGCGTTTGGATAAAGAAAAGGAGAAAGAGTTTACAAACTTGGAGTTGGAAGTGGAGGGGCTTGTTCTCGTCAAAGAGCTCGGGCTCCAGCTCCACACTCTCCGCTATCGCCTTCTCGATGTTTCCGCTCTCCACCTCGCCCTTGATCTTGAGGCGCGCGTACAGAGACGCGGCATCAAAGGAGCCCTCGTCGTCTTCTTTCACGCACGCTTCTTGCCTGAACACGTCAGCCGCTTCCTTGTATCCTTCTAAATCAAACCAACTCGCTACAGTAAGGAAGAAATGCTGGCTTACAGACCCCCGCTCTACGCCAAGGCTTCCTATCATACATGACTCAAATACGATGAGTTAAAAGCACTGCTTGCTTAATTTGTCATGTCCTCCAGTGATCACTGTATCAATTCTGACTATCTCTTACATAGCTTAAATGGAACTGTTATTATTGATTATAAAACTATCGAGTATAAAACTTTAGAAAGTTTATAAAATTAATTTTTTAGATGGCGTTAATTATTTATGCCAACCTACTTTGAAGATTGACATGTTCGAGAAGAAGGAAATGTCATTTCTGTGTTAGTTTGAATCATTATTACTTACAAACTTTTTTATTGCATCAAATAAATAAAATTAATTTTATAAGGACATTTGCGTGACCACGTCTAAGTAATTTTCTTCATCTCTATGCATACGCTGTGAAACACTATATGAATATAAGAATTGATTTCACATGTGAACGAGGATTACTGTAATCGCCATCTCTTTTCGTAAATCAGATATACATATATGATATCATATATGTATTATCAATACAGTTTCTATAAGGTTTTATATCTCCATCACAGTATAAGAAGTTTTTACCTTGTCTTTTCTTTTCCTTGCTATGGATTCAAGGAGTAGTGATTCTGATAGTGATTGTAGCCGTGTTGGATCGGATGTTTGCTCATAGGGTGATTATGAAATAACTAGTACCACTTGTAATAAAAGTGTAGATGATATCGGACAGAATATCTCCTAGCACCTGATGTAATGCATTATTCTTGGAAACCAAATAGACAGACAGAGAGACTCGTGGAAGAGGAGTTGCTACAAATATGCATAACTTTGCTGATTCTATGCCTGGCCCACAAGGTGATGGAAAAAGATCAACGGACTCATTCACTATTTTTAGCCTTTTTTCACTCAAAGTTTGATCAGACACATATATGAATGTAAGAAAGCGAAACTTCACGAAAACTACATGTAAAATGTAAACTCTAATAATTTCTTTTTTTTCGTGTGTTAGAATATTTTTTTCAAGGTTTGCGCTATTGCTATGGGAAATTTTTGATCTCCTTGCATAATTTGAATGTCTTTTCATATCCAGGACAATCAACAAATGACAAAGTACGGTAAACTTTTTTTGAAGGCTGCTATCAGCAGAGATATCTTTGTCCTGATAAATATTTTTATAAGATTCGATTTCAAAAGAGATAGAAATCCAACCGATAAGTTGAGTTCAATTAGACGTATACACGATGAGTTTGTTCAAAATTGTCGCAGATCAGCAATTAGTGAATTATTATAGAGGAAGATCACATATAAAAGTGTATGATCCATCAAAACCAAAACCGTATGGAATGAAAGTTTATCATTGCAATGGAACATTTGAAAAATTTGAACCTTGAGGAATGTGAGAGCAGATTTTTGTATACCGACTATATATATACAGTATATATACCAAAAAACATGCTAGGAAAAACTTTAAGCCTGCTTATGTCATGTCTAATTAGCATATTTCTGAAATAAACACTACAGGAGATAGAAATTAACCACAAACTATCATCGATTACAATAAGTATAAATCAGGTGTAGATACACTGGTTAGAAGTTTTACTTGTTATAGGGCATCAAGGCATATGGTAATTTTTACTAATTTTCTTGATGTTGACGCTAGCAATAGCTGAGTTATAGTGAACGCCAATATGCCAAATTTATATCCGAGTGTTTCAAAATGCGGTATGAAGTATTTTTTTAGAAATTTGGCTTTATCACTCACAGAAAAGTCCATGCAACTTAGATGTGATAAAACGTCAACCCGTATAATTACAAGGAACCTTTTGGCATTTTATGGGTTTAATAGAAGGCATAAAGCCGTAGCAACATTAAGTCCTCATAGATAGTGCTTTTTTTCGAATTGCCATCCCAAAAAAATGGCAAAAATGCAAAAGTCACACTTTTCTTCTACGTGCTTAATGTTCAAATATTTATTTTCATGTTTCCCATACTGTATGTTTGTTAAAAAAATTTATTGTTAATAATAAGAATGGAAAAATTTGTTATATTGAAATGTTATTTTAAAGTGGGGCGGGGGGGGAGTCAAAATTTCTCAATTTATAGAAAAAATAGAAATAATGCGAAATGAAGTAAACATATCTAACTTTTTCTTTATCTAATATTCTAATAGTAGATTTAAAAAGGTAAGATTTTAAGTTATTTTTAACATATGCCTTGTCTTATAAAACGACTCAAGATTGAGTCTAGTTAAAATAGAGGCTTATCTGATACAAAAAATATATCCATTTCTCTTACTTTTGTATTACAATATGTATATTCTAAATACTTTTATTGACAGATTGTTATGAACGTAATAATATAGAGTAGAGTCTCTGTAATAAGACCACCCTTGGGACTTGTATTTTATGGTCCTATATGCGGGATGGTCTGAATATTTTGCGGGATGGCTTTAATATAAAAACAAACAATTGCAATTTTAATTGAGGCGAAAAAACAATAAATTAAAAAATATGAACGATAGACTTAAATAAGAACTAAAAATATTAGGGATGATGTTTCACTGACAGATAGCTTCAGTATGTGTTTGAAAAGATGTTATTGTACTAAGATGCTTACTTAGAAAAATTGAGGAAATGAATGCATTGTTGTCAATGTGTTAATACAATAATCTTATTTATTGTATAAGATAATACACACAATACAGATAGCCTACTTTCACTACAATTTCTATGGTCGTAATAACGGGCATGTTTTCTATATGAAATGCTCCTATATATTTAAGTGCATGATTGTAATGGTGGATTAGCGAGATGGTCTCAGGCAGGGATGGACCGAGAGGGGGGATGCATACCCCCCCCCCCCCACCAGCAATCTATTCAAGAAAAATTAAGGTTGCTGTTAAATGTAGCTTACATATGAAAAGTTTTAGTTTATAACAACTTTAAACATTAAAAACTTTTTCATTTTTTTTTTTCGCTTTTTATTCAAAAATATTGTTTTTGATCATTACTAAACAATATCATTCAAATAATATTTAAACTTTTTTCAGACAAAAGACGTATTTTAGTTAGAAAATTACTTAGATTTCCTACATCTGTATTAAAAGTATTCGAATATCTTTTCAAACTAAAATATCCTTGTTTATTTCGTTATGCCTACTTAACACTAAAACACAATCCCTTTTTTACTAGTAAATCTAACATTTAGATTTTTAGACAAATATAGGGAGCTTAGGGAAATAAAAATAAAAAAAGTGTATTCTAAGTAATATATTTTGTCTCTTTTCTTTAGAAATAATAGAAAGTGCACACTAAAATTTTAGTTGGTAAGAGAGTAGAAAAAGCAAGTAAATTCACTCAATTATAACAACAACAACAACAATTTGTATTTTTGAATCATAATATTTTCTTTTATTTAAAATGGCAGATTTAAAAATCTAATCAGTTCAAAGGAAACTTATTTTAAAGTAAATAATTTTCTTGTAGTAAACTATTTTTTTCATAAAAATTAACGTTTTTATTAAATGAGAGTTTATACTTTTTTTTAACATATGTCACAAAAAAGATATTGTTTAAATCTAATTTTAAAATTGTATTTGTTAATAATTTTTTTTTGTGTTTTAGAATTTATTTTCAATGATTGAAAACAAAAGTTCTAAGAGAAAAAAACTCATCAGTGATTTTTTTTATAACTCTAGTTCGAATAATGTGTCAACTGAAAACAATTATTCTTTTCCACAAACATCAAAAAAAGAACATGAGTTGATTAAAAAGCCAGAAACAAGTTTAACAAATAATGTAACAAGTATTATATCATTGGATCTTTCTAAGAAAAATGACATTGGTGTTGTTTTTTCAGAAGGTATTAGAAGCAGTTTACTATGCAGTCAGTTGACAGACTTTGATAAAAAAGAACTCCTAACCAATCATTGGTTTCCTGATGACAAATTTAAATTCCCCTTTACATTAAAAGGAAAAAAAATCCACAAAAAGTTTTTCTTGGAAAGCAGCATATATCGGGAGATATTTATTATCCATTTAAATATTCGAAAATACTGTCAGGGCTTGTTTGTGTTGCTTGTGTTTTGTTTTCACATGAATTTGCAACGAACAATCGCAAAAAGGAAACCCAACTTGGACAGCTTGTCATTAAAGCATTGCAAAAGTATAATCACTTGACAGGAAAAGACGGCTATCTAACAGAACATTTGTCTAAAGATTATCATAAAGGATGCATGACATTTTCTGATTGTTTTTTACATTCTTACGAAAACAATATATTGACTTCATTAAACAGTAATCATAAAAGTCAAGTACAAGATAATAGAGAGCGTCTGGTTCCTATAATTAAAACGATTATTCTTTGCGGAAGATTAGGAATTGGTTACCGTAGAAACTCCAAAAATCCAAACGTTGAAGATGATTTTTCAGTTTTGAAGAGTGATGGCAATTTCAATGCCCTCTTGAATTTTAGAGTTGATTCCGGGGATAAAACTCTGGAAATGCATTTGAAAACCGCTGGAAAGAATGCAACCTATATTTCTAAGACTGTGCAAAATGTAACTAATTACAGTTTGTGGGAATTTGATATCAGAAAAATTATTCAGGATGTCAAACAAGTAAAATATTTTTCTGTTATTGCAGATGAGACTACTGATTCTTCTCATAGCGAACAACTCGCTATTTGTGTTCGGTATGTAATAAAAATTGAAGGTAAGCATGAAATTAGAGAAGATTTTTTAAGCTTTCAAGAAGTGGATAATTTGATAGGTCAGGGTTTAGGAGAAAAGATTATTGACACTCTAAAAAAGTGTGACCTCGATCTCAAGTATTTAGTAGGTCAAAGTTATGACGGCGCTTATTCTATGGCTGGACATATAAATGGAGTTCAAGCCTATATTCGTAAACATTCTCCAAATGCTGTGTATGTTCATTGTAGCAGTCACTGCCTAAATCTTGTTTTGAACGTTTCTTCCTCTCTTTATGAAATCAGAAATATGTTTTCTGTTGTTGAAAATGTAATTTCGTTTATAAATGATTATGTGAAGCGTAGATCTCTTATGAAAGTTTATTTGAATGAGGCTGGAAGTCAGAACATTAAACTTAAACCATTTTGTCAAACAAGATTTATTGAAAGACATGATTCAATTACTCAACAATTGTTGATACTTTAGAAGAAATCATAAGATCAGCAGACAGAAAATCAGCTGATATAGCAAATTCTTTATTTAAATCGTTAATGAATCCTGTATTTATTGTTTCTTTGGCCTGTGTCAAAAAAGTTATGAGTTTAACCCACTATCTTTCAAAAGCTCTCCAAACAGTTAATACAGATTTGATAAGTTGTTTTGAAAACATTAATTTCGTTAGAAACACCTTAATTCAATGGAGGTCTTCTTCAGACGAATGGACTAATGAAAACTATGGAACTTTCATGGTTGCTGAAAAAATGGCTGAAGCGGTTCAAGCTCAAATTACTATGCCAAGAATTGCTTCTCGTCAAATGAATCGTAGCAATGTTCCAGCTGAATCAGTAGGGGATTATTTTAAACGATCAATATGGTATCCGTATTTGGATGCTATTATCCAAGTGTTTGACCAAAAATTTACGTCGCATAGCATTCTCATCAGCAAAATGGCCATACTTATACCTTCAGAAGTTTTAAATTATGAATGGAAGGATATATGCGAATCAATAAAATTTTATGACCCTATTCTCCGTGTTACCGATGCTGATGATGTAAGAATTCAGTTCTTAGAATGGAAAAACTTCTGCAAAAAACCGGAAAACAAACCCAAAAGACCTCTGGAAGCTCTAGATATAATACCAGAGCGGCTAAAATATATTAAAAAGCTTTTGACAATTTTCTGCACTGTTCCTATCACTACATGTTCAGCAGAAAGAGCTTTTAGTTCTTTAAGAATTTTAAAGAACTATTTACGTAATCGTATGAGCGACGAGAGACTAACAGGACTTGCTCTCATGTACCTCCACCCTAAAATAGAAATCAAAATTGATGAAGTCATTGATCGATTTTCAAAGCAAAAAGAAAGAAGAAAAGACTTTGTAATATAATTTTAATCATTTATTTTACATACGTTTTCAAATTTATTCCCTAATAAAATGTGTAAAATATTTTGATAATATTAGTATACCCCCCCCCCCCCCCACAAAAGATTTCTAGATCCCCCACTGGTCTAAGGAGAGAGTTTTCATTGTTAAAAGGTGTATACAGTTGAAAATGGTTTTCAAAATACATGGTCGCTTAAGTGAGGTGGTCTTCTGAGTGAGGTGGTCTTTAAGCACCTCACAAGAAAAATTTGTTATAGTTTTCCTTGAACAAAAAATAATTTTTTTCTATCAGTTTGCTTCAATTTTTTGATTGTTTTTGTAAATAATCAAGTTTTTAGAATGAAAACACAAAAAACAAAAAGAAATGAACATAGTCTCAAAGATAAAGTTTCCTTGATAAATACGTCCGAAGGTAGAAGTCAACGTTATTTGGCAGAGAAGTTTATTATTAGTAAAACACAAGTTCAATCAATTTTGAAAAGAAAAGAAGAGTACCTAAGGGCTTTTACAACAAATTTTTCCGCTAGCAAAAGACGAGTTCATAACTCATCTCAATTTGAAGATGTAGATCTTGCTGTTTGGGATTGGTTTCAGAAAGCTCGTAGTATGAACATTACAATTTCAGGACCTATGATACAAGAACAAGCATTATTGTTTGCTTCACAACTAAAAAGAACCGACTTCAAAGCTTCATGCGGATGGTTAAGTAGATTTAAAAATCGCCATGGAATTTCTTTTGGAGCAATTTGTGGTGAAAAAGGTTGTGTTGACGATAATATTGTATCTGAATGGAAATTAAAAGTTAATAAACTCATCAAAGGTTACAATGAATGTGATATTTTTAATATGGATGAAACAGGTTTGATGTTTCGATGCCTTCCTGATAAAACTTTACGTATACGTGGAGAACTTTGTACCGGTGAAAAAAAATCTAAAGAACGCTTAACAGTTTCAGTTTGTGTTAATCAAAGAGGTGAGTTTGAAAAAACTTTAATAATTGGACATGCACAAAGACCGCGATGTTTTAAAAATTTAGATTTTAAAAAGTTACCATTTACATGGTACGCCAATAAAAAAGCCTGGATGACATCACACGTTTACTAGAATGGGAAAATAAAATCGAAAAGTTATTCTTTTTTTAGACAACGAGTCCTTCACACATAAAAGATAAAAAATATACAAATGTTAAACTTTTGCCTGCGAAAACAACTGCTGTTTTGCAAGCACTAGAGATGAAGGCATCTTCCAGTTTATCAAGACTACATATAGAAAACAACTACTCAGACTTGTTCTTTCAAAATTTGACTCTGGTTTGAATGTATCCACTATAAGTAAGTCAGTTACTACACTTCAAGCATGTGACTGGGTAGTTGAGGCAATATCAAGATGCAAATCAGATTCAGTTACTAGATGTTTTGCTAAATGTGTATTTCAATCTTCAATTCAAAGAAGACACATCTCTTGCTCAATTAATTGATGAAACGGCAAAAAAATTTGAAGTTGAAGAAGTGATGACGGCGGAAAATCATCAAGTAATTGATGAAAAGCTACTAACATCTGAAAATCTCTCAGAAGCGTGGAAATCAAGAATTGTGGGTACTCTAATTGAGGATGTGAACGAAGAAATCACAGAAGATAATGAAGTGATAGAATCAAAAGAGAAGCATTAGAATTTAGAGAACGCATAAAAAACTATTGCCTAGACAAAAGTTTAACTGATGTTTGGTTGGAATTTGCAAAGGCTCAAACACTTCTACAAGAAAAGATATTTTACTTAGAGCATAAAACAAAACAAACCAAGATTGATTTATATTTCCCAAAAAGTAAAATATTTGCAGTAAGATTAAGTTTTTACTCTTATTCAATTTTTATTTTAAAAGTTAAAATAAATTTTTTTAATCCAAAATTTTTCAATATTCAGACCATCCCGCAAATAGGACCATAAAATACAAGTCTCAAGGATGGTCTTATTACAGGGACTCTACTGTATATATAAAGAAAACACTTGATTAAAATTTGTATATATGCAGTCGACATCTGTTGGAATTAGAAGCTTTTACTGTATTCAGAAAATTATTTGATTATCTATATTATATACTAGAGATGTATCGGATATGAAATTTTTTGTGTCCACGGATGTTATAATTAACTTTTTTAGAGGATGCGGATAGCATAATTGTTATTCTAACTAAATAATAGATAATAATAATAATAAATCGGTTGTACGGCTACTTTCCCAGCAAGCTAGGGTCTAGCCGGTGTTGCAACTATGAAAACACATATAAAAAGACTATTTGTCTACCCTTAGATTTGCCTATGGTTTGCTGTTTGTACGCTATATTAATTAACTCTTCAGCTGGTCTTCTGTTTGCATGTCCAAAACACCTCAATTTTGCCTCTATAATAGTTTATTCATTTTATTTACATTACATAAACTTATTAATTCATTGCTTAATTTGTCTTTTCAATTAGATTTACAAATAACTCTTAACATTCTCATCTCAGTTGTGTTTGGCCTATTTTTCTCAACTTCTTTTAACACCCAACTTTGACTACTATATACAAACTAAATCTAATGCAACTTTTATAAAGACAACCCGTATTATCACATAGATTTAAATTTCTTTAAAGCTAGTTTTATTCTGTGTTCTACTGAGTTATTACCACTATCTATCTGATCTATAACCTCTCCCAAGTAACAAAATTGATTAACCTTTTCTAGTTCTATATCTTTTATTACTAACTTTTCTTTACTAATTTCAACTTTTTTGATGTTAAAAGGATGAAATTCTCTATCCCATGATGTGGATATCCGATACATCTCTATTATATACTCTTGTGTGTAATCTAAGTATTCAGCTTATAAGGCAATGCACGTTTTTTAAGAATTATTTTGGATGATGCAGTTATTACATTCATTTTTAAAATAAAAAAATAAATACAAACCTGAGCAATATTCAATTAAATATGACTATACTTGATAAAGAATCAAAGTTTACATACACCGCACATGCAAAGAAGAGTCCTACACCACAGCAATAAAACTTAAAATTAATTTCCGCTTCAACAAACATACCCGCAATCAGACCATGCTCTCTCCATTCTCACCGCCTCAGACAAATTTTATAAATTTGATTTAAACTTCTAATTCTATCCTACACAGCATATAAACTCTCTTTTATCCGCCATCCATTATATTTTATATCTTAAAGCAAGGCTGGAGAGTGGTGGCGAAAATATCCGACTCCAGGTACTCAACACCAACTCTTAGCTTCAGACTTTGAGTAAAAAAGGCGACACTCCATAGGCTCAGAATAAATAAATTTTTCTTTAATTTAATTAGATATCGACTCCGACTCCCAAAACCTTGTCTATAAGACACTCCCACTCTCTGATATGTAATTCTTCTAGTTTCACATTTTGCAATCAATATTTTCAACTAGCCACAACTTATTAAAATCCTGGTGAAGAACAAGTTTTCGAAATATTGATCAACTATTTAATTTTTTTTTAATTAAATCGAGACTTAGATTTAGTCTCACTTAAAAAAAATAAGGATAAAAAATCAATAACCTTTACTTTCAAATATAAGTTTAACTTTTTGATTTAATATCACAATTAAAACAACCCTATGTTAAGATTATAAATTTGTAAAATATTAAAATCAATTTTGAATTTTTTAAAGAAAAACACAATAAAATTTAAACGATAAAAGATTAGAATTTGATGATTAATAAAAAAAAATTATAAAAATACCTTTTACCAAATAATCCATTATAATTTCATTCATTTGGGATCTTTTAAGTTTTAAGGAATTAATAATCTGAGAAACTTCATGTTCTTCTAACAAATTTGAAATATCTGTATTTTTAGAATTCAGATTAAAATTTTTTTTAGAAAATGTCATCAAAATTTGTAAATAATTGAAGCTTAAAAAAATAAATTCAGTAAAATTTGTTTTTAATCGCTTTATGTTTCATTTTAATTATTGTAAATTTGAGAAAATAAAATTTAAAAATTTAAAAAAGAACACTTAAAATATGTTTAAGAAAATTATTGATGGTCAGGCTAAAACCTGCTGCAAAAAAGTTCTAGCCTGACACATTTTTGAAATTATAATATAAAAAGAATAATTTTATAAAGAATTTATCTTGAAGTTTGCATTAAATATTATGTTTTGGCATGAATTAATCATTCCCAAACATCTATCCAGTTATGAAAGAATGTTCTTCTTTTTGTAGCAAAATCATCAACTATTTAAAATAGCATTTTGATGAGCCTTATTATGTCATTCTAAGCACGTCCCAGACATCTTTGTTTAGTGTTTGTAATGCGTCATTTAATCTTTCTTTTTTTTGTTTCGGAATGACAATTTCTTTCTTCCTTAAATCCAGAATCAATTCTTTGAAAAACATAAAAAGGGATAAATAGAAAAGAGATGAAAAATATATTGATGGACCACTTTTACCTAGTGCATTTAGTAACTTTTTCAGAGAAAAAAATAAGAGTTTATTCAATGAAATGAATATATGGATAAGATACAAGAATCATTGAATTCTTCATTTGCCTTTAGAGAAATATCTTCAAATAATGTACTTATCAATATTAATTCACTTAATAATAGGGAATACAAAGATTAGATATACACCTAAGTTGATTAAGTTCTTTGCTCCTGTTATACCTTCTCCTTTAAAAAATTATTTTAATAAATGTTTACTAGAAGGCAAGATTTTAGGAATCTTATTTGAATTAAAAATTTCCATTTAGTTTTTTAAGTGAAGTTATTCGTTCTTTGAACCTGAATTCTCACTGTATTGTTGTTTTTTTTTAGATTTTATGAGTGCGTTTGATAATATTTCTATATCTCTACTCTGCGAAAAACTTGTTTTTGACATATAGAAAGTCCTATGTTTCAATATAGAGAAACCCTCTATTGAGGAAAATATTAATCTATGTTTTCTCAATTTCTCATGGATCTATTCTAGGACCTCTATTGATTATAATTTATCTAAATGTTATTTTGGGTTTGATTGAAAACGAGAACGTATTAGCCTGCCTATATGCCGATGTTAGGAATTATCAAATTATCAACAAAAAAAGAAGATTTATCCTGCAAATACCTAATTTTAGGTCTATTTTTGTGAAATAAATTCCTTCTTTTTCTATATGCCGAATATAAATTTCTTTTCAGATTGACTTATATGACTGATTATGTAATAGAAAGTTATTTATCTAGTATTATAAATTGAATGAAGTACAATAATCTTCATATTAATCATGTGAAGACCCAAGATTAATATTTTTTTCAAATTCTTGCAATAAGAAAGATATGCATAAACTTGACGTATGTGATACAAAAATAGAATTTTTAAACTATTTTAATTTTTTGTGTATAATTTTAGATTTAAACTTTCATGGGACCCTCATATTTCGTACATTATAAAGAAGTTAAGTGTCACTCAATTTTTCGTAACATTAATTTCCTACCTGTTAAAACGAAAATTTTAATGTATAAGTCCCTTGTTGAAAATTCTTTGTCTTTCTCTTTAATAAATTGGGGGCATCCTTACTTATACAGTATCTCTATTTCTTAAGAAAAAAATTGTGAAATTAATTTTTTACATGAAATTTAATGGTAACACTAATGAAAAATGTTATAATGAATTGCTTGAAAGTTAAAGATTTATATAGATTGAAATTACTTAATTTTGCATTTAATCAGGTTTCATTAACCCATTTAAGGTCAAGCAAAGCAGACGATATCTAAAAAAACGCAGACGATTTATATTCAAAGTCATTGAAAAAAGCAGACGAAGATGAAATTACTTATGTTCCAAAATAGGAACATTGTCTGTAAATGAATATACATGAATGTTAATATCATATATATTGATTATTTTAAATCTGTTTTGTTAACTTTGTAGATTTAAATCTTTTATTTTTTTTTATATTTATCTAATTAATTTTGTTTATAATTTTATATTTGAATGCTCTTTTTTTTATCAATTTTTCTCTGATCGCTTTTGATGAAAATCTACTGCTCATATCACTTTATCTTATCTATACAGCACTCACCTCATTTCCACAACAAAAAAATAAAAAGCCTACTCAAGATAAAAAAAAAATTTTTCCCACCAGTCAGCGCCCGATTAAAAAACGAAAAAAGACATTTTACTTCTGCTCATCTCTTCTTTTCAACTCCTTATCCAGATATTTAAGAAATATCTCATCCTACTCCAAATTTAAACACGACCTTTTTATCCATCTACTCAATGTACCCACACACTAAATCACTGTTCATAAGCATCAGTTCTATTCTTTTTATCATATATTACTATTATTTTGAACATATAAATATACTTACTCTTTTCTCATTTTCCTTTCGTTATATTTACTTAAGTGATTCTCTCACTACAAACTATTGTTTGATCCCAATAAAATTGATTTGATGGGTTAATATAGAAATGGGAAATTTATTTGTTTTTTATATTAATAACTATAATCTGAGAAATCCTCTCAAATTGAATGTTAAAATTGCCAATAGTAAAAAATTAAATCAAGGAATCTCGTATAAAATCCATCTATGTTGGAATAGATTTGTAAGAAAAATTTTACAGATCTAGAAAATATTGAACAAAATAAAAGATATTATATATGGTGAAAGCTGTTATTCTTGCAATATTGCTAATTGTTATGTCTGTTCTTTGTAATCTTAATTCTGTATATATTGTTTTTTATATTCATTTTTATATATTGTTTGATTTATACTTTCATTCATAACTTTGAATTGTATTCACTGGCGGATTTAAAGGTGGGCGAACCGGCGTACGCCCTCCCCCCCCTTCCCTAAAATTCCATCGCCAATTGTTTGAAAATTTTTCTTGATCTAATTCATTTCGTAGAACTCAAATATTATGATGATTTCTGCAACTCGTTTTTAGATTCTATCTTTCTCTAAAATGAAAAGCCCTAAAAAGTTTTTTATTTTTCAATCGTAGTTAATTGTGACACTTATTACTTTTATATTATCCTATTTTTTTGTAAATTTATTATTTAAACATCTCAAGTTTTTCCACATCAATTCACTTAGCAGTTCAATGAATGAGGATCGTTTTAATGCTCTCATTCTTATTTTTGTTCAAAGAGATATTGGATTGGATATTGACACCATTATTGATATGTATGCTAATAAGTGTCCTAGACGGATTAGACTCCTTCTCTTAGTTCTTAAGTTACGTTCTTATAATAAACTTATAATTTTTAGATATATTATTATGAGTAAAAAGT
The DNA here is from genome assembly GCA_030549495.1 of Nectonema munidae. Lineage (NCBI taxonomy): Eukaryota > Metazoa > Nematomorpha > Nectonematoida > Nectonematidae > Nectonema > Nectonema munidae. Next base: position 908,184 of record JAUIRK010000509.1, read on the forward strand.
CAATTTTCACTTTTTATTAAACTATTACCCAAAATAAGATAAAAATGGCTTAAAAATTTTGATAAAACCTAAATTTATATGCTTCAAATTTGTGTTCTAGTTTAGTAAAATCCTCACCCCCCCCCCCCCCCCCCCCCCCACTTCTAATGGCAATTTAGATCCGCCCCTGATTGGTTAGTAGTAGTAGTTTATTTCATTAAAAATTTTTATACATATGACTTATAGTAGTTAAAAAAGATATGTACAGAATATTAATAAGTTTCTAATGTTTCTGACCTCACAGGGAGATTATCTTCATTATCTTGAGCATCAAGAAGAATAGAAAATTAGAAAGATTTAAGATATAAATCAGGTAAAGTTTTCAGTGATTAATTAATCAAAAATAGATTTAAGTAGCAATGAAATAAAAATGGGAAAAAACAATTGTATTGTTTGGTTGGTTGGAGATATCAAAGCACTTTCAACATTAAGGCTATATGCTCGCATTATGCTTAAGATGGTTTATCACAGTTTTTATGAATTTGTTTTTAAGAGTCTGGTGCCTTGGGGATCAAACCAATTACCTTCTACTGTTAAGCTGAGAAGTGCATGAATGACCCTAACAACCATTGAGGCTCAGCAGATATGGTAGTGGAGTGTAACAATAAATATTTGTGCAGCAACATGAAGTGATGAGGAAAATAAATTCTCTAAGAAGAACTTTGGCAAAGATTTATGATCTTAATGAAAATGTGCAGTTTTTCTCCGTGTTTCTCCTACAACCAAATTTGACGTAAATACTTTATTTGATTTGATAAAATTTCTTAGTTAGGTACACCCTAACAACCATTGAGGTTCTTTGAATTGTATATAAATCTTTAATTGGTATGATGAACATCATATATTATATTTTGTTCAACTATTTTAATATTGAACAGCTTTTCCAGAAGATTAGCCTTTTCTTTTGTTTATTTGTTGTAGTACCTTAATTTCTTTCTTTCTTTTTTATAACTTTTAAGTGGCGGCAAAAAACTTTAAAAAATACTAGTAAAATACTACTATACAAGTCTTGATGCTTTAGGAAAGAGCAAAATCAATAAGGGGCTACAAGAAGCACGTTTTCTATCTAAACCACCGTCTAATGCTTTTAAGTTTTTTTTCGATCTACTATTTATTAATTTTCATACTTTACCTTTTATAAAATGGCTATATGAAAAAAATATAACATTTACTAATTTCAAAATTTGATGAAAATCAAGGCACTTTCCCTTACTTATATAGAATATTTTGAAGGTATTTTAATTACTTTTTCGCCAGTTATTATTCTTAAAAATCTATTTTATGCAAAATTTAAAAATATTATGGAGTGTCAATTTTTAAGTACAAACAATTATAAAAACTCTTCATTTAAATGTTTCGAATCAAGTGTAGAATCTGACTCTAGAACGTTTTGAGAGTCAGATTCTACACTTGATCGTCATTTCCAAAATTTCTTTAGAAAAGTTAAATTTTCAAAAAATTTTATTTTAAAATTTCAGTTTTTTTAAGTTTTTTATTTTTTATTTCTTGTTGAACATTAATTTGTCCGCACCTAATGAAAATTAAGCACTAATTCTAAAATCTAATTTTTGATGTGTTTAAAATTAAATAAAAAATAATAACTTAAGATAATTTTCTAGAGTCAAATTCTTCACTTGAATTTTTTGGAGTCATATTCTACACTTGATCCAATGTTTCACTTAATCCATTCATAAGGATACAATTTTAGATCAGTCTCCTAAATAAAGTTTTTTTGGTTACAAAAAAAGAATAATAGATGAGGCACATTTTTAAAATTATTTCTGAAAAATATTTCCTTTTTCCCTTCCGAAAAAAATTCTCAAAGCTGAGATCTTAATACCTCGTTGAATGATTTTATTGTGTCTAGACTGCTTCTAGGAAAAAATCCCTTCATGAAAAATCTTCAATAAAATATCCGTCACGAAAAAATCATACACTTGTTATTTGTATTTGTCTACATAATTATCGCTGGTCAAGTAAACACCCTAAAACATACTAAAATGTCATCTATCATTCCAAAACACTCATAAAACTTAGAAACTTCCTAAAATACTTTGAAACTATGAAGACGATGTCATAATATTTCAAAAACAATTAAATTTGGCAAATACTTTACGTACACCATATTTTAAAGTAATTTGAAATTATTTTAATAGTTTTAAAACATTTTACGAAATTTTTTAGTGTTTCAAAGAGTTTTGGAATGCTTTGAAACATTTTTCTTTGTATTGGAATACCCAACGTATCTGCTATATTTAATTTTTTTTCACATATATGGACATTGTTTTCATAGTTTTAAAGCATTTCAAAGTATTTTTAAGTTTTATCGGTGTTTTGGAATGATAGTTGATATTTTGGTTTGTTTTGGGGTGTTTAGTCTGACCCTAATAATCACGAACATTTTTCTAATGATGTGAACTTTTTGCTGTTTTGCAATATCATTAGTATATGAGATAATAAAATATTTATCTCTCCCTGTTCAACTTTGTCAAGGTTTCAGAAAGATATGCTAAATAAATTTTCTTCTCAAATGAGCTTATTCATTGCAATCTTAGAAATTTTATAATTTACTTAAATTTAAGACTGGTAAAAACTTTTTGAAAAAGATTGATAATTTTTTTTGTATTATTCTAGATATTTTAATAAATAAATAGATTAAAATATTAAGCAAAACCCATGCATTTCGAATGTAAATGGAGAGAAACTGTGCATATCCTCAACTATTTTCTCCTACATCACTATAAATATATATCGTCGTGATTTATAACGTTTTCTATATACTTTGCTTCTCTTAGATATGTAATGCTATATGATGTAAACTTTTTTTTCAAATTAACTCTATATGTTGTAAGAGTTATTTAATGAATTATTTTTTACATAGGTGACTTCTCTTCGTACATTCTTGCGTGGTTTAGCCTTTTGCCGATTTTTTTTGTCGTTTCCTACTTGACTCTCATCCTATTCAAAAGAGATCTACACACGGTACTTTTTTTAGCTGCATATCTTCTGCTCATATTTTTCTATTCGTTTTATTTCATCCCATATAAATTACTATTCTCTCAAAATTGCTATAAAATTTGAAATAAAATTTCCAAGTATATACATATGGTTTATTTCTAAGCTACTTTCTTTTTTCTATCAACACACATTGTTTTGCAAACTAAAGTTTAAACTAAAAAAAACTTTTTGCAAACTAAAGTTAAAAGTTAAATGAGGATATAAATATTTTAAACCATCTTTTAAGCTAAAGTTAAATCTGCTTGACCTTCAAAATTGACTCAAGCTTCTTTTTGATTTAAACACTAGAAAATCTAAAGAGTCTTTTTCGACGCATGTTAAACTTAATATGAATTTTTCTCACAAAAATAATACATCACACTTTTAAAATTTTGACTTATTCAGGGGGAACATCTGGGAAGGGGGGAGACCCCCTCCTCCCCACTGTGATTTTGAAGGGTGTGAAAGGCTTTCCGATTCCTTCAATTATATACTTCAATTATCTACTTCATTGATATAATAATGCAAATTTGAGCTATATTTGATCAGATGCAATAATGTAGCGAGTAATTTGAACAAGAGCCCATACATTTTTCATCGGGGCAAGTATTTTTTATCGCACATAACCATATAAGAACTCTATAATTTAAAGCTTAAAAGGTTTATCCCTATTAATTACTGAACCGGGCTTGTCAATAATGAGAGGGAGGGGGAGGGAGGAAGCTTTCCGCTTCTATTTTGCCCGTCTGAAACTCCTATATATAAATGTATACACTTTCCCTCCCTTTTTATGTATGTTTTGTCCCTCCCTTTTTATCAATTTTGCCCCTCCCCTTGATCTGTTTTGCCCCCCCCCCCGAACTTGAAGTGGGCGATGGGACTAACTTAAAATCAAGTCTTTTATTCGAGAAATCAAATATATAGCATCTTTATTAGATATTCGTTTTATTTAATGTTTTAGTTTTTTTATCAAGATTTCTTAGAATAGTTTTGCAATGTTTTTACACTTTGCTTAAAATTTTTGTTAATAAAACTTAGTACAAATAATATCATTTTCATGTCATTTTTAGCGTATAACTAATAGCTAATTTATATAAATTTAAAGTTTGTAAAATATTTCTTCCAAAAAGTATACGTTCAATTTCTATGACGGCTACATCCCTGTCGATTATGTGAAGATAGAATATGAAGTTTATATAAGATGATAATTTGTTTTTCTGTGTTACTATTCAAGCTTGATAACATTTCGTTGCTAAAAATTTAAAAATGTTATTTTAAGCAATAATGCATTTCAGGACAGAGTAATGAATCCACCTAACCAATTCATTTGAAATGAACCAGGCTAGTTGACAATTAGTGAGATGTGAGGCTGAAAAAAAGAAAGAATTTACAGATAAAAATTTTTGTTCTACTGTTGGATAAATAAAGTCTGACTGTATTTTCAATGAGTCTTCTAATACAATCCTTTCCATATGGTCTTTAGAAGAGAAAGACATGTTTAACCTTAGAACACAAAATATAAAACCCGCTCAACCAAAAATTCTGTTCCCTAAAGATTTACAAATGAGATCATTTTTAGAGTCATTGTATAAATCCTTCACTTGGTTAGAGTTTAGCGTATCTAGCGATAGACTATACAGATAAACGGTGACCATCCTTTTTGATAATTGGCAAATGGAAATAAGGAGGGATAACGACTTAATTATATCCGATGAGTAGTGATCTATCATTTATGAATGATTTTCTTCTTTTTGAGCTAGAACAGTGGTTCACAAACTTTGTTAGGATATATATGAAAATGGAGATCAGAAAGTTTTACATGCATGTCTGATTTGCTTTGCAGTAATTGCTGAATTTCTTTCCATAGGTTCGCTTCGATTCCTTTCCTTTGGAAAGCCACCTCACGTTTGAGTGTAGCAAGAGTTTTTCAAATTCGGAATCATTTTCTTTGCATGACTGAAAGCAAACAAGAGTTGAAGGCATTTGCTTTAATTAAATACGCTGTTTTAATGACTTCATTGAGAACACTTTTCAACCCATCAAGTATGGTTTTCATTATTAAGGCTTGGCGATGGATAGCACACCTGGTACCAATTACATCTGGAAATTTTTGCTAGAGCACGGTTAGTACGCACTCTAATTGGATGTTTTGGCTTAACATATGCTGTAAAAATTGTCCCTTGTCAAATATTTCTTTTGCAATGGTTCTACTACTGAGTTTCGCTAAACAAAAAATTGTCTCCCAGGTGCTTGTCATATACATATTGTACGTAAACCCAAGGCTGAGGCAAGTTTGCAGCATCATCGTTTCATCAAACTGAATTGTAAAAAAGTTGAAAATCGAATAACCACTCTGATATGTCATCAGATATCTCTCCTATTAGCCTTTTAAACTTAACGGTATTGTTTGACAGGAAGATATGCTTCAACTTTTCAAGTTCAGAACTTAGCACATTCAAAATGATATTTTTGCAGCAAGGTAACATCAACTGTTCTCCAATGTTGTGGAACTTTTTGAGGACAGATATTTTTTGAGACTTTATAGAAGGCTTTTAAATAACACTTAATCATTTTACAAAAAGATTCCTGCTATCAAATCTAGATTTGTGCAATCGTTCAGCTTGGCGTTTAAAATAGTCAATAGTTTTCTTTACTGAACTCGTGTGCTTCATTTCCAGCGTCTTCAGTTGCCGGGATTTAGAAGAGTGGATGCTAACACTTCAGAACACAAAAGAAACGTGTGCTCCTTTTCCCCACCAGACCATAATGCAGTAAAACCAAATTTCAAGTATGAATCTTCATATTTCATTTTTTAAGCCATTAAGAAAATGCACATTTACATTTATAGATTAAAAAACAAAAATGGTACTAAGTTCAAAGACTAAATTATTTATCCTTTTAAACGTGACAATGGCATAAATCGCAAATGACCCAATATCGGTGGACTATTTTGTGAAAATGATGAACTCACTTTCCTCTTTTCTATTCCCATGGAACTTCCTCACTACACCGCAGACCCGAGTTTGAAAACCTCGTAGAAGGTAGTGAGTGATGCAATCGGAATTACAAATAACGTAATTTGACTTGATAAAATTAGTAATAATGGTGGTGTGTTTATCGGACAAAAATTTTTTATAATAAATTTTGAAAATTATAAAAAAAAGTTGGCTCCCGCCAAAATTTTGAGGATGTGCGCCTCTGAATTTTGTGTATTTTATTGGGTTTCTTTTTTTCTGCATTTGCAACACAATCTCTTGATCGCTTCTCAAGTACCTAATTTGTCTTTCATAGTAAATAATTCTTTCTACATGGCTTTTATATATTTTGAATTTTTCATTTTTTTTATATAGATTTTCCTCTTTATTGGGCAAATCCTTAATGAATTACTTTGTCAAATTTTGAAATATACCTTTTGCATTGAACGCGACTTTGAAAGAGGTGAACTAATTTTATTTTTTACATTTATACACTCATGCAGGTTCTTCTTATCGAGCATGTGCTTCTAAGTCCGTTTAGTCTCTCCTTCGCCCAGTAGAGCACACAGATGGTCATTATAACCTTTTCGTGAATCGGCTGGAAATAGCGTTCTTGATTTCTCCCTTTCATGCGATTTTTGATGCCTCTCAGATGTCAGTTATGCCAGCAGTAAGGTGATATAATATTTTGGAAACTTTAGTAATCTAAGCTTAAAGTTAATCCATCACAACATACGGAGGGACAGAGAGGGCCTATTCCCGGCTCCGACACTTCTTTGGGAAGCAAATATAAAAAAAATATGTACAGAATATATTTCAATTGTTAGGAATGAGGAAAAAATGATATAGATTTTACAGCAGTGATAATACCTTCCGTTTATAGTAAAACGCATAAAATGTGATGTCATTGCATACAGTAGAACGTGTCATTCATTCATTTGGTAAGATTCTTCTTTGATAATAATGACATAAAAATCAAATTTAAGGGCAGGGGTCGTTTCTCACACTTTAGCCATGGGGAGCCATTGTAAATGCTTCACTGAATAGCGACATAGGCATGTGAGAGTGTTATGTTCAAGATCATTCTTTTGAATGTGTCTACTCTCTGATTTGATTATGATTACCTTTTTTACACTCTTCATAAATTTAAGTAACGAAACTTTACAGGTGCGTATGAATTTTTAACATGCGTATCTGGACACAGGTATTCTCATGATTTATAAATTGTGCTCTCAAGAACTCAAAAAGAAAAAAGAAAAAGGAAACTTCTGTTATTAAGAAACTTTCTACTGATATTTGTTATTTATAAATTTCAAAGCATAGACCATAATAAATATGTTTATATTTAAGATATTTTGTCTTTACTTCAATCTTAGTCATGTTATTAATATTACACATTTCAACAAATGACAGTAATATTATCTTTTTAGGTTTACTCTCTGTATGCTTTCAACTTCATCACAACTCCCCTTGGCAATGAGATTCAGGATCGTTAGTTCCTCGCTTAAGTAGTTCGCCTAGAAGAAAAGTTTTGCTAATGAAATTAAGAAAAAAAAGGCAAAACCTTTGAGCGAAATATATCAGGGCTAAAACGAAAAAAATTGAAAATAGAATATAAAAATAAAAAATAGTTATACTGTTTCAGGAGCGGATACATAGGGGGCTTTCCTCCCCTCCATCTTTTATGACAGTTTAGATAAACAATTTCGATAATTTATTGGCAGTGTAAAAGGATGTTTGATATTTTTAAAAAATATTTAATTATGTAAAATTAAATTCATGTATTGCTAAACTTGAAGAAACATAACTTGGCGACAAAGCAGAGTGCAGATATCCAAAAGGAAAGAGAAGAAACATGCTAGCAGGGTAAAGGTGCCGTGTGGTGTTTTCATCAAGGGTATTGAACTATGAGGAAAGGAGGTTGGATGGGGGATCGAACCCAAAACCTTGAGTTATCGCAACCCAGTATCTAACCAACCTTACTCACGTCCCCTGATAAATGATCAAAAGGAGGTCTTAGTTTAAAGGATGGAGTGCCTTTAGAATCGCAGAAAATAAAAATTAAGATGTAAGAAATACTTGGTATGTTGATTTTGCTCCAAAACTGATGATTACAAATGTACTTTTTTCCTTTTGTGCTTTTATGTTCAGAAATTTCGAAATGTCAAATCGACACAATCACCAACGTTTAGCTTTTCAAATCAACTAACTAACCGACCAAAGTGGTGCTTCTAGCAGTTAGGGTTGTAAAAAAGAGGTCAGTCCCGTTTTAAGCGAATAGCGTACTCTTGGCCTTAAGCACCTCTCAATTCCACCCCTAGCTAACTCATGCATTGTACGCGTGTAGTGTCTTTTCGTGGACGCGGAATTTTCAAGGCCCCATCCTAATTCCCCTCAACGACTTTCCGCTGTAATGCTATAAAAAATTGGTCACTAATCAATTCTGTACAACAGATGGTTATTTAGTTAATTCATTATTTGCCAGCCAGTTTTAGGTTTCTAACAAAATACTTTGAAAGCAATGCGATAAAAATTGAATTTCTTCCACATTTTTTGCCGAAAAGTACTTGCGGTGAATTCTTCCATTCCAACTGATCATCTTTGGACGATTTGTTCTAGAAGAAGTGGGATATACTTTGTAACCGACTATCAAGACCTTTACAATGCTGTTTAGACGCAGACAAACTCGTGAATGCGTACGGAATGCCTTCAAGTCACTCGATGTTCGCTTGGTTTTTAGCTACCTATCTCTGCCTTTTTCTAACATTCAGGTTTCGCTTCTTTTCATTTTTAAAGACGCCTTTGTTCCTTCCCACTCTTCTTCTCCTCAGTATTGTGATAAACGCGAGTTCACCCTATTTGCTTCCGTGTTTAAATTAATGCATCTTTGATTTCGGTTCGAACACCATCTGTTTAAATTTTCCTATCACTTTATTATTGATTCAATATCTTGTACAATCAATATTCAAGGCTATAATTAGGATAACATAGGATTTCTTTGCCTTCAATACTGCTTCATCTTTTTCATCGTAATTTCTATGGTCTTTTGTATTGTGATTGGGTACGGTTAGATGTTTGTAAAATCCAGCTTTTTATTCACACATTTTATTTCTAACATAGTAACATCTATGTTTAACTTATGTATAATAGTAACATTTATGTTTAACAGTTTAGTCTATAGTTTATCCATACACTAAACTAGGCCTAATGCAACTTTTATCTTTTCGTTAAAATTAAGGGGTTTTCTTTATAAAAGTTGTATTAGATCTAGTTTAGTGTATAGCGGCCAAAGTTGGGCTAGAATCTGAGAAAAATAGACTAAAAACACAGAGATGAGAATGTTAAGAATCATGTCCAAATTTAATTAACCCATTAAGTACCATAGAAATCAGACGATATTTAAAAAAACGCAGACGATTTATATTCAAAGTCATTGAAAAAAGCAGACGAAGATGAAATTACTTATGTTCCAAAATGGGAACATTGGGACTTAATGGGTTAATAAGATCTAATTAAAGAAGCTTATAAAAATCATAATAAATAAAAAGGCAGGCCAAAGATGATATGGATAGAAATAGTCAAAAAAGACATGAGCAAAAGACATTTAGCGTTAGGGGACGAGCAAAATAGAGATGAATGGAGAAGCTAAATAATGAGAGATTAGATGCCATAGTGGTAAAAGCCGGCTAAACCTCAGCGTGCTGGGAACATTAGCCGTAAAATTGATATATTATTACTTATGTTTAAGGCCACTATTTTCATTATTTTGAATTTTAGTATACGAATTATATCGTCTTTATCCTCATTGTTTACGAAATGCCCATCTTAAGACTAAGCACGCTCCAAACCAGATAAAAGCAGCCCACTGTTAAATATAATGATAAAATTGCGATTCACGGTCACAAAAGTTCCTTGAAGCTTTTTAGTTCAAGACGAACTTTAACCATTCACAGCATCTGAAGTGACGCAGATACCTTGCCTTTCACTGGTCCCCCGCAAAGGTGCTTACCCTGGCTGACTAGTGGGAATAGGCATTTTTAGCGTAGCTAGTGTGATTGATTCTATACGATTAGTTAGTTAAATAACGATAGTGTATCTTCGATTGCTCTGTGGTGTACCCTAACCATGACAGTTTCATTCAGAAGCTTTTGAGAAAAGTTTCCAATATAGGAATCTTTAAAACATAGCATTTACAAGATTTGATTTTAAAAACTGTTTCCTGTTTATGAAATAAGAGCAATCTTCTTTCAGATTTTGTGAAAAGGATTTAACTCCTCATCATCCGATGTTTCGTAGATACGCGACATCTAGGGATGCTTTTTTATTTATCAAAAGATAATAAAATTCTTTAATCTTATTTTTTTATTAAATGAATAAAATTTGTAAAGGCAGGCACGGGATAAATTATTCAGAAAAAGTCATTTTAAGAACATGGGAATTACCTGCTTCTTTCACTAAGTGATACTCGATAGTTTTTGCATGATAATGAACTCATTTGTATACAAGAATGGCAAAAGAAACTATAAAAATTGCTGAAGAAAAGCAGAGAATAGTTAAGTTATAGAAGATAACATATGGCATTTTTACTTGAACGCTAATCAAATGAGTACAGCGGTACTACCTAATGAGTTCCTACCTAAGCCAAACCTAACTTAAATTTTTAAATGAAACAACATTTCTGAATAGAATTTAAATCATTTACCTACTTAGAAGTTTTAGCAGCTCTGATCTGAAAGAAGATGATATCTGAAAGATGTTCCATCTCTGAGTAAAATAAATGATTGGGCTCATGTTAACTTTCTTGGCTACGTTACTGGCTCTGATCAACTCTCTCTCTCTCTAAATCTGAAATATTTAGTATTTTATAAATAGCATAGTATTTATAAATACCCATCGCAAATTGGCAAGAAAGTAATGAAGGAAAACTTTGCTTTTCATTCTAGAATATTTTGGTGGTTTTGAAAAAAACTTTGCGGAGATTCAATTTGCTTTTCAATTTTCAATTCTACTTTGAGAGCGATTTTATTACTATCCTTCTTCATTGATTGTGTGTTAGAAATAAGAAACCCTGGAACATTAAGGACGCAAATGATATTTTTCTTGTTGAGTGTAAATATTTTACGTTGGCTTAGGATTTGTTTAAAATCTAACAGTTCGATTTTATACCAAGTGAAATATTTTCTAAATTAGATCATGTTTTTAAAAATAATTTGAAATGCGAAATGGGAATTTTTTTTATAAAACACTAAAACATTCTTTCCATTTCATGGTCTTCGAAACCAGAGGTCTACCGACAGCTTTGCTCCACATTTTTGGCCAAATATGAGAAAAAAATTAACATATTGAATGGATACATAATGAATATTTTACTTATTTTATGAGATATTTTACAAGATTAGTAGGTATATCCATATTTTTCTCATATCTCCTTTGCTAAGATTTTAAACCCCCTAATTTTAGAATATACAAACAAATGATTATTTACAATTTTTAGTATAAAATTGTAATAATAAGTGAAACGCCAAAAAGTTACAATATAATTTCATTTCAACCCATTTTTGATGGACAAGAAGTGGACTATTTGTAGCGCTTTTTTCTCCTTGCAGACTCCTTCCTCAAGTGTTTGGAGGCGACCTGCATCCCACCTCACCCATTGCTCACTTGCGTTTCACCTTCTCCTTCATTTCCTTGAGCACTGCCTTTTTGATCTCCTATAGTAGGTATGTTGCTTTTCTCTCTGTTCTAAAACGGTAACTTTTGCAGAAACCGAAAAAGTAAATATGTATATTTTATTGATTACCTGAGAGTAGATTAATTTCTAGCAGTGATGCAATCTCACCACAATAAATACATCGAATATTCATACGCACAGACTTTTTGGAGAAATCGTTTAGATCAAGGTATATATAAGTGTCAAAATCCGTGATATTAAATGCAATTCCTCGAAAAGTTGTGGATTTATCCCTAATTTTGTTGAGAATTTGGCGTGACAACCCTTTCAACTGGAAGTGAGTGAGAGTTCTGTGAATATTGCACTCAGTATGTTGCACCACTACACCACGGATGTCAATTTATTTCATCGATATGTACTAGTAATAGCTCGTAGATTATTATACGAGTTCTTTATTAGAAATACAAGAGTGATATTTTTATACAAAGTTCTTCATTCTTTCTTTCCTTAACATTTTTAAATTATCCAAACTTCAAGATTAAGCAATTCTAAAAAAATTTAGAATTTATGGAAACCTAAAAGTCTTGTCACTCGTGCATATTGTATATCTGGAATATGCTCTCTCTCTCGACTAGCTTCTCCGCCATAGGCTTCGTTATAATTCCCCTGTTTTCATCACACTTGTCATTTAGGATATTTTTGTTTTGGCCTGAGATAATCACCTAGAATTGTTTCATTCTTAGTATTTAATGAGGATTATGTCAAATTCCTTGTTTTTTATATTCTTTTTCAATTATTCGTTTGGTTCTCTTATTTAATTTAAATGTAAGTTTTGTCAATATGGGAGTGATCAAAGACACAAACAAATTTAAAGAATGGATTCTTTACTTTTTCGAAATTTATTCGCATTTTGAAGTTTAACCCTTTTTTCAGACCTTCGTTTTCCAAAATTTATCATGTGCCTTCTTTTTCAATGAGTTTTTTCAGAAGCACTTATTTAAATTGCAGACAATTTTTATTCTCTTTGGCATTAGTGTCCCATTGTACATGAAAGACTTGATGTATTTCCCAAAGCTTCATATTTCTTGCCCATGTTATTAGTTTTATGAGTGCGATACTTTTTGCAGACGTTAAACAAACTCTTAGTTTTTGATCAATAATAGATAAATGAAAATCCCAAACTTGTTTGAAACGCCTGTCTTTTTTAAGAGCACTGTGTAATTGACATATCACTGTTTTCCAAGATTCCATAAGATTCTTCTGATCGTGTGTTATGAGCTTCTCTTTACTTACTTTCTACTTTAAGGGTGTACCTCCTTTATCACACACCGTTCCAGGTTGTGGTTGGAGCCATTCTGGGTTCATTTTTCGCTGGACTGTGGTTTTATTTGATGCAGACTTTCTTCACGGATTTCTTTTATCTCATTTGTCGATGGTGAGTCTTTTTCTTTTTTATAGATTATACTATGCTGTTTTTCAAACCACGTGTATATAACTTCTATAAAGGTACTGTGGGGTGTTTTCATTGAAAAGGCACAATTGCGCCGCTTGTATCGAACTATGAAGAAAGTAGGCTTGATGGGGGATCGAACCCAAGACCTTGAGTTATCCAAACTCAGTATCTAACCAACCTTACTCACGCCCTTAACTTCTATAAGTATTATTATACTCTCTTGCTCATACTTCGTGTGGCGGCATGTCTGTTCAATGTTTTAAAACAGTCGTTTCCAATGGCGAATCAAATGAAACTTTTGAGAGTGTTAAAAAATTGATAAGTGATTGAATTTTTAAGGATTGTTCCTACTTTTTTAAATGATTCCTTTCTTTTCACGCTTTCAAGAGTTCAATTATTCACTGAAATCAACCATAACCAAAAAGATTGCACAAGGATGAATGATAAAGGACTGTTGTGTGATCACAGAGATGAACGTACCGAAAATTTTAAAAATTAAGTAAAACGCGGAACATTATTTTACCACAAATTCTTGAAACTATAGCTCCCGGTTCTCTTTTGAAGGAGATATAAGGTCTGTAATTTCTTGTATTTTCTCCTTCATGCTCGTTAACTGCTGTACTGATGAGCTGTAACTTTAGTAACCGGCTCCCCAACGCTGGCTAACAACCATGCTGAGATCGCACAAAGTAGAAAGAGGAAGGTTTAGATTCGCATTCCCCTTCACGTCAGCTGAACTTTGAAGACGACATCATAAAAATTAAAAAATCATATGCTTCCTTAAATCTTATATTTTAGACGTTCAGCACTACTTGCGCGTCCTTATAAAGTTCAGTGGAATCCTTGCTATACTTTTTTTTGAATTAGGAAATCAGTCCTTATAAATATATTCAATGATATATTCCGTTATAACGGACTTAACTTTAAGTCTAAAAAATAGGCACTATGTATCATTGACGTGTCCAGACTTTTCATACCCTGGAATTGAAACTTCAATTGTTGTGCTTTTGTCTAGAGGCGGTAACATCATAACACGTTAAGAATGCATGATCTTTTAAACAAGTTGGTATAATCTCACAAATCCCCTTTACACATGTCCTTATTTTTATTGAGAAAAATGTAAATATTAACGCTGATATCTCTGGCATTACAAAGTACTCTGTTTTATAGGCTTTCTAGTTCATTCAAAAACTCGGTGGAATTAAGAGTCATCATAATATGTTTTAATTAAATGCGATGCAATGAGCCTTGGTAAAGATTTCGTAACATGATCGCTGTAATGAAAAGTTGACATGATATGAACTGAACAGCCATATGTAGGATAGCGTTCATTTTTATTTGTTAAGTCCAACAGTATGTATAGCCTTGTCACGATAACATCCCATAGGGGCAAAAATTTATTCAAAATAAACTATAAAGCCAAGGTATTTTATTGACTATACAAAAATATATTTAAAGCCATAAATGAAAAGCAATAGCTCTAGGATAACTTCTATTTTTGTGTTCCGAGTTATTTTTGATTGAAAAGAAATAACTAATTATATTATTCTTCAAAAAGTATTAATCAAAATTTTTTCACATGACAAAACACTCTTAAAAAGTTAATGAAAAGAGAAGGAAAAAATGTGATTTTTAAAGCTAGTAGCAAGTTAGTTTTATAGTTGATTAGTCAGATAGATAGCACGTGTAATTAGTTTGCTAGACTCGGTTACAAACGAAATTTGACTTGAAATTTTCTTTTTCACCTCTTTCATCTTGTTTATTTTTTGGAATAATTGGAAAGTTACTTAATAAAAATATGTTTAATTAAAAAAAATTAATATTTCAATTATTATTTTCAGGTTAGATTAATTTCTACTTTTGTTCTAGCGATTTGAAAACATCAGAAAAGTCAAATATTTCCAATTTTTAGTTGCTCTCCTAATATAAGTGCTACTGAAAAATTGCATTTCCTTTGCCTTATAGCAAAGTCCTTGAGCATAATGAGTTCACACGTGATCCTCCTCTAAACACCACACGCGTAGATTTATCGTCGTTTTCAGAATGCCACCAGCATCTTCGTTTTAAGAGAATAAGCGCTACTTCTCACAAATTTCTTCGCACGTGAATAGTCCGTTATCTCGCCCTCAATAATTTATATTATTTAGCTAGTTTGCTTGCTTACTCAATTTGTGAGTTAGTTAGATTCTCAATGCACCCCTTCTTTCTATAATGATAACCTATATTGCGTCCGTAGGCTCTTCAATATAGAGAGGTTTCTTCTTCAATATGGAAAATAATTTAGCTAAAAAGCGTTTTAAATATTTTTAGGCCTATTTCAGAAAAAATGTATATCCGAGATTATACTCTGATTCCTGATATATTCTTCTTCGAGTATCACAACTGTCGCATAGAGAATAAGTATGTTTTGCTGGCTTACTTACTCTTTTTTTGCGAAGCCATGATTACTTTTGCTCAATTTAGAAAGCGTCAATACAAAATGAGTAGAGTAAATCGGTCCATCACCGATTAGTCCTGTCTCCATCATTTGCAAATTTTTTTCATCCATTTTTAATCAATACCGCGCTCTCTCTCTCTCTCTCTCTTTTCAAGCAGTTTTCTTTTTCGAAAACATTATATATTGATTATTTTAATAAAGAACTTTTATCTTGCATTTATTTGTGAACTCTGATTGGTCTGGATCTCTCATTAATGAGATTACTATTCACAAAATTGGTGTTCTTTGGTCGCGTTCGATGCCAGGAAGGGATGCTATTGGCTTAGAAAGATTAAAAGAGATACTGTGGAGGCGCGGTTATGTGTTTGCTCTTTGACGAGCCCAATTCAGAAAAATAATACCCCTACACTCCAGAAGGAATGTGCCTTTCCCGTACTTAAGTTTCATGTGATCAGCATATATTCGGCCGATATTTCAAAGATTTCTAAAGCTTTTAAGTGATAAATGCAGTTATTAGAAGCAATTATTTTATATTTATTTATGATATAAGTAATGCTAATTTATGTGCATCAACTAGGGGTTGGGTAGATTGTTTCGATATGAGGCTTTAGTACTAGACTTGTCGACATAGTTGGAAACACTAAGATTGGATTGAGGTAAACAGGAGAAGAAGATAGAAGATATGTGGGGAGTCAGAGATGCGAAATTATTCAAACGAACACAAGAAAATGGAAGGATGCTTTTCCTAAAGGAACCGGGGATCGAAGAAGAGTCAGGGGACAAGGAGATAACTTTAACAGTTGCCATGTAAGACACACTGTGGATCGTAGAACGTTTAAAATGAGTCAAGTTCTTAGGTGTATTTGAATTTTCAGACATGCACAAGAGAGCTTTGATTAAACTTTAGTAATTCCTATTTAGTTCCATTAAAAGTAAGGATCTTTGGGAATATAGAGCTTAAATGTGTAAAAAAAATCTCTAAGAGCAATAGAGGAATAGCCGGCTAGCGGTCCCTTAATGGCCGTAATTCAAACCGTTAGATTGATTATCAAATTCTATGCCTCAAAATTCACCTTCACGATTTTTAAAGATACAGCGCTGTTTGCTAACTTTATTTCAACTTGTATAAAATAAAAAAATGTTTAACAAATTTTGATTCTCTTTCTTCTTTTTAATGATTTCTTTTTCTTGTGCGCCTTCAAGCGTGGGAGCAGATGCCTTCAGTTCTCGTTCAAGGAATCTTCACCGTCATCGGTGGTGAACTCGTTCAAGAAGTCAAACGCTCTGCCGATGTGCGTGCTTTCCAGGGAGGCGTTGTTGTAGTTAGGTTTTGTCTGGCTTAAAACATTTAAATTCATTCATACACCAATCAATAAAGTCAAAAGTATCGATCAATACTCTCAATCATTAGATTCGCATGGACCACCTGATCACAAGTTATCTAAAAGCAAGTGACCTCCAGTTTATACAAATATTATTTCAAGTACTCCATGAAAGTCTTGAAAAAGATTTATTTTTTTAGTAATTTAATTTTTTAGCTAGACTTTTGTTAGTCAATTTATTTTTTAGATTTGGATTTAAATCAATTGATTTTGAATCAATAACCTGTACAATCTGCTGCGGAAGTGTAACAAAAATTCCATACTTTTCCTTGTGAGTATTTTTCCAAAGATGGATACACTTTTTCAGTTCAAATAAAAAATGTTTATTGCGAGATATTTATGAGATTATTTATTACGAGATAGCGTAATCTAGATGCCTTAACAACGACAACAACTCGTCGGCCATTTTACCCTGATGCCTCTTTTACATGCAATCTAGATGAGTAGAAAATAAGAAGTGATTGGCCTTAATAAGCGTATTACATTTGAAAATAAATCCAATTCATTACTTTTACCCTTTATTAATGGAATCCTTGTCGAAATTTTTACAATGCTCAACTTTCTATTTTTGAGCCAATAAGTAATATTGAAAAAATATTTTGTTTTTCAACCTCAAAACAAACACTTTGATATTGATAAAAAAATCATATGATTTAATTTTTGAAAATCGTTGCTTGTCATAAATTTCGGAAGGAGGAAAATGAATCAAATACCCAAAATAAGTATATTTAAAAGAGAGGAGTAACATGGACATCATTTTGCCATACTTATCTAACCCATCTTTTTATAGGTTTGCTTTCAAATGATAGAATGCCTGTTTTATTTAAACTTTGGTTTTACATGCATATAATTTATACAGCAAAATTTCAATTAGAGAGAAAACACAAGTTAATTTCGAGACACCCAAACTTCAAAAGTTTATCCATTTTTCTATAAACTCCTTTTTTATTCTAAATATATTTCATTTAAAAAAAATAAATTTTGAAAAAAGTTAAAAATATAGAGAAATTTTTTTTGGGTAAAATTTTATAATTTTTAAAAAAACTTTTTTACATGATAAATATTTTATTTAAAAACAAAAATATAAGCTATTGCTGAGTTTCCAAGCATGGAATTTGTTTTTGTCATTTCAACTGATGTTTGGACAGATGGGTTAAAGAAATAATGGCGTTGAAGCAAGATATGGATGAAAGAGAGTTTAACAGCTCTTATTTTCACATTGATGTTTCAGATGCTTTTGAGAACAAACGCCCATAGACATTTTGTTGACAGAGAAAATACCCAGTAATTTAGAGTGCGCAAAAACGATTACCATTTTAACACCGCTTGTGGGCATCTAAGCTACTTCAACACAACGAGATTTTTAATAAATCTTGTTTTGTTGTTGGTTTTGGGTTGGCTTTGGTTGAAGTAGGAGAGAAGATGAATGCGTGTGTGTAACAATGTTTAGGAGAGTATATGTGATTTAGAGTGATGCAATATGGGTAAATGTTGTTTCAATTTGATTCACCTACCTTTTCTTTCTTTCTTCCAAGAGCTTGTCCTTCTCTGTCTTTTGCTTGCTGGCATTTGAAATGAGGACTTCTGTGGCCTTAATTTTAAAAGCATAGATGTTTAAATGAGAACATCTTAAATTTCTTCAATTTTTACGCATATAAATGAGACAGTTGAAAAATGAGTCTTTTTTGTTATGCCTTAATTTACTAGCTACACTACAACCTCTTTATTTTTTGATAATGAAAACTAGCCAATTTTTGTTATTAACTTCACATATGCAGCAGCGGAAAGGACGAAGTTTCCTTATTCAGTTTTAGTATAAAATTTGTCAGAAACACGTTTTTAGCGTTCTTCAAAAATTTGAAATAAAAGATTTTGTATACTTCAGCCATTCACACAGCTTAGCCAAAGCTGAGTTTGTCTTAGCTTTAACGCGCCTTGAAGAAAACTTCCACTCTATGGTTTTTCTTTCTTGAGTTTTACCATTTTTCAAGCATCCATAATCTATTTTAAACTGCTTCCTTTGTTAAATATAGCACATGATAGACGCGTAGATAGCACTAATGATATTTTAAATTAAACGTCTAAAGTATTCTTATGCGTGAAGACAGGTTTCAAAAGTGGTCTTTTTGAACGTAATGTCGTTTAACGAAAGTCAAAAAGGCTTGCTCAGATTAATCGGAGAGAATTGAAATTGGTTGGTTAACAGAGGCGATCGTTGAAACAACTTAGACTTCTAAACAGTGCCAAGTTTGGTAATTCGTTTTTCCTATCAATCTACTAACTATATAGGGATTTGAAAACTTTAGTAATAAACGGCTTGTGCATTTATTAAGCGAATTATATTATTTATAACAGTGAATGTATTTATAAGGAAATTTAAAATAAAAAAAGATTTTTTCATAAAAAAAAAATTGACATTTTTGAAGAGAACACGGATAGTCTTTTAAAATTTTTTACTCTCAATAAATTGTTTACTCTGTCTATTCCTGTTTATTTTATGCACAATTTAGTGCATCATCTTCAGCACAAAAATCTTTGAAGAGAACTTCATTATGAAGTTCCAGTTCCAGAGATCGCATCATGTTTTTCAAATGGCTGTTGCAAAAATACTTTGCGTTCCAAAACTAAAACTAAATCTTTAATATTGATGACAAATTTATTCAATATCTTCTAACTCACTCAACCCATTTAAGGCCAAGCAAAGCAGACGATATTTAAAAAAACGCAGACGATTTATATTCAAAGTCATTGAAAAAAGCAGACGAAGATGAAATTACTTATGTTCCAAAATAGTAACATTGGCCGTAAATGGGTTAAATCGCATAAAATGGGAAGTGCAATTTCAAATTATTTTCTAAATTTTCACCAAATGTTCTGCCACCTTAACTCTTTGACGACCCAAATTTTGAAGGCGTTTTGTCTGCTTTTTTTCAAAGAATTTTCGACTTTTGGGACATCAGTGTCAACCATTCACTAAATGGTCGATATTTAAACCCTCTCTCTTATTGGAAGTCATTCCCTTTTTGTAACGATTCGTTCTCTCCCTCCCTTTTGACGAAGTCTTTTCCTTAAATCAATTGCCTTTATATAAATATGTGCGATTAGTGACTTTTAATCCAAACTCAACCAATTTTAGACTTCCGAGAATGGCGTAGAATAGTCGAAAAGGTAAAGATGTTTCAAGGTGCATTCCTTTTCATCTTGGTTTGTCCACAATTTTACTAAAGTGCAAGACATATAGAACATTAGCATCCTAAGCCATGCTAAGATGAGTGACTGTAGTTGTAGCGGACCCACTTTTCCAATATATATCTATATATATCGCGAGTAGGGTTGAATCCGTTGGCCTAGAAAAAGTAAATTTTAGGGAGGTAAGCAACCAAACCAGTGCATTACAAATCGGGCCACTCAAACGCGTTTGGTGGACTCGCACATAAATGGCGGGATTGGGTCATTTCTTCTAAACTTACTGCGGAAGTGCCGCCGTTCAGTATTAGTATTTCGGGGTAACTTGTTAAATCGTAGATTAACAAGATTAACTTCTAACAAATCGCATAATTTATCGGATATTCTTCAAAGCTGATATCTGATTATATTAAGTCTAACATCAGTAAGTAGTACATCACTCACACTGAAACTTTTACATCATCAAAGCTCCATTTGTTTCTATAGATAAAGTACTATTACAATTATACAACACATTATATATTGAAGGAATTCTCCTACACCTTCTGTTGTTGCGCCCAATGTTTTATCTATCATGGCAACACGTGGTGCTAGCGAGCGTACCTTCAGTCTTGCTGGACATCAACTATAAGTCAATGATATTGTATTTTTAAAAAGTGTTATAAAAAAATACAATTTGTCTTAAATCTCTGACATGATAAAATTCAATGTGTAAAAGAAGTTGTATCTAAATGTGTTCCTATTTAAAATGACAGGTTGGCTGCGGGTCTAAAAATTGTAAGTTTGTGTGGGTGCGGACATTTTTATTTTTTAATTGCCGTTTCAAAATAAGAAACTGCTGAAAAAAGGGTTTAAAAAAGTTATTTATCATTTGCAAATGTTTGTGAATTTAAATTTTGGGTTGGGCACATTTGTTCAACGCGTACAGGGCTCTAGTTTCAAAGACATGCTTAAAAATACTAATATATTTTTTTGTATCCAATTATACAATGATAATGAAAATATTGAAAACTTGATAAAAAAAATTCTTTTTTCTTTTTAGCAATGAATCCTTTTTTAAGTTTAACTTAGTTTTGCGTGTTTTTTTAAACACATAAATACTACGAATATTATTTTCGTTTTGCAAATGTACAAAGAACCAAGTATTCAATAATATGCCCCCCCCCCCCCTTCACTAGTTGCAAAAAATCATTTTTAAAAGTGAAACACCCAATCAAATTTGGCTAAAAGGCATCTTATTTTACACCTAATTTTCATTTTACGAGGTTTACGCAACTAGATCAGATTAAAAAAAGTTTCTTTCAAGAAGAATAAAGACACGTGCCAAAAACTAAGCGAACTTTTTAAGGACATATGCATTTAAACCGTCTCTAAGTCTGATATGCAAGAATCCATTAATCTGTAAACAGGGTGAAGCCATTGGATGACTTGTAAAATTAAGTTTGCAAAGAAAAGTACCAGCGTGCAGATGTTTTTCAGAGCTTTCTTGTTTTCGGAGAAGTTTTCAAGGATTTGGTTGTAGTCTTGGTTGAGCATAATTTTATTTTCGCTCACATCCAAGCGATTGTTTTGTCGCAGTTGTTTGTTCGCTGAAGTCTTAGGATCATTGATGAAGTTGCACGTTGATTCAATCTCCACGTAGTTTTTGTAGTCACTGTCATCTGAATTCTTGAGTGTTTCATTGCTGACTTTGAACGCGCTCTGCTTGCACAGGCGAGGATCCATGCCACTCGTTCCACCTCTCATTTGCTTCGCTTCCTCCCCATTGCTGCTCTTTGATGCGAAAAACAAACTCGAATTGCTTGAACTCTTCACCTCGCCCTTGTCTCGAAGAAGATGGCAATTTTGATTGGAGCTGATCTTGGCTGATGTAGTTTGCAAATCAGTTAATGACTGCCCTTTCACAATTACCACATTTTTTTCATTCTCTTTAAGGAACAAAAGTAATGATTAGCGCCAAATTTAAAGATAACGAAATTGGCGCTACTTTTTTTCAAGTCGCAATTTTCACGCTTAGTCTTTTTAACGAAAACATTTGAATTGTTGAACAAGGAAAGTGTGGATCTGAAAACGAAAATAAAACAGGCTATCACTTTGTCTGAAGATCGTCACAAACAGTATTTTAAATGTATATTTCTTTCAATCTATTTATAACAGAAACCTGACCTATATTAAAATGAATGCTAATTAAGGAGAGATGATGCACCTCTCCTCCTTCTATCTCCATTATAATGAATGGCGTGATGATCAAGACCGTATTTTGACATCCTCATCCTCATTAAGAAGTGCTTTTCGCGCTTGCTTCATCGAAATACATGAACGCTCTTACTTGTTCGACCCATATCCAGAGGACTGTTTTCCCTCAATCTCGTTCAAGTCGACAGGGAAGATGTAGGCATAGTGCGAGTTGCAGACATCCTCGTCCCCCTTCCCAACTTTGGCGCCTCCTTTGGTCTGGGCGCGTGTGGCGTCATCCTTGCGCAGGTCCGGGCAAATATCGTAGCACGAGTAGGACTTCTGGTACAGCATGGCATTGTCGAGAGAGCTCAGGTAGGATTTCAAGCTGTTGTAGAATTTGCTCTCTTCGAATATGGAAGGGTTGGCTGCGCAAAATGATGGGAATTGAAAGCGCTCTACGCCTTTCTTGAAACGGATTGATTAATTTAATTAGTGTTTAAATACCTAGTGTCAGTTTTTCAATGTTGGAGTACTTCTTCTTGCTTCTGTTGTAGAAAGTGTGGTTGAGTGTGCAAAAGTTGAGCAAGTACTTGCCCCTGAAACAAAAGGCCAAGGCATGCATTTAAGTTGAAAGCTTTAAATAATATTTATATTTCTATATTTAGCTTACTTATTATTATATCCTTCGTTCGCACCCTCTGGCTCGTCTTTATCCGGGGAAGATGCGAGTGGTCGAAAATTAATATTGTTAGAAATTATTTTGAGCAAAAATTTTACTTTTTAATGCTGAAAGTTTTGACGGGCATCATTCCTTCACACTTTGTGACTTAAATTGATTCCAAATTTAGATTTTTTTTTTAATTTAAAAGTAATTACAAAATTTTTAAATATGAAAAAACTGTTTGCAAACTTAACAAATTGATTCCACTAACATAAATAACCTTGTTGTTTATATTTTATTTTTCATTAATATGACAAATTTTCGACAATTAAAATCAACACTAAAATTTTAATACTCATTATACTTTAGGTGATTTTTTTATAGGTTGATCCGGCATTGAAAGGAAAAGTATTCTTCCATAACTCTACAAGTTATTTATCTTCTGTAAATGTTTGTGCATTAAACATACTTTTTTTTTAATTTGAAATTACCGTATAGACATATGTAGATGTTACGATGGGAGATTTAAGCAGGACAACTAGACCAGGCAATACTTTCACCCCTACTCCATTTCAAGCATAATTTTAGTTGCGGGTTTTTCTCGACAAAAGGCCTAGCTGCCCCAAATAAAAGCCTGCTTCAAAAGAGCTTTCCAAGGATGCAGAAAGAGCACTTCGTCTCAAATGAACTGCGTAGAGAGTGAGTGGTATGATGATGATGGTTAAATAATATATTTTAAGCTTTCTATAAATAAAAAAGTTTCAAGACGTATCTATCAATTTTTTAGTAAATGAAAAAATCTTATTTTGTCTTCATTTAATTACATTTTCGAAAATGGAAATTTCCTAGTGAGCCATTTATCCCAAATTTGTGAAAAAAATGTATGAATTTGGTTATCGTCATTAAGCTCAAAAATGAGAAGCGTCTGGTATGAGAATACACTTTAAATAAATTCCTTATAATATAAATAGACCTAAAAAAACTCTAATAAAATGTTAAGTGCGATCGATGCGCTACACGACCTTGACCTGTAGAGTCTATAATACCTGATGATATAATATCTTGACCTGTAGAGTCTATAATATAATAACTGTTTGACATTCGGTTTAGTTGGTTGCATTTTGAGATGCAGTACAAAAAAGTTGAAGATACTTTTTGTAGTTGTCCAAGTGTAGTTCTTCTTTGAAAACTTTCTTTGCACTCAGACACGCCTTTTTTTGGATGCGGAATTTGTTTTGGTTGAAGGATATCTTGTCTATCTGACTCCAATCAAGCCTGAGTCTGGGAACTTTTATCTCATTTTCTTCTTGGAGTACGCAAACACCACTCACGTTTACGCCAAATCTCAAAGGAAACGTCGTTTTGTAAGAGTTCTTGTATAAGAGGTAGTAATGGAAGCCATAATTCTGTAGAGACTGAGATTCCTACAATTTGCTCGTATATAAACACACGCATCCTTCAATTTTAACGCATTTATCCCGCAAAAAACATACGACACTGTGTAATTTGATATTAAACTCTCTTTAACCAATTTGTCAGGCCCAATGCGAGACACGAGTGTCCCATAAAGTTTAAATGGTCTTCTTTATGTTTGAGTTTATAAGAGCTCATTTAGAATGATGATAAGCAGGCGGTTCGTTTTGCAAGATCCAATCAAATGCGTTTTAAAAAGGAAGGATAAATCAACCACAAATGTTTTGAGCCGCTTGTATCGAACTATGATGAAAGTAGCCTTGATGCGGGATCGAACCCAAGACCTTCTGTTATCAAATGCCAGTATCTAACCAATCTTACTCACGTTCCTTAGAGTGGATTTGGATTAACAAGTGGGATTTATTTTTTAAAAATCATAATTAAGATTTTAAAGCTCATTTAGATGTTCGAGACTGAACTTTATATTATTCTTATTTTTGTAAAAAAGGAAAGAATGTGAGTATTAAAAAATTATCAACGTGATATCTATCATAGTGAAAGCGGTTTTCTTTTTAAGCGAGTTTATAAGAAGGAACTTTTAGGACGAACACTAATTCCAGTCAAGTTAATTTTATGCAAAATACACACTATCAAACATTTTCCCATCTTTACTTGGATCAAGGAGGAGGAAGCGAAAATTACGGATTTAGATGATACTTTACACACTGCATTACTTTTTTATTTATTTTTTTTATCTTTCTAGAATAAGGCTGTCAGATGTTATAGTTTTTTTTTTGCAAATCTCTCAATTTGAACCATATGCTTCATAACGATATAGAAGAATCCGCACTTTTCATTCATTTACTTTATAATTGGAAAAAAGGATTGTGAAAAATCTTGATATAAATAGAATTATTTTTTTTTGGTATAAATTTCTCTCTTACTTTCTTTCGTTTCGGTAAGGAATTGAAAATGTTACTCCTAATTTTATTCAAGCTCATATTTATCCCACTTAGCTGATTTAAAATTTGGGACTCATATCGAACGATTTTGCCGATTTTTAACATAAAATTGTTTCAATAAGACATTTCTTCGTTTAAACTTGCGTGATCGCACTGCTACATGATTGGCTATAGCAAAACATTTGAAAAGCTTGATCCTAAATATGTGCATGGTTGTGTTCAAAGCTTTTAAACTTTGATTTCTTTCTGTATCTCTTACTTCATCTATTTTGCCATCTTTTTGGTTTCTAAAGTTTCGTTATTATTTTAAATTGGACCAGAAAAATTTCAAATATTTATTTAGAAATGCAAAAGTTTGAAGCATCATAAATATCGGCTTAAATTCCGTCTATAAATACTGACAGTACGCAACGGAAAATGCGCACTAACGGAACGTAGGTGCGTTGTTCACTTATGCGTATTATTATCTTTTTGGATAAATATTTACCATGTGTGTAATACATAATCAATCAGTAAGACTTGCTATATCCTGGCGTGCATAATAAATTAATAATAGGGTGTCAAGTGGTCGGTGCACAGTCAAAAAAGTACAATTTATATACCCTATAGACCAGGGGTCGGGAACCTATGGCTCGCGAGCCAGTCATGGATGGCTCTTTTGATGCCGCATCTGGATCTCAGATAAATCAGGTGGCATTCAGGATAAGGGGAGGTATTGCGATAATGCATATCCTTCTTGCCAATTCTACACTCTCTTAATTTCGTCATCATTACGAATCACGACGACACAAATAAAGCAGATGATAATGCAGACTTTGCTTATTATTAAATAACTTGGATAAAACAATGTTGTTTAAAATAAATTCCGACTCTAAAATATGTCTTTTTTGGGCTCTTTTTTGGAAAAAATTTCCCCTCCCCCCCTATATACTCCTTTATATATAAAAAATTTTTTCTTTCATAAATTAAAAGGGGGACGATTATTTCTTGATATCAATTTGCAACGTGGTATGTGATGAAGCTTCCTAGAGCTAATTTGAAAACTTAGTTGTTATGCTCACTGCAAAAAAGTCCTGCCCCTAACTTCTAAGAATCGATGTATCTATTATTGTATGTATATATATATATAAACAAGATCATTCCAAAACATCATTTTTCAGAGTTTAATAAAAACTTTATCTTTCAACCGATTAAGTTGAAATTTTATGCGTTAGCTAAAAAAAATCATTCTCACTTTCTGAATATATTTCTGAAATATATTTTCAATTTATATTGAAGGAGAAATGGGAATTCACAAGAGACCAATAAAAAAATGATATAAACCTGGTGAAATGCAACCTGGCAAAAAAATATGGTGACAAAAATTTTAATAAACATTTGCTGCAAAAGTGACATCTACTTTTTTTTTTACGAAATTCAAGTTATTAGATATCAGGAATTAATGGAAGTTTCTTGAATCTTTGTAATGTGGGTTTACTGAATATTTTGGAAGTCAGACAAGGTAACTCCTATTTTTTTGTCTTTGTTCAATCTTTCGCTTCTAACTCAAAGGCAAAATTAGTTTGTTTTCTTCTCTGTTGTAAAATATATAGTTGCTTTACCTTCTCTCTTGATTGCAAGAAGTATATGGGATAGATTAGGTGCAAGTTTCAGCTTAGCAAAATGTTCTTACCACATAGCGGTTCCCGACTCTTAAAAACGGCTAAAAGTGCTTTGATAATATTCCCCAAACAAACAACCAACATATGTTTAGAGTAATTTTTAAAATAGCTTTGTTTCATTAGTTTTCTTTTTTTATTTTGCCTTTTGTTTCAATATTTCATTTTATCTGATGAATCATTAATAAATGTATAATTTGATAATAAAATCAAAAGGAGTATTGGAAATTCTTATATGAATATTTTATCAAGGAGATCAATAAATATTAGTCTTGTTTTCTCACAAGTGAAATGCAATGGCTGAATAGAGCCGATTCCACTATCATCTATGCAGTTGTGTCATTAAAAAAAGGAGACAATTCTTTAGGGTCCATTTAAATTTAAACTATTGGGGCTTTCCCCCGTGTAGGTACGTCCAAGTAAAATAGCCATCACGGAATGCCCATCTGGTGAGTCAGCCCATTTGGATCTGGAGTATGGCTCTGCTTGTCAAGACATCGTTTAGAAAGAAACAAAATAAAAAATGGACAGTACTTTTAAGAAATTGAGCTCTGCTTGCTTTCTCGACATCCTTCCCAGCTTTGAGTGGAACAGAACGAGTTTGTCTCTTATGTACGTATTTCCGAACTTGGTGATTATGCTTCGGGGGCAGTAGTGCTCAAGTACGAAGTAGTTCTGCTTCATCTCTCGCATGTACTCGCCGAACTCCGCTTGCAGGGCGAAGCCTGAAAATGACAAAATGTCGACGTCAGCAGCGTGCAACTTTTGTTCTAGGAGATCTCGCCTCACTTGCAAGTACAATAAGTGGAGGGTGGATGAATGCCTAAAAGGAAAAGAGTAAAAAGGTCATGGATACATTCTGTTGTGTCCTCTCAAATATGTTGCATAATTAGTAGGGCTAGTAATTAAGTTATTTAGTTGGTCAATTTAACCCTATTATAGTACAGGGGGTGAGTAAATGTCCATAGGGATAATCGCCTTCCAGGGTAAATATACACCGGAGATTGAGAGTGGCATAAATAGCATTTAAGTTTAGTTGTCTTAGACTCATCTTGGTTACAGCTATAAAAAGTGTACTCTATTAAAATCTATGAAAAGCTGATCAAATAGCTCTGAAATTTGTTTCAAGAGTATGAACAGATTTATTCCATGAGCAATCCAACTTTTCTCGCATTTGTGGTGGAGAGACATAGTGAGCACATTTCATCCTTATGTAAAGAGGGCGAGGCAAAATAATTTTAGACTTTTTTTTTACAGAACCCCTAAACATATATCTTGGGGCACTCGAATGTCTGACATTTCGCACGTAGTGGCATTCCAATGCATTACTTATTTATTCTGTAAAGATTGGACGAACGTGTCCATTGTGAAGCATAAGTGTAAAAAGGTTATATATATATATATATTGTTGAGAGGACACACTGAAAGCTTTTTTTTATCCAGAGCTTTCGAAACTAAGTTTCCTTGCCAGAACAAAAATGTAAAATGTATTATTTATCTTAGTTTTTATTGCACGTTATCATTATCACACGTGCTCAAATTTCTATTTGGATTTAAGATTTATTTGAGCTTTTAAGATTTGTGCTCAGCCAATAAAAAAGGATGAACAAAAATGTCAGTGCACGATTTAAGATATGGAGTTTTAGGGCAGGCATTTAAAGAACTTGAACAATTTCTTTCAGAGCAGTCGTATGGGGATGCCAGAGTTCTTTCAATCGTACATGACCAAAAGTAAGCACTTCCTTCCCTTAAGGTATTCTTTCAAATAACGACAGTTGATGCATTTTAGCACATTCGAGATAAAAGTCGCTCACATTAGAAAAGTGAGCTAAATCAAGATTGCATTTATAGAAGTATGTTTAAAATACTTTCATAATATTTTTAATTAAAATTGCTTAATCATCAAGGATTGTTTGATAGGTCCTTTATTCTTTGCTTACATAACTTTAATTAATAACCTCTAAAAGTATATCTGTTCTGTTTGAATCAATGAATTATTTTTAATCAAATTATTGTTACATATGTTGTATTATTATGGATAAGACAATTCAAATCTTGTTGCGCTTTCAATTCAAAGTTAAAATAATGACTTTTAAAGGATATTTAAACAAATTGAAAAACTCTCTCATCTCTCGTAGACCCGAATATAAATACCAAGAATAATCTCCACTCAGCCAAACATACTCCTCAGCAAACACACAGCAATCTTTCCGTACCAAAAGAGTTCGTTTTGGCGTGCCGACCTTTAACCACGCTATTTTGGTAGAGTTTCTTTTGCTAAAAAAGTTTCCTGAGCTACTGCATAATTTTAATCAAGTTAAAGAAGCGCTTAGATTCTGTAGTTCAAATTTCACGTGGTGTAATAAAAGATATTTGTGATTTTAATTATGCAAATAGGTCAAAATATAGACAGACTTGGATCACAGAATGTAGAAACCAACTTATCAAGGTCAACCAACTAATTAACATTACAAACTAATCGTCTCTCGTACTAATTAACTAATTTGAAAATACGGAATCAATTTTTTCTCAAGGTTCAGAGAATTTTTACAACTATTATTAGCCAAATGTCAGACTTTCGTAGTAAATACTTTTTGAAAGAGCAAATACACACTCCAGTAAATCTAAGTATTCGCGCCGCGCGTTTTTTCATTACTGAATGTAACATATGTGAAAACACACTTCAATGATACCCTATACTGAGTATGTAAGAAAGGAAAATGAGAAAGTTAAGCGAATATTTGGAGAATTACTTCACTACACTCAAGTCTGCGATATAGAATTTGACTTTGAGGTACAGGTTTGTAGAGGCAGTGCTTGACTTCTTTCCATTGGCAGAGGAGGAGAGAATTTTGTGGAATTTGGTTCTGTCGTCGAGAAAAAAGTGTTCGGAATCTAAGCGCAAATGCAAAAGTTATAAACGCCAGCAACTCTACTTGCGGTGTTAAAAGGAGGCGCGGGTTGAATTACTTTTGATGTAGCAAAGTCCGAAGTATTCAGCCTCTTTTATTTTGCAGTACTCCGTCACAAACTGAAAGAGCTGGCGATATTCCGTGTTCACATGGCAGATAACTTGAAGTTTGGCACCGTTCAGTAGATAAATGTTCACAGACTTATCAGCGTGCTTGTTCTAAACAACAAAACAAAGTTATGAGCACAACATCTTTTTCTCTTATTTAAATTTTGCTGCAAATCTTGATTTTCTTTCAAAGGCCAATAAGTGATCATGGTGGAGAAGGAAAATCATTTGTCAAGCAATAGATATCTAGAAGGTAGCCAACTAACTATATCATAATGGTAATGGTACCATAGGGTGTTTCATCGAAAAGACACAATTGCGCCGCTTGCATCGAAACATAAGGAAAGCAAGCTTGATGTAGCATCGAACCCAAGACCTTGAGTTATCGAATCCGGCATCTAACCACCCATACTATAGATTCCCTACCTGCATCATCTAGGAAAGTAAGTGAAGAAGAAATAGAGGAAATATTCATTTATTCAGCAGAGTATAGAAATACACACATAAAGACGTGTCCATAGTCAAAATCGAAAGACAAAAAAAAGAAGGATGCTTAGAATATACTTATATGAAGCTTATTTGAAACCTTCCAACTTGAAGGAAGCACAAAAAAGAGCCCATTTCCGGAATTAATCTTATAGATATGTTAAAACTAAATAAAGCTATTTTATATGGTGAATGATAAAATTTATCAATGCATTTATTGATTTATATTATTTTATATTAGAATACCTATACTTATTCACTTTTTATAATGAAATATATGACTTATTTTCAAACATATCCTATCATATTTCATTCCAAATATTCTACACTTTCAAAAATTAAAAAAGTTTACTCTTAAATCTTTGAAAATGCAAAGAGAAAGCTTAAAAAATGCTAAATTATCCCGATTTTCCTCTTACTTCTATAAAAAGAGTATAGTGATATTGTAGAAGGAAAAAAGTAATAGCCAAGTTTGAAAGACGGGGTGGGGTGGTTCTTGATGAGAAAATCCTTGCTCAGACCGTTCCTATTTTATTACTTCAACCGAGAGATTTAAGAAAATAAGGGGGTTGGCAAACACGCTTAAAATGATTTTTTATTATTTGGGCAAGTCTTCTTAAGTTGGATTGATGAAAATTTCATTAAATTGAATCCCTGAGTCAGCTAGATTGTCCCGAATACGCCTTTGATATACCATTTTTACTACTAAATTGTCTTTTTTTTTAGTTCTAATTTGCCTTTTTTAAGTTTTAAATTGTCTTTTTTCAATTTTATTTTGTATTTTAGAAAGAGATTTTAGAACTTAAACAAGAGATCTTAGAACTTAAAAAAGATCATTTAAAAGTAAAAATAATAAGCTCAAAAAACCAAACAAACTGTAATTAATCCTTGAAATAAAAGTCATTTTCAAAAATTTTGGTTTTCGACGTTTTGGTTTTGCGAAGTTTTGACCAGACGGTTGTTAAAAGTGGTGGGCGAAAAATGTGCCATTATTTTCTTGATTTGATGAACATTTTACATGAATTTTATCAGATATAATTAATAATTAACCCTAAATATAAGAATGAGCCCATTTTTTACATTAAAAAAGGCAATCGAATAGTTCCTTAAAATGAAAAAAAATTTTGCAACTGTTAAAACTACAGTTTCTTCATTAACCTGTTAATTCATTGCCCAATATCGTTTAACCGAAAAATTAATCAGTTAAATTTTGAGTGCATAAAGTTATACAACATAAGGTACAGAAATAGTTTTCGTCACGAATTACGGGAAAAATAAACGCAATTTCATTAGAGCATAATCACAAATCCCGAACAAGGAAATGAGGTTATGCAATGCCGTTTTTAAAAAGACGTGATATAATTACACAAGTCGTTGATTTACAATAGTTTAATATGGGTTAAAAGTATTTATATACGTAAATTTATTGTTTTGCTAGAGAATTGAGCCTTATTCAACGGTTAATAGTCAGTTAATTTTCACAGATTATCATTACTAGTTAAAACTAATCATGTCAAGTAATGGGAAAGAAAGGGTCGTTATAAATTTACAGAGAATGGTATACCATGCGAGCAATGATTTGTGAGCTGCTGGAAAAGTTATCGGCAAAAATTGTTCATGAAGCGATTTTTTCGTAGGACGGCGTTTTCGAAATACGGACTTTAATGGAAAACGATTTTCTACCTCCTAACACGTTTGCAAAGTAACGAAAAGTGAAGTCTCGTAGACAGTTTTCAGCAAAGCTTCCTTCAGCTGTGAACAGTGAAGTTGCAATTCTGGAGGATTCTAACCCAAAACGATACGATTACACATTCTAGGTAACCTTGGCTTAAAATAATCGATCTAATAAGGTGTTAGGGGGTAGAAAATCGTGTTCCATTAAAGAGTCAAGGTACTCATGCCTCCACTTTAAAGAAATGTTCATATACGTGATATAAGAAGTTGATGAAGGATTCGCATACAATAATTTAAGCTTCTGAGATACCTTATAAGCCAGCCAGAATGGTATTGGGTTCAGTAAATGTAAATAAAAAAAAGATTGCTTACGAACTTAGGGAAGCAGAATTTTTGAACACTTTCCTAAAAAAAATGGCATTTGAAAGAGAATGAAAGATTTATTTAAAAAACAGAAGAAAGTGACAAACAGGCACCTACATTGCAAGTCCTATCCTCACATTTGTGAGGGTTAGAAACTTTTAGATGTGGCATACATCAGGGTGTTGGCATTCCCAAGATCTAAGAAAGGGATGGTCTGGGAGGAAAGGGACCAAACTCAGAGTGGGAAATACTGACAACCAGGGATATCGCTACATAATCTACATTCTGCATAAATCTAAGAAGATGTTCACCTAATTTTATACACGCGATATATTAATTCATTATGCATTCGTAAATCGAATTAGAATTTAGCTTACTTTTTCAATTTTTTGTGTTCGTTTTAAAATTACTTGACCAAAAGTGAGTTTTAATTTTGGTATCTAGAAAACGATAAATTTCATAGAGACAATGTGAAATTGTAAAACGGAAAGCTGCTATTTTTTCTAAAAACTACGTTCAATACATACTCGCGTATTAGACAACGATTTTTCTCAAAAAAGACAAAAATGAATTTTCGTTTTTACGCGCGTCAATCAAAATCCAATTATGGCTGCCATTCCAAGCCAGATGTTGTGAGTTGTAGCGAGCGATAAAATAAGACAGATGTCCAAAAAGGGATGATAATGTGACTCCAGGACCCGTGGGCTTATCGCGGAGGTAGGCTCTCAAATGAAAGAAATTTAATTGCGTTAGAGAGATTTCTGCAGCACAAGTGTCGTGGACAAGGCGAAGTGAAGAAGACTGGCGTTAATCTTGGAGGCGCTCGTTTTATTTCTGGTCAGGACATTTAAGTCTCATTTCTACGAGCTGAAGAACACGTGGATGGCCAGTGGAGAAGCAGTGCAAATCAACTAAGGAAACTTTAAACGTTCCAACATTCCTAAGACCTGCGAGAAAGAGCCTGATATGGTCCAATTGCAGGCTTAGATCGAAGTCTTTGAATTTTGATCTGATTGTCATCCTCATCTTTGCACTTTAACGGCATTGATGATTCCCAGCATGCCTGGATAAGCAGAGTCAGCATGAAAGACAAATCACCAAGCTGAGTCAAATGAATTAATGTAGTTGTATCTTGCATTAACCAAAATAATGACAGTTTTATCTTGCTTCTATTGAAGTATAAATATGCGTTTCTGGGAAAAACTTGTACAATTTGCCTCGTCTTCTTCACAGGTCCGAATAAATTCAACTAATTTTCCTGCATAATTGAACCTTGGCTTAAACGCGAATACGAAGATGAGAAATATTTGAAAAGTTCATTTTTCCTTAAGTAACACTTTGAATCCTCGTTCCTATGTATCTCTGATCAACAAAGATTTAAAAAATATCCAATGATCGAATATAAGCTGAGACGTTGAAATATAGGAAATAAGAGATAACAGCCTTGAACTGATGGAAATCGCTTATGATTTGAATGAGCAGCCACTCCTACTAATTATATTTTTATCATAAACTATAAGAAGTTACGTCCATTTAAGATTCACTCAGTTGCTATCCTTTCTGGTAAATGTACATTCATCCTCAAAATTTGACCATCTGAACAAATATCCATTTGAACCTCTCGCTTCCTCTCAACATTATCATCCACAGAGAATTACCATTTTCAAAAAATACAAGTTATCAGTTGGTAAAAATTAAAAAAAATTGTTTCTCAGTTAATTTGTTAGTTAGTACTAGTTAGTACAAAGTTAAAATTGAAATAAATCATTTTGTTTTTAAGAGTGTCCATTGTCGTTGGAAGAAAATGTTTCTGGAGGAAGTGGTAGATTCACAAAGGGGCGATGGAGTGATCGCACCCTCCCCCTCTCTCTCTCTCTTCCATTGCCAATTTTTTTAGCATATCAGTGTAAATAGTTCAATCAGAATTTGTTTCATTTTGTGAAAAAAGTGTTGTGCTTATATTCATTAACATGATGTTTGTGAATGTTCCTTGTGCAATACGAATCATACTCTAAAACAGTGTTTTTCAAGGTGGTCCCCCAAGGGGTCCCCAATATTTTTAAAGGAGGCCAGGTGTAAATATAACAATTTGTTGAGGGAAAGTTGAGAAATTGCAAAAAAATTGATATATTATGGCAAAAAGCAGAATTATATGTGAATGCTTTCCCATTTTCATATCTCGTTGAATCAGAATTGATACTAAAGAAATTTTTATTTGTCTGCATTCAAAGTGTTTACAGTTCAAAAATTGTGACTTTTGATTTAATAAAATTTGATTTTATAAAGTTTAATACATTTTTAATAGAAAAACAGGGTTAAAAACGCATGCTATATTAAATAAATTGAGTAAACAGAAGTAAAAATAGTGATCAAGAACGGTTTCTTACTCTTATATTCAATGACTTAAAAAATAAGGGATGCGCAAAAAATTGGAAGTTTGAAAAGGGCCCATATGAGAAAAACGTTCAGAATAACTGTTCTAAAGTAATGCGGTAGGCATTCATTCATTCATTCATTCATTCATTCATTCATTCATTCATTCATTCATTCATTCATTCATTCATTCATTCATTCATTCATTCATTCATTCATTCATTCATTCATTCATTCATTCATTCATTCATTCATTCATTCATTCATTCATTCATTCATTCATTCATTCATTCATTCATTCATTCATTCATTCATTCATTCATTCATTCATTCATTCATTCATTCATTTATTCATTCACATTGATTTTGCATATAGAAAATTCAGGTTAAAATGTTATAAAATCGGCCCTGTTTAAATTATCTTCTAGATACGCACCCGCTCGGAGGAGGGGGACCTTAAAGATCCAAAGTCGGGGTTGTATATTACGTAGAAGCATGCTTTTTATAGTTGACTGAAAACCTTCTGCCATGAAGTGGTTATGAGTTTCACGCCACTCAGTTCTATATCAAGAGATGGCACCCAAAGTGTCGATGTAGGCAAAAAGAAAGCTAGCTTAAAATGAGAGATGAGTTTTACCTTTTTGAAATGGTTGATATCAACGATGTTTGCAGGGGATGCGCTGTTGACCACAAACTCGGGTCCAAAATTCATCTAAAAGAGAAAATACCTGTTTTCAATGCCAAAATACTATTAACTTTCTTTGCATGAAACGCGTTTGCCTACTTGCACATCATTGTAAAAATTAATTAAGAAAATAATTAGTTGTTGTGATTAATTTGTATAATCTATAATAATATAATCTAGATGATGTAAGTCGGATCCCACATATGTGAGTTTGAAAGAAAAATGACATCAACTTATCCGATCAATTGTGTCCTGCTCACAACCCAACAGCTCTCTATCTCTTCATTATCATCCAACATTTCTACCCAAAGATCCTAATCCTACCTCCATCTCTTGTGCACACTTTTCAATTCTTTCATGATGCATAATGTCAGAGTAAAATAAAATATTTCAAACTTCCTATAAATAGTTCTTTTATTTTGAAACGACTATTTTAACTTTAAGTTCGTCCTCTCTTACTTTCATTTTTTTCTTTTTATGATATAATACTGGTAGAGTGCATTCATACAGACTTCTATAACTCCGTAATTTTCTTCAACTCAGAAACTTCTAGTACCAATCATAATTTGAGCAAATTCGTTGCTAAATCAGTCAATTATGAATGCTTTTTCACTTTTTTACTTCAAATCAAAAAAATCAATAAAAGATTTAAATCGCTTTCACATTCCTATGTATTCGTATAAAAAGAATATGAATGTTAGAGCAAATATGAAGAATGGAGAAGTTACGTAGTTAACTAATTAAAATTATGAAATATATCTTCAATGCTATTTTAATTGCGTTATACAAATCATGATATATTTTTACTGCGGAAAGAAAAAAGAATCAATTTTTAATGCATCCTCTTAGGATAATGTTTATCTACCCTTTGCTCAAGTCTACGTTAATTCATTATCTTCTTTTTGAATGTAGGAATGAAGAACTCATATTTTTTCTCGATTCAATTCGAAAGATAGGAGTTCCTTAAAAAACATTAACGAGAAATTCCCATATAGTCACAAATGTCACCACATGTGTTAAGTTATGGAAAAAAAATACGCCCTACCTTACAACTTTTTTCCGTCTCTTCTTTTTCGTCACTTTGGGCGAAGGGAGCGCCGAGCCAAAAATTGTACCCTTCGTTCTCGCCAACTTCCTTCTTCGGGAGAGTGCGCTTGTTCAACGCGTTGCTGTTTTCTCCATCCTCACCCACTATACTGACCTTGGAGAATCTCTTCTCGGATTTAGGTGCAGATTCGCCCTCATCTTCTTTTTTGGAGGAAAGTGGGGCTTTGTTCGGAGAAAATGAATTGCACAAACTCAGATCAGATCTAATACAAAATGCACAACTTTTACATCTGATTCTGTTGAGATAGAGATTGAATGAAAACTCATCCTTTGGACCAAGGGAGAAACCGAAGAGATAGCACATCGTTATCCGTCGGAACAATCTTCCCCTAATAATATCCACAAAAGATTCGCTCAAGTCTAGCAATGCCGCATTTAACTCATACTGTGTGTGCGTTTATAAAAAGTTATGGCGTGTGTCAAAATATCCAATTAAAATAAATGAGTCAAATGAAAGATTTTTTTCAGAAAATGTTACCTTTTAATTTAAGTTTCAAAAAAACTAATATCAAATCGATAACATTGATATAACTAGCTCAGTAATATCAATCGATTATTTAAACTATTGATCACCTCTCATTAAACTTTACAGCCTACATAACTAACTCACAAAATACACTCCTTCAAAATTGCCAGTGTGTTAATATCATAACTAATATTAACTTAAAAGAAATTTAAAACTTTAGATTTAAAATATTTCTCAATAATCCCAAATATTCCACTGAATTAACGATCAACACAAATTGCCAAAAGCAATAATCAATCGTGTAATGATTGCATATATAGAGTTTGTTTAAAAAGCTTTTCAAAATTTTTGGTCAAGAAAAGATTTTATAAAAATAAAATCTATAAAAAAAGTTTTATAAAAAAATTGAAAGTTTTAAACTCGGTCCAAGGAATGCCATGCATATTATAAACGTGTGCTCAATAAACGAATGTTGTTTCATCAAAAGACGATGAATTTGTGGGAATAGACAAAGGAAGAATAAAAAGAAAAAGCAATACTTTGATTTGGCAGTGGACTCATTTGAATCCATTTTGAAGAATTCGCCCTTTTGTTTCAAGATGGCACTTCCCATTGAAGGCATGATGGAATCCTTGCGAAGAACTTTACTAGACTTTTTGTAGGAGGGAGTCACTTCTTCACAGAAGCTGATGAATCTGAAATCTTTCAAAAGTGAAAAGTTAGTTACTTTCAAGTATTTTTTATCATAGTCACTATTAAAAGGTGGATGAAATCTGCTAAAAATCCTCAGTCGAATCATTAGAATCGGACAATTGAATTAACCATCTAAAATCTTGATCTTAATCTAAAACATATCTTTTAAGAATCTACATTCAGATTCAAATTTATTGACTGGTTCAAAATACTGAAAACTTCAATTTGAATAAAATATTTTTACATGTAGCATAGTTTAGAACAGGGATGTCCAACCCAAAACAAGCAGCGGGCCATTTAGAAAAGTTATTGGACACGGTCGGGCCGCACCTATTTAAAAAAATAACAATACTTTTTTTATAAAATATTTATGAGAAACTTTTTTATCCTGATTACTGATTATCACAATTTTTATGAAAATTAAACATAAAATGAGTAGTTAATTGAAAGAGTTATTTTTATTTATAAAAGCTGTCTCTCACTTTTACAAATAATTCAAATTCAAATTTTTCAAATGAAAACATTGGGATTAATGTGTGAATACGCTATTTTATATTAAGTGAATTAATACTTGTAATCTATTTACAGTTCACTTGTATCATTGAGAGCTTCTTTGACATCTTTTGTCTTTTGCCAAAACGTCAATTTGTGGTTTGATTTTATTTGATGCAGCTATCCGTAGAGAAGATATTTTAAGTTTTCATCGGTCAGTCTTGTGCGCAAATAATTTTTGTTAAGCTTCATCAGTGAAAAAAATTTCTCGCATTTATACGTACTCCCAAACATACAAACTATTTTTTTGACCAAATGAATCAGCTTTGGAAACTGGCTTCCATCAAGACTTGAGTAGAATTTGGGAATAAAGCTAAGCTAGAAATGAGATGTTTCATACTCGAACCCGAAAGTAATTAATCTTTGCAGGTAAATTTGAATGCATCCATGCTGTCAGTGGAATCAGCAAATTCATCATCAAGGTTATCAATAATCTTTGGACATCATCCGTGTATCGCTTGGCATCAAATGTGACAGTTTAGTCTTAAATTTTAAATTGTAAATAAAAAAATAATTTCTTTTCTGTCCAAGATTTCTACAATTTTAACTTGATTGCAAAAGCATTTATTTAAATCAACATATGTTAAATAGTTTTCATTGCATCTTGAATCTCAAGACTAAATCGTCTCACCATTGTGCATAACTTAATTCTTCATAAACTTGATTGCGTTTCGGTAAGAAATCTTTAATGTCGGGACGTAGCTTTTCAAATCTACAAATTACTTTGGCTTTTACTCAACTTTATCTTTAAAACTGGACTTGCATATGTAAGATGAAATCACCATACTCAGCGTCTACTTTTTCTCAAACACAGCGTTTTTCGCCAGATTTCTACCCTGATTTTAGCAAATACAGCAAGATGCTCTCAAATTTAATAAAAAACATTCAGAAAAACAAACTTGTTGATGAATTGTGTAATGGAAACTCATGAAGGATAATAAAATCTTCGTTATTCTTACCAAGAGAAACAAAGTCAACGTTTATTCTTATCATTGTTGTAATTGGGACTAATTTATGAGGAGGTTACATCATTTTCAAGAACAAAATTCTCTCAGGCGAATGGATTACTCTGAGAAATACTTTAATGCTCCTCACCACGCGTTCATTGTAAGAGAACCCATATGTGCAAGAATACACCCAACGAAATATTGACAATATCAATTGACTCACCAAACTGCCAGGTAAAGAACTACACTTCTGAATTAAATTTTGCGTGATTATTTGCATTTTAAGTCTTTGAGTAACTTCATTCCTTGAAAGGCTTTAAAGAACTTTTTTTAAAAGTTACGCACTCCTGGCTTAGACTAAATCTTCTCTTCCTCTACCACCATATTTTTTCATAGACCAAAATATCAGCACAATTCTGGGAATAAAAATACGAGCTTCAAACCTCACCTCTGCATTTGATTTAGGTTTGCATTCCATTTTGGGGATAAATTGAGAAACGAATTTTGATCTAAGAATATGGTTGAAGAAGAAAACACTTTCAAATTTTTGGTGTTCCGAAAACAAGTTTTTAAGCCTCATTCTTTCAAAATTGTTTTAAAACGATGAAACTTGTTACATAAAGTTTTTTCTCATCTTTAGAAATAGAGAGAAAAAGCCTATATTATCATTTGTCTACTAAAAAAGTATCTAAATAGTTTATTAATAAATAGGTTTATTAAAATGTGGATTAGCACTCTTGAAACATCTGGTATCGTTAAGAGTGATGCAAATTGATAGACAATCAAATTGTATCATTTATGATTTTTGCAGGGAAAATAACGATCCTTAATTGAACAAAGAACGAACTAACAAAAAAACGAACTAATTTCAAAATGCTTTTAGTAATTACTTTAAATAAATAGAGAAATTTTAAATTATTTTACCTTCCTAGCATTTTCTTAACTATTAGGGGTATAAAAAATATTGCTCAATGTATTGATAAAGTATTGATTTCAATGTGTTCAATTGGATGCTAGTGAATAAATAGAGTTACCTTTCTGTCTGTAGTTCGAATGGGGGTATTCATCATCTTCAAGACTCTGTGAAAAAATTTGCTTTTGACTGGAGTATTCCCTTATTGAATTTTTCTGCATTTTTCGGAGCTCATCTTGTGTTTTTTGCAATCTAGTAAAAAAAATTTTGTTAAAAAAGTCTAAATAATTTTTCTGAATGTTGAAAAGATTTTCTTTTTGTTGGAATTTGAAATTGTGGTCTAGTTTAGGAAAATTTTCAATTTCTTGAAACTAAAAGTTTCAATTAGTTTTTAGTAACTAGTATTCTCTTATTTAGAAAAAAAGGAATCCAGATTCCGATTTCTCGATCCAAAGACGCAATCTACATTTACGTTATTTGAAAAGACGCTGTCTTTTCAATTTTCAAAACGGTATATGGTGCAAAAAAAATATTTAAAAGATGTCATTTATAATTCTTGACTTAGCCATATGTTAGTCGCTATTTTATATTATTTTTCTTCTTTGTCTAGGCATACACCTTTCCTGTAAGAACGGGATCAGCGGCTTTATTCAATTCCCTCCATTTCCTCAATCTTTCACATCTTCATCTTTGAAACTGATTTGCTTTCTTTTCTGCCTCAAACCATTTTTGCATTTCTTTCCTTCTTGGTACCTGCCCATATACAGTAAAACCTGCCTTAGCGACCACCTGTATTAAACGACCCACTGTCAATAACGGCCAGTTTTTTCCACCGGACGAAAATTGAACTGTTTTCACCATATAACTTGAAAAAATAGTGCAATTGTTGCACAGTAAGAGTAGTAAAACTGAATTTCTTTTGTGACACATCATATGTCATACCGCAATACTTTGATCACAATCAATATGACATGGATGAAATCAGCCTTATGATGGATAAAAGTAGTTTTTCATATCTTTTGTTCTTGTTGTTTTTCACGTAAGTTTATTGGTTACAAATTTTAATATAATTTTGTTAGATCATGTTTACACAGTTGGTAATATGTCGAAAAAAAGAACATCTCTTACTCTTCAACAAAAGTACGATCTAATTAAACTTCTTGATAGTGGCAGAGCAGCTTATAAAATAGTTGCTGACATCGGTGTAGGCAAAACTCAAATCCAAACATTAAGAAAAATAAAAGCACACATGTTAGAAGATTATTCTAAATCTTGTGTGTCAACAGTTTCAAAAAGAAAAAACCATCTCACAGGTAATGAAGAGATAAACACTCTAACATAAAGGGGGTTTATTGACGCTTGGCTAGAGGCCTTCCAGTCAGTGGACCAATTCTCAAAACCAAGGCTTTGCTGAAGAACTTGGAGAATCGAATTTTAAAGCTTCAAATGGTTGCCTGGAGAGCTTTATTCGTAGAAACAACATGGTTTTTGCTAACATGACAGGCGAAAGAGCAGATATTTGCCAATCAACCGTTGAAGAATGGAAATTGAAACTTGAGAAAATTTGTGAATGCTATAAGAAGAAAGACATTTTTATTTTAGACGAAACTGGGCTTTTTTTCAAAGACACAACAAAAAAACTTTTCATTTGAAAGGTAAAAAAAATTTCGAATTGTTGAATTTGTATAATTTTTGATAGTTTTTATGTGAAGAATGTCCAGGTGGAAAACGATCAAAGGAAAGAATAAAAATAAGCACTTTGTGCCAGTATGACTGGAGAAAAAATAAAACCTTTAGTGCTTGCAAAATCAAAGTCTCGTAGATGTTTTTCAAAAGTGAAGTTGAGCTCTTTACCAGTGGAGTACTAGTTTAATAGAAAAGCTTGAATGACTGGTGAGATTTTGAAGAATAACTACAAAATTTTAATAGGAAAATGAAAGTTGAAAAAAGGAACGTTCATTTTTTTGTTCATTTCTATTCATTGATAATGCCCCTTGTCATCCCAATCTTAAGCTCAGTAACGTTAAAATTCAATTCCTTCTCATGAGAATAAGTTGAAGGAAGCACAATCAAGAAAAGTTTCACAAAGGCCGGATTTCGCAAAGAAAGCATTTCTGTGTGAAATCCTGAGATTGAAGAAGAAATTCCTACTGCCGTGAAAAATTTAAGTAGAGATGTTTTTGGGGCTGAGTATGATAAAGCTGTTGCGAATATTGGTAAAGACTTTTGACTTACCTGCAAAAGAGGAAAAGAAGAGAATTCTTGGAAAGTGATGAAGAAGCAGAAGAAAGTGGAACATGCCCTTTAAAAGAAGCAATAGAAATTTCCGATAAACTAAAAAAGTTTGCTCTTCATCATGGCTTAGGAAAAGCTCTGGAATACATCGTAAAAAACAAGTTTTGAGCTTGACAAAATGCCAGCCCAATCCTTACAACAAAAAAGGATAAGTGATTATTTTAAAGTTTGAATTAATTAATTTTAACTTTCATAATTGTGATTCAATCTACTACAACATTTTGGTTTACAATTTATTGAAGTCAATATTTTTAAATAATTTCACGCTGTTTTTAACGCCCATCTGTCTAATGCGACCAAAATAAGGTCTTACCTTGAATGGTCGTTTAATACAGGTTTGACATGCCTTTTGCTGCTTTTCCATCAATTCACGATGACATGCAAAAATAGGGTGTCAATAAGGGTTTAATCCTTTCAATCATAAAGCGAGTCTGCGTATAAAAACAGTCTGTTTTAAGTTTTAATTGAAAAAGATGAGAATCAAATAAAGTTTCAAAAATGTGGTCTTTAAAGCTCTTCAGTGATGAGAAGGTATTACTTTAAACATTTTTATTACTTTTATCAAAAAACGATATAAAACATAAGGTTTAAAATATCCCATTTATAACGATATTTTTAATTTAAAAACGGGCCATATTTTTCACGCGGGGTTTTCATTTTGGGTTTGTTTCTCTGAAACAGGCAAAAAATGGTTTAGCGCAGTGATCTGGCCAGGCGATAGCAGCATTGCTACAAGTAAGCTGTATTCATATATACGCACTGTTTTCATTTCTTGTAAGGAAAGAATGCACATATCAAGGTGTAGATTTTGCAGTAAAATTTAGCAATCGTGAGATGCAAAAAGCAGCCCAATCATGCACTCAGTATTCCTCCATGACCAATCATAACAAAATGGTTTCAAGGCAAACATTTCCAATATCTCCTCTGTTAAATCACTTATGCCTATTCAATCTTCTTTCTATTTTCTTCGATCATGTGTTCCGACTTCCTCTCTTTGATAAAGAAGATTTGAACTTCAAACTCGAATCCTTTTAAACATTTCTTTGTTCCTTTAGCAAAAAAAAATTAACTTTTCAGGTTTCTCTGATATTGTGGAATTTTTTGGCTTTCCTATTTTCAATTATCAGGTCACGGATTTACAATTTACTACCTTGATGTGTTTAGTGATTGATGCCAAACTGAATAGAATAGGGACTATTTCTTATAGGGCGGTAACGATTACGAAGATATCTGTGAAGAAAGTGGAAAGTGATTTTTGTGAGTGCTGGAAGTGCATTCTACCATATGTTCTCAATGTTAGCTGTGCGCATGAACATCCCATTCAATGATGAAGAAGGATAAAAAGGAGGAGGGGTGAAGGGCTGGAAACGATTTTGTGTGGAAGGGATTTAGAAGAAAAGGACAAACTTGCTTTGAAGGTAGTTTATTTGACGGCTGAGCGTGGCTTTCGGAGGCAGGAGGTCGGAGGGCGTGTTGAAGTGGTAGGAACAGGGGCGTGGGCGATAGTACGAAGCCACCACATTTTCAGGCATTCTTCAGCACGGCTGCTAAACACAACAACATATGGTGAGACATTTTTCGAAAAAAGGTTCATTCTGCCGCACTGCTCCGCGATTTCATCATTTCAAGTGGCGTTAGACAAATTCTAATTACTCAAAATTCAGGGGGGGGGATTAATCTAGGGAGTTTCAAGCTACAATTCAAGGTAATTTAAGAGGGC
Source organism: Nectonema munidae (assembly GCA_030549495.1). Classification (NCBI taxonomy): domain Eukaryota; kingdom Metazoa; phylum Nematomorpha; class Nectonematoida; family Nectonematidae; genus Nectonema; species Nectonema munidae. The sequence continues at coordinate 952,489 of JAUIRK010000509.1, forward strand.
AAACGACGCCTCTCTCTCAATGTGTTTCAAAGGTGGTCAAAAAGCTTTTCGCTGCACTAATAATTTTGAATTATTGCAATTTTATATCTTTTTATATCATTAAAAGACTTGTTTGGCTTCTGAGTAGACTTTTATTATTTTATTTGTTTTAGCGTTGAGTTTCAGGGCCAAATTCTATTAAAATAAATTTCAAAAATTATAAAAAAAAAATTTGCCCTGTACTAATTATAAGGATCTTCCTCAATCACAAATTATACGTAAAAATTACACAAAAGCTTGACTTCAACATCTTTATTGCTTGTTTTTAGATAAATTTTTACTAAAAAGTGTTAAAAAAAAATTATAAACCATTTTTCAAAACTGGACAATTTTAGTTCTACTTTTGGTTTGAAGCCACATCTTTTTTTATTTAGAGAAAAAAAAACACATAAAGATAGTGATTTATAAAATCCTCTTCCTTTTGACTTCAATTCTTTTTTACAGTAAAGAAAAAAAATTTTTTTTTTTCTATTACTTCTTATTGTTTCTGTTAGCTTAATATTCATTTGTTTCATTTTTCACAATATCATAAAAAGTTGAAAAAGTTGTCACAATCAAAATGAAAATTGTTTGCTGAAAGCTTCATCAATTTTCCATGAAATTCAACAAGACTGGCTTCACCTCCCAAACCAAAATGAATTCTTTTCTCAGTTCCATTTATGTGCCCTGGTCAAAGTGGATATAATAGCTTGGCTAACGAAAACAAATGGGTTTTCCTATTATTATGAACTGTTTTCTTTGATGCGTTTCAAAGTAAGGAATGATGCTTTCATCAAAACTATGATGTTTCCTACATGGAACAAATTTTATAAAAGTGATCATTCCATTTTTCTTTAAAAGGTCGAACTTTGGCAAAAAGATCTTCACCAGTAAAATTAAGATTATTTGAAACATGAAATGTTGCTTTGTCTTGCGTTTAAAATTAAAAGGTCTGAACAATCCAATTTGCATCAGAGTATAATCGTCCATGAGGTAAATTTACATGACTAGAACATATAAGATTTAAGAATTGCAATAAGATATAGAACTTCTTCTCGTTTTACATTTAGCATTTAAAAAAAGAGAAAAAATTCGCCATTTAGCTCATTTTCATCACTTGTCTTTCAAAAACTGTGTCTTCATCACTAAATAGTACACGCATAGCTTCTGCAGTAACCTGATTCGCCCCTAAATGATCCTAATTAAATTATTAAAATAATTAATTATTACTAATTTCAAAGTATTCTTCATCACCAGAATCTTCTTCTCTAACATGAAGTAACTGGAGGCCCAATGGAAGCTTATTTTTTTTTTTATATTGGACTCTTCAATCATTTCCAAAATGGGTGATATTTTGAAACTGGGCAAATATTTTCTTTACTAGAAAACTAAAGATAATACGCAAACAAATCGGTGTTGCAGCTAAATTATGAACTTTGAAAGAGGATGTCAAATAAGAAAGAGAAAAATAAGCGACACTACTTTGATTTTTATATTAAACGACAAAACAAAAAATAAATATACGTCACAAATTAAGTCAATTCACAAAATATTTCTTATGAGCTTAGCTAGAAGAACCGTTACCGTCCTGAAAGTTTTAACGAAGGTATACATGTTTGTCGATGGTTTGCTAACAGATCTGTTTTAAAGGTACCCGGGCATTTGCCGATAGACCTGTGGCTGAAGGACATTCAACCGAATGGACACTTGAGAACGGGAACTTTTTTAGCCTTGAAATTAAATGGCAACAGAAGGGTGATTGACCGGGATTCTTTCGTTGATACGCTCTATGCCACCCCTCTCCCTTGGAAGATCGTGTGATTTTCTTTCAGAAGCAATTTAGAATTTCATGGCGATGTTTGATAGGGTGAATTTGATTGAACAGCACTCGTAAGCATTCCATATCAATTATAGGAAATAAAGTGTGAAGGAAAAAATAATTCTGGGAAATTTATAGCTGCAATATGCAAACGATTTCATTCAAAAATTATAAGAGATATTTGGAAGCTTAAAAGACCGTGAAAAGGCTTTTTAATTTACAAGTTTCCAACCAACCTAGCATCGATTCTTGAAAATAAAAATTTCCTACTTTAAAATCTTTCGTAATAAATGTTTTTATGGTAGAAAATGTGGATGTATCACATAAGATGTGCTGGCCATAAAAGATATATTTTGAAAGGACCAAGATGTGGATCGCTGGTAAATAATGGCATCCAATAATTAACATCAAATCCTTGTAAAAATTATTTAAAATTAACTTCCAAAATTGTGACATTTCATAGAAAGACGTTTCGTCAATGCACAACTTAAATTAGTCATGTGGGATTTGGGAAAAATATTTTTTTTCAGCTTTAAGGTTGCTTCAGTGAATGAATAACCAATCAATAACTTTTTAAGCAACTAATTAACTAATAAAATAAGAATAATTAACCGCTTAAGATCAAATTATAATTAAAATAAACTAATCAGGTGGATTGAAAGGAATTCATTCAACTTAAAAAAGACATTGTTGTTCTTCTACAACAATTTTTGAGAGTTTACTCTCATTTCTAATAATGGACTCGAATTCTATGTATTCTATACACACCATTTTTTTGTTCTATTTTGTTTTTTTACAATTCTACCTTGGTCTATTTGGCGTCAAAGAGAGAAAGGAAAAACTAGTAATCAATAAATATATATCTAGCGATCTTTTCATATTTCTTTATAACTTTGGCGTAGGAATATTAAAACGCTAAATTAAGGAAGTCGCCACAATTGTTAACATTTGTCATTATAATTTTTATTAATTTCAAAAAATGTGACTTTGTTATCGTTATTAACGAAAAGGAAAAATTAACTAAAATATCGTTGTTTTCCCAACCCTTTGTGTTAGCGGAAATTTTGATGAGATCAAATCTAGAAAGACGCTATTTACCGAGGGTAAAAAGAACTTTGTGTCAGAAAAAAATTGGAAAAAAATAAAATATTATCCCTAATCAAAAAAAATTACAATCCAAAACAATAAAAGAAGATGTACATAACATATTCATAGTTTTAAGTTGATAGTTATTGGCATAAAAACGAAATTTGGTGAGAGACAAAAAATGATGCATATGATAAATTTAATGTACATGAAAAATACTGCATACAATTTTAAGACTATATCAGAGACTCCTTTACAAGAGAGATTCCAATACATTCTAAAAGTATATTTAGATTTTTTGAGAAAAAAACATGTTTTCCGGTTTTAAAGAGATTGAAACTTACACATATGTTCTTTAGTGATAAGCGAAATGTTTGGGATTTTTTAAATTACGCAAAAGGAAGGATTTTATTTCTTGACAACAGTTTGTACTCTATGCACGCACATTTCATTGTGAAGATTTATCAGTTCAAAGCGAATCCACTTGATTGGAAAAAATATATAAAAAAAAAAAGTCTCACATCATGACAGGAAAATGGAAGAAATTCAGATGAGGTATTTTTAAAAAGTTGGCAAATGCATTTATTTTATTGTTGCATAGAACATAGAAAAAAGGCAAAAGAAAGAAGAGCAAAAGAACATAAGATCGACATGGAGCAGACTGTCTTTTTCTTTTAACTCAAAATACCATATGCGTTGTTGCCGCTGTCTGACGCGAAAGGCCTTGAGCTGAAAAGAAAGACGTCTTGAGATTTGTAATGAAAACGCTTTGAAACACAAAGGCATAAATCTACTACTTCTCTTACAATTATTTTTATTGAATGCCTTCGAGTGTATGAGACATCGAGAAGAATCACAAACGCTCATTTCTTTGTAGCTTAGTGGGATCGCGGCTGAACAGAACTTGCAAAGACTTCACTCCCTCATTTCTTGCCTTTCAACATCAACATTTCTTGCTTTCTGCGATTGTACAAAGCACGCAATTTCAAAGGCATTCCCAGATCGCGTGCCATCATCTTTCAACGAAAAGATGATGATGATGATCCGTGGAGTGAATCGAGATTTGTCTTCCACTTTGTAACGTTGGCAATGGCATACACCTATCTTTAATGCTGTCATACGACACGGGGTCGAATGTGGGCATCAACAAAATGTCATCCAGCCTGTTGAATGGTGTAGACGAATTGAGTTTGTTATTAGGAGATGTAAAGACACTTTCTCATTCTCATCTTGGGCATTGTACCCGAAATTCACTTTTCTCTGGAAAAGTAATATCATTTGATGGTTCACCCCCATGCTATATGACAACACTTTTTTTCACAAGTGAAGAGATTACTAAATCAAAAAATGGCTCCGATGATCGTATACTAAATTTTGAGGAACAAAAATTTGGAATGTGATAAGATTTGTAAATCAAAATTACGCCATTTTAGCTTAACACCACTGCACTAGAGTTTTAATAAGCGCTTTTTTTTGGTAAATTAAATAATTTACCTTTCATAATAAAATAGGAATCAAAAAATTTAGTCATAAATTCGAATAACATTTATGGACATTTTGCTTATATTGCATAATTCGATCAACTGAAAACACATTGTGAATAATTTTATAATCATTGGCAAAAATTGAAATAATTTAAAATAAATTAACTTTATCCGGGTAAGTAGTTTGTAGTTTGTAGAATAAATGATATTTTATATAAAAAAATTTCTCATTTTCAAATTAAACTTTACATGAATTAGCGTTAATTTTTTTTGTAAGTCTGCTTATAAATATATTATATATTTTAAATATTGTTGACATATTTAGAGAATGCACGCCAGAACAATTCAAAATGGAAATCTTAGTTGGGCAAACAAATTTTTTCAACTAATTACGTAAGATACAAATTTCTCAAATCAGAGCATATGCTTACTTTCCATTTTTACCAAAATTAAGAATAACGCTTAAAAATGCGATCACTTTTTTGATTGGTGGCAAGTACGATCACCAAATGGCATCTTTTGCAGGGCTTGCTATAATTTTTTGAAGTAAACAGTTTGAATTTTCCTGAATATCGAGTGGTTTTTATTTACTTCTTTACTTTTTAGGGCACTTTTTTGCGTATTTTTCACATTTTTCAATACGTTTCAAATTACTTTTCAGCTTTTCATGATTTATCGGCAGTTTGTATTTTCCTATTGTTGTTAGGAAATCGATGTATAGCGAACGAACCCTAAATTAATTACAATTTGTTCACATATGGTAAATGCATTTAAATCACCTAAAATTTCGTTTTTAGGAAAGCACGCATTTATATTTTGCTCTATCTATAACTATTTAGAATTATTTCGAAGGAGATGCTTATCACGGAAAGTTTAGTTGAATGTGAAGGAAAGTGGGCGTAGTCTGACTCAGATTTCATGTAATAGCACTAATAAGCTCTTTATAAACCCTAATTAGCAGCAGTTCAAACAAAGAAGCCTCCAACGTTTTTGCAATGTTCAATCTTCATGCAGATGTTTAAAGCTTCTCTTCACCATCTACCTCTCTCTTTCCTACTTGAATCATCCGAATCAGCTTGAATTAATCATATTTCTTACATTTGCGAAATGCGATAATAAAAATGTTTAACTCAAAAATCTCGCCTACAACCTTGATACTGACGACGTCCATACTCTATATCAGCATAAGTTAAACGTGAACTGGCTTAATAAAAACCTTGCGAAGCTCTCATGAGCTTATCCGCAATATACAGTTGACATTAAAAACTGTGAATTCATGGCATTGTGGAAAGATTTTTTTCAACGACTATATATTCATGGATTATTATTCTCGATTGAAGTGTTCTGGCAAAATAATTCTCGATGTTGTACTTTTAAAAATGGCTGCTGACTTTTACAGAAATTCGTTTAGAAATGCGTTTAAAAAGTATGAAGTAGTAGAATGCTTTAAAATTCTTTGTAAATGAAATGAATAAATAAAAAATTAGTAAAAATAATGACTATATTTACCCTTTCAATATTTGAATCAAAAACATTTTAACTCTTTCGTGACCAGTGTCTCATATATGATACATAAACAATTTTACCTTCGTCTGCTTTTTCAAATAGTTTTGTATAAGAATCTTCTGCTTTTTAATAAATATCGTCTGATTTTTCTGGTCACGAAAGCATTATTTATAGAATAGCAAACTTCGTTTATCCGATACTTTCCACGGGTTTCTGAACCAGTGGTGCATGCACCACTTGTGGTGCGAGAACTCTTTCCAAGTTGTGCGAGAAGATATTTTCAAAAAACCAAAATATTGATCGAAAATTTTTTTTAAATATTTTTTTCATGAACTTTTTTGAAAAATTTTGTTGGAGTGGTGCGAGAGTGAAAAAAAATTTTTTTTAACGGTGCGAGCTGAAAAAAGGTTAAGAAAAACTGCACAACAGGATGTAAGCGACTTTTTCAGTGTTGCTCTCCCCCGTTGTTCCAACATTCACATTCCGATACTGACAGTGCTTCAAATCAAAGTAAACTTCCTTTAAACAGTGATGTGGTCTTAGTTTTTACCTAAACAAAATGCATTAACGACGCACAAGTTTCTTTACTTTTCTCATTTATTTGGCGTAGGATAGGAGTTGAAGTATCGCAATAGCATCTCTGAAAGATTTTTTCGCGTATAATAAAACTTTGTATATACTTCTTGTAAAAAGGACATTTGTATTTGAGGTATATGGATTGCTTATAAATTTTTTAAACTGTTAGAAATTTCGTTTATCCGACAAGAATATGCGTGAAAACAACAGTCCCGGATAAACGAGGGCTACTCTTAGTTTAGTCCTCCTGAAATCTTAGTTTTTTGGAGTATGGGAAAGAAGACAAGAAAATGTCTCTCTTTTTTTTTATGATTTACATCTTAGGTCAAATTACTCTAAAATGTTTTAAACATGCTCACAAAAATAGTGAATAAAAGATGAATGATGGAAATTCTCCAATTAAAAAGTTTGAAAGAAAACTTATTTCTGAAAATAACCATAACCAAGAAGTCAATTTAGTGGGAACAAACTGGTGCGCAGTCGTAATCTCAATCGAGATTATCAATTAGTAGATAATAAAAAAAGCCATACATTTATTTTGTGTAGATAGAGAAGGGGGTCGAAAGTAGTGAGAGCGGAAAAAAAAGTTTGTTTGAAAAGAGATATAAATCCTGGTGCAACATTTGCAAAAAACTTACGTAGGCCTCCTTATATGAAGCATGCAAGGAAAATGCTCATCTCCATTCAGTCTGGGAGTTTGAGAGATGGACTTCTAGAAGGTGATGCAGTTGGCAAAAGAGTCACCCTCATTTATAAAGAAGAGAGTTGCGCCAGCGGAGAAAAGCCACTGCATTATTCCCGTTCATAAAGAGGTACCATGCCAATGATTACTATAAGAAGTACTGCACATACTCACTCACTCATATTGCGTGTGTCTCTTGGAAGGTGGCGGAGTGCTTCTACCATCGCAATTACCATGAATAGCGCGCGTATGTAGAGATATCAGAGCTGACAAGGAAACCTGATGCGAGAGATGATAGCGCAGGAGAAGCACAAGACTCCCTACCTCCAGGATTCAGTGAAGCACGCAAGAATCGCGCACGCGCTGTTAATCCGACAGCAGCAACAAACAAACAATTCACCTATATCTGTTGTGCCCTGGATACTTACTTATCTCATGTTGTTTCGAAATCAACAATAACAGAATGCCTGCCGCTCCTCTCATTTACGCCCGCCATTCCTGAGATATCATAGCGCATAATTGGAATTCCTGCTTGCCTCCTGCATCGCGCATATGCAATCGCATTTTCCTTTTGTTTGCGAGGAGTCTTCCCACCTTTTTGTCAGGGGGCGCGTTCTCGCTTCGCATTTCTTTGAGTGCTGAGTTCAATGTTATCGTCTCGATTTTGATGAAAAGGAAGCTTTGAGTTCCTTCTGCGCGCGAGAAGATAAGTGCGAAATTTAAGACGACACACTTCTTTTGTCCATTTTGCTTGGAAATCGCGCTCTCTAATCATCTCACCTTTCCTCGAACAAAGGCACCACCACAACGCATTATCATTCTCCACAGCATTAAGCCACATTTGCTATCTCATTACGGAGATTTCTTTTCAAATCACAAAACTCACAAAACGAATACACTCTCTCCCTTAAAAAACTGTTAGAAAATTTGATCAGAAGTGTTTTTAAGGATTTTTGAGAATATATAGACTGTTTCTTTGGACACATTTTCAAAACAATTGAAACAACACGCTCTGCATGCATGTTATTCATTTGTTGTTACAGACAAATCTTCATATCAACAATGTTGGCGTGGTTATTCTTTATACGCTATCTTTGGGTGAAATTTCTTAGTAAGAACCAATAAATGAACTATTCACCAAAAATTGATGAGTGTCAAAAAGGTATTGAAGAATAGAGTTACAGCTTGAGAGTGTACTCTTTAAAATTCGGTCATGCAACAATAAAAAGAAAAATGTGACTTTTATAAATCCCAAAAACAAAAGAAACACACAATAAAAGTGGGTTTTCATTAAATAAATAAAATTCACATTGAATACAAATATAAATTAGTTTAAAAAGTTTGTTACTATTATTAAAAAATATTTTTTTAAATTGAATCATTTCTTTCAATCTCACACCTTTCTAACCAATTCCTTTTAGTCGGTTAAATAAATGCGTAAATTAATTGCAAGCGAATATACTATCTACCTGGAAAAAAATAAATTCTGAAGAATATAAACCATATTCATATAAAAATGTTCAAGTTTTTAAATTTAGTTTCTTGTAATTACAAAAAAGTATTAGAATACATGTGAAGGCTGGTAAAATCCAAAAAAAGGTTTTCCAACAGAAAACTCATAAAAAAACAGAACAGAATCTCTTAGTGGAGGTCAAATTCAAAAACTTCACCTCATAAGATAGAAGAAAGTTGAGCACTTTCAAAAATGATGTTAAGTTCGAAGATTCAACGGTTTCAAAGTTTCGTAGAGATCTCGGTTTAAGAAGTATGCTTGTACAAATATCAATTTCCTTCTTCTAAAGATGAAAAGAAAGACATCGATATTCGCTTTTTAATATGAAGTAAACACGCCAAAAATATGGGTAAGACTTCGTGTAAATTTTAAAGAGAAACCGTCATTGCATATCCAGTAGTATTTGATGCAAGCACTCATTCCATTCTGTTTTTTTTCTTGAACTCAACGTCCTTGTATGCTCCCTTCCAGTGAAATCAACATATTATTATTATTTATCAGTGAAGCATCTCATTAGTGCTGAGGTAAGAGACGAGTAAGCATGTCACACGATTGTAAGAACGGCCTTTATGTTCGCTAAACACAGATGCAGACAAAACGTACTTTTTTCACTACTTCCGTCATCTTGAGTATTTGAGCTTGATTTTCAGATCAAATGCCCGTCCTTGATCAAAGTGTTTTGGATTGTAAGCTCGTGTAAGGATGATTATACGACTAAATAGCTATGTGCCAAAATAGCTAGTTGCAAAATGGCTAGTATACCAAAATAGTTAATTTTGACTAGCTGTTTAGTCATATAATCGCCTGTTTTGACTAGGAAAAATTAGGGTTGGAAAAACATGATGATCTTAATTTGTTTTTTTACAAAAAAAAATTTTTTTAATTTTATTAATTTGTTTTTACAACAGAAATATTGGTATTCATTATAAAAATAATGGGGAACTGTTCTCTTGATAGGATTTCTATTTCTCGGTTTAAAAAAGTAGTAAAGCTGATGTACTTTACTTAAAAAGGAGGTCGTATGTGCTAGAGCATCAACGTCAAAACTTTTATAGAGGAAGTTAAAAAATTAATACAATCTATTTAAAATTCATAAAGAACGGTTTTGTTCAAAAATCGTAAGTATATTTATTCAATTGATATTTTTGACGTTATATTTGATTAATTTTTTTAATTTTTTTTATAAATAAAAAAACTTGAAATTTTTTATTTTTATTGATAAATTTTTATTAAATTTGATAATTTTTACCCTACATTTAATAAATGTAGTTGTTAATGGTCGTAAAAATAGGTGTTTTGGTACATTATTTTAAAACCCGCTATTTTTGAGCTAGCAATTTTGGTATACTAGCTATTATGGATATAGATGTTTTGGACAAGCTATTTTAGAACTAGCTATTTTGGGATTAGCTGTCTGGCGTTTCACCCGTAAGGATATATCCAATCTCTTTATTTTAATAATATTTTTTATTTTATGCACCCTTTTTGTTAGAAAAAAATAAAATATTTCACTTTGAAAGTTCGTTATTTGAAAAAAATTTTTTTTAAGTTAAATTAATCAATTAGTTGGTTAGCGTTATAGTTAAATCTAGTTAATTTTTAGTTATTTATCAGCTTCATTTCTTCATTTTAATCGCAACCCTCTTTCCACTAGAATTCAATTTAAAGTATATAATTATCATCAATGTGACAATCAACGTGATGTAGGATTCACGGAAAGTGATGCTTTTTGTCGTTGTGTTCTTTTTTTTGATCATAAAACGTGATTTCCATGTCTGTACTGATTTGGAAGAAGAAATTAACGCCACTTTGTTCTCGGCATTTCATGCATGTGATCAGTCATCAATGGATATGTAAACTTAGGAAAGGAATGTTTTCAAGCTGAATGACTTGTTTGTTATCCGCAAAATCGAATTGTACTTTTTCACAAATGAGGAACGCGATGCACTCGTTGAAATAAAGGGAAATGTCCGTCTTTGGTCAAGTCTACTCATAAAGCAAACGCGGTATTGCTTAGTATTTCAATGAGGACCATCTTTGCTGAATAATCTAGAAGCAAGAGTGTTGATTATATTACTAACATATGTTACATCATGCATGCGGAGTTAGCAAATTTTGCATAGCGCTTTTCATTCCGTTTCGATCTTAGCTAAACTAGGATGAAGCTAATCCCTACAAAAATAAAAGTGTGCGAACGTCTTTGATAAGATTAGGTAGCTGACATATGTATAAAGACGGTCCTAAATCTCAATTAAAGCGAAAACTTCAGCATACAATGATAAAAAGACTGATTTTAAGAAGTGGGAAAATGTTACTTGAACACAGCATGCTGTACACATTCTTATGACTCTGAATATTATGGTTGGTAGCAATATTTAAATATGAAAAAGCTATAAGCCCATTTGAAAAAATTAAACTAGGCCTATCTCTTTTCTATAGAGAAGATAGAGAAGAGAACATAGACCCAGTACCCCCATGGATAATAAAACTTTGGAAAGATTTTCATTGATAGCAAATCATATCAGTGCGGGAAAGTGGGGCTTACAACATGTGGCACATGTAAGAAAAAATGTTATGCTACAAAGGGTAGAATGACAAAAGATAACAATAGCATTTTAACTTCTGGTTGGAATGATAAAATAGATTTTTTTTTTGCCAATCAATTAAATATCATTATGATGAAGTAAAAACACTATTTTCGTGAGTTAGGTGATAAAATAAGCTTACTGCCATTGGCATGGCCATGATCTATGAAGTTTTCGAGGGAATATCCTTGGTGGGTGGAAGTGATATATAACTACACTGAATAATATTCTTTTCGCGTGTGCGGCGACATAGCAAACAAGTTATTTCAAGTGTGGATTGCGATGATAAATGTCGCATCATATGTTCGCATCCTTGAAAGTACGAGATCCAAAATTAAAGAGCTGGAAGAATAAACGGTTCAGTTAAGTGCTCTTGATGATTGCGTCTTGGAAAAAGTTAAATGTTTTAGCTTTCCTTCAAGTTATGAAGTTATAATACTTGACACACTTTTTTCATTATTTAAATGCTTATGTCTGATTATATCTATATACACTATGTACGTGTACACAATATATATATATATGTGTGTTTGTGTGAATGTTTACAAATAACTCTGTCTACTTTTTGTTATATGGCATGAAAAGGGAACTTTGGTACGGCAGAAAACAAAAGTACTTATTAACAAAGTTATTGCGATTCGCGAATTAATACATGTTGGTTTAACTGTTCCATTGTACACAATAAAAGAGATAATAACACATTGTTGCAACTAGCAAGCGATATGAGAAACGAAGCAAACGTTATGGTTTCATTCTATAAAGAACACAAGGCCAAAAAAATAGGGTATGGCATGTCAAAATCTACACGTGTGTTTGCTAAGCGATAGCCAGGTTCGCTTCGTATGCTATTCATCTTTCTAATGCTTTGAGTCTTGTGAGCAGAGAGTGAGTTACAATGCCAGAGGAAAAGCTACGGAGTCCAGGAAAATGAAAATTTTCACAAACTAGTTTAGTAATTAAATGTAAAAATTTCACAACTCACTTTACTATAAAAAAATAGGCTGTAATCGTGTTTGAATGTTGTGATATTAAGAAATAGTGTTAGGAAAACTCTGTTTCAGAAAACCCGCTCTCTGAAACCACGGTCTTGAATTCACATAGAATTTAAAAGTCAGAAAATGTAGAAAAACGATCATTTCCTTAAAAAAGAGCTTCAGAAAGACAAATAAAATGTATAATTGCTTTGAGAAACAAATATTTAGATTAAACTTGGTCAAGAATATTTATGCTCAAAAAATTTGCCTACAGGAAACTATTATATTCATTTATATAATCACTATTTTAACGAACTAACCAACTTAGTAGCTAAATAAGAAACAATAACTGGCTTGAGATCCGGTTTTCTGAGACCAGACCGAATTTTTTGGACAACTTAAGATATAATGCGCAATTATGCAAGAACATACATTCATATTGTATAATTATCTTAACTATGCCAAAAAAAATTGATAATAATATAATTGCAAAACCGAAATCAAAATGTCTTAATCCTTTCAGGCTTTTGTTTTCCAAGCGATGAAAGGAAAAGCCGAATGGTCCGTATACATCGCATGAAAAAACGACTTAACAATTATGAGTGCACCAGGCCTTCGTGCCAATGTGTTTCGTAAGGAGAGAGAAACATGATATCCTTCCACAGAAGATCAAGGCGTTGTTTAAAGGTTTTCAATGAAGCTGAATTTTACCACATATTCTGGCAAGCTGTGCCAGTCTTTGATACTTCTATTAGAAAAGAAACTTCTACAAAGGCATTTTTTGTGCTTATACCTTTTATAAATTTGAACTGGTGCGTTCTTTGATGTCGTTGGGAAAAAGATGATAAAACTTCATCATCTATTTGAATGTTTCAATTGACAATAATATTATAAATTGTAATCCGTGCGTTCCTTTTGAATCTGTAAGACAAAAGTGGAAGCGATAAAACTTTAATCTTTCATTATATTTTAGTTTTTCAAGCCCTTTAATTTTTCTAGTTATAGAGCGCTGCACGTTTTCTAAAGCATCCATATCTTTAGTACAGGTTGGGTGCGTGATGAGATGACATTACCCTACTCCATTATAGGTCTTATCAATGCTTGGTGAATAAAATGCTGTGAGCGCTTCCAGGAATGAAAAGTACCAGAGAATAAGGTGGAAAAGTGAGTGAGCTTTCTGAATACTCTTGTATGGTGATGTAAATCTCAATTTTTCATTCGTAATAATACCCAGGTCATTAACTTCGTTCACATGCTTTATATTATAGCCTCTAATGTAATAAATAAAGTTATTTTTAACACCAACTTGGAGATGGTAACATAATATTATATTATCGATATAACGAAACATTCACTTAGGAAAAATTACTTCATTATAACGAACTTCAACATATCAAAATCCTCAATATAACGAAATGTAATCACGAACATTTTGTGGGTATTACATACATGTGCTTAGATTTATTCATCATATCTCTGTCCATTATGTTAGAAAATCTTTCAATATGTTTTTAGCTGTCTCTCTCCCTCTCTTTCTTTTTGTTCAGTATCTCTCAACACGTTCTCTAATGTCTATATCATTTTTATCCTAAAGCTTTGATTTCTCTGTTTAGTTTGTCACGCACATCTCTTCATCATCTCAATCATTTTCAACTAAGCTCTGCCACTCTCTTTTCACCATCTGTTAGAAATTTTGCTTCGTCATTTAAATTTTACATAATCATTGCTCAACTTACTTCATTATTATAAATTCTGTACTTCTTTTATCTTTCAACATTGAAAATTTCAAGTTAATTTATTTTTTCTCTCACTCTAGAAAATTTCATCAAACTTAATTTTTAATGAGTAAAGTACCAGCACAAAAACGAAAGCAATTTAACATTTCTGAAAAGAAAAGTATTTGAAAAAAACAATTTCAAAAAAAAAATGAAATTGCACTTTTAAAGGTGATTCATGTGTTGGTGGCAAGCACTCAAAAGAAAGATTGACTATACTGTTTTGTTGCAATTCGACTGGAAAAGACATGATCCCTCCATTAGTAATAGGAAAATATGCAAAACCACGTTGTTTCAAAGGTTTGAAAAGTTTGCCTTGTGATTATGAAAACAACTCAAAGTCGTGGATGACAAACTCGATTCAAATGAGGAGAAGCCAAACTTCTCACTTTTGAGCTCGATCAAGTTTTTGATTCAGAATGTGATTCTGAAGTTCTATACTTTCAATAGATGAACATTTTATAACTCATCAAAAAAGAAGTCATGATGATATTATAAGGGAAGTGGAATTGGATCAATCATCCAATGTTTATGGGGAGGAGCAATCTAGAGATGAAGACTCAACCAATCTTGAAGAAGCTGAAAAAAGCAATCTCACTACAGGTATTATTACTCCATTGATTAAGATTGAACAAAACACTTTGAAGTTTCTCGATTCAGAAGTCGAATCACAATATAGAAAAATTTATTTCGTGGTGAATGTCATTTTTGTAGAGATTAAATAGAAGAGATCCCAGCGTAATATCCTGGATAACCCCGATAGTACCTTTCCTTGGATTGGAAATATTTCTATGAATTGAAAGGATTTGGTATCTGGAAGATAGGAAACATTTAATCAATTTAACAATTTCCAGAGTGTCTTAAGCTTCTAATTTCTGGATTAAATAATTATGTGGAACTTTGTCAAAAGTTTACCAATGTCGAAGTCTAGAAGGTCTAGAAGGTCTTATCTAGTTCTGTCTAGAAGGTCTGAAACTCTAAAGCTAACAACGGAATAAACGGCCTGAACAGTTCCAGTTAGGAGTTCATTACCTCATCTTTCAAATGCAGGTCTTTGTTCTTTGACAACTCCAATATAACCCTGACACGATGGTCCGCAAGGAGGTCAGGAGGGGTAGAATATACGCTAGGGTCCACGTGGTCGGCCGTAGCGTAGCCTATGGACAGGGAACCTGGGAAAGAAGGGGTAGAGAAGTGGCTTACTGGCACCGCAGAGTAGGATACGGGAGCAGAATAAGCAGGAGAAGGAAGAAAGAGGACGCGCCAGCAGTGGAGGAGATAGCACTGGCGGTGGATGTGGCAGAAATTAAGGGAGGCGTTGGGATGACTGAAGGATCCGACGTCTGTAGAGAGGCCATCCTCACCTCTAAGTCTTCGAAACGGGACTCCATACGTGTCAACTTCGAGGACCATATAAAAATGGCATAATTCATCTCTAAAAAAGATGTTGGAAGGAAGAATCGAGTACAAGTAGTTGGTAGCTGCACAAATGGAGGAAATTTTATCCAATTTGTAACCTCCATACTTTGGTATCTTTTCCTTGCTTATGTTCAAAGCAATGGGAAGCCACTCATACAACGCTACTTTTTGGTACCTAGCAATCTCCCATTTTCTCGCTTCATTGAAAACTTTTTCATCCTATCGAGTGTTTTTTATGCCAGTTAATCCACACCATGTTGAATCCACTGAGCACAGGACTTTTCCAATGGTCAGGCCCAAAAGGTAAAGAGTTAATGGATCTTTAAGAGAGTGGGCAGTGGGGGATGGAGTGTTTCGCATTGGCATCAGAGCTTCGTTGAAAGGGGGATAAAAGTTGTTCCTTTTGCGAACTGCAAGCCATCCTTTCCTCGTTGAACCATCAATGAAGGAAGTGACTGAATTAACCTGAACTCTGGGTCGATTTGTTGAGAATCCAGTCTAGTATTATTGCTTTGAAGAGTTTCATCAGGAGAAGCACAATTAATAGAAGGCTAATTAAAATCGCTAACTAAGATTAAAGTTGAATTGGGTAATAGGTCTAAAAACAAGTAAAAAGATGAATTATTTCTTGAGTGGAACAGGATAAATTAATTGAAGGAAAACTTATATAGATACAGCAGAAGATTATAATAAAAGAAGGTACAATTTATTGATTGCCAAAGAAGAAGTGTGTGTATTCTGACAAACACACTAGTATTTATACACTGGAAATATACTATGCAAATTTTCAAGTAACAACCTTAATCAAATGAATGGATCTTTGTAAGAAACTATTTCCATTGACTTGATAGGACTTCATGCAAATTCTTTTATAATTTGAATGCACTTTGGAAGAGGGAAACAATTTTGCACTGTTGCTGAGGAAAAATTGTGCACACGCCTTATTTGCATAAGTTGCTTTACAACATATAGGAAGGTACAAAAGGAGATATTTTTAATTTTTAAAAAAGGCTTGAAAAAAGCAATAATCCCTCTAGTTTAAGAAGGATTAGTGTGTGTTGTGTGAAAATTACTTAAAATCAAAATGTTATAGATTGTAAGCAGAGGAATCTGTTGAAGACATCCAGGATTTTTGGGCATGACCTCAGTAATAAAAATTAATTCAGAGTTTGTCTTAAGTTACAACTTATTAAAAATATTTCTGAAATTTTTGAGAGAAGTTGATTAGAATTTGTATAAAATACAGATATAATATTAGTCGAATGTACATTGTAACCAGTGGCGTTTCTAAATTAGGGGAACGAGCACCCTCCCCCCCCCCCCCCCCCCTCCATACCATTTTCTAGCTTGCCTCAAGGTTATGGATGTAAGGAGAACGCTAGAAAGTGTTTTAACAATAATAATTATTTGATGGAATTTTTTCTTCTCTTTCTTTAAATCAAAGCTGTCAAAATTAACAATGATATATACTTTGTTTCTACTCTTTATTTGATTATATAATCTACATACATATAGCGGTATTACGTTATTACGAAACCATCCTAAAATAATTGGGTGTAAAACTTTTTTTTCGATTTTTATTTAATTATATTTTATTTAGTCAAATATAAAGAAAAAAATCGTTTTCGATTAAAAAATTTTGGATCTAATGTATAGTATTGAATTTTATATTTTCTCAGTGTAAAAATTGTTTACCATATAGATCCTAATTATGTATAGTTGTATACATTACTGTGTAAATACTGTAAATGAATAGTTCTTATGTAGATTCCTATTAAATATGAAAAATCTTGAACTTATGTTGCAATGGAGAATATATATAGTTCCATATGTTACAAAATTGATAAATAGGATAGAAGCATAAACTAGATAACTTTATTTCAAATCCAAAAGATTTTTGCTTTAAATAGAATATAATTAAATAAAAAGAGAATATTCAAACTCATTTATTTTAGGATGAATTCGCCTAATTTCGCCTGGGTTCCCTTAAATATCTTACCCTACATATTGTATAATGCATACATATATGATTAAGTCTGATGTCTATTATTAATGCAAGATATATGTGAAAAATTAGAAAAATATCAGTTTTATGTAAAAAAATTTCTAACCTATTTAAATACAGTTTATTAAATAAAACTCTGCTTAATTTTGTAGTAAGGACTTTTGCTAATATCTATCAATTTGTCTTTGTTGTTTAGGACGTTATGTACCCAAGACATCTCGTACCCAAGATGTTTTCTATCTATTTTGCACCTTTCGTACCCAAAAATCGGTACAAATCCTTTTAAATTCAAAACGTTTGAACTTTTTATGTTGACTGTAGAAATTTATTTCACTAAATTTTCCATTATTTAATCCATTTTTAATTTTATGTTAGTCAAAATTCATATTGTGTTTTATATAAATTTAAATTTAGATACATTTAAGAACATTTTTTATAAATAAGTAAATACTTTATATTCAAACAAATTTAGAAATTAGATTAAATCTTAATGGATTCTACACTAAATTGTTTCAAAAACTAAGTTTTGTAGGTATGTTTGATTTTTTTAAACTTGGAGTTCTTTTCAAAACTATTAAACAGGGTAATAGCACGGTAAACAATAAAATTTATTCACAGAATATTGAATTAAAAGACTTGAATATAGATTAAAAGATTTCCTTGGATAGTACATGAAAATAATTGATGTATTTACATCAGGAAAACCAGAACTTAATCATAAAAAATAATATTTTTTAAAACATGAAAGAAAGAGCGCATATGTTGTTATATATACATACACATTACAGCCAATCATATTGTTTTCATGAAATAAAACAGCAATTTCAAAGCTAAGTGTTTTGAACTTTTGTGTAGAATTTTGAAATCTTGCTTTCAATATGCATGTAAAATATTGTTTGAAAAAGTCTGGCAAGTTATTAAATAAACTCTGAATTAATTTTTATTACTGAGGTCATGCCCAACTCTTATAGGTCTCCCTAGGGATATTGCCAAGCTCTGATATAATTGTATATTGTCTCTCTGCAGGTCTTGACAGACCTCTTATAGGTTACACGTTTGCTATTTAATCTTGTGTTTTGGTATTAATAAATTTCTTCGACTTTTTCTTCTTCATTAGCTATTGGTACACATTAACCTCAAGAGGGAGTTTGAAACGAGGGACGGTGTATAATTGGAGACATTCCAATCTGGTAGCGTATAGATTGAAGTCTTTTATATATAAAAAATAGTGAATTTTAACATGCAAACATCTAAGTAATAACAATAATTTTTTTTTTATCAATCATAATTTTTTACTTTATTCAGGGCAACTTTTTAAATGGTTTACCCATACAAAATTTATGAAAAATAATAAAGATTATTTACAGAGATTAACATTTTTTTCAAAAGCTTTAAAAAATTGTTCTTCAGAAGTAACACAATAGTTTTAAATTAATAATTTAAACAAAATAATTTTAATTTTCATAAAATGTTAAACTGTACGAGCTGAATCTTTTTCTTTCTAATTAATATTGTGGTTAATGGTATTTAGCAAAGAATTGTATGTGATATATAAATGTAATCCTTATTGTTAATTTTATTTGATTTATAAAAAGATTTAGTAAATTTTATTTCTCATGGCTCAATTTATACTGAATTCCGTTTTATAGTAATAAAACTTACTATTTTTTGGTGATAGCGTATATTATTATTGTTTTATTTTATTTTATAATTTCTAATAAACTATAAATTTACAAGTTGTTAAAAACTATGGTTTGCAGACGTTTATATTTACCATAATATTTCATCATTTTTATCATTTTGTTCTACGCCCTTTAACAACATTGATTCTTGAGGTATATGTAAGTACAGTCAAACCTTGTTATAAAATTTTTTATTTACAACTAAGTCCTTTAGATTTTCTTTCTTTTCAAAACTTATTCAACTCAAAATTATCTCTTTATAGCGAAATTCTCTTTACAAGAATGCATGTTTCTTGAATTTTGTGCTATGTCTAGTATATAAATTCTTAATTAAATAATGTTAACAAAACGATTCTTAATACTTCTTCTCCATTTTGCATCAGAGTTGTGAAAACATGACACTTACAGCTTCTTTTAGATCAAGTCTTAGTGTGCGGCCTCGTTGTCTGTAATAAATATAAATATTTGACCGCTAGTGTAAATAGTTCATACTAGAGATGCATCAATATCCGTAGATGCTGATTATCGGCAAAAAATTTTGCATTTTCTTAACATTCCCATCCATGAATTATATAAGTTTCGACATCCTCAATTTTCAAACAAAGTTTTTCTTGGAATTTTTACTTTATCCAAAATTTTATGAGTACGTCTTTACGATAACACATGTACATTGACATCTCTCTAATTTTTAAGAAGTACAAAACTTGCGTTTGCTTAGAATAGCAATTATGATATCCGCATCCGTGGATACAAAAATTTCACATCCTATGCATCTCTAGTTTATACAACATATAGTCTTCGTGTGTGTGTGTGTGTGTATTTAACGCGTGGTTGTGCACATAAACATTTTTTGAAAACTTTGTCACACAATATGACAAAAGTTTTAGTCGCCCACACTCCCTTAGATCATGTAACTGCTTTGGGTACTTTTCTGTTATCTACTTTAAAAAATAGAATATAAAATTATTGATATTTATATAACAAAAAGATATATTTGAATAAATTGTGATATAAGATTTTTTATATGAATTTGGATTACCTGCATCAAGTACTGCTTTTGCTCTTCTTGTTTAGTGGTAACAGCATTAAAATTCTAAATAAGAGCTATTCCACTTCCAGCTGCATCAAGGCTTGTGACAAAATTGTTTACTAACAATAACATCTTACCACTTTTTTGGTTCGTTATTTAAAAATCATAGCGATACTTTTATGAAACGAACAAACTATATTTTTTTCTATATCTTTCTCATTTAAATTCGCTTTTCCAAAACTATTTACAAAACGACGCTAATTTTTAAGTTAACACAATTTAGTTTTTAATATTACTCAATCTTGAATCAAAGAATAATAAGGCTATAAGAACATCGTTTAGATGCTAAAGGTCACGACTTAGTGCTTAAATGTGACAATTTTGATTTTTTTTTGCATATTTTGAAACATTTGGTAATTTAACAACAAATACATTGAATTCTTCTTCTATTGCTTCATTTTGTTTTGATGCAAAATTTAATTGCAATCTAAAAAGATACATCTTTAGCAATGAATTTTGTTTTGCAATATCCATCTTGCTCTTTGTAAAGTATCGGAGCATTTATCCCTCCCTATCATTGTTATTAAATTTTAAATATGATTTTTTCTTCAATATTTTTTATTTTTAGAGCAACCTTTAAATATATTCAACTAATTTTTTGCGTGAACTTTGAAAATTATAGAAGGAAAAAAATAATTGATTAATATAACTGTTGTAAAATTATTTATCTATTTTCTAAGTGATTCTACTCTCCATTGAAACAACTGATTTTTTTCGGCAGAACACTCGGAATCCACATGGGCCCAGTTACAAAATTTCACGCTGGTTTTATCAGTTACTCTTATAAATTTTTGGCCAAGGCGGGTGAGCGAGCGTAGAGAACTTTTCTCGGAGGACTCTGATATATTTTACATGAGGACACTGCCTTGTATCACGCTTGAATGTACCTCATCATACTTATTACATTCAATGAGATTGGATAAAGGTTTATGCAGTTCAGCTATGGCATTATGGCTTAGCTTTAGGCAGAGATTAGTGAACTTAGTGTGGATAATAATTGTTCCAAATGGTAAATTAATTTTAGTAGAGATCAAAAGGAATCGAATATGGATGATTCGATTCTGCATTTCCTATGCTTAATCTTGATTTTCATTTCAATTAATCCTGCCTGCATTTTCTCATATCTTATAAATTTAGTTGATATGGCAACGAGATAACTGGAATTATTCTTGAATCTAATCCGAAATATAATCGAAGTAATTAGAATGAGACAGCGTTAGTTCAAGATTCGTCGTAGATTAAATGCACACATTCATGCAACTCTATAGGCCTTTATCCTTACTCCATTAATGTGTCTTCTTTACTTGTTAACGATTTACTTCCCTCACTTTTTAAATACTCTTTGTAGACATCGAAATTCGATTCTCTCTTTTTTGAAGGAGTGTTCTGATGTTAAGCCAGCTTGCATATCGAATAACAGTAATTAAAGAGAATTCGCAAACTCAAAAAAGTCTTATTTTTTAACAAGTGTTCTCTTTTTTGATAACTTTTTTCAAGTTTTTCTATTTCATTAAAGTGAAAAATATTTTTTAAAACAAACAAACAAAAAGTCAAAAAAATTTTTTTTTTTCAAATTTCAAAAATTGTAAAAATTGGGTGCCGGGTCAAAACACCCGAAAACCAAAACGCCCGAAACTAAAACGCTTTCTTGTATCGGGTGTTTTGGTATCGGGCATTTTGGTTTCGGGCGTTGTGGTTTCGTGTGTTTTTTTGACTCGAATTCAAAAATTGTAACAAATAAAAGTTTAATTTGAAATAATTAAATTTTTTGACTTGAATCTCTAAGTTTTTTATAATTTAGGTCAGAAAAAGAAGAAGAAGTTTATTTTCAAACCGTGAACATAAAATTGACAGAAAAAACTAGAAAACAAAACAGTGAGTTATTGGAACACAATAAAAAATGAAATATATAAACTAACTTAAAGGTATCAGTTTGACGGTCCGTATCAAGGCCATATTGGTCGCTCGAAGATACTTACCTATATATATATATATGTATTAGAGATGAAAACAGGGAGTGATGTGTAAAATATTTCTAAGTTAGTGTTCAGGATAAAACAAGTGTTAAAAAAATATTATGAACAGTGAATAAATAGATAAAAAGCATGTTTAATGAAAATACTTATCACAGGCAAAACAATTCAAGCGTGTACATTCTCAACTTGAACCATTGGGAAATTTTGATTTGTCTTTGTTATTAGAAGGAATGAAATTTCTCAAAAGTGAGTATTTATTATCTTATATTATAACTAAAATATTGTTTGGATTTTTCGTATTCGTATGATGGAAGTACGCAATTCTGTGTATTCCGAGTTGAGGCTCTAAGAATATTGGCGTTGTATCTGATGAGCATAATGAGAACACAAGGCAGCAAACATTTCAAAAATCTATAAGTAATTGTAGCTAATTTTACTTTGTATATGTCTTTGACCTTTAAGAGTTTATAGTCTAAAAATATTTGGTTAGGTATGAATCATCATCATCATCCATTTGGCCTTCTAGGCCTGGTTCTTGTTTCCAAAGAGTCGGGGTCAACCAGTTTCCTGCAACAACTACGCCATTTCATTCTTTCTTTAGCAGCACTTCGCACAAGCTTTCTTTTTTCCATATCGCGGTGAATCACTTCATTCCATGCTTTCTTTGGTCTTCCCTTCTTCATCTTTCCATCAATCAATTCATCTTTTATCTTCTTTACAGCGTTCCCTTCGGACATCCTTTCGACATGACCAAACCAACGTAATCTATTCTCTTCTAAATGCACTTCTATATCCTCAATTCCAATTTTCTTTCTCAACGCATCGTTGGCAATCCTATCTTTCAGCGTCTTAATCGTAATCATTCTCATCTCAGTTGTTTGTAGCCTTCTCGTGTCAGCCTTCTTCATCACCCAGCATTCAGAAGCGTAACAAATCGTACTTCTAACGCAAACTTTATACAGTCTTGCTTTTAGTTCGTGAGATAAAAAATTTCCACACAGTAAGCCGGATAGTTCCTTGGACTTTTTCCAGCCCAGGCGTATTCGCGCTTTTACGCTACTAGAAACATCACTGTTGCAATTGATCATATCGCCCAAACATCGAACGTATCATCTCCTAATTTGACTTTTTCAACAAGAGTACTTACGCTGTCTCCATTTTGCACTTTCTACAAACAAAGCCACTCACTGCAGAAAGAGAGCCCTTTATAGAGGAACATCTTTTGTGAACCTTTTGCTATTACGCTTTAAGAGGTTAGGTATGAATCAAAGAAAAAAATTGAAGGCGGCGAGAATCCTAGAAATTTAAGCTTTCTAAGTGAGATTGTGTGTGAGATTGAATCAAACGCTTTTGAGAGGTCTAGAAAGAGAGAGAGAGATTACTTCCTTTTTAGATTCTAAAGAATTCTTGATATTATGTATAAAATAAGTTTGTAAGTATCCAGTAGAGAAAGAAGAACGAAATCCAAATTTGAAATAAGACTATTAATAACTAGATAACTGTAAATTTGAGCTTGCAATAATTTTTTCAAAAACTTTAGAGACGCTGCTTATAATAGCAATAGGCCTAAAGTTAGTTAGTTTTCGATTGTAACCTTTCTTTGGAGTAGGCACAATTTTGGTAAGTTTCAATTCATTAGGAAAGACAGTTTGAGTTGAACAGGCTTTGAAAATTAGCATAAGAGATGGCGACATATAATTAGATATGATTTTCCGATCGTGTGGAGGAATGCCAAAATAGTCAGCATATTTGGAGTCTTTTAAGCTTGAAAAGGCTACTTAAAACGTCTGTAATGCGAATTTTTCTGAAATGGAAATTACTTCTAGAAGTGAATTAAAATTTTCCGAAAGTATTAGTAAAAGGCTTCGTACTAAAATTCTTTTCGAAGTAGTCGTAAAAATATTGCATAGTGCACTTGGTTGACTTACTATTTTGTTGTCTATCTCAAGCGATACCGGAGTGTCAGAACTATTTTCAAGACATTAGTTTATGAATTTTCAGGTAGCTTTTCAAGTAGTTCGGACTTTTTTCAAATTTTAAATTAAGAAACTTCTTCAAGTATATACTTAACTTCATTTCTAAGAGAATTATATTTATACTTCAAAGAGAAATTACCGTAAAGTTCGGCTTATAAGCTCCCTCGGCGTATAAGACCTCCCTAAATAACACAAAGTAAAAAACTGAATTATACTTATTTTCGTCGTATAAGACCATGTAACAAAAATACAAAAATTAAAAAAACTACTAATATCTTTTTAATTTACAAAAATATTGCGTATATTTAAAAAAAAATATTGAAAAAATTAACTCGCAACAAAACATTTTAAAAACAATATTTATTAAATTTAAAAAACACCACTCATCACAGACTATCTTCTGAATCTGTTTTGTTTAATTGATCAATAAATTCTTCAACTTCAGTTAAGAAATCGTCATATGGATCTTCATCATCAGACACTCTTATCTCAGTTTCCCGGTCTTCATTTTCCCAAATGATTGTATCTTCAGTGCCATCCATTGCATTAGAAATACAACATTTTTTAAAAGAATATTCATCAATTGAAGGCTTTAAATCATTCCATGCTTTGTCAACAAATTCACAAAGGGTATAGAGTGAAGGAGGACGCATATTTCCATTTTTTGTGAAAGATTTTTCAGAACTAGTAAACTAATCATTCCACTGATTAGAGATGGTTTATTTAGAGATACGTCTAAAGGTTGCAAAAGATAAGTCAATCTGGAAGGAATAACTGCTAAGTCAGATTTGTTTGTCAGCAGTTTTTTTAAACTTCGGCATACAAATGAGGTTTAAACATATCCCATACTAATAAACTACGAGAATTATTAAAAGAGTTGGGTCTTTTCATCCAAACATTTTGAATCCACAATCTGACTCCTTCTTCCATCCATCCTTTAGCATTTACATGAACAAAAACTCCTTTGGGAAACATAATTTTTGGCATCAATTTTTGCTTAAAAATAACTATATAACTAAGCTAATAATTTTAGCTTAACAAGCTAAAACCACAGTAAAACGTATTTTTTTGTGACCTGTCGTTTTTAAAAGAATAGTTTTTCCCCTTTTAAAGATACAATTCGATTTCCAACCATATCAAAATAGATCGGTGTTTCGTCCATATTTCCAATATTTGAAAGTGGATAGTTTTATTCTTTGCGTTTATTTATTATAAATTTTTGAAAGTTTAAAACTTTATTTTCCAGTTCTTGCGGTAGTTTTTGTGAAATTTTAGTTTGACGTCTAATACAAAGTCATTTCTCTTCATAAATCTATAGCACCATGAATTGGTAGCTTAAAATTTTTTGCTATGTCTTGATTTAATTTTGCCCATTGAAGAGCAAAAATGCGAATTTGATTTTGAGTTACCACATAACCATTTTGACGCTTCTCATATTCGAAACATTTTCCTCCAAGATGGGCCAACGTGCTTTTCCACTTCTCATTGCGCATTTTTTACGTGGTAAAAAGGTAATAAAATATTTTCTTTACTTTTCCAATCTCTTACCATTTTAGTAGTAATATTGAATTTTCTTGGCGTAGCATGAATGGAGTTTTCCATAGAAAATTCAATCACTTAAAGTAACCTGTTTCATAAGATCTTCTTTGAGAGAAAACCATTTTAATAAAATATTGCTTAAGCTTGAGTAAAAAAACTAGGATAAAAAAATTATGTAAAATATTTTATATACAAAAAATATTACAAAAGTTTCTAAAAAAAAATGTTATTAATAAAAAATATTAAGGATAATTTCAAGCCGTACTAATTAAAAAAAAATTTTTTTTATAATTTTTTAAACTAAAATTTTTTACTTTGGCGTATAAGACCCTCTCCTAATTTTATGACTGATATTTAGCTATGAAAAGGGGTCTTATACGCCTAACTTTACGGTAGTTTTGTTTTCTTCCATGCATGAAATAGTTCATATTTCTTTCTTTTTTTATCATTTTAAGAAGTTAATCTGTAAGCCATGGATGCTTTTTTTTTAATATTTTTTATTCGGAAAATATCTAAAGCTAAATTTGTATCTTCCGCGTAATCATTTGATGAAGGGAACGAATGATAAGAACTATTGACTCTCATTGAAATACGTTATACTTTTTTTAGGCTGGGGGAATTCATTGTGATCTATACCTAACAGAATAGGGTAGTGGTCAGAAACAACAGAATTAATAATACAACCTTGATGCGAAAGTTTGTTAGAAGGAATTTATCTAGAAGCGTTTATAGACGGAATAAATGACTGGGATAAGAGTAAGAATAAAAATAAGGAAATGATATTTTTGTTGTTACAATCAAGCAGGTTATAGTTGAAGTCTCGCAATAAATAATATGTTGATGCAATCGTTAGATAGTTGGCTCAAAAATACTTCAAATGAATTATTAAATGAGGTCATATCGTAAAGATTGCTTGCTGGCAAACGATAAAAGTCGTGTAAACGAAAGAAACAATTCCCAATCAATAATTCAAAATTCCTAGAGGTCAGACATATTGAACCAGAGGAACGAAATCGAATTAGTGAAGAAAGCTAAACCACCGTGCTTTGATATCAGCTTATTTGAAAAAAAACAAAATGGTAAGAAAGTAAAATGTAATCGCTGAATTGATTTTCACCAATCAAATCTGATTATTAACTAACACTCTTCAAACTCTGAAAATTTGGCATTTAGTGATTGAATATTAAATTAGACTGATAAAAGCTAATTTATGAGAATAATTGATTGATTGAATTATATTCGTCAAAAATGAACGAAGGCTTCAAATCCACATTGAATTTATCGAACTCTTGGTGTAGTGAAGAGTCAGAATTAGATTCCAAAAAATCACATTCATAGATAGTACAACTTTTAACATGATTTAATTCCTTTTGAATGAACCTACACTTTTGACTCATATCGGAGGGATTATAATCTAGAAACTTAGCGTCAAAACAATTTATACATATTAAATCACTGGAGGCTTTTTTTAGAGCAATTGATACTTTTATGAGCCAAGAACTTACATTGCGTGTTACTTTTACAGTTAGAAGTGGTGTGTCCTATTACAACAGTTGAAAATCAATATCACTCAAGTATTTATAAACAGAAGGCGATACCTTAAAGATGAGAAATTTGCGTGCATTGTGCTTGCAAGTTCTTGGAAAGAGGTGCTCGAAAGTCTCCATCAGCCATTGATTCTTTGAAAGAAGAGAGGAGAAGAATCAATGTGTCATCAATTTAAGAGGAGACAGGGATATTTTGGAAAAATAGCTTTTCTTTGTTCATTTGGTTGTAGAGAATTTTCTTCAAGATTTTTTTGGCTTCATTTTTGTTTCAGAGTTAGGGAATTTAATAGAGATAGAATTCTTGAAGATTACAACATTTTTATAGGAACAGGGCTCAACACTTCTTCGGATAATTTAATCACTTTGTTATGCATATTTATTATATACTATTTTCATTTAAAAGAAAAGGAATAAAACTAGTATACTTACCAAAATCCGATTCTGACTTTAAAACTCCGACACCATTTACTTAAAAACTTTATAAATTAAGTAACTCCAACCCTTTGCTTCCGACTTTGACTTAAAAATGATCACTTCTTATGCCTACAAAAATTAAACTAATTAGATTGATTAACTAATTTAGATTAGATTGCTTGCTACTCGAAAAAAATAAATTCCTAAATTTCATTAGATACCGATTTCGACTCCCTATTCCTTTAAAATCTCAGACTCCTCCCCAGCTCTGTTAGCAGCCTCTAGAAGTCCTTTGGTCCAGCTTATTGAGATTTCATGTCGATTTTAATCAACAATTAATGGGTGCATCATATTGAACGGGTGAGTAGGGAAGATCGTTTACGCATTCCAGGACCCATTAATGACATCCTAACTTAAAAGTTATGTTTTTTTTACTATAAAATTTCTTAACACAAAAACGTTTTTTCATATATTTTTTAATCTAAAGACCTTAATGACAGTTTTGTTAAATAAACCTGTTGATTTATTGGGGCACATATCTTCAAAATAGAAATAATGAGCTCCAGTATGAAAACCAGTTACAAAATAATTACTATTTTACCAGTACCAAAACTATGGCACGATAAAGCAGACATTAAGCCTCGATGCAATCTTTATAACTAAATTAGAGTGTAATAAGGAGAACCTAAAACTCAGAATTAAAAAAAAAATATTTTTGGAGTTCTTTGAATCAACAAAATAAAATATAACTTTTAAGTTATATTGTCACAAAAGACTACATAATCAAGGTCAATTATGTAATTTCCGAAAAAATCTCTGTGTTCACTTTTATCTGGCCAATCGACAATAAAACTCGTTACAACAAGTCCTAATATACCATTTTTAAGTGCAGGCTTCATTACCGTATAAATTTACGCAGTAACTATGTGACCTTGATTGCACATAATCAATGAAACAATAATGTAATGGAGTTTTTCTAGAAGAAAAGTTTATCGTTTGTTTATCATTTGTTCTTTGTACAGAATATTGTTTAAATTTTTATTTTGAAGTTCCAAATGCGACAGTAATATTGATGTGATACAAAACGTAAAGTTCTTTCAAGGCCAAAATTACTGCACTGCCTTTTGATCCGTATTCTATTACGACTACCTCGATCTTTTTCAATTTTCTTTATTTCTTTTTACTTTTCTGAAACATTCACTGAATTTCTGAATCTAAATTTTCTTTTTAATTTCTTTTTAATTTCTTTTTTCGTAAGTATACCAATTTTTTGCTCGTCTATATGTATGTGTGTGTATTTATGTAAAAGAGAATAGAATGATGTGTGTGTGTGTGTGTGTGTGTGTGTGTGTGTGTGTGTGTGTGTGTGTGTGTGTGTGTGTGTGTGTGTGTGTGTGTGTGTGTGTGTGTGTGTGTGTGTGTGTGTGTGTGTGTGTGTGTGTGTGTGTGTGTGTGTGTGTGTGTGTGTGTGTGTGTGTGTGTGTGTGTGTGTGTGTGTGTGTGTGTGTGTGTGTGTGTGTGTGTGTGTGTGTGTGTGTGTGTGTGTGTGTGTGTGTGTGTGTGTGTGTGTGTGTGTGTGTGTGTGTGTGTGTGTGTGTGTGTGTGTGTGTGTGTGTGTGTGTGTGTGTGTGTGTGTGTGTGTGTGTGTGTGTGTGTGTGTGTGTGTGTGTGTGTGTGTGTGTGTGTGTGTGTGTGTGTGTGTGTGTGTGTGTGTGTGTGTGTGTGTGTGTGTGTGTGTGTGTGTGTGTGTGTGTGTGTGTGTGTGTGTGTGTGTGTGTGTGTGTGTGTGTGTGTGTGTGTGTGTGTGTGTGTGTGTGTGTGTGTGTGTGTGTGTGTGTGTGTGTGTGTGTGTGTGTGTGTGTGTGTGTGTGTGTGTGTGTGTGTGTGTGTGTGTGTGTGTGTGTGTGTGTGTGTGTGTGTGTGTGTGTGTGTGTGTGTGTGTGTGTGTGTGTGTGTGTGTGTGTGTGTGTGTGTGTGTGTGTGTGTGTGTGTGTGTGTGTGTGTGTGTGTGTGTGTGTGTGTGTGTGTGTTATGTCCGTGTGTAGTAAGGTTATAACGAGAGTTTTTATACTAATAAATGTTTCAGAATATGAATGTGAATGAAGCCATATCATTTTTGACTGATAGTGAATTTTCTTCTGCTCAAATTTAATTTGTCCTCCAGAAAATTCATACATAAGCGATGTTGACAGTGGTGATGAAGATTATGAACTTTCAATCGACAACCTTTCGGGAAAACAATTGAATGCTAGTGCAAGTTTGGTTTTAAATAATATCGATGGTTCGAAGGAGTTATGCGGCGATGAAGATGATACTATGATAGATAAAAGAACTCCAGACTCAAGAAAATGGAAAAAAATTGACAAAAAAGTATATTGTGTAATAACGTTCCCGCATTCAAGCCCTCTAGATGATATAAACTCTTTTCCCAGTAAAATATTTTGAGCTTTTTTGATGATGAAATTATGGAATTTATTCTACAACAGACAATCTTGTATGCTAAAAGGGATAAGGGGGATTTAAATTTTAGTATGGATAAATCTGAGTTGAAGCTTTTTTAAGTGTTCTTATGATAAGGGTTACAGCCCAGTTTGCAGAACTAGAATGTTTTGGGAGCAAAAAGACGATATACATAACATAGCGATAGCTAAAGCATTTAGTCGTATTCGCTTTGAGAAAATTCTTAGCTATATTCATTTAGCTGATAACCAGTGCCTAGAATGCGGTAATAAGTTGGCAAAAATAAAGCCTTTTATGACAAAATAAACCTTCGTTTTTTACGTTATATGCCTGAATCGAAAAATATTAGTATTGATGAATCCATGATTGAATATTACGGCAAGCTCCTTCTAAACAATTTATGAAAGGAAAGCCTATTAGATTCGGGTATAAGACGTGGACAATGTGCACTTCAGATGGCTACATTATTTCTATTTCACCATATGCGGGTAAATCTGAAGTATATAACAAAGAATTAGGAATAGGAGGTAGTGTGGTAATGAAATTCGCTAATCTTTTACCACAAAGTAATTACCACCTGATAATGGATAATTACTTCTGCTCCTTGCATTTGTTCGAACTTCTAAGAAAGAAGGGATTTCACGCCACAGGTGTAATAAGAAGTGATAGGTTGCAGAAATGTCCAATTCTTAATAAAAAATGCTTACTTAAAAAAAAGAGGTAATTTTGATTATCGCTATGACGCAAGTTCTAAAATAATTGTTATAACCTGGAGGGATAATAACGTAGTGAATCTTGCATCCACCTGCCTAGGAGTAAAGCCAATAAAAAAATTAAAAGATGGTGCTCTTCAACAAAAAAAATTATATACATACAACAACCAAATGGTATAGCAGAATATAACAAATTGATGGGTGGAGTGGACAGATCAAATCAAAATGTTACACAATACCAAATGAGCATACGTTTAAAGAAGTGGTGGTGGCCTTTCTTCCGATTTTTATTTCACGCATCGCTACAAAATTCTTGGTTTTTGTACAAAAAAGTTGTCTGTATAAAGATAAACCTCTGGATCAACTTGGGTTCATACGTGAAATTGTTAACACATATCTTCTGCAAAATTCTGCAAACAAAATTCAAATTCCTTTTTTACAAATAAAGTTAGCAATGACATTAGACTTGATCAAAAAGACCATGACTTGGCAATCTTCCTACTCAAAAAATATGTGTGTTTTGTAAAAAGGTACTAAAAAAGATGCACCAAGTGTAACGTGGCTCTACATATGCATTGCTTCACAGCTTTTCATTCAAAATAAAGTTTTTTAATAAATTTGTTGAATCTTTTTCATCTTGTTTCTTGCTACAATAAAAAAATAGACACTCTTCTTTTTTTCAAACTGACAATACTCCATCTTTAGTTTTAAGGTTCGGAGGTTGGTATTTGCTCTCTTCATTATTTCCAATCTCAGCTTTCAGTTTCACTGAGTCCACTTTTTCAGGTTCATAAACATGTGTATATTTTACTTTTTTAAGTTTCCCCTTGAGTTTCTTTTCAATTTACTTTTATATATTATATATGGAGCACATCATCAATAAAATGATATGCTCCCTTTAACGACAATATAACTTTTTGGTTATGATTTATTTTTTTGCTCTAAAAAATTATATATACGTTCTAGAATGTTATGAATAGTGTAATTGAGTTCTGTTTACATAAAACTATCATAAATTAGGCTCAAAACTCATATGCTAGAGGTTGGTCATTAATGGGTGAATGAGTAGGCACCTCATTTTTCAATTCTTAAAAAGTTTATCGCTTAACTTAACGCTTAGATTTTAAAATTACTTTATTAATTTTAAAATATTTTTGAGGCCTTATAATTTCACTTTCTTCAGAATATAAAAATTTTGTCCTTTCAAAAATTTCGCCCATTGTGATTTTTGTTGATCTGCTATTTTAAACTTCAAATCAAAAGTATAAAAGAATGGGTTAATTTCTTGTGCACACCTCCAGACCATTTAACTTCTTTATTGTACAGTTCCATTTTCTCCCTCACTTTCGTAGCATTTACAACTTTATCATGTCAAATATGAAAATTGGCTTCATATTTCTTTTATAAAAAGTCAATAAAGACATTTCAGGAACTACTTTTTATCTAACTTATATAGTAAATGGATGCAATGGCCATGCATTTTAGCCTCCTTGCATCCGCGCAAGAAGGAAAAATTATGCCCCTTATGCATTGTGCAAACGAAACCCAACTCACACAAAAATGGACTCTCACCGCCCCTAATATGAAACCTAGAATCAACCCACTAATCAACAATCAGTTCAAAAGAAAAAAAAGTTCTATATACGAAGACACTTTACCCGCCCCCTCAAAACTATAGCAGATTTTCTTAAACTCCGGTTATACCGAAATTTCATTGTAACGATGGAAATTTTATTTTTAGCTATATTTTTTCTTATAGTTATATAAGAAAAAAAAAGTTTTAGCTATATATTTTTGTTAGTTATATTAGTGGGAAAAGTAAATGCAAAATTTCTCAGACTTTTATGAAGTGGAGGAACATATGGAAGATTAAAAGTGAATCTTCCTGATGCAATTTTTTTGAGATCAGCTTGGTTTTCAGTAATAAATGAAAAAATGAAAAAAGCGATGAAGAAGATCATGAAAGTCTAGTGATGAAGGATTAAGGCAATTTAAGACTAGGTTAAGAGTTTAAACTAGTTGTTAAAATTAAAACGTTTGAACTCGTTACAATAACTGATTGATATAATCATCTTGTTGGCTCTGGTGTCAAGAATCATCATTTTGATTATTTTCAAAATTAAAAATTTTTTTTATGTTCTTTTACAACCAAGAAAATTATTTAGATGAATGTGACGAGCAGAAAAGTTCGCTAAAATTGGAGCAAAAAAAGAATAAATTACATATCATATTCTGGTTTTAACGAAAGGTCGTTGGAAATTCGTTATATTCCGTTTTGACTTGTCCAAAACAACATTTTACTAGTATTCCAGTTAAAACATGATTACAATTATATGTAGTCAAATCAAATGAAATAATAGCAATGTCTCTATAATCGCTGTTTTATGTCTTTTAGTGCAGTCTAAAAATTTATTTTTCTTTTTTTCACGTCATTTAATTGATGTAATGTTTTTTGTCAAAGAGTCAGTAGTTGCTTTAATAACCTAATTCATTCTCTAAATCTCTTCGTGGAACGAGATCGTCTTTTCTATCTTAGTTAAATGTAAATTCATCCATCTACTGACAAAATTAATCTTTATGGATTTATTTGCAATAAATGTTGACCTCCATATTACTATTTTGCGCGGAACAATACCAAGTTCTACCATTGATGATTAAAATACTTACTATTGATCAATTTTAATATTCACTTTCTGATTTAATCACTTTTTACTAATCGCCTTTTTCCAAATATTCTGATTTTTTCATTTCTTAATTCCCAAAATATGATTCCATTTCAGAGTTTAGTGTATGGAAATTGTGTTGTGAAACATTCATACGACATTCAGAAGGATAGCTGTTTGCACGAATTTAATACTCTCAGTACTTGCTTCCAAAAACATGTAAGTTTCTCTTCATTCTTTCATTCTCTTAAAATGTTCCTTCTCCTACGAATTTTACTGAGAGGGATTGAAGTCGTAAAGATAAAAATGTTTTAAATTAAAGCCCAGCCTAAATCTCGTTCTGCTTTGAATCTTACATTTTTAAAACATTCTCATTTTATAGACAATAATGAACATTAAGAACATATTCAATAGTTTCTTACTTCTGGTTTATATATTTGAAGATATAGTCCAATTTCTTGAGCATAACTGCGCATATTGTTGCTTGGTAAGGGTAAAGTTGCCTTGATGTGTTTTCTTTCCAGAAGAGACAGTTTGTACTGCTTTATCAAAGAACAGTAAAGTTACAATGATAAAGAAGAAAGATTTCAAAGTCCAGCGATCCCAAAATCAACGCCACCTACTCACGCTAAGGGTTAACAAGTCAAGCCTAATCTGGCTGGCAAAGACTCCACCTAGAAAACAAATTTTTGGCTTCAAAATTTTTCTCTTAAAAACGAGGGTTGCGGAATCAGAAGCAAGGAGGACTCTCACTTTCGGATTCGACTTAACAACGGTCACTCGATATGTTTACAAAAAAAATAAACTAATTTTATTATTTAAAATACGTAAAAAAAATTGTTTTTTTATATTTAAAAAACTCAATTATAAAAACTTTCTTTATAAGTTATAAATAAGAAATAAATTAAATATGAAGTTTTGAATAACTTTCATCTGGAAGTCGCAATTGAGAAAAATCTTTAAAATGCAAATAAAATAAATTGAGCATGTGTTGAAGGGTCTTTATCACGATCATGCAGTCCACTTTTTCTTCATATTGATTTGTTTTATAAATGGTTTCTAATTTTTTTGTACATAGAATTGATGTATCTACAGTTTATATGTTCATAGTTTATTTATTCATGTTAAATTTCACGTTTTTGTAAATCTAAAATATTAACGCCTATTTTCTTTCATTACCACTTTGCATTTATAAAAAAAGAAAAACGTATTGCTTTTATGGTTATATTGACAAGTTCTATCAGTTTTGATTCACAACTAAGATTCATTTTGTAAAAAATGTATAAAACCTTTTGGATGGAAAACTTTATAATACTTATAAAGATGTTTTTACTGGTTCTCTCAACTTTGATTGATGTCTTAAGGAAGTTGGGAATAATTTTGTGAAAAATAAATAATACAAACAATTCAGTGTGCCTGTAAATGGTAGTCAACCTGTTTGATATTTCTTGAAAGGTACTTATAATTTTCATAAGTAACACCCATTCGAGTTTCTGTGGTTTGAGAACCAGTCTGATGTCCCAAGAAATGAAAATCATCTGATAAAACTATATTACTATTAGTCTTCAAAATTCCTGGTCCATATAGGTTAAGAAAATTGGTATTTAATGTTGACATGCATGCAGCTATACTTTTTGAGGAGTAAATAAAAAAAAATTCTTAAAAAAAGGTGCCTTTATCCTCTAATTTTGTCGATCATTAAGCTTGGTAACCTTGGAATGGAAGTTATTCATTTTTTGGGAACGGTAAAAAGTTATTTTTGTTTTAGATGAAAGATTTGTCGTCGTTATCAAGAAAGAAATAAGTAAAAGTCTTCAACTTTCTCAACTTCACTTCCTCTTCAAAGAATTCGTTGCCATGGCTGAAATAGTTGAGCTGGAGATGGAAAAGTGTGTGCACGAGTTGCAATTGATGCGCTGCACTAAGCTCTTCGCGAAAGAGGAGGTGGGGAAGATCGCGAGTCGTAGACGCCACTTTTTCTACCGACTGCAAAGGCCCCTCTCCGACCCAAAGAACTACTTGGACTTCATTGAGTTTGAGGAAAACCTCCTTGCCCTCATCACCCTCCGTCGAAGCAAAATAAGAGCGACTTTTTTCGCGAAGCTGGAACACTCGATACACATTCGCATCGATCACCTCTACGCGCTTCTGACCCGCAAGTTCCCTCAGAAGAAGGCGGCCTGGCTAAACTATATCGCCTTTTGCAAGGGCGCTGGCTTCCGAAAGAAAGGACACAACTGCTTCATGCTTGTTTCCGAATTGTACGGCGAAGCGCTTCAGATGCTGGGGGCTCACTCTCCAGATTTATGGATAGACGCTGCTGATTGGGAATTTACTGCAGGGAATCACGAAAATTTCAGAATCTGCAGGCAGTTGTACATGCGTGGCATGCGATTTCATCCCACCAACAAAGACATTTGGCTTGCTTACTTTGACTTTGAATTGAAGTATACGCAGGAAGTGCTGAAGAGGCAAAAGATTCTGCTTGGTAAATCTAAAGATGAAAAAAACGAAGAAGATTTTGATTCTATTTTGAAGCTTTCCCTGCCTAAAATTTCGTACGAAAATGCTTTTAAAGCTCTTCCTAACGATTCTCAATTTCATTTGTCATTTATTCCAATGGCTTTGAAGTATCCTTTTGGAAAAGAGCTTTCTATTTCCATCTCAACATCTGCTCTACAATTAAATCCACTTTGTATAGATTGCAAAGTTTCAAAATGTTTGCTTCCTCTCTTTTTTCTAACCCACGGCAAAACTTTAAAGACATTGAGTGGAGAAGATCATGCAAAAATTATCTTGAAAAACGTTTGTCGGTCCCAAGTAGAGTACACGGTTTGGAAAAATTTCGAGAAAGAAATCCGCTCAAATCTTAATGGAGAAGGAGATGAGAAAATGGCATTTGATTTGCTAGAAAGCTTCTTCACTTTTATCAAAGATTGCTCCGATATTCTCCTTCCTTTCACTGCCGCTCCAGAATCGGAGAAAAGAAAAGCCAAGCTTGAAGAAGTTTTCGCTAAATGCGTTAAACATTCCCACGTCAGCGAAGATTTTTTCGTCAAGTGTTTGCATGCTCCCTTATCCTTTAATCGCACTGCCTTTCTTCAAATAGCTCTTTCAAAATTTGCAAAGAACACTCAATTTTGGCTTGAACATTTAAAATGTCTTATTGCAACTTCTTCACAATCAGTATGTGATAAGAAAAGGTTGATGAAAGCATTTAACAAGGCTTTTTCATGCGTTCCCTTATCTCAATCTTCTGAAATATGGAATCTTTGTGTTGATAACACAAACTTGCTAGACTCTTATAAACTGGATAAATTGTTTAAACGTGTTTTACAAGAAGCTTCTACAGGAACTGCCAACCTCCCATTTGACTTCAAGAGTTTGTATCTAAGATTTGTTCATGTCAACTTTGGAAACGAGCTGAAACACCTTGAGAGTGCTTACACTGAATGTGTTAAACACGGACCGTTTCCTGTTCCGATAAAGTTTTTTGAATCAGCTGTCAACATTTCTTTCGACATGCTTGCTGCATGTTCTGATAACGAACCTCTCTCTCGTGATGCTTTTCTGATTCGTGAATTCGTTGAGAATGTTTTCCGTAACGCCATTCGCATTCACGGCGAGAATGACGTTAACATCTGGCTCAAGTATATTGAATATGAGAATAAGTATAGTCCTAAAATTAAGGCGCTCTCTGGAGTCATATACCAAAACGCGGTTAGAAGTCTTAGGCAAGATCTGGTACAAGAATTCATCGAGTCCTTTACTCTTAATCAGCAATTTGCTTGAAAATAAAATTCTAACATTATCCATCTTTTTGAAATATATCAGTCAAGTAATAAAGTAAATATTAGTGTGCAAGGTTTTCATGATGCACTTCACGCTTAGTGGCATTGAGTAGGTTGCGCCCGTTTTATGTAATTTTGTATTTTTATTTTAAAACAAAGGATTTAATGTCTCAAATGCATTAATATGTTTTTATATTTGGATGTGGTGATCATGGAAGCAATAAGCTTGAAAAGATTTTAAAGGTAGAACATTCAAATCTTA
Organism: Nectonema munidae; assembly: GCA_030549495.1. NCBI lineage: Eukaryota > Metazoa > Nematomorpha > Nectonematoida > Nectonematidae > Nectonema > Nectonema munidae. Next base: position 990,044 of record JAUIRK010000509.1, read on the forward strand.
TCTCTTTATTTCCCACTCTTCCTCCATATTTGTTTTGATCAAAGAAAATTTGAAATAGAAATTATAATACAATTCAGCTTATGACAATTTTTCGATATGCGCAAGCTTGCATTTTTGATTCTTGTATCGGTGTGGTGAAGTCGGTAGTCATATAAAAATTGAGGCAATGTAAAAAATGTATTTATTTCAAATTCTTAACTTTACAGGTATTTTCACCATTGCCGTCTTTTCCAAGAATGTAAATATGAAAGCATAGTTGAAAATGGTAAGAGGGAAAAGTTATCACTACGATATCCTCGCATGTGATATAAGCAGTTAATTAAGATGTTTTTATTGTTATCTTTGTATTAAAATAGAATATTTTCATTTTAAATTACTTACGAAACGAGCATGAAAACAAAATGGAATTACGTGGAAACCATGTGAAATGTAAAGAATAAGTCTCACTAGGGGTAATGCAATGGTTGTTTTGATTTAATCACTGGTAAAAAAAAATATGTCGTAGACATTTCTATTCCAGGAGGCGTGAGGAAATAATAGGTTTAGAGGGATTATTCATGTGTAAATTGGAAAAAGCATGGAACAAAGTTTTGCACGCATAGATAGTAAGCCCTTAAAGTTTGAGCATACGGTATCTTTGCGTAAAACTTAGCTCTCAAATGAGATGAGTGACACATTTTATGCCAGTGGTGGTCTAAAAAGACGACAAATTATTTTTTGCTTTTCCTTCTACAATAAAAGATCAATACGTCAGAGTGCGATTATAAAGCATAAGAGCAACCCGTTTTTTCAGACATATTCATGACACAATACATATGTATCACTGATGGATATGATGAGTAGTCTAGAGTTTAGGCCTTGTATTTCATTTATATATATACAAGAAAAAGGACGTACAATTCAATAAGAACCAAAAGTTTAAGGGGATGACACTCCTCTCACTACCGGCGTGAATCCAAGCCCTCAACAGACTTGGGTTAAATGACATTTGCGAGTATTTTTAAATACCAATATCTTTAAAAACATATTTTATTTGTGACAGGTAAGACAAAACTGTGCTCACAATGCATGAATACTTTTCAATACTTATTAATTTGCACGCTTCAAATAAAACATCCAAAATCCAATAATGAGATTTTGTACATCTAATACAAATCTTAATTTTATGCTCCTTTCACTGCATCCAATGGCGTATGCTGCTATTGTTAGCGTTTCTTTCATCTAATAAACATTAAAATTTCAAAGGACGCTTTATTTTATCGACATCGATCTGGTCTGCCGACTATGCCAGCAATACTAAACAAACGCTCAACATGGACAGACACCCAAAAAAGCAGGTACACTTTTTTTTAATATAAATTTGGGAATTTTGAAGCATGTAATTTTCAATATGACAAAGGATCCGATCACATGCAGTCACTTGATTGGTGGTGATCATTCACCTCAATTTGTATAGATTGGCGGTGTTCGTATTGTTATTGGAATCAAGAATAGCTGGAAAGTATCCTTTACTCTTATGGTGGGTGTTGAACATCAATGATTAATTTCTGAATTGGTGTTTTGTTCTTTTCATTTAACACATGATTCATCATCATTGTCCATGAAGTTGTATTTTGATTTCCATGAATATGTCTACATTCATTTGTATAGCCTTTGTGATTTCAAGCCTCAACGAACAAAGTCAATTTTACAAGAAATTATACAAAAGTATTTCTTTTTTCAAACACTTTTTCTAAGTATCTCAAATTTAAATTCAACGCCTCATTTTCAAAACTAAGATTACTAATACTTTCAAAAAATACCGTAAATGTATTTGACGAGAAGTTTGAACCACGTGTATGCTTGACGGGGCAGGAGGGCGGTCCGCCGCACTAATTGAATTTATTTGTACTAATATATCATCAATAAAATTTAATCGAGATATAATGCTTTGCTAGACTTTTTATTCCAATTTTCTATACCTATATACTAAGTGTATACTTGTATCATTAAGTTTTGGACGTTTGGAAGTGTTATTTGAAATTTTGAGGTGAGGCGAAAGTTGTTCAAAAAGATATGAAGTTGTGGCTTCTCTGTCCAGTTTGTTGATAAATTCCACACACTCAAGTAGTAAGAATTCAGCTTTTTCAGAGATAGGAAATGCTTAAGTTAAGTTGTTTGTGACGTTCGCACCCATCCTTTCGGATATCGTGGCCCACCCGGAATGCTGAGTCCAGGTCTACCTGGACTTTCCATCCCACTAAACGCCTACCGGCCCTTGCTTCTGCATAGCTATACCTTGTTATATATATTATTTTACAAGAATTTATGTTACAATATATAAATACAGCTGAGTGATCGATACTATCCTAACGCGAACGCTCCCAATTTGGGAAACAAACTTAATATCTGGTGATAGTTTGATTACTAACCACGTAGAATCGGGTCGCCAGAGCACTACCTAACCGTAAAAACCTTTGAATTCTTCAGAGGAAGAAAACCAGGGTAAAAAACCGGCACGACGGAATGTATCTTGTTCCTAAATAAAAGAATATAATTATAAAAGGTATATGCTACAAAAATAGAAGCGTTTGAAGGCATTCAATATCTTATATATTCTCTACATATAAGAGAACCTTCAAGATGTTGGAGCTTCCTACAAGCGGACTCCTTTAGAGGCCAGATTACCGACTATGCCTAACCTAGCTCGAAAGGCTTAAAGATCTTAGTTTTTGCCACAGACTCAGTCTCCTTTGAAAGCAGTGATTCTGCCATTCACTAGCATAATCAATCATCTGGCACTTCTTTTGAGTTTTTGCATCTTAATTTATTGCAAATTCTTTCTGCAAAATTATTGAGTTTTTGCTCTACCGATGTGATTGCATCTTTGTTTTTATTCCTAACAGGGCAGTGGTAGTGGGTTAGGGGCATTAAGTTAGTTGGCATTCTCAATTTTCTTTTGATCGCTTTCTTCAACCTTTTTACATATGGGCCAACATTTTATTTAAAGTAAAACTGTACGCTATATAAAAATAGAACAACCACAGTAGTTTAATTTTTTGTAATCGATGTCATCATATTTTCATTTTAATTGTACACAATTGGCTGAATTATAATATGCCTTCAAACTGTCTGCCTTTTCCTAAAATCGTTATCTACATCATTTGCTACTATTTTCAAGGTAGTTTACTAAAGAAGTAGATACCCTCTCATGTCAAAAACTGTCAATCAAAATAAAAATGTACATTTTCTTCAACAAAATTTTATATTATAAACTCTATTGCTTATAACTCAGTGCTTGCGTTAGATACACTTGAAATTTTATAATCATATATATATTAGAACACATCATTTATTCAAATTTTAAATAAAATTAACTTTTTTATACCAAATCGACCATGCTGAGTTCATTTCTCGACTTAATTTTCGCTATTAGGGTGTGAAAAATTATGAAAGTGTCAATCAAATTTTTGGTAATCATGCTGACTTCAATTCCGTACTCAATTTTTGCAATGAGTGTTTCAAAATGTTTAAAAGTAAAATTCAATTTTGCTGTTTACATCTCAAATTTTTCTCCAAGAATATATCATTCGAATTTTAAATGAAATATATTTTTTTATATTAAATCAATCATGCTGAATTCATTTCTTTATTCAAAATTTTTAATTAGAGTGCAAAAATATCAATCAATTTTAAATAAAATATATTCTTCATTTATACTTCATTTCCATACTCAATTTTTGTAATAAGGATGTGAAAATTTTTTAAAGTGTCAATCAAATTTATGGTTTACGCCTGAAAGTTTTATGCATGAAAATTATTCTAATTAAAAAAAATTCACATTTTTATACTAAATCGAGCATGTAATTTTAAATTCCTGTGTCATTTTTGGTTCTAAAAGTGTCAATCAATTTTGCGGTTAACATCTGGTACTCCAAGAATATTAATTAAATTTTAAACTAAATATATCTTTACATCAAATCGACCATGCTAATTTTATTTCTCAGCTCATTTTTAGAAAATATGATTTGGAGATGTCTAAAAGTATTTGCAGTTTACGTCTGAGAAAGTGTCTCCAAAAGCATTTATCCACATTTTAAATAAAATATATTCTTTAAAATAAATCGAACAACCAGATTTTATTTCTCGGCTCATTTTTGGGCAATTAGAGTGTGAAAAAGTCAATCAGATTGACGGAAAGAATTATTTCCTAGCATATTATTCATACTCTCAATAAAATATATTTTTATACTAGATCTCAATGCTGTATTTCATTTTTGGACTCAGTTTTCGTAATTACAATGGAAAAATGTCAATCAAATTTTTTACTTTTGCCTAAAAAATTTTTTCAAAAATTGACTTAATACTAATTATTTTTGGCTAGGTTTTTACCATTACTGTGAATTAATGTGCCAACGTGCAAATAAATTAGGACTTAGTTTTCGTAATTAAGTTGCAAAAATGTGTGGAATAATAATGATCAATCAAGTTTGACTTTTTGGAAAAAATCAAATTCTGAAAAAAATCTGTTTTCTCAAAAAAAAACACTAAAAATGTCTTTCAAATTTAAATTAATTTTTTAAAACAATATCGTCCATCTTTTTAATTTCTGTACTCCTTTTGGATATTACAGTTTAAAAAATGGAGTGAGAGTGTTGATCCAATTGGTAAAAATCAGTTTTTTTCGAAAAAAATCATTTATGAAATTTTTCTCACAATAATATAGTACAAATATTTGAGTATGAGGGAAGTAAGGAAACTGAAGGCACATTGAAATCAGAACGCGTGATCATAAGAAAAATGAAATAGTATCTCGTTTAATTAAATGCTTTTATAATGTCAATGTAGTAGTTCTTTTAGGATGCATATCATTTTAAGAAACACGTATGTAATTTGTCTACACACAAGATGCACCTTCTTCCAATGAACTAGTAGATGGTGTAAAAATCTAGTATTGAGAATTTGAAAAAACATCTTGACCTTGAAGAAAAGCTCCTCCGTTGCGAATCAAAAAAAAAACTTTTATAAATGTCAATCGAATTTGACCAATTTTTCTATCGTTATGAAAGAGAGAGTTTTTTGGATGATAAAGGTGGGAAACTTTTTGAAATTAAAAAAAAGAGGATTATGAATGATTTCATAAAGAACATGAATTTGAAAGAGGATTGTTCGGATAAATATCCTGAATAATATCTGTTCATAGCACATGATACTACAACACATGATATTGCTAAAAAAAACAATAATCAATAAAGAGATTTTCTTCAAAAGAAAAGCTCTAAAATCGTTTAAATTCTGAGTTCTCTGAAAAAGGTTTCTGATGAAAGTGCCACTTTAGAATGAAGAGCAAAATTAGATACCATATAAAGTATAGGAGAAATGAAGTACGGACTTCAAGCTGATAGCGAAATTGTAAGGAAAACAGAGGTCCTATTGGAATACGTATTTCAAAGCTGTCTCTTTTATTTGTAAACAAAGGGAAGGATAAACTAAGGAACAAGAATTTAACCAAGGAGGCCCAAAAGTTTTCGGTTTAGACAGAGTAGGACACTGTAATGTTTTTCACCTTGTCATTTTACAACGATTTTTATAAAAAATTTTATTGCTGAATTAATTATTATAATTTATCTTTAATATATTATAGTATATAACTCATCTATAAGGTTATTATTGAAAAATTTGATGAGAAATAAACATTTATAAATTTAAATTTTATGAGCTTTATCGAACATCTCAGGTCTCTCTTTGAGTAAAAATTTGGTCCTATTCCCATTTGTGAGATGGATAAAATCATTATTATATCAAGAAAGAAATTTATTTTATCGATTGGGCTTAAATATATAAAAGTCAATGCAGTGTCGAATAAACTAAATTTTTAACATTGAAATGTAGTATTCATTACCTGTGTATATATTGACAAAAATGCCGTCATGATGAAATCGAGAAAGTTCGATCTGCTAAATGAGACGAAAATTGTTCAAAAATTATAAAAAAAATATCTGCCCACTAACCAAATAATTGCAATTTAAATCTAGACTGTCAAAACCATTTCATGGATCAAATTGAGCATATTTGATTTGCTATGTATGGATTATTTAAAAATTATGAGAAAAAGTGTTTGGCATTAAGTCACTTGTGAACGCTAATTTACTGATAGGTGAAATATTTCGGGTGAATTAATCGCCAAAATTTGGTATATTATAAAAAGGAATAAATTAAGCATTGATTGACATGTTTGATTGATTTTTTGACGCCGAAGTCAGTCAGTCAGTCAGTCTTCCCAGGGCACAGTGAAGAAGCCTTCTTTGTAACATGCTCGACAGCGATCCTTTGTCAGTTTTGGTTTCGTGCGTTTTTGGCTTTTAAGCGTTTTAAACCCCACACCATCCCATTACCTAATAATCGCTTTAGGCATGAATAAGACCATCATTTCTCCAATGCTTGAGACATCATCCCTCCTTGCGATTGATGTATATTTTATTCGTGATGAAAAATCAATAAAAATAATAATGAAGCTCGCATATGCATAGATAGCACATACGCCCAGATTGCTGATGATGCGAGGAAGCCTCACACAAATAGTGCGTAATCGCGACAATCAATCGCAATTAATTTCATCCATCTCTTTGCATGCTGGAGTCGTCAGCTCCTCTCTTCTCTCTCTCTTTGCTCTCTTCTCGTCTGGGAAAGGTAAGTCAAAGCGCTCCTCTTTTTGTCGTGTATCGTGTTGATTTGATAGCACTACTGCAGTGTGTCTCTACCAACCCCAGCTGGCTTTCTTTTCTTTCTCCGTAGTAGTGTGTTAGAATGATGGTTGCTCAAGCTCTACAATAATTAATACCAAATAATTAATTGCCAAATACAAATACAATAATTAATTGCCAAATAATTAATACAAAAATTAGATATTTCAATTTTAAAAAATCTGTTATAACTCTCTTTTTTTTTTTTATAAAAAGCCTAAAGAAAGCTTGAGTTGTGAAAGATTCTTAAAATAAGCCAAAATTTTGACTAGTTAATCATTCTTACGAAAATATCTTTATTTATCATTCTGGTATAAAAATTCATGTTTAAAATTTGATAATTACAATTTTTTTTTAAAATAAGTAACATAAAAAAATTGATAATTTATTTAAAGACTTAAAGGAAATTTGTAGTGTAATAAAATTGTTCCTGTTCCATCAATTTCTTTTGGATGAAAATCGTCGTCACTCGTCACTACCATCCTCGAATACCAAGTTTAATTTTTTCATACAAATCATCCATATTCATAGAAACACTTTATATTTTTCCGAACATGTGGTAAGTGCGCTTTCTGTCGTATTCATAGTCCTCGTTCATCTTCGTTCTTTTCCGGCTCTTGTGTGGCTCGACATGCTTCAGATCTCACAAAAAAATTCCCACTTTACTTAGTAAGATATATATAATCGATGATTTGGTTAAATGAAATAAGTGCATTCTTTACTTCTCGCTACCCTTACCTACGGTTACACTAAAATTCAGGGGCTATTTGTAGAGTAAAATTTATGTAATTTTTTAAAATTATCTAGACAACACCACCCTTTAGCTCTACCTATACCTGAAAGTAATATTATGTAATTCTATATTTGACTAAAGTTTTTCAGCAGGCCTTTTCTTTATGTATGATGGCTCCAGTGTATAATATAGGATATTTAATGTTATTTCGAGAATATGCGTGTTTATAGGGAAAACACATTGATTATGATCGATAAACAAACAAATTCGCGAAATGACGTGAACATAGCGGAATCATGTTGGCAATGATGGAAAAACAAATAGAACACGTTTGATGAGTTGAATTAACTTTATCTTTTGTCTTTTTCACATTTTTCTCTTAGAAATCTTTTAACTGTCTCTTTTAAAAACACATGTTTGCCACCTAGAATGAAGCATCACTTACATTATTTGATTGCAAACATTAAAACAAACTAATTTATTTGAGTCAAAATAGTTTATGATATTTTTATATTTTCTTATAAAAATGTTTTTTTTTATAAAAAAAATTCTTTTAGGATGGAGCACATAAATTAATTAAAGATAGAAAGATAACGCTTTTGTCAAATTTAATCACCAGGAGTAAAATTATCTACGTTTTTCAAAAAGCGTGTGATTATTCTAGGCGCTCTGATAACCTATTTTGCCCCCTCCGATTGCTGCTACATTTTGCTACCTTATTTTTGTACCTCTTTTATTCCATTTTTGCATTAGAGTTATTAGAGCTTTTAAAGTGCGTCCAAATTCACTTTTGCCAGGTACTTCAGTGAAAATTTTTTCCTTCTGATCAAAACACTGCATCGTATCGCTTATAAGTGATGAATGAAAGAACAAATCTTTTTTACATTCAACGTTTGAAATTCGAATGGTCAGAAAGGGACGCCACCAGCTTCTGATGCTTTTATTCTGAGATTAGTCATTTATTTTTCTTTCTCTTTCTTCAGAACAATTTTCCATTTTGCGTCAATTGACGCTTTTAGTTTTTTGATATAAAAACCCTTTTGTCGGATAAGTTACAATCCAATTCAAATCAATTAAACCATCCAAAAACGGGCCAGGTTGAAGCATTTGCTTAATAAACAATATTTGATGCTTTATTTGGTCAAAATATTTCACCTGTCAGTAAATTAGCTTTCACAAGTGGGATTTACCTCAAAGTTTTTTTTTTTTTTTAAATATTTTAAAATAAAGTTATCGATTACACAGTGAATCGATCATGTTCAATTTGATTCTTAAAGTATTTTTGCCACTATTGCGTGCTTACTCTTTAACTATGGCTAGAAAAAGAAGAAAGAAATAAACCTTATTGGCTAAGATAATGCTGTGACAAGTCAACTATAAATAGTTGTGTTCAAAGATGTGTATCATATACAACTTCGTTTGTGAGTTTGGCTAAAATTAGATCTTTCATTTTTTCAGGTGTCTTTTCCTTTTCAATCGGACCTACTCCTTGATTATTGAAGAACAAATGATAAGATAACAAAAGTATGAAAAGTGTTGAGTTAAAAATATGATCACAAATTTTTCAAGTTAGCAAGTAGGATTATTGATCACTTTTTTTTTTATAGATATCTAGAAAGTCAATAGCTGTGGTGCAGTCTGATATATATTTTATAATAAAAATAAAATTTTATATTGATAACTTGCACTATTTATTGATCCAAATATGATGGGAAAATGAACTTTTTATACAAAAACTGGAAAATCTACTTAAAAGTGAATGTGTTAGGTATACGTACGCCAAAGGTGTAAGTGAATGATTGTAATGTATACGCTCTTATTTGAAAGTGAGTGTCTGTGACAAATGCTAAATTCATATTGATATAATTAATGATGTCTAACTATGAATGAACGACAATACTATTTGAAACAAACAGATCAATATTTATTATTGCGTGCTTGCTTATCATTTTCAAGTAACATTTTTTAATAAAACTTTTAAAAGCTTTTATTGTTAAGCTAGTGTTAATTTGAAAGGAAAGAAAACTGTTCTAGAAGTTAATAACTCTATATCTGACAAGATTTTTGTACTAGGAAGCCTATATGAGATTGTTACTAATTTATATGAATATCCTAAACTATAATTATCTAAACTTCTATTGAAGATAAACCAATCATTGAAGGTATGATTTAATATATTCAAATAATTTTTGAAAATAAAAATTGATAGCTGCTGCAGAGTATGGATATCATCCATTTTCAGTAAATTAAAATACAAATGAAGAAAGATGCCTAAAACTTAAATTAAATACAATTCTGATCATTTTTTTGGATTCTTTCTAGATAGAATGACTCCAGTTCTCAATGCTATAAAATTTATAGTATACTTGTGCTCTTTCCATGTAAAATGTTCATCAATTATTATCAAACCTGTAGGAACGAAATTGGTGCTATAATTGCGATCGATCTTTGAACAATAAATATTTGAGATATAGATTTGTAATGTATATATCATTAATGTAAAACGAAAATAGAGGTGGACCGAGTATCTGTGGCACTGCTTTTCGAAGCAGGGTTTTTTTCAGATATGAAACCATCGAGTTCAACCTCTTAAAATGCGTTGATAAATATGATTTCAAAAAAGTAATCAACTTTGATGAAAGTCCCAGGTATATTATCTTAGTCAAAAGAATTGAATCCTTTCTTAAGGTCAATAAAAAAGGCCATGAGCGTGTCTGATTTGTCAAGATATGAAAAAAGTGACTTCTCGAGAATCCTGGCCTAAATCCAAATTGGTATTTATATAAGATTTTTTTATTTTGTGTGTATGCTAAGAAATGTTCTACTGAATGGACCGTTTTCTATTTGATCATGATCGTATTTTTGTCAATCTAAACATTGGCGATGTATACGGTGAGTCAATAACTAATATGTTGTAAAATCCGCAAGGCATTTACTTTTATATATTTTAGCCAGACCGATCAAATAATTTTCTCTTTTCTTGATATAGCTAATGATTCTTTCGATGTCATCAATTTGCATGAGAACAAAAGAGTTTGATAAAAGCGCTCAGAATTTAAATTTAAGAAAATTTTCAATAATAATCCTACAGATGGCCTAACTATTCAATAATAAATAAAAAACTAATTTAGCAAAAATTTTAAAAAAAAATTCTTTTATATGACATGGTAAAAAGATGGCTGCCTAACTACTTTAACTAAACCGAGCTCTTTTTGGCGCTGTTATTTCGATTCTTGCCAAATAGACAACTTTGATCAATGTGTCTCGATAGTACCTTGTTTGCTTTTGCCTGAAAGTTCGTTATCTCGTAGTAGTGTGTACGTCATTCTTCCTACACCTTCTATAGCACCTTCTTATTGTGCTCTTCATTCTATCAGGGTCCGGAAAAGTGTCGATATCGACCTCTTAATGGTCTAGTCACTAGTGCTGTGGTTCCCAAACTTTTTTAGAATGCCGCACCTTTACAAGCCTTAGGAAAGTGTATCCTTTTCAATAACTCAGATACATTTTAAAGTCCATGAAAAAGGGATGAGAATATTCAGAGCGAATTCGCTCGATTTGGAGAAAGCCGGATGCGTTTGGCGCGGTAATTAGACCTGCTGAACTCTTGTTATGTCTGAAACGCATCTTTAGCTGCGCTGTTACTGATGAGCGCCAAGAATTCATCTAGGATGTCATGACGAAGATCGTCCAAAGTTCATCGAAAAGGACTTCGCGCAATTTTCACCTATACATTCTTCTCATTTGCATCATTCTCATTAAAATACTCTCCAAAAAGATGTCAAAACACATCCTTTTGAAGCGCAGGTATGGTATATACCAGAAAACTTAAACTTTTAATTCAAGGATTACTTTTTTTAATTTTAACTTAAATTAACTTAATATGAAATTTAATTTTTAAACGTGAAGTTAATTTGTAGTTTACTTTTTTTAACTAAAATTATTTCATTTTGATTTGAAGAAAAAAGACTGTCGCGTATTATTCATATAATCTGTTATAAAAAAATAATAAATAGATTTATATGATAATTCGACCAAGTATCAAATAATTGATTTTGGTTGGAAGTTAATACCTCTATTATCTGCAACGTGCTAATGGGGAGCGAGTACAAAGAAAGACTCCGACAGGAAACTTTATTCAAGGCTGTTATCTCATCATGCACCACTTTCAGTTCGTGTGCGTTGCTGCGCGCGGCAAAGGGAAAATGCACAGCATCAAGGCCAACACAACGTCATTTATCTTTTTGAAGCTTTGTGCTGGTAACGAAATTTTTTGATTAAAAAGAAGAAAGAAAAATGGATAAAAAAGATTGGATCGGATTCTTTGTATATACGAGTTAAAAAGAAAGGCGTCCTGTTTCGTTTCATTATATATGTATGTGTGTATGTATACTTGTTAACATTTGCTCTCAAAGCTAATATTCAAAAGTTTCAATTAATATTGTGCATTTGGCCTGGGCGAATAATAATCAAATCTGATACAAAGACAAACTTAAGCATTCCATATGATTAGATTAGATTATACATCAAAATCACTGAACTAATTTGTCTATTTATTTCTTATAAAATTTCTTTCACAAATTTCTGCCTTCTTTCAGCTCATTTTAATTAAATAACGGCATTTTAACATTAAAATACTTCAAAATGTAATTTATGTAGAGAGAGAGAAGTGTCTCAGTAAGGAAAAAACAATGTTGGTATAGTGCCTTTTTTAAAGCGTTCTTTCACTCTGGCGCAGTGAATAACAAATAAGTCTGTGGGTCTGTTCAAATTTTTGCTTCCCCCTAGGATATGTTAAATTCCACCAATGGAAGGGGGCATTCCTCGTCGGTTAAGAAGCACTGCTATCTTATTTTGATATCAATTAAATCCGTGTTTTTCACCACAATGACCTGCTATTTTATTCCTCTGAGCGCTGCCATTTTTGCGTCTGCTATTAAAATAATTTGCCTCACTTGCTACATCTCAGAGGAATCATAAAATGTTCAAATTCCATCTATTCCTTAAGGTTTATTTCTTCAAATAAATGGTGCTTATTTTGCTTAAAAACGTTGAAAATGGCGTCTGTGTAGCTTAAAAATTCCTATAAAAAGCTCAAGTTCTAATTAGATTGCAAAATTAGCGCTATAAGTTGATAAAGAGATTTTAGTGAAATCGATATATTTAAAATATGAAGTCATTCGTTTTTTTGTGTTTTTCGAGCTTTTGGAGATCAGTGATTCGGTATGATGTATGCTCCCTTATCATTCAATAGCGAACGGGGACCCCCACATTGTTCAAAAAGTCGGACATAAACTTGGATAAAATATATTTACTGATACAAGTGATTTAACTTGGCCCCACGCCCTCGGAAAGTGTATCCTTTTCAATAACTCAGATACATTTTAAAGTCGATGAAAAAAGGATGAGAATATTCAGAGATTAGGATTTAGGGAGTTTTTTACGATTAAAATGTTTCTACATCTGAATCATCTAAATCTGGTTTGTCTACTCATTTTCCTGGCTCAGCAATGAAAGCTCATATCTGCTTCCGATGTTGTTTGCTTTCGAAAGAGAATCTGTTTCGATTTACTGATTCTTTGAAAGAAGAACTCGATGGAATACATATTTCATTACGAAAATTGCGAAAGACACTCGCCTACCGAAAACTAAATATACCGTATAATCCTTGAATATAAGTCTTAGTTTTTTGAAAGCTAGCACGGAATTAATTCACCTCAAGACATATTCAAGGCAGTCGTCATTAGAGAAATACTTGAAACTAAAAGTGTATTGCGATTCGTGTGTCCGTGGGGCGGATGTTGAGAAAGTAAAGTAAGCAAGTATAAAATATAAGAATGGGTAAAAACATTAGTTAACACTGTTATGTCGAATGAATTAAATGACAGTGATGTGGGTGGTGACACACAGGGCTACTGAAAGCGGCTAAACAAAGCGTTCATTGTGTTTGCCAGCGCTAGACATCACGTGTAAAACTTTAGCCAATTAGAAACGCCACAAACTTTGTTTGGTATTATAAATTTATATAATATATTAATAATGAAATAGTAAATAACACGGAAAAATTGAATCAATGTGTATTATTAAACACTAATATTTTGGAACACCTCTGTCTTGTTTTTTCAAGAAATGAGAAGGCATCCAAAAGATTTCTTGGCTTGTTTTTAATCTGAAGAAGAGTGAGAAAGTCATTGCTTTGTGGCTATCAGTGATGGTCTTTTTCATTTTGAAAATACTCTCGAAAAGGACGTTGCCGCAGTTCTGAATGTGAGGCCCCTCACCTCTCTTTTCAACTTTCGCATAGTCATCATTTGTCAATACAATCAATGCATTTGAAAATGAAAAAGCATGTGTACAGAACTTCTATTGTAATGTGTCTAATTACACCCTCAAATTTCAGAGAGTGTACTCAACAAATAATAACGAACCTACAGAGGTCAATGGCCCGGTAAAAATTTGCCTATCCGATTATCCCCTAAGAAGTTGGTGTCAATTATTTTATAAGCATTTTGCCTAAAAATAGAAATTGTCCACATTTTAGTTGATTGATTTTGCGTTTATGGGAAAACTATACAATAATTCAATTATTGATAAATATTGATTAAACAATTTTCCCAATATCCCATGTGATTTTAAATATAACATGTATGAGCTGGATGCAGCAAATAGAGATTGATCTAAAAGATAAAATGATATATTGCTAATATAAATAATTCATACTAATGTCACAAAACTACTTTCAATATAATTGCATGTAGTATATCATTTTGTATGGCGAATTACGGCCTATTTTTCTCAAATAACGCCCAAATGATACAAGATATATATTTCCAGGCTGCAAAATGCGTGTAGCGAAACATTCAAGTACCACAAGAGTCAAGACCTCCTTCAGGGTTTCGTAAGAAATAAGACATTCGTATCTAAGGTCTGTTCCTCACAATTTGCGATGCATCTCATAAAATGTTATTAACTCAGAGCACTTACTAAAAAGCATTTGAACGATGTTAAATGATCGATTGATTTGTGGTATTTTTTCACTTCATCAAGCGTGCATTGTGTTTGCCAGCGCTAGACATCACGTGTAAAACCTTAGCCAATTAGAAACGCTGCAAACTTTGTTTGGTGTAAATCACTTGCTCACGCTACTTTTTCATCATAAATTAAACTGCCAAACACCACCAGCATTCCTGGAAATCCTTCTGAGCGTTTTTGCACTCAACGCTCGCGCTTCCTTCATAAAAACCGGCGCCACATTCTGGTATATAGGTGGTAGCTGCTATGCTAGTGTAAGTTTTTATGATTTCAAATAATAAATACGAAACAATTGTTGAACATAATATATTCACGAAAAGTACTATTTTAATTTGACTTGACATTTTAAAAATAATAATGTATTTTTGGGCAAATAAATAATACTTAAAACTTTATTGACCAAAAAAGGGTCTGAATAAAAACATGTGCTATTTCTGCTATCTTTATGACTTTTAAGTCACCATCATATCTTTTGTTCTGGAATTCAAGAAATCTTTTAAATATGAATTCCTTTAAATATCCTCTCAACTTCAAATTGTGCCTTATTATTTTGTATTATGGCTGGCTGAAATATTCTTCATCTAGAATATCTAGATGGTTGTTTTTGCTTGATCCATTATGATCAAATAAAATGTTATTTTCATTTTGAATTTTCGACTACTGGAGTAAAATTCTTACCCGTGGTATGTATTTACTGCATCGTGATTCGATTCCCAAAATGGATTCGCGTCCGAAATTTACATAATTAATCCCAGATATTTATTGAGTGAATATATACTATTTTTAGTTCTATTTTGTATTTTTGCAATTCTATTTTGTCTTTTAGGAATTCTATCTGAATTGATGATTTTGTTGTGCTTTATTGTTTTAACATGTATCCATTTTTATTAAAACTTTTTTTTAAATATTTTTCTTTTTTTTTAAATTTTTTAAAATTATTTTTATTAAAACTTTTTTCTAAATTTTTACACTTTTTTTATATTATTTTTTCAATATTTTCTTTAATTACAAAATTTCTTTACTTTCATTTAATAATATCTTAACTTTTAATATTTTTTCAAAAACACATGTGACATTGCAAAAAAAAGAGAAAATGGAACTAAAATGGGCTAAATATAATCGATATTTTGGTTAAATGAAATAAGTACATTCATTACTTCTCGCTACCCTTATTTACGGTCACACTAAATTCAGGGACTATTTGTAGAGTATAAAAACACATTCACAAAGGTTCAACTTTTATAGATGTATGAGCTCGTTCAGGACTTTTCAGATTGGCAAAACATATGTTAACATTAATATATCAATGTTAAAAATATAAACATATATTTAGAACAGTGATTCCCAACCTTATATAAACTGCGATTCCTTTCTTTTAACTTTGGAAAATTTGCGACACCCATATAAAAAAATACAATATTTCATCAATTTTTTGGTTTAAATACAAAATTTTATTATATTAAAATCTTGGCATAAGTGTAACTTAACCAAATAACTATAAAAAAAGCATTGCATACAAAAAGCATTATATTAATAAAAATATAAGAGAAAATTTGGAAATATAATAAAAGAAAGATAAACCATAAAAATGATTGATTTCAAAAAATCGATTACATCTAGTTTCTTAGATTTTAGTTTTAGAACCATGAGAAATTTTTCTAATTTTATTATAAAATATAATGATTACCAACAATCGAAACATTTTATATAAAAAAAATAGTGAGTGAATCAGTGTAAAGTGTGCGTAATGTAATGTGCAGTCCGATCAGGGAAACGCGATTTTGCCTTCTCCGAAACCGCGGTAAATTGTGACGCTGCCATTTCAGGTAACGGATGAAGCGTTGTGAAGTCCTCCTCTCTTGCCCTTCTCTCTGAGCGATGGGGAGCGCTTTCACCAAATTCAAGAAGGCCATGCTGAAGGGTGATGAGCAGACGTTGATCGCGCTGTACCGAGCGAATCCGGAACTGCGCAAGTCTCTAAACCCGAACATTCCCTACAACTACTCCCAAGACCACAACACGCCTCTTCACTACTCTTGCAAATTCGCCATGCCCTTCTTTATCAAGTTCTTCCTTTCCTACTTCTTCCCTTCGTTTGTGCATCGTGGGGCGTCCCTCCTGCCTGCAAATATCATATAATTGAATAAACTTCACCTCAGAGCTTGAAACAATGAGATACTAAGAGTTGAAATGTTTGAAACCAAAAAATCATAATTAAAATATGAAGTATTCAAGTGAATTTAACTAATGAGTTTGTTAATTATTCCATTTTACCTTTTGATCTCTTTAGAGGAAATTTGTGGCTCTATCTTTTTTGTACTTTCAATTTTTTTTTCTGCCTCTATTTGTTGCGATGAATAATGTAAACGCCTTGTTTAATCAGGAATCTACAGTATAAATACGGCAACTTTCTACTTATTATTTCAAAAATTGCCCAACATTTACACACAATCTCATTCTATTTTGTAATTATTGTATACGAATTAACTATTTTTATTCTTTAGTTACTTCATATTTTTCCCACATATGCTCTAACTAATCTGTGAAATCAGTGTGCGGATTATTTTGAAAGTTTATTGTTTATCTTCAGGCGATTCATAACTAGTTAATTTCTTTTAAATAACAAACTTTGAAACATAAATGAAGACATGCTGGTGTCAAAGTTTTTCTCAAAGAGTTGCAATTTCTCACTTTCCTTCAATTCCCATTCTGACTGCATCTCTACCTACAACAGAATTATGAAGAGAAAGATAGCTGTAAGCAAAATTTCATCAAATAGTGATTCCTTCAACCAAAAAATATATATGTACGATTGTACAGGTCAATAAGTCTAACTTTAATTTAAGCCACGCAATTAGAAGGAAAAAGAAGATGCGGGGGAAAAGTTATGTCCTTTGTTTGTATTCTGTATCGGTTGTGTACTTTAAATTTAAATTTGATTTTTTTTATTCCGTACTTTTCTAAAACAGACGATTTTTGGAAGAAAGCGAAGGAAATCCAAATAAGAGAAATTCACATGACCAAACATCACTTCACTTTTTGTGTCAAGTTTCTTTGGGTTTGGCAACACAAAAATACCAGTCGCTTTCAGAAAAGACGTTAGATTCCTTGCAAATTCTGTTAAACTGGAAGTTGACCTCGAGCTCAGGCTATACAGAAAGAATAGAAGTGAATGCTTGTGACGTCAGTGGTAGAACGCCTTTGCACTTTGCAGTGCAAAACTCGTCTCTGGAGTTTATCAAGCTTTTGCTCAAAGCTGGAGCAGATTTGAGTGTCAAAGACAACCAAGGCAACACACCCATTTCTCTCGCTATCTCTTCCAACAAGAAAGAAAACATTTGCTTCCTGGAATGTCACATCCTTTTACACGTAATGTTTTTTCCTTCCACCCCGCATAAAACTTAACTTCTATTAATGGCATAGCATTTTTTTACTATATAATACAATAGAGCTATGCTAAATGAAAGATAGACAGACACTCTTGAGATCTTCTCTAGAGAACAAGAATTGAATTGAATTGTTAAATTAGAAAGATGTTTATATTTATATTTCCTGTTAATCCCATTTAAGACCACATAATTAAAAAATACTAGTTTTGCACATATTTTTTTAATTTTATTGAATCTTTACAATAATTTTAACTTACAAAATAGTTTTTTAAAGAAAAAAAAATTTTTTTCTTCAAAAAATAATAAGCACTACAAATGTAGTGAATGGACCGAGGTCTATAAAAAAACAAAATAAGTAAATCTAAATTTATTCATAAAAAAATTAAGCTTCATGAAATTTTTGAAAGCAAGTTTTAATATGAAGTTGTTTGTTGCATTTTTTGCAAGCAATTCTACAATTTTTTTTGCATAAAATACAAATTCTGACAGGAGAAGACTGAGGTATGTGACCATAACCATCGAATCTTACTTCCTCGTGTATTTCACTTGAAGGACCCGATCGTATCCTTTTTCTAACGTGATTTCTTTTCAGCAAAATTTGAACAATCGTCCTTCGAAAATCTTTTTGAGGTTGATATTGTTCATTTACAATATTGTTTAGTCTCCAACAAAAAACAAATCCAATATTCAATGCATTTATCATCAGATTCCAGTACCATTTCTTTCCTTTGATTGAAGGTCTCCAGTCAGCAAGGCTTCTATCTAAAATATCCACACCACCCATGCAACAATTATACGACTTGATTAAATTTGGTCTTTTCACACTTGTTTTACCTTTTGATTTAGATTTCCTATTTACAAAGTTTACAGGATAGGCGCCCTCGAAATTGCTGCAGACAGTTACGACAGAATTATCTTTCCACACAACGGCTTCCAGTTCAGCATTATTGTAAACCTCAAAATAACCTCTAGGCTCTTTTTTTAATTTGTTGAAATCTATCAGAGAACATTCTTTCAGCCTATTTTTTCTCATAGTTGCAGTTGCTCTAAACTCTCTTTTTTCAAATCTTTCAACACTTTAAAAGAAGAGAAAAAATTGTCAAAGTATAATTTATGATTTAGAGGATTTTCAATTACTTTGATACAGTCCTCAATTACTTTAGTTCCTAAAGGAGTTTTTTCGTTTTGCCTTGATAAATAGAAACATAAAAAGGAATTCCTGATTTACCAGACAAAACCCATAATTTATAACCGAATCGAATCGGTTTCCCTTTTATAAATTGTTTACAACTGTGTCTGCCAAAGTAGGGAAGCATCGACTCGTCTATTGAGAGACTTTCTTCAAAAACACCAAAACTAATCAATTTTTTATTTAGCAACTCATATAGTTTCTCTACCTTCGCCATTTTTGCTCCAGAAAGGGATGAATTGTTTGCAACATGCAAAAAGGATTTTATTTCTAAAAATCTACGACGGCTCATCACTTCAGTCACAGCTTCACAAACTAGATCTGTGGATTTCGACCAAAAATCTTTCTCACAACTTCTTATATTGTATCCTGATAGAAAAATTATTGCTAAAAAGTTATAGAGTTCTTGAAAATTTAATGTAAAGTTCAAATTGTTTTTATCAGCATGAGCATACAACAATGTTTGATCTAAAATTAGTTCAAAAATATCTTTAAAAAAATAATGAAAAATTTCCCATTCATTATGGAGATTTAAGTTTGAGCATTGTTCAGTAACTTTTCTATAAAAATGATCATTTTCTATAGAGGTAGATTCAAATATACTTCCTTTTTTCCACGCATTATTCCTCGAACCAAGATTTATTTCTTCGTTATCTAATTCGTTATCATAAAAAATTTCAACTTCACCGCAAGTTTCATCAGTTATTCTTTGATTTTCAAAATTGTCTTCATCAACATCTTCGTCTTCACTAATAATTTGGTCATCATTCGGAGGTCCAGTAAGGATAATATCAACATTATTGAAATTAGAAGATTCTATTTGATCAATAGCGTCGTGAAGAAATAAAAATTTATGTAATCTTTTATCCATTTTCTAATTCTAAAAAATAAATATATTTTATCGTGTAAGTACCATCCACTACATTTGTAGTGGTAAAATATAAACATA
The DNA here is from genome assembly GCA_030549495.1 of Nectonema munidae. Lineage (NCBI taxonomy): Eukaryota > Metazoa > Nematomorpha > Nectonematoida > Nectonematidae > Nectonema > Nectonema munidae. The sequence goes on from JAUIRK010000509.1 coordinate 1,010,058, forward strand.
AAAATACCTGTAAATATTATTTATAATGGACTTCAAAACTGATAGATAAAATGCTTTTTTAGTATAGAATGTTTCTACCAGAAAAAAAAAGTTTCAAAAAAAATAAATGATCTAGAAAATTCCAGTTAAAAGTAGAGTGGATCAAAAAAAAAATGACAACTTTATATAAAAAAAATAAATGATAAAAAATAATAAATTTATTTTTTTTTATATAAAATATCTTTTTAATTTATTTTTCTCAAAGTATTTAAAAAAAATAGGAATTTTAGTGGTTGATTATTTTGTAGTTTTTTTGTGAAATCTTACCACTACAAATGTAGTGGTTGGTACAATATGGGTTAAAAATGTTCATTTTACAAAAGTGTTTTTGCAGGTGTAAATCGTGTATGTCACTCAAACACAACACTCGCATGAACTCATTCCCATGATATCACTGAAGAGATAGAATTTATGCGTATAAGGATGTCCTCTGCATGTCGTATAGGCAAGGCGTTTGGCCCAAAGCATGCACAACGAGACCCATTGCAAAAAGAATTGTCAGAGCAAAGCAATTTCCTTTCTACGCAATTTGAAGATTTCAAAAAAGGAATTTTAACAATTCTGAGCTTATTTGAAAGTTGCTATGATTGTGCAACGCTCGACTTGAAATATCCCCCCTTGCATCTAAAAACTATTGGCCATATGTAAAAGCCAGCAGTACCTAACGCGCGATTTTATGTAGATTGCTTGAATTGACACTTTTTACTCCCTACACTTTAATATGATAATTATTTGACTAGCAAAGCGAACCTCTTTTCCACCGAATACATTAACTTTTATTTGGAGGTTAAACTTTTCTAAAGAGTATATTATATTAAAGTATAGATTATTTAGTTTGTGGAATTTTAATGGCAACACTCTTCACCAATCTAAATAGGTCATTTAAAAGTCGTTGAATCTTGTTCTGCCGATTTGTATGCGGGTTACAAATGTGTAAAGAGGAGGGGAGCTTTGTTAGAGAGAAATGCTTTTTTTCTCCTTTACTCGTTACAAACAACTTTCACCATAATGGAGTGAAAGGCACTGACACCAATTCATTGACGCTCTTTTTAGAATGTGCAATTCGACGTGATAAATGAGAGTTTGAAAGCGCTGGACTTGAAAGAAAATTACTGTGGTGTGAGAATTCCAGAAATAAGAGAGTACAAAGATGAACTCATCACGAATGTATCCAACGTACTTGATCTTCCTTCCTGCCATGCCGAAGCTCTCCTTCAGCACAACAGTATGCTATTCGTCTTATATGCGCTTGCTTATGTCCGAAGCTTTTCAATAATTTTAAGTTGTGAATGAGAAGAACCTAGCATTTTAACTCGAGTTTTCCTTCAAACAAATGAAGGAATCCGATCTTGGAGAAGTTATTCACACATCATAATTTAATTTACGCGCACTCATAATCTGATATAATATTTTGCATAATCCGTATAAATTACTTTTTAAGTTAATTATAAACTTTCAGAAATTTTGCAATTTAATATAGATAAAATAAATGAAAGATGGCGTTGAGTTTAAACTCTTTCAAATAATGTCCTCAATTGCAATTCTATCAGGACTTTGTCTTGGTCTTCACCTTGGTTACGCGACTTCATTTAAACATTCTTCCGTTTCGCAATATCACTTATTTAACCCTTTGTGGGAGAGAATTGTAAGACTAATTGTCTGCTTTCCCTTTCAATGGAGTTTTATATATTTTTCAGGTAATGGTCCACGTGTGTCACATGGTTCTCAAAGGGTTAAAAGACCTGTCTAAATAGTGGTATAGTGCAAAGGTGCATAATCAGAAATATTTATCTCCACCTGTTCAAGCTTGCAAAACTTTCTGAAAGTTATCATTACATACAAAATTATGTTTCTAGGAAGTAGAATCTCTATTTTTCAAACTAAAATTTGCACAAGCAAAAATGGGCATTTTTAAAACAACTATGCATATGTCAGCAAAAGTACTTTCAAAAATGGCATAAATTTAATGTGTAATTTTATTACGTTTTAACGCCATCTAGCATTTTATAAACACGAATTATCATTGGACGCTAGTCTTGGGATTTATGCTTACCATACTCAGGGCGCAATGTTTTTACATTCTGAAATGCAGGTAAATATCGGCAAAATGGAAAACGAATTAGAATTTCAAGGTCGAGTTTTTAGATACATCCTAGCGACTAAGAAACAGTATGCATATCTGGAAAAATAACTACGTCTTTAGAGAAGTAGTTTTTAGAATGTAAAGAAATAGTTGCTATGACGTATCGAAAATCTCGTCCTTAGAGAAGTTCTGGCTAATTTCTGATTTTGCCATTATTTCGATTCGATTTTTGCTCCGTTGGTTGCAACTGAAACGCTCTTGGAAGTGTATCTGATTTTTTCCTTTTTAACCACGGTGTTCAAATATTTTTAAAACTTATACTGCATTGACAAAATAACTTTTTATATATTCACCATTTGTGTGTTCAAGTTTGATTTTTACTTGTGTGATAATTTTAAATTGTAGTTTGAAATCACTTCCTTGTCAACTGAAACACTACTTTAAATATTTAAATTAAATAAATATTTTATGAAATTCAGCTAAAAAACATCAAGAGGGAATTTTTTTTTGGGTATTTGAAGTTCAGCTGTTTATTCAGTGATAATGATGATTGCTGAATTTTTAAAATTCTTGAGGTTGAAAATTTTTTCTTTTTTTTTGAAAAAAATATGCAATTTACTCTTCCAAATCTCTAGACTTCCTACTCACCTCACAATGAAGGTATAGGGTCTGTGACGCTTTTCTATACTCATTTTGAAAGTCAAAACAAATTTTTTGTCGACAAAAAATACTTTCAAATTGAAAAATTAATTGTAACAGAGTTACAAAATCTGTTTTATAGAGCTTAATTAATGTTATATCTGAAAACTGATTAGTGAAAGGGAAAAACTCAAATTTCCCAATAAATTATTGATACATTGGATTTCAATTTTTTACGCAATACCTTTTTTGCATTGTTTTTGGAAAATATAAAATTCAATATTTTTTCAAAAATTTTTCTGAGATTTTGAGGAAATATTACTAAATTTTCTAAAATTGGAAGCATATTAAGGAAGGCGAGATGTATCTTCGCCCCTCCCCTCCCTATTAATTCGAGCTAGGTAGAGTTTAAACACAGAAACACATATGCAGACAGAGATACACAAATGACGAAAAGTGACATAAATACAAAACGATTTATTTCCGCCTTTTTCAATGTGAAATGAAGCATTTTTTTATTATTTATTGATATATTAACCAATCCAATTTTCTAACTATGGAAAGTAATTTTTATTTGAATATAAGAAATTCCAATTTTTTTCTTATTAAAATGAATTTTTGAAATGAATTTCCATTTGTCACTTAATAATTTATTGTGATAGCCCTGCAAACAATGTTTGAGCTACTCAATGGAAGAATGAAGTTTTTGATAAAAGTATCCAACAAATATAAGTGAAAAGCAAATAGAGTGTTGAAAGTATAAAAGACAGGATAAAGTATGGTGAAATGAAAGATAGAAAAAGACTTGATCATTGGCAGAAAATTTTTTATTCTTGAAATCATTCAAAAAAAGTTATCCTAACACCTCCACCCAATTCTCCCTTCCCTTCTCTACAATTTCGGACATGTGGGGACTTATTTAAAATATTTGGGGCTAATTGCGTGTTTTACGAAATGTCTATCAACGTAAAACCTTGATTTCGTGTACACTGATAATGATTTTGCTTATATATCTTTGCTAAACCAACAAAATAATTTTGATCGCTTTATGGAAAAAAATTAATTTCTAATTCTTGATATAAAACCAAGTAACGTGCCAACTTTTGAAATCAGGAGGGCAAAACATTTCTACCTATTCGAGATAAAAGATCAAAAGTGGAAAACTTCTCTATTGCAAAAAGATTGAACTTTTTACGCCTACGCTCGCTTGCAAAAATTTCTGCAAAATCAATAAAAATCGGTTCTTTTGGTGATGCCAACATTATTTTGCAAGGAAAGCATCAATTCATTTGTGAACATATAAAGTACCTGTTTAAAAATTGAAGAAGGAAATGACATTACTTTCATCGTAATGCAACGCTGATTGTAGAAAATGGATGGCAAGGAAGAGTTTCAATTGTTTGGAACTGGAGAAAGGTATAGCGTTGCTATAAGTTGCATCTAAAGAGACAATTGATGTTCTGACTTGCCTAAATCCCTATTCTAAATCCTTTAATCCTTTGACGAGGAGAATTTTCAAGAGTAACTGTTTGCTTTCTTTTTCAAAAGAATTTTATAGGTATAAAGCAGACGCTTATCATTTATTCATACACCCGGGTCTCACTGCTTTTCAAACGGTTAAAACATCGAATCTTCATTGTATCCAACTGATTGGAGAAGTGTATTGATCTAAACGTAGAGTTTGTTAATGAGACATGCTAGATTTTTGAGAAATCAAGATGGAGAGATGATATCCATTTCTTTGCTATTAACATTGGCATGCAAGCCTGAATTCGGGAGGCGCTTTAAACTTTTGAATACGCAGAAGTGAGTCTTTGAATTAGATTTGCTCATGCAGTTTAATCGACATATTTATGGTTGATGAATTGAATGTTTAAACTCTAAACTTATCAATGGACTAAAACTACTAGAATATCTATTTAACAAATACTAAACAATAGATGGAATTAAAGACCAGATAAATGAATTAGCTATCAAGTGTTTACAAATAGCATAACTATTAATATCTTTACCCTTCTACGCATAGACTTTTTATAAGTTTGGCTTTCGACATTTAGTCTGTCTATAGAGGACAGTGCAGATTTTGCTTGCTGAATCAAATTTACAATGAAAACTACTTCGAAAGAACAAAAGTCTAAGCAGAAAGTCTTTAGAAGATTACATTACTGGCATCACGAGATGTATTCGCAGTGTGAAGTTATCAAGATTTATTAAAGAAGTTTCGGAACGCGAGATCTGAGTGATCCACTAGGTATTTGCTTTCTTCCAAGACAAAGTCAAGCTTTGATTCATTCTTATTCGTAAAGCAGCATCAACAACTTTTCAACTAAAAAATGAAAAATTTGCATTGAAGAATATGCAATAAAGCTATCAATAATTAAATATATAATTGATCAATAATTATGATCAATTCGTTCATTCCAATATCATTTTTTAGAAAGGATATCATAATTTGTACTAATTTCTGCATTTTTATTCTTCAAATCAAAGTTTGGGTAGATATCAGGGTGCCAATCTTTTATTCTTTTATTTTTATGTAAATAATATTTCTATTCTTTTTATAATACTCCTTTTAAAATACATCGAGGAGCAGGACTTTTCTATTGATTGAATTTTTGTTTGTTTCTTTGCTTATCTCTACCAAAATGTGGAATGCTTTTCCTTTTACCACAAGTTCCTCTTTTCATTCTGCGGTATTTTTAGAAATGAGTAACACTTTCCCATTCGATCCAATAAGTATAAAATATTTTCCCACTGATAAATTTATTTTTTGTCATAATTTAATTACAATCCATGCAAGTTACTGCTCTTTCAAAACAAGAGTAAATGATGAACTGCCATATGTATTATCGAATTCAAAAATGTTCAATTTGTGAAAAAGTAATTTCTCATACAGGCCTATCTTTTCAAAATTGAACATGCGCATCAACGAAGAGTTTACTTTTTTCTGTTTAGAATGGTCTGTTAGAACAGTGATAGATGATTGGATGCACGATTCTGAGGAAGCCTGCCGAAAATGCAATATATCCTTTCCAAAAAAGTGTACTTCTAAATCTTCTCAAGAAAGAACTCCTTTCTATCGAACACCATCTTCAAATTTCCAAGGTAATTCAAGGAGGAGTTCCAGAGAAGATGATGACAGACAAAACAAAAATTTGGTAACCTTAATTGATTCTTAAGTTTAGTTAACTCTAATTCTCTTTATCGAACATTGCTTTAAAAGTGATCTATTTGATCTGAATAACATATGGGTTTGAGCACTTTTCCAAAAAGTTCGCCTCTTACATCCACAATTTTTGTTTTGAGCAAGATTTAATACTTGAATATAATCTAACAATTCTTTCCACTGCTGTGTTTATTTTTGTTCTTAAATTTAAATTCATTTCCCTTTCACAACCATTTTAAAACGTGTCATCAAATTCTCCTTATTAAAATTTGAATAAATTCGTTTCACAAATCTACTTCACAGAAAACCTTACATCTCATTGAGTGTCTTTCTGATCTTGTTCTACAGTTTACTTAATTTTGACAATTATTCTGTCTTTTCTACAGAATCCCTGGCCATTTTATTATTTACCTTAAAATACTCTGAAAATTTTTATTTTTAAGGCGAATTTTTAAGACAGATTTTTTACAGTTCTGGCTTAAAATCCACTTTCAAGAATACAAATAACTTTCCTTTTTTATATCTCTTATTCAGAAGTTATTCTAGAATATTTATTTCCAGGTAAACAGACGTCTTTATGAAATTTATATCAATATCCATTCTTCGTACTTGAATTTGACATTTTGGAATTAGCTTTGAGGAAATTGTCTGCAATTTCTGATATCGGATTCAAAGCTACCTAGCTTTTTATTTAAAATATTCATAATAATCATTGCACAGAAATATATATCAATTCGTTAACCATTCCTTACTTTTTGTCTTTTATATAGTATAATTGTACAAATAAAAAAAAGCAATATGGTATATCTTTTATTGATTTCTGGTGTCATCAATAGGTAAATTTATGTGTGCTAATTTTGTTTCATATTTTTAATTAAAAGTGTTTATCAGCTACTTGTGAATACAAGTCTGTTCCACCATATTGATATCAATTTGTTCATGCATCATTCATAAATAGCAGCTTCAAGTGAAGTCTGTTCACTTGAGCTTTAACTACTTCCATCTTTTCCTTTGTGATACCATAGTTTGTTTTTTTGATTAAATTAATCTAAACAAATTATATCCCCAACGTAAAGCGTGATATATTTTTTTATCGTAGACTGCATTTATATATATGTGCTATATATATAAGCTAATGAAGCACACACACAGACACAAAGGCGCAGATATGTTATATTAAACAAAGAAAAAGTAATCGATAAGTTGAAATTATTTACGACTTCTTTACCACCGATACTACTCATCGCTAAGTAAAAAATGTTTCAAATTAATTTGAGAACTTCTTTCCAAAACGACGCTTTTGAGTGCTTTCTCGTGTAGGAAAGATAAGTTTAATTTTATAAAGAAATTTAGTTGCAGACATAGTTAAGATAGAATCTTCTGTTCCCATACACTAAGTTTTTTAAAATAGTAGATCATTCAATTTTGTACACCTGATTTCTTCAGACAAACAGTTGAATATAAATAAATTATCGAAGTAGATTTCTTTAATGAAGAGCACACAAGACAAAGTAGTTAATTATGTATATATATACTCGATTATTATTATTATTATGCTTCATCATCAAAAACGATATCAATCAAGAATCAATTAATTATTATGGAATATTTTTTCAATTTCAAATTTATTCATAACTTACCGGTATTAAAAGTTTTCGAAAATGTGCCGATAAACGTATTTTCTGTAATTTGTCACATCTAGTTATAACCGAGAAAACAATACCAAAAATCCTACTTTTACATTTTTATATGTATTAAGGGTTTAACTCTGAGTGAAGAGACCTTATTTGAAAAATGTGGACTCAACAGAGTGCGTGAAATGAAAGATATTTAAAGTCACATCAATTTACATTTGTTTTAAATCATTTAAATGTCATCTTTACTTTTTGTCTACCCACGTGTGTCTTTTAATCTCAGAAAAAAATTCTTGGATTCTCTGGGAAATCAAGTAAACTATTAAAAGTTATCTTGCAACAAGTAGTAATCCATGTTGAACAGGATCAAAGCCAGAAGAATGTGCAATATATTTTATAAAATTCTATTTTAGATTTAGTCATATAGACAAAATGATAGCGAATTCATCTACCTAGATCATTTCCCAGATAAATCGGGTTTACTGTAAATTCATCGGTAGTTGCATTCATCAGCAATCACACATAAATACAAAAATTCGTCATTTTTAAAATTTAATTAAAAATTGAAAGTACTAGAGAGATACGTTATGAGCTTTTCAAAGTTCTTTCCAACTTGCTGCATTCCTAGAGCACAATCTTTTTTTCTTTGAACAAAAGATGCAACACCCGATAGAAGCTCTTCGACTTTTACTTCAAATCTATCATGCTCTTTTTTTAACAACTTTATAATTTCCAATTAAAGAGTTAAAAGCATTATTGGTTGAGAAAGAAGCTTCTTTAGCTGATTCATAACAATTTTAAGCTTCTATGTTATAGAGGGAAGCTGTCTAAAATGTGATGACTTGGTCCTGAAATCCAAGTTATCTTCTACATAGTCTAAAACTGGTTGAGCATATTCTAAAAAATTAACATGTTCGTATAAATGTTCAAAATATTCAATAACATTTGAAGGAGGAACAAAGTTCATATTTTTGTAACAAATCATGACTTTGAATAGAACGAAAAACAACTACTATTTCCAAATTGTATTACGAAAAACTTTTTTAATAACTCCATTGACGGCGGCTTTTTGAAAATTCAGTAATATTATTTCTGGTGATAAAGTCAAATCTAATAATTCTATTTCTGAAAATAATTTTTCATAACTTGCTTCATTTCTTTACACATTACAAGCATATAAAAAGAAAATGTTTTTCCATTGATTATTATAATAGGGTGAACAAAATGGGACATTTTTAAATGTAGCATCTACGAACCAATTTTTGTTGTTAGAAAGATCATTAAGATTTTTTCTCTTGAAAATATTTTTGTCTTATGCACATCTTCACTTTCATGCGAAAGAAAACGTTCGTTTGGGTACGTTACCTTATACTTGGGTGAAATTCGAAGTTCGGATAAATTCAATGAATTGACAGGAGCACATCATCTTGATTTTTTTTCGTTAAGGAAAGAGTAGGCACACTTCACAAACTTGAGTCAAAATAAAGTGTCGCTTTACTTTTGACAAATTTTCAACTTTTTTGCTTCCATTCTAGCACATTTCTTTTAATGATAATTGCATCTTCTTCAGTATAAGTTCTTGTTCTGCAACTGGTAGGAAAATAATAATCACATTTCAAAAATGTATTTCAGCAATTATGTTTCCTGTAGTACCTTCTATAGATATACGAAGAGTGAAAAGTATCCACCAGGCTAACTCTTCTCTGCAAACCACGTCGTTCATGCATTACGTACGATATAAAATCAATGCCACTTATTTTGCATTTTTCTGGTGTTAACTGTTTCTTGCCCGCAAAAGAGCCATCGGTGGCAGGATCTGGTCATCCTCATCATATTCCCCATCGTGACATGCTTTCTATTATGCTAGTTTATCCTTCACTCTGATGCAATAGGGACCATAAAAATCACGATGTATCCACTCAGATGGCTCCACCTTTATTAACACTAGGAAAAGAAACTTTTTTGTACCTAAAAATGTCATTCGGTTGTATACGACCCAAACGAAAAAGTTGGCAAAAAAACGAAGAACTTTAAAAGTTTAATATAAAATACATGTAAAAGTTTATTTTACTTAAAAAAATAAATATGTAATATTTTATTTACCACAAATAATCCAAATCTTTTTGTTTTTCAGACTTTATCTTAGCGGTCCAATAAAACCCCTGAGGACCGTTGATGTAAAACGTTTAATTATCAATTTACAATTTTTTTAAAATTTAAATCCAATGCTCAAATATATTTAATGTTTAAAAATGTTTCCCTTTCAAAGCATTCTTTCTAACTAAAAGAAGCCTTTGAAAAAATAGGAGTTCCATGCGACACCATGGCTTTCGTCGTGTTAAAGCTAATCTGAACAAACAAACACTCTGAAATTAACTGGATAAACTTTTCTTTCAATTTGAGAAATTTACTTTTAAAGCAAGAAGCCTTCATTTTTTCCTATTTTCTTTTTTACGCACAGTGAATGATGATGTTGTCACACTCATAATAATGTCTAGTCATGAAGGCAAAGAAGTCAATTTTTGTTTAAACTCGAAAAACATGCTATCATTGATGATTATATATCAATTTTATGTTTTATGTAAGTTGGTTTTAAACGCCAAAGTCAAACTAAAAAATAAATCTTTCCAAAAAAGCACATTTTATACGATTAGATATATAGAATATATTTGTGTCCATAATTTTTTTGAATTTATTTTCATAGGCCAGTTTTTAAAAATTGTCCGAATCCAATTCTTTTGCTGATATCTTCTCAGAAGCAGTCAAAAACATAGTCAAGCTCTTAAAACTTCTAATAAACACTTCAAAACGCCCAGAACTTAGTTATATAGGTATGCAAAATAATAAGATAAACTGTAGAACTAGATTATTAAATGAGTTATATTCAAAGGTAAACATTTTTAACATTTAAAAGAAAGATTTAATCCCTGTGTTCTCGGAAAATTTTTATCAAAAAGGAACACCTAAGAGGAGGTTAGAGTAATTTATCCTTGTCTAATTTTACTCACACAAGATTTTATCCTTTCTTATGCAAAGCCTATTTTAATTCTCGTTAAAATGTCTAATATATTTATTATATTCTTCTGGATCAGATTTATACTCATGACTTCACCTGCTTCTTATTAACAAGACTCTTCGGAGAAAATACTAAATATGCTTAAGGCTTTTTCCTTTTTTTAGTGTTCGATTTGCTTTGTTGGAGCTCCGTTTGAAATTGCCAAAAAATATCTCAACTGTACTCACTTTTTTTGTCAAGAGTGCTGGCAAACGTAAATTAACCATTTTTTTCTCCTTTTTCTACGCCATTTTACTTCCGCCTTTATTGCATGAAACTTTCAACCAATTATTATTTGTAATCTCGTGACTTCAGACCGTGCAGGAATTTTTGATGCGCTTTTTTTTAAAATAACCTAACGCGCAACTTCGTACCTCCACTGGCGGATATCTTGTTATCATCACCATACCAGTGGCGATCAATCCGCTTTGGTTGGGACCAGGAGAGATGTGTGTGTATGCATATGTGTCGATAGCTGATGCAGTATGATAGCAGATGCTGTAGCATATGTGTCGATAGTTGATTTGAGGAGGTGTTTTTTCATTCTGAGAGCCAAAGATCGAGGGGTTTGAGATGTGTAGCTATGCTTGGACACTTGAATAGGTGTTCTGTGTTGTGGGTATGTTTTCAGAGAGGGCACTGAGGTGAGGGGTGTGTTTTGGGGCTGATTTTGTGTAGATATTCGAAGACGATCTTAATTGGGCGAGACATGTGTGTAATATAATTTTATTGTTTTTGTTGTTGAATAATGTGCTTTACATGTGTTTGGGGGTAGTGTAGAGGAGAATCCATGGTGATGTGTGGTTTTACGTATGTACGCTTCTATGTTGTGGAGAGTGATTTCTGCAAGTCCAATTAGTGTTGTAAGATTTGAGTAGTATGTTTGAGCATTTTAGATGAACCCAGTGTGTCAATGTTTGGTTACATTTAATGCTGCATGTACTTTTGCATATACATGTGTTGCAAATTGAGAAGATGATGGATTTATTGCTGTTTTCCCCCAAAAGAATTAGCCAGGCTAGGAAGGGAGTGGGGTGAAAGTCTGGCCCAACCAAAAAAAACTTCTGCTGTCACTGAACTTGCCAACGGAGGAATTGTTGTCGAGATTTGCATCTTCGGAGTGTAGATGTCGTTCCAAATCGATTCTTCTCGTTGTTGTAGCTGCGGTTTTTGCCATAATCCAAAATATATCTCGGATGGAAGATCTACGCTATGATTAACTATCATCTTTATTTAACATCAATTTTGTTAAGCTGGTAAATATTTTTTTTCCATTTCGATGATATAACCTTGAAGGTTTCTTTTGTGCTCGTTTGGGAAGCACTGACATTTTCATCTTTGGCGTTTTACTGATGAGTTATTTCTTGCAAAAGTCGTCAAAACCACAAAAATTTCTATTTTTTGTAGATTTGCTGAACTTAGTCCTTGAAAAAGGTGTGTGGAATTTCTGAGACCTAGCCAATCACAGGAAGTGTTTACGCTTTTATTGGATAGAGCTTTTCCAAGTCCAAGTTAAATTTTCACCACAAACAGAACTTTTTTTTAGAAATTCCTATGTAACGTCCGTAAGATCCCCCTTTCCTCTTAATTGGCTTTTCATTCCACAATTATTATTGGGTTGTTAGAGAACACTTGAAAAGGTTTATTCCTGTTCTTATTGGATCGCTCTAGATGAAAACTCATTGACAGTAAAATGATTGCGTACTTTTTCCATTTGTTTAACGGGTAAATATTTTTGCGAGTTGCCCTTGTGAAAGTGTATGCGTAGGTTTCGTAATGACTGTAGTTATTGTGTTATGAGTTGAAAGCTGTCAAATTAATATTAAATTCATGCGCGCGTTCATCATACTTCAAATGATCTCTGTTTAACTGTGCAATGTTGCATGCATCTCAACCGTAGGTTCGTTTGATTCTAGAATTGATCAGTACCTTGATACATGCAATATTCAATAAAAAATCACGGTTTTAGTTTGTATACAAAGGCGATTAGTTTCCCACGAATTATTGCTAGCCTCCATCCCAAGATACTTTCATCATTTGGTAGATTAATTCTCAACCAAACATTCCATTTTGCTGAACATATCATTGTAATTTCAATGTACGTATCTGAATGAATCTAATTCTCTGCACTATTTCTCTACCATATCTTTTCGTATATCGTCATTATTGCTTCAACAAAAATTGATTACTGTTATTACTGTTGAGCTATTGTCTTACTATCCGTAAACATTTCAAAAATTCAACACATTCCATTCCTAGATATTGATCAAATTTTGTTCTAATCAAAAGATTAACTTTTGAAAATATCCTCTTTTATCCAAAGGTAAGTCGTCTATCTTTCCTTTACTATCTTCGTTGGCAAAGTCTTCATCAGTTATATCGAATTCTAGAAGTTAAATATAAATTTCAAATCTTTGATCAAATCAGTTAATCCACGGTTGCTTACCGTTTTTTTGGCTCAGGCCACACCTAGAAAAAAATGTGATCTTGGACCGCATTTATTTTATTCTTACTAATTTACTATTCTGCCGTTAGAAACAAAGAAAAATGAATTATACATCCCTAAAATTTGTAATATTTTAGATATAAAGCATGAACATTTATCATGAATTCAGTTTAAATGTGTCAATTAGAGAAGTGACAGAAATCTAAGTCTTACTTTATATTGCTTTAATTCAGGGGATGCAAAAATGCACAATGTTCCAAGTGACAATTAACTCTAGCATTTTACTTCAAGGAATTGAAAATATTATTACGAGGAAGCGTGCAAACGTTGCAACGAAGTATCAAAGTGCGTTTTTTTGTTTAGGTATTTAACGCTTAAGATAGAAAGCCGGCATTTAAACAGCATTCTTTGCCCTTACTCAGACTGTCACGCACGCATATCGCTCGATTTCATAGAAAAAGTTGTGACAAAAGACGTTCTTCTCAAATTCTCTCAATACGATTTAGAAGTAGTTTATTCTCTTATCTATTCGCAACAAGTTGCCTGCCTTCTTTACATGTCTGCATTTATCTAGGCTTTCGTTGAAACGAATCCAATGTTTAAGTGGTGTCCCTTCCCGGACTGCAAAAGAGCGGTGAAGCTCGACCAAGAATACGATGACATGACTCGCGTCCCCTTCAAACCATTGAATAAATCCAATATCTTCTTCGGTGAGATATTTCCCTTATTTCTTCATTTTTGTAAATTTTTAAATTTTAACTCTTTATAAACATATCATTTGGTTTTTTCTTTCCTACACTCGTCTTTCTCCTCTTCTCTCTTATGTTCTTTTGAAGTCTGAAGATGCTTTGAAGCGGCTCAATATTAGAAATTGTTGCTCCTTATCTATAATATAAATTAAGGAATTAGATGTTTATATATATGTATCACTAATCAATATCTGACAATCAGTGGCGGATCCAGAAATTTCTTATAGGGGGGCGAAATCTATTTAATTTTTTTGCAATTTTGCTAAAAGTCTCCAAAGAATACAACAGCTGTATTATGTGTTTTAGAATCACTAATTACCTATGTTTTCATATTTTTAACATTATTTTGCCATGAATAAATTGCAAAAATTTATTTTTTATACATGTAAGGTTATAAGGGTAATTTTCGAAGCCTTTTTTCATAGGGGGCGGGGCTAGACCCATGAGGCCTCCCCCTTGGATCCGCCACTGCTGTCAATTAACCCAAAGCACAAAAGAACACTGATTATTACCAATTTTGAATGAATTTTGTCTTTATTCCATATTTAATAAAGTTTTTTAGATTTAAAAAATTAAAATTTTTTGGGACATCTTAAAAAGTATAAAGTCTAAAAAATTAAATTTGTAGTTTATATTTCTTTTTATAAGTTATTTACTCAAAAAAAATTTCGTTATTTCAATCTCAGCCGGAAGAATTGTTTCAAGGGGCCTGGTTGCTGTAGCCCTCCTCTTGCTACGGCTCTACTGAATATTTCTTGCCGATATGAGTTAATGGATAGATGAAATTAGCGACTGTGAGATATGACCTTTTAACTAATGCTCGTGCTGCATTTCCTAGATTTTTTAAAATATGCTTAAACCTCCATTATTAAACAAATACACGCAAGCAATGAATGCATGTTCAAAGTCTCGATTTATTATTTTATTTAAACGAAAGTAAGCTTGTTTATAGTCAACCCTTCTGTATAACGACACTCGTTTTTTAATTTTGTTGTGGATTGGAATAAGATTTTAATTTTGGATTAGAGCGTCCCTTTGTTGCTACCTCTCACAGCGTGCAGTGTGGACAGGAAGATCATTCGTTCTGCTGGGACTGCCTGTCGGAAGGCCACGAACCATGCGGCTGCAAGGCATGGCAGACGTGGAGCGAGAGAATCGCGAAAGTGAAATGCGAAGAGATCCAACAACGCATCGAAGAAAGTGAGAACAACGCCTCCTCCTTCTGGCTCATGTCGCACAGCAAGTCTTGTCCGAACTGCAACTCACGCATACAAAAGACCGAAGGCTGCAACCACATCAAGTGCTACAAATGTAAAACTTGCCTATCTTTATATACCCGGCAAGGCATGAGTGAAGAAACAAGACCACCCTATCGATATAATATCCCTTGGTGCTATATGCGGTGACCCATCATCGCTTGACGCGACATTCACATGCATTGAGTTCAAATCCCAGTCGGGGCAAATATAAATTAACGCCACACTAACATACTGTGTTCCTACTAGAGTACCTTAAGGAGGGAGATTCCTTACCCGCATCCACGTTTTTCTGCATCCCCAAAAAATTTAGTCGTGTACTTGCCTCAACTTTTACCCGCACTTACCAAAAATCTTCCGTTTAAATATATTAAATTTTAGTTGCGTATTATCTTCTTCGTTTATTGAAATTTAATTTAAATTAAAAAATTTAAAAGTAAATAATAATATAAACATACATAAAATTTATCCTTAGTTTCGTTATTTGTTAATTCATCAATAAATCATTGAACACTAGAAAGGGTTTCAAGGGTGCCTATCTTTCATTCACTATCATCTAAGTGTCTTAGAAGTAAGAAACGAGCTTTTCACCAAAATAAAAAACGGTCTTGTCTCTTATCAAAATTGAGTAGCGATGCCCTTGTTCTCTATTTTCCTTTTTTGTAGGCAAGTACAACTTTTGCTGGGTTTGCTTGGACTCCTGGAAAAAGCACAACAACAAGACCGGAGGCTACTTCAAGTGCACTCGTTTCGAGGTGATTGACAAGGCGGAAAAACAGACCGCGCTCAGTAACGATAACCGCAAAGAATGCGATGAACTCATCAACGAAATGAATAAGTTTGTTGCGACCTATAAAGTGTAACTTTTCTCTCCTCATTTATCATGTCTTTGATGGAGGCCTGCATCGCGATGCCAAGGTCATCCTTTTTTTGTAGCATCACGCGGTTTGATGCTCAATAATTTCTCATAATCTTTCTTTTATACAAATATGATTAGTTATCAACAGTTGTGACATACGGTAGTATACATTACGTTTCGAAATTAAGGGTAAAGCTCCTTACTTGAGTGATAACATATCCCAACTAATAAGCTCAGTAATTAAATCTACTTATGCAAATGATTGATCCTTAATTAATTAAACTGTTTCTGGTATTTTAAAATTGAAAACTTTTCATGATCTGAAATGCGTTTTTCATCGATAGAAGCACAATTATTTCAAGAAGAGGAAAAAATTATTTTTGTATTTTGCTTTAAATATATGAAATCAAATGTTTACCGAATTAACCGCATTTTATCTAGTGATATCACTATTTATTCACAAAAATACCAGCATAATGACATAGAAAATGAATCTCACCACAAATTAGCTGACGGTAAATGGTGGGTGCACTTTAGATTAATTTAGTAGGTATGGATAAGTTTACATTTAAATAATGAAAAAGACCGTTGGCGTTAAGTCACTTATGAAAGATGTTGATTTATTAAATAAAGTAATTGTAGTATTTATATAAAAAAAATAGGGCAGTTAGAATTTAATTTCAAGTTTCTATATTTGACATGGCTTTGGTGGGTTTGATTCATTTTCATTAAAAAAATAAATCACAGCCCCACATTTAACGGCAATTTACTTGGTTGTTTCGCGTTTGAATTTTATAAAAAATATTGAACCCCTCCACGTGGAATCAAAATTCGCCCGTCAAGAATACGGTTAAACTAGGCTATTTATGTCTACATATGTTAAATAGAGTACAAGCAAAGATTTGTTTCTTAACTGCAATTAAGATTGAAACAAAACGAAAGCTTGCTTGCAGAGGAAAAACTCTTCAAGATGAACCTGATGGAAAAAGTTGCTTCTGTCCTCAAGTCTTTCAAGCATAAGGAGGCGAGTGCTTGCCAGTGCCGAAAGTTGCCGAAAGAAGGGGCGAGCGCCAGATGCTACTCGAACATCGAAAGCGAGCTGACCCGATTCCTTCTGAGTTCGCACTGCGAGCTCATCACTTCACGAAAGTTCCTGATTGGCAGCTGCATCTTCGCCCACTACATGCCCAATGACATCTACAACAACGCCATTTTCCAATTTATGCACGTAAGCCACACCTCCCTCATTCCAAACACAAGAGTTGATCTATTCACGAAAAATCCACTTTACAATAAAATTCCTTATATGACCAAATTCGCAAGGACATAATCTCGCGCCGAGCTGAATTTTTGTTCCTTATTTTTATTTAGTTATTGCGTTAGTAAAATAGAGTGCGAAGAGTTTTCTTGTTTAAGGCCAAGTTGTTGGCATGCTCTTCAAAGAGAAATAGAGATGCCGCCGTGATGAAGTATCTTAGAGGATTGTCGTTTGCGGAAACAAAAAGTGTTATGGTGGAAAGATTACTATCATTAGAAACATGATAAACGAAAAATGAAAGATGACGGAAAATTGAGATTGAAAACACAGAAGTATAGTTCGTTTGAAGTTAGGTATACAATAAATGAACAGTGCAGTACATTTTAAAATAGAAAGGGTTAATGCTACTCTTATATTAAAATATTTTAGCTTTTACAAAATATTCCGACTATAATTTTAAGAGAAGTAAAAACCTAATATTGACAAATACAAATCCTTCTCCTTTCCAAGATTTCCTTTTTTTTGTAACAAATTTTTTTCTTCCTTTTTAGAGTGAAATGGATAATTGCGTATCCAACCTTCATAACATGATATGCAAGCAGTGGATCAGTGTCTCGCTCGACAAAATTGTTCAAATGACTCTTCTCCTTAAAAGAAAAAGGTCCATTCTTTCAAATACTTTCACTACACCCACGAACGAATGCATTCATGTATTCTTCTAGTCGGTTGTTTGTGGGATGCAGTTGCAATGATGATAAGACAAAAATTGCAGTATGAACTAGCGTTTTATTTGCGCTTTAGAGTCATGTAGTTTCTTCTTAAAGATTTCAAATATTTATTGATCTTCTTATGACTTTATTGGTTAACTCGATTGATAGCTTGCAGATTGTGATTTAATGTAAGAAAATGATCACTTCAACCATGAAAAATGTGTAAAAAGAGAGATATACATATAGTTGGAGGAACACACTGAAAACCTTATTTATCTAATTATTTCTAATAATCTTATTTATCTTTATTAATAATGAGTGGTATAGGCAATGAACAGTGGAGAGAAGTTGCAGCAAAGTGATGTAAAAATCATATCATTGAATAAAAATCAATTCGTAGATGTAAAAGATTAAACGATACAAAAAAATAATAATATGCCAACAACATTGATATAATGTAGTAATATAACACAAATGTACATATGATTATATGGGGTATGGAAAGAATACTCGACAGATATTAAAGTGATAATATGACTGTATACAGGGACGTTCAGTCGCTTTCTACGACGTTTTAAGAATATCGCTATTGTGACACTGCCTTTCAACATGAAAATTTGGAAGGAACTTCCTGAATTACATTTTTTAAATTTGTTTATTCGTGGATAAATTTATGTTTACAGAAAGCAATGATATGTGGAGCCATAAACTTTTCAAAGAAAATTAAATTTTTTGAGTAAAATTTAAAATGCTCCATTTGCATCGATTTTTTTAACGAACAAAAATCTTTTGGAGAAACGCAAAAAAAGCGTTTTATTGCCATTTTCTTCCTTCGATGTCTACAACTATAATAATAATAATCTAACAATCCTGAATGAATGTATGTAGCAATTTGATAAAAAAAAGTTCTAGATTGAAACGGTATTGAAACAGTTCGGACATGTGCAAGATCGGAGAAAGAAGTGATTACCCCATATCTCTTAATATAAGGCGACCTTTTTTCATTGAAATCTAACATGAAATTATTACTTTGACATACAGGGGAGCCCCTATACAATAGATGCATGTGATCGGTATTTCACCGAATTTTAAGATTAGAGATCCTACGAGAACGCACAAAATATGTTCTACTTCATCCAGTCCCTTCACCACGCACCCTCATGGTTATCCTCATGAATCGCAAATATCCATGAAATCCCAGTTTTGACTTCTGAAGGAACAGAACTCTTCAGAAATGGAACATCATTCAATTGTGCCGTTGTGTGTCTGCACTGATAAAGTGAAAACCCAGAAACTATTTCAAAGGAAAATTTTTGAGTGGTATTGTGGGTCCATCTAAATGAGAAGGCGTGGATGTATATAAAGACGCTATGTTGTGCCGTTAGAACATTTTTAACTTCGTTATGGTCCGACATCAACGCACAATCTACTGAACCAGAAAAGAAGCACCAATCCGTATATGACGTGGTTAGAAGAAGAAAGAAAGAGAATGCTAAATGGCCTCTATAGACTTAACATTCACAACTCTGTCATTTTTATAGTGAAATTGATCAGTTCTCTTCTATCAGTCGATATATTTGTCCCTTAAAATTATCAAGGTAGATGATTAGGAACCGAAGTATTTTACCATAGTCCGAAAATCAATGATAACATGTCCCAACTACAGTGCGCTTAAAAATCACGTCACAGCATATTTGAAATCAATAAATTAGAACTTGGAAGAACTCAAACTCAATAACTGTTATGGCGTAAGGAGTAGTGGAAATAGACTTTATTGAAAGACGTAAGGAGTAGTGGAAATAGACTTTATTGAAAGAACAGTAACACGTAAAAAGGTAACCTTTAACGGTACAAAGATGACATATACAACGTGAACTATATATATATATATACAAAAACATTTAGTGGTGCTACAGGAGGTATTTACAAAGTATGTGAAAGCATGCTAAACAGTCAGTGATACTCAAGGATAATTGTAACTTGTGAAAACACTTATTACAAATCATGGAATTAAGGATTTGGTTCAAGGTGGGTGCATTAATGTTTCTTTTTTAGGTTTGAGTTTCTGGCAACTTTGTCAAAGGGAATTTTACCGCCTGAAACACCAAAAGCTTTGCGCAAATTCAGAAAAAAGTTCTTTCCAAACATCATTGACTTGGACATGAAGGTGGGTATATGTATTTTTTCTTATCAATTTTTCCTCTAACAAAAGTTTTACAAGAATTTAGAAAGACACGGATAAATTGCAGGTGTCCTTTTTTCAAAAAAAATTTCGTCTTAACGCGTATCCAATATGATATCAGTAAAAACGAATAAATATGCTGTTATAAAATGATAATTTCTTTTAAACAAATAGTGGTGAATTAGGATTTTTCCTGTCTACGACTGGCAAGTAGCTTATCACGCGCTCCAGTATAAAGACATTCACTACAATCAGTTTGTTGTATTGCTAATATTAAATATTGCGCTAAAAATTTTGGATCAAGCAAAGACGAAAGTGGACTAAATTTAATCAAAAAATTTTAAAAATATTTATCACAATAAAATGCATTATCCTAAGTTAAGGGATATTTAAAAAATCGAAAATATGTAGGTAAGTAATAAAATATTTACTATGTAATAAACTTATAATAAACTCATTTCATGTATCATGGTTTCTAAGCTCTATTTATGAAAATATAAAAATGATTTTCTACTTCAAGGTAGGTGGTAGGTTACCATAACACAGGGGGGTTTTTCGATAATTTTAGAACAAAAAAATCGTCCTTATATCTGACGGTGTAGCTATTTACTGTAACCTAGAGTGAATTATGCTAATGTTTTAGTGTCATTTTTTTGTTCAACGATATCAAGGAAATTTGATTTTATGATTATGATAAAGTCTAGATCATGCTTTTTTACTTTGATAGAACTACTTTGAATCAGAGGTATTTTCTTCGGATAAAATTGATCTCAAAAATCCCTGGGTCAAGAATAAAAAAGGCCTGCACACAAACTATATCAGATTCTATGAAATGCAAGATTCCTCTGAAGAAGATTCCGACATGGAAGTCTCTGATTCAAAACCCAAAATCTCTCGTAATTCCTTTTATTTGCATTTCACATGTTTAATCCATGATCTCTTTATCAGTAAAAAAAATAAAAGTGGACTCCAAAACAATATCCCTTGCCAGGAGTCAATCTCCATTAACCTTCAACGTAATAATACTCCAACGTAGTAATGAAGATTGCGTTTCCATCAAAAAATACGAAAGGATGAGGGATTTATAAAAACACAATTGTGATTCGCAAGCCAAAAAAATTTGGTTTGGAGGTGACTTAAAAGTGAGAAGGTGAAAAAGAGTCTGTGTACCTGGGAAAATCTTTATCACTATGTAGAGTGTAGAGTCACGCGACAACAAAGCAAACATCGAGATGCATTTAAGCCACCAGGATTCAATGAGCACACCAGCATAATATACGTGCATGCCTTATTAACAACATATGGTATATAGAGAGTGGACTTTTTCCCAAACGCTCATTACGGGCTTTCATTCATTTTTTAATCGAATTTTTCTAGAATAAGTGCCTTTTTGATCTTTGGAAAAAAGTCCTTGCTTTTTGAGATTTATTTCCTTCTCTATTTCTTAGATGTGTATTCAATTTTTAATTTCTTTACTTTTTACTTCAAACTCCATTTTCATTAATTTGACACGTTTCGTATGCATTTTTGTGAAAAATTATTTTCACTATCAGTAGGCTATTTTTAAAACGAAAATATTAAAATTTATATATTCCAACATTATAAGAATGTATACGGAACTGTTATCAGAAAGTGCTGAATAGAATTCCCTAAGCTAAAAAGGCATACAACATGCCAAATCTTTATTAGAAAGAATATTTCGCCTATCTCAATCTTTTTTAACTTAGGTCAGGTAGAAAGCAAAACGTTGAAACAGACTGACTCCTAGAGTGCTTTTAAAAAAGATTTGTCATACTATCCAGCTATATTCCTCATTCATATTTTGCAGGGCATAGTGTGATGACAGCCCTTCTCTCTGACCCTTTTACCATATGAAGTTTATATATAGTTGAGAGGAAACACGGAAAACCTTATTTAACACGCATTTTTCATTGTCCGCACTTTTGTCAAATCTTTAGCGAATGCATATTATGTTCTTTATTGTATACGAATTGATTCCCTATTCGGGCGCAACTTTATTACAAAAATCAGTGTTAAAAGTTCAACTTAACATTTTATGCTTGGTGAAAATGGACCTGCTATTAGCTTCTTAAGAGAAATCATCATCGTTCAATCATCTTGACAAAAATGTTTTTAAAAATCAGTAGCCATGGTTCATTTTAATAAATCGATCGGTGCGAGCTAGGAAAAAGATTTTGTAGCTTTGGTTCTACGAAGCCCCGACCTTTTTATCCTGTTTCTAATGCATATACCTGATCTGAGAGTTCTCCGACTTCATAGCATCCAAAATATTGACTTTGACGGCATTTCCAGTATTCCTTCTAAAATCACTAATTTTAGGTGTAGTTGTGTGTTACTTTTTTTCCTATAAATTCCTCAAACATGTTACACTTTAGAAAAAAACTGCAGTCTTTCATTTGACACATTTTCTCATTTGTACCACAAACCTGATTCCGGTGTCCCAAACTTTTGCGAAGAGACAAAGAAAGAAACTGATGGTAAGAGAATCGCCATTTTAAATTTAATCCACTTCCTTTTCTTCTCGACTTTTTGCAATCAATCCTAAAATGAATCACTCCCTGTTGAATTTTTATAAATTCCAAATATGTATAAAATGGGTGTTAGGTATTTTTTTTCTTTCATCAAATATTTATTTAGCTTACTTTTAAAAAAACTAACATACTCGCCCATATATATATATATATAAGAATATTGAGTTTCCAGTTTTCCAAGATATTTTAGGAGCAAAGGATCAAAATTAAGCAAAGATACACTGAGTTATGTAATAGGATGCTTGTGAATACATCGCAAAATCTCTTCTCAAAAACTCTTTAAGTTTCTTTTGCGATTTGCAATGCATTTGCTTTACTCTAATCACAACATTCGTTAACTTGCGAATCTGAGCGGAGCAAGCGATGTATCATTTTACAAGTTATACAAAATAATGTTCGTAAAACTTCGTCAAATGTGCGCTTAGTCTTGAATGATGAAAGACTTGCCGTTCTTTGTTCGCTGTTAAATCCTATTGCAAAAGTAAATGGACGAACTCGCCTCCTTAAGGATGTGCTAATAGATTTTGTATTTTCTTAAGCCGTTTAAATTATTTTTGATGTCCTACGATTTTGTATGCAATTTTTAGTAGATGCTGATTCCCAAAAACCAAATTCCCAAGTTAAGATGGATCTGTACTTTGTTTTGGAGTTGAGTAAGCACAAAAGTCCGCAAAGTAGAATTCCAGAAAATGCTGAAGTTAAGAGGTGGGTAATTTTTATTTCGTTTTTTTCCGTTTTCACGAGATTAACCGTAGGCTGTTATTTATGACTCGGACACCCCCCCCCGTGACATTATCCCAAATTTTATCCAAAAAATGAGATTTTAGTCTCTATATTTTAAGGAATTATATTAGTTCTTATAATTAAAATGACATTACATACAATGCACGTTGCAATTAGTTATGTAAGTATTTCAAGTCTTCAAGTATTTTGTGCACCCTTCAATTAACAGCATATGTTTAATGACACTAACTGCCTGCCTAACTCAATGGTCATTCTTTAAATTTTTAACACAAGTGGTAGAGTATAAACTTTTTTACCACGATTGAAATGTTAATCAATCAAGATTTTTTGATAACAGATAACTTTTTTTAAAAAACAAGATCTTTTACATTCTTTATCTAAGCAAACTTGTTCAGGCTTGAAAACTTTAGCTTTTGCAAATAACTCTCAAAAGTTAATATAAGAGTATGATACTCTTAAAAGTCATAAAAAAAATTAAATCACATTTTATTACTTTTAATCATTGTTTCCATTTTGTAGATCGAATTCTTCGCAAAGTATCGCCTTCTCACAAAATGAATACTGCTGCAGAAACAAAACTTTTCTCTCAAAAATAGCGTTAAGTAAACTTTTAGCATACTCTTTCTCCAATCCACTTCTTCACTCTCACCATCGAGTCTATGAAAGTTACCCCTATCTACATTAACCCCCAATGAACTTCTCTCTAAAGCACTTAACACTATTGACTCAATTACTAACTGGGCTGACCGATGTTTGAGCAACGGATTAAATTCAAAACTAACAAATAAATAATATTGAATTTCTCAAATTATTTGTTATTTGTCTCTGTTACAAGTATTTTTTAATTTTTGAAATTATCATATCTACAAAAAGTTTATTCGTAAATTGAGAAACGGACAACTTTTTAAAAACTTGCTAAACTAAGCATTAAAATAATCTATTTTTGACCAAATGAAAATTCATCTATAGCCTTATTGACCTAGTGAATATAATAGACCTTATTGACATAAATAGTTTTCAGTTTTAGTCGAAAACATAGCGTACTCTTTAAATGATTTATAAGATCAAAGTTTTCTACCTTTTTTCTCTGTAGACGACTCTTGTAAAATTTTTTTTTAAAAAATCACTAAAACTCGAGATTTAGGTCTTTATCTTGGCAAGCAAGACAGTTTTCTAGTACACTGTGGTAAAATCAAGTTTTGAAAAAACACGAATCCAATAACTGTCAACTCAGAGAATATTATTTACATTTTGAGCGTTTTTCTTTATAAATTGTATTTTACTTAGAGTCTAACATACTTACTTATGCGTATACTAAAGAAAACCTTGAGCTTTTTTTTAATCTGCAAGAAGTGATTCTTGTGGTTGCAAATTAGTGAGGCGTCACATACATCCATTTATTTGATAAAAATTTCCTTAATTTCATCTCAAAAAGAGTCAAATTCTTAATGAAAAAAGCTTAGTACCTCACAGTCCCAATAATAAAAGGTTTCAGGAAAACCAATCATTACCGATTTAGGAAACACAATACCATAATGTGAAGTAAATTGACATCACCGCATCCAAGTGTGAATCCATCAATATACGTGTCTCTTCAACAATTTTTTAATTCTCTCTAAACCCCCTATAACTTTCTGTAGAGGCCTTCTGGTTCAGTGAGACTCTTTTGCGAAGGACTTCTTTAGATGCATCCAGAAATTGACTTTATTGTGGCGTTTATTAAAGTGGTTAAACGTGGTTGCACTGTTTCTCAGTGATCGGTTGTGCCTTAAACTGCTGATTTAGCGCCATAATTGCGCTTTGCTTCAACAAACTCTAATCTTTGTTTGTGTCCTTAGATAAAGCGCGAAAAAAGCTCTACTTCAAATGTCCTCTTAAAGTCCTGCTTCCCTTTTCTCCCTTTCCCGCGGACAACTGGCATGCGAAGTTTGCTTCCAAAAATGCCGACTTATGGTCGCCAAGTGACGCATCATCAACGAAGCAGCCCGCTACCTACGACTACAAGCAATTGCTGACCGAACTCGCCAAAGCCGCCACTCTTGCCCAAATCATTGAGAGCAGTCAAGAAAAGGCGCTGCACTACTACCGAAACTTGAACGCTCTTCAAGACACCATTTCCCATTCCAAGCTGTCGAAGAAGAAAATTCTAGATCAACCCGGTTATTTTAACAGCATTCATTTGCCCGATGGGGCGTGAGTAACCTTGTCTAGATGTACGCTTCGATATCACAAGGTATTTGGTTAGAATCTTAGTTCGAGACAGGTGCAATTGTGCAATATCGATTTTCCACTCCTACCTTTATTCAAAGCCTTCAACTAGAAGGGAATAGAAGTCGGGCTTCTGGTTGTGACTTCGTAGACTCTTTGATATATATATATTATATACAGGGTCTAAGCCAGGAAAGAGCTTGAGGGCCTTATGGACCTCTCTTAATTTTTCAAACACATCTTCTATAGAAGATGTATGAAATAGTTAAATAAGCCTTTTAAAAAGAGGATATAAGCATTTATAACTTACATCTTATATTGTGCATCCCACTAATTTCAGTTATTTGAAAGTAAAATGAGTTTATAGAATATTTGTGCAAAGAGTTTTATATTTCTTCAAATTTTGATCATTTTTACTTGTTGCAAAAGAAAACTATCAAAGATTTTCTTTAATTTTTTTTGTTTTCCTTTGCAACAAGTAAAAATGATTAAAATTTGAAGAAATATAAAACTCTTTGCACAAATATTCTATAAACTCAAAGTCTATTTTAGAAAATCTTGAGTCAGATTGTAGAAATATATTTAAAATAAATACCCCTAGAAGAAAATTTAAGAACTGATTCCGCCTTTCTTGCCGATATCTTTCACTTAAAGCAAGGCCCATTCATCTTTCTTTATTCAACGTTTTCATGGTGTCTTAAACTTTTAAAAAGGTCACCTCATGTTTATGAAAGCAATTTCCTCTTTTGTGATTAAGGCCTTCACTTTACAATTGTATTATATTCAGAAAAGACATTCACGTTGCTGGCTTGGTTCACATCCAATTGAAAGGAAGTTCAGTAAAAAGCTTTTGATCAAAATGGTCGTAAATGAATGTGAAGCACTTTTTACTAAAATGTCATTTAAGAACCAAGTAAGGGTGTAAACACGCTGATTGGTGGAAATGCTATCAATCAAAGCATTCATTCTATGATTTGTGGGTAATGTAAGATCCACTTTGTGAAAATCTAAATTGCAGAGGAAGGTATAAGCTGCATCAACTTTCTGAGTGCAGCGAAACGAGTAATCAAAGATTCATTCATTCTATCAAATAAACACTTAACCTGGTGCTTACTTTTAAGAGACTCGATACTCGAACTTACAGTACTAAAATTATGAGACTTGGAATCAACTGATGGAAACTCTGAACTTTAGAATGGGAGAGTCAATATTATGATTAATATGATATGTAAAAATTCAATATTTTGTTGCTGCGGTCCATTTCTTGGATGACTTGAAGATAGGCGTAGTCCATTGTGGGGTGCTAAGATTCACTTTTGGAGTATTCAAACTTTTTTATCTTTCGGACAACGCAAAGTACATCTTTTGCAAGTTGATTTGATATGTGCCAAGAACAAGCAAGTAACACTATGATTGTGAGAGAAAATGGCTCTAACATCTTGCAATCATTGCGTTGAATGATGGATGCAGAAATCTGACGTTGATTATGTCCTAGACGGGTAAATTGGGAACCTATTCTTACTTGGCCGAGTCAACAATTTGATTGTTTTGGCGTAAGATGCATTTAAGAAGTATTGATTCATTAGTTCAATCAAGTTGCTGAAGACAACAAGTTTTATTTAGATTTTGCTGGTTTAATGTGAGTAATTTTTGTTCATTTATCTGAAAACATCTTCTTTATCTTCATTATCATAAAAAAAATTTACAAAGTGAACAAATTTTATTAAGTTTATAATTTCTTATACCAATTTTTAACAAAATTGGAATTTTAAAG
The DNA here is from genome assembly GCA_030549495.1 of Nectonema munidae. Lineage (NCBI taxonomy): Eukaryota > Metazoa > Nematomorpha > Nectonematoida > Nectonematidae > Nectonema > Nectonema munidae. Next base: position 1,037,412 of record JAUIRK010000509.1, read on the forward strand.
GAAAATCAGAATCAACATACTATAACTTGTAAAAATTTTAAACAGCTGTATTCCTTATTGTGTTTTACCATTATTCAGACAGAAGAAGGCTGCTGTCTTTGATTCCGCACAACTCAAATAAATAGAGAAAAAATTTACAGGGTCTTCCCTTTCATATTATATACATTAAAAGATTTATAAGTAAGAATAAAAATGTATCGATAGGGTCAATTTTGATTATAACAAACTTAATTTCCTCATGATATTGGTTTTCCCTTTTTTTTTATAAAAAACAACTTTTCAAATATTAGTTTAATATTCTTTTCGGTTCAACGGCTATTGATGTACATTACGGCTATTGATGTTAACACTACATAGCTAAAATTTCATTTTCACAGATACATAATACTTTTTTTTCGCGGTCTTTTTTAGAAGATTCAAATTTTCCTGATCTTTCTTTCCTATCACAGCAGCTTTTCAAAAATAAGCTTAGAAGATCACATTCTTTTTACGGTATCCATTAACATTTTTAATTGGCCTTTGGTAATATTACATTTTTGTCGTTTCACTTTTCATCTATTTAAGCTTTAGTGTAAGTTGATACACATTTTAAAGATATCATTAAACTAAAAGTAATGGTGGTCTGAGTACATTTGGGTAGCGAACCTTTGTCCAGACTTTGCAATTTTCTTATATCTTTTCAAATGAGTTATTTAGTAGGAAAGTCAGTTAATTTCTACGGTTATTTAGTTTGAGATTACAATAAGTTTTTTTCGTTTAGACACCTAGTCAAATTTTTAGTTAACGAGGTTAGTAACCTTTCATTTCATAGTCCACGCTCTAATAATTTTAGCAAATCGTTCCAAAACTGCCCTCCATGATGCTTGATGGTGGTGGGAAGAGCGCGACTTTATATACAGTTCATGTATGCATCTATTTGTCATTTTACTTTTTAACTACTATATGTATGTATTGGTAGGGCTTGAGTAAGGCTGGCTAGATACACTTCGCTTTGATACCACAAGGTGTTGGCTTGATCTAGTGCTCGTAGAAACTCGGAGAAATTAGACTCGGCGTTTATTTGGACAACTTAACGATACTCGCGTAAAAGTCGAGTCATTCTCGTATTTTTACGTAGTTAAAATTTGACTTAATTTTAAATTTTCTTATTTTAAAATGAGATTCGCATGGCGTCTCTAAATTTTATGTAGAAATTAAAAATTAAAAGCGTCTTGGAGACATTCACTCAACTCAAGATATACAATAAATTTTGTAGGTTATGCTATCTAGAAGATAAATGTCAAGTATAAGCGTAAAACGAACTTTAGTTGAGAAGAACCAGAATTAGAAAATGCTCTTTCTGTTTCAATCCAAGTTTAGGTTCTATTGAACGAAGCGCTTAATATATATAAGTTTAAGACTTTCAGTTCGAGAACGAGTTGATTCAAAATATTTGAATTCATTTTAAGAATCAAGTTTATCCGTGGAATGAATGTTTAGATTTTGAGTCTAATTTTTTCATTTCAGTCAAAAATGATATATAGTTTATTTAATTTTAAACATATATACTAACGAGACTAACAAAACCTGTTTGTAATACAATTGGGAAGAGGTAATTTTTCATCTCACTACTTCATATCTAGTAGGTCTTGTAAGTAATCAACCCTATATACTTTAAATAGTCTTACATTTTTTAATCCCAAGTCGTTTTGTTGGAGTTTGTTATTTGGATCCAAGCTCAACGCTTCTTTGTTCATAGTTCAACGCAACCAGTAGAATTGTGTCTTCTCAATGAAGACACAAGGTACCCTTGTATAATAATATGGTGTTTCGGTTTCTTGAATATTGGTGATGTACCGATGATTGGCATTGTGGATTTTATTAGCCGAATTTTATTCTTATTTTTAGAACGTAATATATCAGTAGTGTATACCCTATATACATGAGTTGGAATAAGTTTATTGGCAGTAGCCGAACAAAGCACATAAGAACAGTTGCGATGGATAAAAAAAGTGGATGGAAAGAGAAGCAGGGGAAGACAACGCAAAAGATGGACTAGCAGAACGACTCCAAGATCATGGTCTTTACAAAGGGGGTGCTTACGACAGGAAAAAATGGAGATTGCGGATTGTAGTCACCGACCACCAACTTTGAAGACAAGTTGTCAAAAAAGAAAAAAGCAAAAGATACCAGTAGTGTATACACTATATTTTGACTTATTGAAATAGTTTAACACTCTAACATCCATAGGGATGGCAGTAAGATTATATTGCACCAAATACTTCAGACAGTTAATTGCATTTACCAATAAGCTTCCTAGCACATCTCTTGGCTCTATGTCATTCGTGCGTGTGCTTGAAGAGAAGAGCAATCCAAGGATAAATTTGGTGCTTCACTTCAAATGTAGAAATTAATCTGTGTGGGAAAACCAATACGTTAAGAGATGGATTAACATTCCTATTTACCTTGTTTATGCCAACTAAAGCATTCATGAATACAACTGTGATTTTTCTCAGATACTACCTCTAAAGGGGCTGCATATTGTCGTGGAGCTTCTTCAAATGGACTGACTTTGAGAATAATGAGGTCTTATTTATTCCTCTTGTTCAACAAAACAGCGTAGACTGGACTTGGAAGTATGACCATCTGAAAGATTTACAAGTCTTCTCTCTAAATCAGTGTTATGGAAATGATGAATGATCTAAGATTTAGCATCTTTTTATACCTTACTCTGAATCAGTAGAAAATATGGGTTCTCTTGATCTGTAGCGAATTCCAACATGATCGTACTAATTATATATCTAACTGGAGTTAGAGTCACCATATCAAAATCTAAATCCAGACTTCTGTGTTCTGAGTCGCCAAAATTATTAGGTCTTGATGGTAGGAAAATATTTCGGAAGATAGCTCTGGAAGTTAAGTGAATCGCTTATCTTGAATCATATCGGCGATATGATCACGAAGGAACGCGTCAAGCAACTGTTCCTAGAATCAGAAGAAGTGTTTTCGCAGACTTTGAGAGAACTCACCGACTCTGGATGTGATTGTATATTCAGTTTTCATCAATTTTGTACGTTGTTTATATTAAAGTATATATTGTGTTTTCTAGGAAAAACTTGGACATTTCTGTTTTTTTATTTTCCAAAATTCTTGTTTTATATACGTGAAATCGCCTAATACATACAGAGCCAGTATATACAGATCTATTTCTCTCAAATAAGTGAAGCAAATACAGAAACAAATTTATGAAAAAATTAATAACTACAAAAACTGAATAGAATATTTATCAAAGAGTTGGCAAGTTTCTATTTTAGAAGGATTTGAAACTTTTAAAAATCACTCACAGTTATAGATTAAGTTTTTTGATAGACAAAATACCACTTGAGTTTGAGAATTTTGGAAGCCTGGAATATATATCTTTTAAGACTAATGAATATTCAACTGAATTCAGACCAAAACTCTGGTATTGATTCTCTTAGAATGTTAGAATTGATTAGTGAGTGACAGCGAGTAGAAGATTCACTCGACATTTTGTTTTTCTTTGTTGATGAAACAACTGATAAATGCCCTACTTTTAGTTTATGTAAAGTTTCACCAGAGGATGCGATTTAGAGAGAGGATGTTATTCGGTTGCATCAAATTTCGATTCAATTTCTGAATAAAATACTAAAAAAAAGGGTTGTCGGCGTACATAATGTCGACAATCATTTAAAAAGGCAACACCAAGAATTTTACTGAATCCTAAATTAATTTTACTATTTACCTAAATTAATAACTGGCTATTTAACTATATTATTATTGTTATCATTAATATCAATATCATTCTTCATGTCCAAAGCATGTCCTCTTCAAACGATTATCGACATCTCATCCCTTCATGTTCATTATGTTTTTCGACATTATGTGCATCTGCATTTTGTCTCTTCTAGAAAAAAAGATTTTTTATACGTAGGAAAAAAAATGATATTCTTTTCAAGGAGTTTTGCAAAGAAATGAACAAGCATTAGATGACCTTTTAACACTAAACAATGGCTATCTACTTCTATTTCTAAAATGATGAGATTTAAGCAATGCTAAATGTGATGTTTTGTGTAAAATTTGATTTTTTTTTGACGCTCTTGATATTTTATTCACCTGAAAATTTTGAAAATTGGGTCCTTTGAATACTTGAATCACTACAAAAAATTCTTATATGCTGAAAAACAAATTTTTTTAGTTTTTTTTTATAAATTGGCAAATTTAAAGCCTCAAATTCTAGATAAAACTAAAAAAATCCAACATCTTATGAATTATATACTTTTTGGAAAGTTTGTGAAATTTCATTGATCCCCTCCCAGCTTTCTCGTTGCGTCCCTAATTGAAATTTTCGCTTTCCTTTGCCTATCTTATTTTCACCTTTGTTTCTATCACAAACAGAGTTAAGGACTCTCTCGCATTTTCCTCAAGAAAGCTGTGATTCGGTATTCGCCGCAAAGTACTTGTCGTTGGATGACCTCGCGTTCATAGACGATGTCGACCTCACTTGAGAAGAATAGCGAAAAATGGTGAAAAAATGGACTCTACTTCTGTCCATCTCGCCACCTGATATCCTAAACAACCTCACCCACCTTTTAATATCTATATCTGTCTTTATTTTTGGAAATAAAACTTCATTACAGTTTTGCTTAACGCTTTGATTTCACTTCTCTTCTCCAAACTTCTTGGGACCAAGGAGTGAATGACCTTTTTTTTTTTCTCAAAAGCCTTTCCATAACGTCTTCGTATACAGGCGTGAAAATACACTTTCTCCGTGTATATCATTTCGGTATGATTAGAATTTCATAGATAACAATTTTTTTCACCAAATTGTACCTTTTTATATTTAATCAAGCAATTGAAGTGTTTAGTCTTTTCTACATCAGGGTTTGAGTCGAATCAACAAAAAGAACACTCACTCAGCCCTTTTCAAAATTTGCTATGCAAAGTAAATGCTCACTGAAATAAAATAATAATGAAAAATACGAAAAAATCGTATCAAAATTTTTAATAATTTAGTCATTGTTCGTTCCTTAGAGATTGGTTTTCCGAGTCGTAAGTAAGTTAAAAGATTTTTTGCAAAACCCCTTAAGTTACGCCATTTCCTCATGCAACGAGGAAATTCACTCGGACGAGTTCCACTTCCCCCTCTTTATGTTTTCCATCTTCTCTTTGTGACGGCAAAAGCATTCCGGTGGATCAAAAGTACGACCAGTGTAACGAATGGTCCTTTCGCATAGTTTATTCTTCGGGTTAGTGCAAGATCATTTGGTGATGCTAAGAAATAACAAATATTGCGAAAAAACTTCTCAACTTTTCACCGATTAAAATGGATTTGATTTACGAATTGATCATCAGGATTTTGATTAGATCTTAACCTCGTGCAATTAAATGTAATAAAACACTTATATTTGGTTTAAAAAAATTGTTTTAATAAAAGCATAGAAAATAGAATTTGGGGAATAATTAGATTACTTTATGTAAATTAACTTAGGTTCGAGAATTTTGTGTCGAATTTTAATCAAGTTGACTATAAATTCATTTTTGTGTCTTTTTTAACGTAGTGAAATCTATGAAAGTATTTTTGGAGAAGGAACTTAGCTGCTCGTCAAACTGAGACATGAGATCACTCTCCACTAAAAGATTATTTTGAGTTTGACGCATGTGTACCTGGACACCGTTAGATATTCTTTCCGATTTGAGAACTTCTTTCAAAAATTAATGGAATCCCGGAAAAAAATTTAGGTGCAAAACTCGCACTGCGTTTTCAGAACAAATTAGTTCCCTCCGCTTTCCTTTCCAATTGAACTGCGTCTAAATTTTAAAATATTTTCTTACCCACCTCGACTATTCCTATCAACGCAATAATAGTCAAAAAAAAACTTGAAATCACACATTTGTATCATTCATGAGACAAGTTCAATTCCCCAAGCACATTATTTAGCATTTTAAAGAAATTACAAACCTTTTATCATGGTTTGCATATATAATATAACATTTAATTAACTTTATATGCTTTTCAAAGAGACCATTATTGATTAACGCCAAAAGAAGAGTAACATTAAACATTTTGATATTATTTGCGTAATATTTTTGGATATTTTTTTCGATATAAGAATTTGGTCTAATTGAAAGGACGGATATGAGAGTTTTGCTTTCCCATATTTAAAGAGAGAGAGACAGACAAATTCATTGCCTTTTAGACCAATTGAAATACTCTTGTATTTATATTCCTTTTCACACGTCGATCGGTGACTTCTTTATATGTATGATATTGATAGTAAAAAATCAATGAAAATTTTTTTTCTTCCTATGAAAAATCCAAGTAGAGGATAAATTTGAGACGTAATAATTTTTGGGGGCACTGATAGAAAAAGTTTGGACAAAGCTTTTTCTCCATTTCCTTTAAAAGTGTCCATTTTATTGAGTCCTAGAACTAAAACCGTATAAGGTACCTTTTGAACCCTGAAGCTTCTATCTCGTATGCAAAAGTAACGAAAATTAGCGACTCAAATCTAAGAATTATGAAGAGAACCCCTTTTATTTGAGAAAAACCAAGAGTAAAAATTTGGAGTCAAATGCTCGTGAATGCCCATGATGAAAGACGTTCTTCTTGAGTTACTGAGTTTTCTCGTTGTGTCCTCGTCTTCTCATAGGTCTTCGTATTCATTGTCGATGTAGTTGGATTCGTTTTCATAAAAAAAATCGCCAGAAGGAGACACGATTACAGCTCTTAAAAGGTATTTGTTTTATCATATATGCTGGAAAACTCAAATTAACAAGTTTTAAAGAAATTTAACTCAAAAGGACGTACTCCCTCCCAACTGACTTTTGGATTTTTTTTCCATTATCTTTTCATGATGTCCAGCAAGGTTAATACAAAATCCAGAAAAAAAATTGTTGATTCAATTTGTTAGTTTATTTGTTATTAAATTAAATGATTTGTTCCAATAATAACGCGCTGACAAACTACAATACTTAAACTGTCAAAATCAAAATTTTTATTCGCTCACGAAATAAAGACACTGCCTTCTCAAAAAGATTGCTTAATCTGAAAATAGATTGAAAATGTCATTTTTAAATGAATTAAATTTTTATAAATTCGAAGATCAAAATAATTTACCAAAAATAAAAGTTCAAATTTTCAAGTTCAAATTATATTAGTGTTTTCATGGATCAAAAGGAGATTGTAGACAAACCTACTTACTACCTTCTCAAGACGAAGTTTTAATATATAAATTTAAATTGAACTTTTAATTAAATTTTCTAAAAAAAAATTCGATATCTGTGTATATTTTATATTCAAATATTTTTCAAAATATGAATCACTTATTTTTTTTTAAATTAACGCCATCTCATTATAAAATCAATGCTGGACCTTTTGTACAGTCGAATTTAAAACTCAAAATTATGTAATTTCACACACATAATTTAATACAAAAAGTTTTCATGTAACTTTATAATTTTATTCGTTTTTGAAAAAAAAACAAATAACATTTTTCTTACACAAAATAGAGCTGTCGTTCTAAAGAAAAAATGTGAGCTAAATGAATGAAAAATTGATGCTTTTACATCACTTTTCTTTATTATTTATATCATCAAAGGCTTTTTGAAACTGGGACAATTCTAAAGAATCGATTCATACTGTCAACAATACTTTTGAGGGTGAATAGTTTTAGTTTGATTTTGACTATGTCTGATTAATTATTGTGAGAATTATTACTCTTTCTGCATAGCGGTACCGACAAAAAGGAAAACTTCAATTTCTTAGGAATTTATTGGCAATGAATTCTTTAGTATGTTCAAAAAAATTCAACAATGTGGACATATTATCTTTGAGTGGATTTTACGAATAAAATTTTTACAAATATCACATCAAAATTCACGATTTCTTTTGCCTTCATTTGTGAGAAGATGACAAAATCTTTTTGGAGGGGAAGCAACAACCCTTATGAAAAAAACACCATACCCCTTTCTCAATTATTTTTATAATTATAATTATAATATGATATTTTTTTTTATAATATGATATTATTTTTATTTTATATTATAATTATTATATGATTATTAATCATATTTATGGTGCTGTGTCAAAACACTCAAAATTTCTCTTCTTTCAAAAAAACTGGGACAGTTAAATGTACTTAAAAAATGGTCACATAGCCAAAATCATCAAAAAATCTGATCTAATATTTTTTAGGTTAGAAATCTTTTAGAATGAAACTAAAATATTCCGCGAGAATAAAATTTGTTCAAATAGATATTGGAATTTCGAGAGTATGTATATATGAAATTTCAAATCCAATGGAACAAGAACTTAAAACTTAGAAAAACTTCTTTAGAAACAAAATCTTTGACAGATATGCCCATTGAGGTGAAATAATTATAACAAACAAAAAATTGTAAAAACTGGATACTTTATTGTTGACTAGTTTCGGAGTATAAACTCCTTTTTCAAAGCAAATACATATAAATGCTAAAATAGTGAAATCTAGTGAATTTATATATTTGCTTTGAAAAAAGGAGTTTATACTCCGAAACTAGTTTACAATAAAGTGCCTAGTTTTTACAATTTTTTATATTTGTTATAATTAGAAAAACTTCGTTCAAAAAAAATTTTGTTTTAAAAGATCCGCAAAACTTTATGTATTAAAACAAATTAATTCAATCTGAAGTAGTGTTTATGTTTGATAAAAAAAACCAAGCCAAAAATAGTTAAAAAAGGTGGAAGCTTCATTTAAAAATTATTCAAAATGTACAATTTTTATTGAAAATTAAAGTAATTTAATAAAAATTTTAAATTTTGATTTTTTTTGGCATTGTTTTTCGGGTGTTTTGACTCACAACCATATTTATAATTATTTTATAAAAAAAAATTAAAAAAAAGGATCTTTCTACTTTTTTGCGTCAGATGAATCTCACAAGTTCTATAACTTTGGGTTTTAAAGAAAACAAAGCTTTGCGCAAATGCCTTTCAACTTCCTATCGATTTTGCTCTTTCTTTGCCTTTTATCAGAATAAGTAGTAAGGCTAAAGTTCTCTTTCTCCCTCAAAGATGCTTTGTTTAAAACGAAATCAAGTTTTTGGGATAATATTTTTAAAATGAAAAAACTCATTCTTCTTTTTCAATGCCAAAATATATTTGTGAACTTTTAGGTTTATTATTGAAAAGCAGTATATCAAGCTAGGAATTAACCTAAAGATTGGGATCCACGCTTCTTACGTGAATGTATATTTTTGACTTTTGAGATATATTCATTGATCTAAAAAACTTCCAAAATAAACACCAACACTTAAAATTAGTAAAAATTTTATTTATCATCCTTTTCTTGAATGTATTCAGAAATTAACTTTATTGACGTTTGACAACCTTGGAAATTAGACAAAGATAAAACAAAAAGACTATGATTAAGTCCGAAATTTTCCATTTGAATTTTTGTAAGCTGACTTTTGTCACTCTGTCATAAATTGTCTGAGAGGCCCATTTCTTAGCGCGCAATATTTAATATTAGGCATATTGGTTTAAGTTCTTTAGTTCGTTTATAATTTTTCTATCTATTGCAGACTAAGTTAAGGATAGGCCACTTGTGCTCGGAAATTAAGGGAAAATATTTGCAATTCTTTATTTTTATGAATTCTTCCGCATTTACTATCTTGTTTTGTTGTATACGCGGTATTCATAGTAGCATGTGGCACGGTTTCTCAACCGTGGGCAAATCACACATTTTTCGGCCAAAATGGAATTCAGATGGCCGTTTCTTTTAGGAAATAGTTCGGCATTGTAGAAAGGAATGTTCAAATATTTTTTTTAAAAATTTCCTTTTTCTTAATAAGACTTTAATGTAGTAAGTATTTCAATCAAAGTAAAAAATTTTCTAATCATAAATCTCAGAATGGATTATAAATCCTTTTTCTTGTAAGTTGGAATCTTTAGAACAATTTTTAGGATGCGTTTACTGAAGTTAAATGGAATAAAGAATAAAAATTTAAGTTTAAATAAGGTGATCATCTCATTCATCTCAATGAGTGATTTAATCAAAAAGATTCAAAAACTCTGCCATATGGTATGCTAAATGAATTTCTTCACACATATTCATCCAAGTCTATCTAAGTGTTGAATAAGCGCCACTAACTATCTTTCGGATAAAAAGTAAAGCATTGAATAAGCTTCTCCAGATTCTGGATTCTATCCTGTAGATCTAAGAGATGAGAAAAAATCTCACTCATTGCAAATACAAGCAGAATTAATCTAATCGACGTCAATGGGATTCCGTTACAATTTGTTCGCTTCTTATCAGAGAGGGGAAAAATGTAAAGAGACGTAAGGAAAAAACGTTTAATCTTTGTTTTTCAAAACGACCGCTCCTCCATACTTTGGTTAAGTTATTCAGATAGCTATTTATGCTCTCAATTTTGCACCATGCTCGTCTAGAGATATAAGCATTCTTTTATTTGGACCCAGGCGCAATCAAAAGTCAATATATTCAATTTTTGCGTTTATTTAAATGCGTCTAAATGATGTTTGAATTATGTTTAATGATGTTTTGGACTAAAACTGCAAAATTATTTGAATCAATGAATTCAATTTTTTGCTTTATTTCATTTTTATGTTTGTTTTAGAATTTTTTTTTTAAGTCTTTTGCACAAAACTTTTTGATATTTATAATTGTCGTAAAAATGGGAAAAATTACTCTCAAGACGAGATTGTTAAAATTATTTTTAGATTTTATTTTTGTTTAAATATAAGTTTTTAAAAAACTATAAGTCAATGTTTTAGATATTTTAACTCAACTTTTTTAAACACTTCTTTAACTCAAATCGTCCATTACTTCGAAATTTAATAGTATGTTAAAGTGCCGTTTATATCTTGGTGTGCACTGTGGAGTATTTAGCGCAAATTAATAATTTTTTAGATGCCAATAAACACTTGAAATATTTGAAAAAACTTCTCAACAAAGCCTATCTCTGTTTGATTTGATGTGGTGCGGGCTTGCCCGAAACAAGTACCGGTGGCGAACGCGCTAAATGTTGCGAGGGTAAGTCAGTACTAAAGGCGAAACTCACGTGAAACGAACGTCCTCGAAGAGATAGGGAGGTGCCTTCCACTTGAAGAACTCGGTCTGGATGCTTCTTGAGTAGATCTGGTTGTGCACGATGGTGTCGTTGGGTGAGTTGCAGGACAACGCCTCCACGCCCTTCTTCAGGTCGATCCACGAGCCCACTGTTTCATTCTTGCCCGTTTTCGCGCTCAGAACAAACGCCACGAAGCCTGCCTTTTTGTCTGCGATGTGGCCAAAAGTGACTGAAATGGAATTTAAAACCACTTTCCAAATATTATTACATTGCAGCAGATGAACTAAATTCTCTGATGAAATGTCGATGAATTATACATTACCCCAATTAAAAAAAATGTAATTGTGTTTTTGGAATATCTACAAAATTGTACAAAAAGGTTCTGTTTTGAAGTTACAAGGAAATCCAATTTCGGTTAAAGTGAATTTTTTGCATGCCGTTATTTTTCAAAAATATTTTACTTCTAGGTCATGTGTTTATTGACGAGCAAATTACAATAAACGATTTTATAGAGCATTGGAAGATTTCACAAGAAGAAAACGATATTTATCTTAAAAATTTGAGAGATTTAGCTATTTTAGCTATAATTCTGTTTTTCAGCTAGGAATGTGCTTTTGTTAGATTGAATATTTTATTGTGTCGTTAGAGATATCGTATCACTTAAATTCATTCAAAATTCACTTACTTAGTTGGCTAAATTTTCCAATGGGTCACTAGATACCTCTCCTTGGTCGGATCAATTTTTCTTTGGTCAATGAAGAGTGTATTATTCAAGCATTAAGAACTATTGTGTGTTTCCAAAGTTAGTTCATCAAAAATGTACTCCAAACACAAAAGATGTTTAGTGTTTGGAGTTTGATGACTTCATTATCCAGGATGAACAGGTGACTTTCTAGAATGCTCTTAAACAAATTAGTGGCTCTGATAGTTCAGGTTAGCGATTTGATAGGTTAAGCTTATTAACAAACACAGAGAACTTACCAACAACCACTTCCATGGGGTAAAAGGAAGGTTTATCTGTAATTATGAGGAATGGCGAACTTTTTTTGGAAGGAGGGTGTATTCTGTGTAGGTTGGTATTTTTGCAGTACGCTTTAGATGCGTAGGAATAAGTGCTAATCGTTTTCAAACAAGTCCATGAGAGTAGTAACAGTAGCCAAAACATTTTATTTCTAAAAATTATAAAGAACTTCTTGAATCCAAAATGCAAGTCTTCAGAATATTTTATATTTATGAAAAAATAGTTGACAAGATTTGACTGTTTCAAGAAGAGGCCACTTTTGATGAGCTAAAACTTGGCAAGATCATTCACATTTTTAATTCAGTGATACATATATGTTCTTCATATTTACTGATCGAAATCTTTTTTGATGGAATTTTTTAAAAAAATCCCCTAAATTTGGGATGTTTAGATAACTTCAAAATTTTAAAGCATATTCAGTTTGGATTTTAATCAAAATGTGTCAGCTGATTTGGCAATTCCTTTCGAAAAAGTTCATTATAATGTACTAGAGCCAAAGGTAAAAATCATAAAATTAGCAATTTAAATGTTATATACTTTCCAACGCATGACACTTTATTCCTATACTTTTCTAACAAGTACTTCATTAGATACACTTATAATGCAATAATATACATTCGAACTGTACTTAATTCCATTTCTATACTTTGTAGAAAATGACAATAAAAATTTCAATCAATTAATAAATTATCTCAAAAACATCGTTCAAATTTTAAATGAAACATTTCATTTCTGTACTCAGTCTTTGCATTTTCTGAAAGTAGTAATCGAAGCAGTGATGGATTCAAAAACGATTATTCCTCTCAAATTTTATAATACAAAAAATTCTATTTATACTTTACCAAATAATGATGGCACACTTCATTTTCTGAATATCCTCATCTCGTAGGTAATATTATTGAAAAAAAAGAAGAATGTATAAATCACATTGTGAAAAATATGAAAAGATAAAAAATAATTGAACTGAAAAGCGGGCACCAGAAGTTTTCAAAGATGAGTTTGAGAGAAGAATGAAAGCACTTTGAAATGAGAACATGTGGTCAAAAGAAAAACGTGGTAGTAAATGGCGGTGCCTTGTTATTATATATTCAGCGTAGTAGGTTGCTTTTGATGAGCTAGAACATTTTAGAAGATACCGTTTTCCAATCAACTTGAGGTCATGGAATCATCTAATATTGAGTGTTTCAAAGAGGATCCTGAAGCGTGAACAAGAAGCTCCACCATTGCAAATTGAAAAAGCTTTGCAGCTTTATTAAATTGGCTAAGATTTCAATCATCAATTTACTGAAGTCGTTATTAAATCAGAAAAAAATTTTCACGTTTCTAGAGTTTCCATAACTCTCACAGATGCCAGTTTCGCGACCAGAGGGTCAGAGCCAAATAAGATAGCGCATCCAAAAGGCCACGCCAATATGACTGCTCCAAAAGGTCCAATTCCGTTTAATGTTGTAGTTGTGATGCTTACATTGACTTTGGCTATTCTGTCTTGAGTACGGAGTGTCTGCTTGTTCCAAAGGACCTTCATTTTACAAGAAACACACAACCTATGATGATGAAGGATTCGTTCAGAAAATAAACTTAGGCCATGTCCTTTCTTTCGACCTCACGCTTTTGGTGCTACTTCTGAGTGATTTGAATCTGTGTCCTAGGGATTCTTCTTGTATATACTACTACGTTCAATGATACATACTTTTTATAGTTTAGCTTCTAGTGATATCGCTAACTTCAAAGACTTTTCTTCGCTGGTGACTTCAAGAGCAAATTTTTAAACTCTAAAAAAGTTCAACTTTTCTTGCAAAATTTTTAACACTTTCAGATCCCCCCCCCCCCCCCTACGTTGATCTACTCTTCTTGACAAGACTTTCATACTTAACGGCAAGGTAGAGATAGCGTACGTCATAAATGCAATTATCTCATATCACTTTTCAGTTTTCTTATCTGTAAAAACGAATCCCCAGATGTAAAGATTAAATTATTTTTCAAACTTAACGAATTTGAGAAGAAATTTTTGTTTTACGTTTTTGGTTAAACGATGAAAATGCAAAATTATGAAAACTTGAAAAATGATAGCAATGAATTAGAAAGTTCGATTCGAATGAAAAGCTTAATGAAAAATTTAAAGATCACCCAAATTCGATCTCCTGCGTGCTTCCTCTCTCTCTCTCTCTCTCTTCTTTTTGATATCTCTTTTGACAATAATTCCACTTCAAATTAGAATTAAAGACCTTTGACATTTGAAACTTAATCTTTTTGCTTGGATGACATAATTTCAATGATATCATATATTTTTTCTCACGTGATAACGTAGTAGAGCTTCCAAAATTAAGTCCTCCTTCAAAGGAGTTTCTGGAGTTGAAGTGTTTAAAAGGAAGATTTCCTTTGGAGGATTACTTGATTCCGCTTAAAACTTAAAGTTCCTTGAAGGTAAAAGCAAATTTGAAATAAAAAAAATTTTCAATTTGGAAAAAATCTGCGTCTTAATGACCAAAATTATGGGCAAATGCGTACCAGAAAAAACGTAAAAAGTTTATGTATTGAAAAAATGAACAATTGAAATATTGTGGCAGCTTGAAAAAGAAGATGTATTTAATTCAAGGCAAAATAAAAATTCAACTAGAATTCAAAAACTCCTGAATTTTCATCATTTTTTTCTGTTGAAATTCGATTTCTCCTGGTGCTCTAATTATGCGAAAATATGGAAAATGACCTCTTGAGTTCTTCAATTGAGCAGTGAAATGTTAAAAGTTGTACCAAAGTTGTTATCAAAAAATACTAAATACTGTTATCAAAAAAAGCGAAAAAAAAACTGATAAAATGTCTTTAAAATCTCAAAATTGATTTAAAATTTGTGAAAAAAAATTTTATTATGCAAATAAGGTAAATTAAGTATACAATTTTAATAAAAAAAAATTTTTTTTTAAAAACATTAAAATCTTTGAGAGTAGTTTCTTATTATTCTTTTGCAAAAAAAAAATAAAGTTTAAAGTTTGAATTCGGTGAATCTTTTATACAGTCCATTAATTAATTAACAGTGTTAATTAGTTTCTTCAATTTCAATAATTTTAATATTTAATAAACACCTCCCCCCTCCCTAATAAAATCACTAAATGAATGAAATTTGGAGGATTACTTGATTCCGCTCAAAACTTAAAGTTCCTTGGAGGTAAAAGCAAATTTGAAATAAAAAAAAATAAGAACAGTGTTCCTTACACCTCTTTCTCTTGCTTCAAACTGCTTTCCACTGTTTTTTATCTTTAGAAAGCGCCTCAAGCACTTTGCTCTCAACGCAAATTGCATACAAAGATTTGAAGGAAGGTGTGTGCAAAGATCTTTCGTGCAGACAAAATGCGAGCCTTCTTCCAAATGATGGATCGTTCTTTTAAAACTCCAAAAAGGATATTAATTGCGATGAATGGAAGAAGAAGAAGAAGAAGAAGAAGGAAAATATAATTAATGCTCATAATGGGAAAAATAGAATAGAAAGTGTTGAGTAAGCTTAGTAGCTTTACACTCACAATTCACGCTTTACAAATGTTGAAGCCTCAAATGAGCATTGACTTACACCAGAGATCAGAAAGTCTTTAAAATTTTGATGAACACCATGCTTCACCCTTGGAGTGAATTTTCACTTCACTAAAAAGCGGATAATTCTGCTTGACGTCTTTCACAATAAGATATTTATGTATTGCGCCAAATTTGTTGGCAAATAGGAAGGGCGTGGTGCAAATTTGACTCTATTTTCCTATTTCACACGTTTTCCTGGAAGCTGGAGTAGGACTGGGTTGAATGTGGATGTCATTCTCGCTGCTCCCTCAACATTCCAAATGTTGGTTACAATGACAGAGACCATTGCGCACACTGATTTTTGTGTAAAGACTGAAGAGCAAGCAAAACTAGATATCGAAGTGTTCAGAAAGAACGGATTTTCTCCATATTTTCCAAATGAGATTTATAACTTAAAAAAAAAAAAAAAAAAAAAAAACCATTAAAGAAAAAAAATTTCCTCACAACCCTTCCAAAAAAAACAACAATTTGGGGGTAATTTTTAATATTAATTATAAATAATATTTTTTTTCTTCTCTTTTTTTTTTTTTTATTTAATTTTTTTTTTTTTTTTTTTTTATATTTTTATTTTTTTTTTTTTTCTTCTTTTTTTTATTTAAATTTGTTAAAAAAAAAACCCCAACAAAAAATAAAGAAATACAAATGTTATAAAATTGATCGATTCTTTGAAAGCAAGCAAATTTGAAAGCGGGTTTAGAAAAATAACATACAATAATTTTGCATTCTTTTCGAACTTTCTTCCTTGCTTGATTTAAGTCACTATCGAATTTCCCCAACTTTTTAAAGGAACCTTTTTATTTGTAAGTTTTTAGAGTTTCAAAACGACTCTCTTACTAAAGACATTCAATAATAATAAATCAATAATTGAGCTTTTGCTTTTATGAACAAAAGTTATCCTAGTTTCATCGACATATTTATGTGAAACAAGCTTTTCTACACCACTTGAATTGGAATCAAAAAGCCGGTTCTTCTTGAAAATGATCTGCTATGTGCTTTTTCCAATATTTCTCCAGAAAAAGAAGAATTCGTCCGACAAAAATTATAAAATTGACATCTTTCCTTTTTAGTAAATATTCTCTTTTCGAATTGTAGATTTTGTTTTTTTTTTTGGTTTATATTACAAAACTGTTAAAATGTTTGACAAAAAATTTTGCCTGAATGGGTGGAGGGAATTTCTTTTAAAAGTGTAGTTTTATAATTAAAAATATTTTTTCAATATTAAATTCTCTTTCATATTTGATCAACGAAGTTTGATAGATGACGTGTTTAAACGGAATGAAGTTTGTTGGATGCGATGTTGATTCAGTGAGAGATATGAAGAAAGTCGAAGAAGCATTTTGAAGAAATTGCTATAATAATGAATTTATCTTTCTTCCAAAGAATGCACAAAATGGCATGACAATTTCGAATACACTCTTTGACTCAAATTATTAAGCAATGAAAAGAGGCTAATCGCCTATGTGAATTGCATCAAGTATAAATACAAATCAATCAAATATTGAGATATCTTTTATCTTTCCAAAAATCTTCAAGCTTTCTTTCAAAGATATTTATATTCAAGGAATCGACAACTTCATTTGCCAAACCATTCCAGTGTTTATATGCTTTTTGTGTTAAATAGTGTTGTCTATAATTACTTTGGTAAGAATTAGGTTTAAATTTCAGGGAATGTGATCTGGAGATTCTTTTTGAGTAGCCAGGCAATAATACATTCTCGTCAATGTTCATGTTTCCTTTCACAATATTAAATGTAGTAATCATTTCATTCCTTAGCTTCTTTAATACAAAGAAGGAAGATTATTTTTCTCCAATCTTCTAATGTAACATAAACTTTTCATTCCTTTCAATTGTTTTGTAAATACTCTCTGAACTTTTTCTATTTTTCTGATGTTCATGATTGAAGAATTTCCAAAAATCACATTTCCACATTCTAAAACAGGCCTGACTAAAGATTTGAACAGATGGGGAGAAACTTCAATGTCAGATAACACAAAAGTATTGTTTAACATGTGTAATATAGAGAAAGCTTTCTTTACAACATGATCAGAAAAACAAAATTTTGAATCAACAATTAATCATAAATCATTGTGTTTTTCAACTTGATTAAGTTCAGTTCCACCTATATAAAAATTAGTATCATCTGTTTTTCCAACTTAAAGGTGACAGCACTTAACATAACATAACATAAGTTTATTAAGCAATTTAAAGAGGCTAGCAGCCTATGAGAATTGCATCAAATATAGCGTATTTTTCAAGGAACGGCAAATCTTTTGTCTTTCCAAAATTCATCGAGTTTTTTTTCAAATTCTTTCACAGTAATTGAGTTAACAACTTCATTAGGTAAGCCATTCCAGTGATTGTATGCTCTTTGGATTAAGTATCTGCTTCTATACTTACTTTGAAAGGATTCAGGTGCAAACTTCAGCAAGTGTGATCTGGAAATTCTTTTCGAATATTCAGGCAAAACTTTCTCATCAATCTTCATATTTCCTTTTACGATATTAAATATTGATATCATTTCATTTCTCAGGCTTCGATAATATAAAGAAGGCCGGTCAATCTTTTGAAGTCTTTCAATATAACATAAATTTTGCATTCCTTTCAAGTGCTTTGTGAATACTTTTTGAACCTTTTCTATTTTTCTGATGTTGATAATTGATGAACTTCCAAAAATTACATTTGCGTATTCCAGAACAGGTCTGACTAAAGATTTGTATAAATACAGAGAAATTTCGATTTCAGATAAGATGAAGGTATTGTTCAACATGTGTAGAATAGTGAAGGCTTTCTTGACAACGTGCAATACATGATCAGAGAAACAAAACTTTGAATCAACGATTAATCCTAGATCATTATGCTTTTCAACTTGGTTTAGCTTAGTTCCGCCTATATAAAAACTGGCATCCTCTTTTTTCCAATTTGAAGGTGATAGCACTTATTTATATTCAACTGCATATCCCATTCTTTACTCCATCTATATATTTTGTATAGATCATTCTGTATATTCTTCGTACCTTCACCCTTTGAACCCTTGAATAATTTTATATCATCAGCATAAATTTTTATATTTGATTTTAGATCATCACAAATATCATTTATAAACATAGAGAAAAATACAGGTCCCAATACAGAACCTTGAGGGATTCCACTTATTATTTCTGAAGTTGATGAGCATAATCCATTCAATCGAACAATAAATTTTCTATTAAAAATATAGTCCCTGAACCATTCTATAAGGTTTTCTCCTATACCATAAGATTTCAACTTTAACAAGAGTCTTTCATGGGGGACAGTATCAAAAGCCTTCTGAAAGTCCAAATAAATAATGTTCACAGTTTTACTGATATTCATTTCAAGGGAAAATTCATTAGAAAATTCAATTAGATTTGTTATTGTTGATTTTTTTGGAAGAAAGCCATGCTGTTGCCGCGATATCAAATTGTTTTTATCAAGATGGTCAACAACCTTGTCCTTTATAATCGATTCAAGCACTTTGAAAATTATATTAATGACTGATATTGGTCTATAATTAGTAATGAGCTTTTTCTCACCTTTTTTAAAAACCGGTGATACACAGCTTCATTTCCATGATTCTAACTAATCTTTTCTCCGAAAATACCTCTTAACAATACTCATACCACAAATAGGATCCCCTTTTACAATGAAATGATAATCAGAGTTAATTTCAGTGTTCTTACTTTTAGCCTTCTGACGCATTTCATTTAACTTGATCCTTTCATCTTGATTCAAATCATTGGATATGAAAATATGTCTAAAATTACTTGGGGAATTCTTTAAAAGGTATAAAGAAGCTGTCACCTTCTCTTTTGATTCTAAGTTTTCATAAACACAACATAAAGGTCTTCTTGCTTTGGTCTGATCTTTACTTATTTTACCCAATCTCCGACTTTCTTTAACTTTGACATCTTTCAAATTAAGATGTTTCTGAAACAATTCCTCAATATATTTTCTATCATCAATTTTAGTACCATCATTGTCTTGAACCTCATCAACACCATGTATGACGTGATTCATAACTCTTCTTTTTTTATCATCTTCAACATTTCTTTGTTGGATAAAAGCTTCATTAACAATACTTTTAAAGTCAGATGATAAACTTGATGATACTATAACATTACTATATGTTTCTTTCATTTGATCAGAACTATCTTTAATAATGACACTTGTCTTCTCAATATTAGACAACTTTAAATTTATTTCCACCATTGAATTTTCAATTGCTACAAGCTGAGATTTTTCCATATTTGAGATTTTCTCTTCAAATTTATTAAGTAAGTCATTCACTTTGGAAAATTTCTTAGAATTTTCTTTTTCATACTCACTTAATAAAGTCTGTGCTGGTTTTTCTTCCCCTCTACTACATTTATCACAATACCAACGAATGCCTCGACCTTCCCATAATTCTAAAACTCTACATAATTCCTCTTCAATATTCTGACAAGAATGGCAGTACCAAGCAGCACATGAAGAGCATCTAATCATATCATCTACATTTAAGGAACAAAGACTACATGTTCAATCTTCTACAACTTTTTTACCAGATTTTGTTTTACTTTTCATCACTGGTATCTTTGTTTTACTTTTCATCACAAAATATAACTATATATTCAACCACGAAACACAGTGAATATTATCAAAGATATCAACGAGGAAGAGAAAATAAGTCTTTTTTAATGAAGAAAAAATTTGAAATAACTTTAATCAGTGGAAATATGAACGAACAAAATTTTTAGTAATTAAAAATTAATTTAAAAATTTTTTAGTGGAAATATGAACAGAAGTTTTTACTTCAAAGGATTCAGGTAAGAAGCAATTCAGAAAATTACAGAAGGTAATTCTAAAATCTTTCAGCCATTTTAGACTGATACAAAACGAAAATATATAATAACTTGTTAGTAATGAGTTGCAAATCTCATTCTCTTTCAAGAAAAGAATTATTTCTTTCTAATGTATTGATGATTCCAATTTTTACAAGCACGAAAAGAAAAACAAAAGACTCAAAAATTCGATTTGATAACATTCATACAAGAGAAGTATAGGAAAACTAAAAAAAACATGGCAGCCAAAGAGAAATTTGGAATATGTTTCAGCAGTCATTGAGACATTATTTTCCTAAATAGTATTTAGCGATTGTTGGACTAAAATACAAGAAATAGACATTTTACAAAAAAAAAACTAAACAAATGTACTCACGTCAATTAGAAGTGCTTTTGATGATGATTTGTATGTTGCAAAAAGTCGCATCATATATATTTTTAATTTGGAAAATTGTAAAATTTGAGCTATATTTTGTTTTTCATGTGGTAGAATAAAATATTTGCGAATACATATAATATTTTTTTTTGTTGATATTTCCGCAAAGTTAGGCGTAAATTGTATTCAAACACATCTTTTTCAACTTTTCCATTAATTATAATTATAATTATATAAAAAGAGAATAAAAATATATATATTTTTATTATTCCAACTTTTTACATTAATTATATCTTATATAATTATAATATAAGATATATTATTATTATATAGATAATAAATTAAGTATATTATACCTCCTGAGAAAATTATAATTAAGATACCAAAAAAGCTCAATTTATATTCAAAGTATGTCTAAAAGAAGTTTAGACATGAGATATAAAAAGTAAGCTCTTAATTTTTTAATAAATTTTGTGTTAATTTTTACACTATTTTTAATCTCACTCCAATTTCATCTTCTAAAAGTCCTATTCATATTTTCAGATGGTTAATCAATCAAAATAAATATTACATTTTTGCTCCCCCCCCCCCCCTCACCCTCTCCCTGAATTTTTCATGCCCCCTGCGGATGAAAGTTGGCTACGCGTTTGCTTATGTGGTGCTTAGTTAGCACTGAACCAAGTTTAGACTTTACAAATTTGCATATAAATTACAATTTAACTTTAAATGGCCTCTTAATTTTCATTAAAATAATTTTTAAAAATGAGATAAAGAATGAGATTATGGTCTGAGCGTCATTAAAAAATTTATCAGTAAAGTTATCTGATGAACAAGTTTAAATTTAAAAAAAGAATTAGTGTACTAATTTATATTATGTTTTAAGAATTAGTGTACTAATTTTTACAAATTAGCAATTTGATTTAATTAATTTTTTTAAACAAACACTAGAAATCTAAAATATTTGCGTTAGTTAGTTAGATCCTTATTTAGATTGCAATATTGCATCAAAGTCTTGAATTTTAAAATAAATTTAAATTTATTAAAAGTTCGGTCGTAAAATAAATAAATTGATCTTTTTAATACACATATTTCAAGGCAACGAGGATTCCATTAAAAGAGTAATGATCCACGCCAGAGCCGAATTTAGTAAGACACTTACCCCTCCAGTTAAGAAAAGTTAAAGTCAAGGTCATTTTCACATCATGCTGTTGATCCTTGCTCTAAATTGAGGTAAGAACCAACTTTTCATGCATCCATGAATTATTCCTAGGGGTTCATAGTCAAAAATAAAAAAATTGGAAGTCCGTACTGAAATTTTGCTCGTCAAAGGAGTAATTCAACTCCACAAAGTGTGTTATTACTGAAAGTACAATGTCTACTGTCATTTACACCATTTTGAAATTCAAAAATATTATATGAATCATTATTGCAAAATTTTATTTGTTGTAAACTCACTCATCTGTCAGTGACAAAATACAAAAGAAAGTTGATCAAGAAGGAAAGAGATAAAGATTAATTTAAAAAAAAAATTATATTTATATTTAAAATGAATATGATCCTAAAATTTTTTTCATATTAGCACATTTGCTGTTCTCCCGTTCAGCAGAGATTAGAGATAAGTATATTAATGTTGTGTGATAGACTGACTATTTTTGAAATAAAATTTAAAAATAAATAGGCAATCTCAGATTAAATTGGAAATATTAATCACTATATATATAATATGATTGAAAAATATTGAGATAACAATAGTTTTGGAAAATAATCTTTATTTGAACAATTAATTTTGGTGTACAGCTAACACCTAAATTAATTGTTCAAATAAAGATTATTTTTCAAAACTATTCGTGTTATCTCAATATTTTCCAATTACTTCAAAATGAAAAATCCTTGTTCTGTTTTCAAAATATAATATGATGTTAGAAAGATATAAAAGTTTAAAAATATTTCAAAAATTCCAAAATTCCCACTTGGGCTCTTATTATTATTATTAAAGTAACATTATACAATAAAACCTCTCGTATCGGTCACCTTGATAGAGCTCTCACCACAACAACCTGATTCACCCATTTTCAATGGGCCTCATGTTTGACTTTTATAAAACGGAGAAAATGAATCGGCTTTTTCCCTGCGGATTATCTATGAGAACATTTGGAGTCCTCTCTAAAAAACGTTTAGAACCACTGCATGATACCACGCCCCAGCACAGCTCTTTCCTCGCCATTTTATGACATTATTTTTCAGAAAATGAAGATTCCTAATATTGTATCTTCTTCTTCTTCTTCTTTACATAATCCCTTTTATCTCTTATTAGAGGATCGGGAGCTTTGATCACTTCCTTCCATTTGCCCCTGCATTGCGCGTCTACATCTTTTATATCCAGCTTTTCCATTCTTTGTTTCAAGCGATCTCTCCTTCTTCCCCCTACCTTCCTCAACTCCTTTTTCCAGAGATTGGGTTCATCCAAAGCTCTTTTTACTTCATTTGAAGACTTTTTCTTCAAGACATGCGAATAAAATTGCTTTTTTTAGCTTTTCTAATAACATTTTTGACTACTTTTACTTTATTCCTTATCACCTCGTTTCTAATTTTATCTTTCAGGACGACTCCCATCTTCATTCATAACATTTTCATCTCAGCTTCTTTTATTCTTTAGCATGCAGTGGGGTGGCCTTTATTTTTGAAATTTTTGTCAAAGACATTTTTCAACGTATAATTATTTTTAAAAATGAAAAAATTTAATAACTTTTGAATTTTATTATGTTTAAAAAGACCCTCGACCACTTTATTTTTATAACTTAAAAATGCCAATATTTTAATTATAGTTTTCCGAATTATGGTTTCGTTATTAATTTTATTAAAAATTTTTAACTTAATTTCTAATAATAATTTTTATAATTTTTTTAATTGATTCATTTATTGCTCTGCCGTAAAAAATGGAAACTAAGAATCAAAGTTCCAAAAGTTTGAGAAAAAATCATTTATTCTATTTGTTGGACCTGTTTCAAATCAAATTGTTGGAGCAAAAATTGTCACTGTCAAGCAATAAGTGTGCTTTTTATAATATCAGAATCAAGTCTTACAAAAAAGAAAGTGCTAATTTAGTAATTCTGGAGATTTCTATTTTTTAACAAAGAGCGCGAATTCCTACAAGAAGATTTGATCATTGCGTTGAAAAGCTGCTCAAACTTTATGAGGAAAAATAAATTTTGCAAAAAAATTGCAGAAATTGTGATAAAGAAAAAAAATAAGAAAGAAATGTTCACTGAAAAATCAGATGATTTATTTGACATAGCAGAATTGTATATGCTTTCATTCAAACAAAACCTGAAGAAGACAAAAAGTTTCACGTCAAAAGGCTCGACCAGGTTCTATGCTTGGATTAGAATCAAAAAGGATATCAAAAATTTCAGCAAAACTTGTAATCTTTATTATGATACGGTTAATAAAACTTGGGTGAATAATGTACTAAAAATGAAAAAAGAAAAAATAAGATATTTTTGAAATTGAAAAAATTTCAAAATTTTGAGTTAAAAACAAAGTATGTTAGCATCAGAAATAGGATAAAATATTTATCAAGAAAACTAAAGAATGAATATTGTTATTACAAATACTTTTCCGAAGAAACTAGATCAAAACAACTACTATATGGAATCACATTAATGCAGTACTCAGTACGTCAACCAAGTTGGAAATGGTACTCGATTATGAAGAGAAGCTGATTGATCAACCGACTGAGCTTTCTAATAACTTTAATGATAAGTTCACAAGTAATATTCACCCCTCATTGATAGCTTTAATTTTTTGAATGATATTGAACTTGAATTTGATTTTGTTAATCTCTGCAAGATGTCTTACTATAGTCGTAGATTCTTTTCAACCTATTAAAAGTGCATAGGGGTCGTTCACAATTGACGTCAACTAAAAGTGGGGTGGGGGGTATCCAAAGTTGACATAAGTCGATTTTGTTAAGTGATGATATATCTAAAAGTTGACATGAGGGGGGAGGGGGGGTTGAAATTTATCAAAAAAAGGTTGATGTCAATTTTGAACGACCCCATATGGTATTTCAATGTACCATATCAAAATAGTGATAACATTTTAGCAAAAATTTTTCTCATAGGTTAAAATTCTTGCCTCAAATTTTCTATTTATCCTCACATGTTCAAGCTTAGTTAATACATCCCATCTTCAAAAAAAGCGATAAGTTCAACATTGACAACTATAGACCTGTTTCCATAATTCCAACTCTCTCTCTCTCTCTAAAATATTTGAGAAATTACTTTTCAAACAAATGGGTCTATTCTTCACTTCAAATGGCTTACTATATGACTTTCAATTCGGTTTTAGAAAATTTCATAGCACTCAATCTCTTTTATCTTTGCTAATAAATCAAATTATTGATAAATATTTAGTAGGTTATTACGTTTTAACTGCTTTTATACATTTTTCCAGGGCATTTGATTTAATTCCTCTCAGGATTTTACTGTAAAAATTAAGTGTGTATGGCTTTCAAAAAAGAACATGCTTATTCATGAAATCATATCTAGAATCCAGACAACAGCAAGTATTAGTAGAAGAAATAAACAAAATATAACTGCTGGTGTTCCCCAAGGATCCATTTCAGGCCCTTTCCTTTTTTTAATATTCACGAATGATTTGTATTATACTAAACCTAATTTAAGCTATTTTAGCTTTGCAGACGATCTGACAATTAATTTGCCATTTTTTCCTTCTGAAATAAAATGCATTGAAAAAATGATCCACAAAGAATTTCAAATTTTATTTGACTGGGTATCAAAAAATGGGATGATAATATCAACAGAGATAAGTCAAAGTTCATGCTTTTTTCAATGAATAATCACATAAACCTGAAAACAGATATAGTTTATTGTTTGAAGTTGTAGACAATATTCAATTGTTAGGCTTTATAATAGATAATAAATTAACTTGGAAAAATCATATTTGATATGTCAATGCAAAGCTTTCTAGAGAGATTGAAATTTTAGAAGCTTTTAGAAGTTCACTCCCTCTCTTAATGTAAAAAAATTATTATATAATTCCTTTTTTCTACTATATATCAATTATTGTGTATTGTTATGGGGACAGTGTAATCTTTTAACTTTGGAGAACTGTGATAAAATGAAGCCGCCAGATACATTTACAACGTTAAATATATTTGTCAAGTTTTTGATAGATGTAAAATTAGTGATAGAAATTGAATGTATATAATGATGGCGGCAGCAGAAGCTTTTAATATCCCCACAAGGAATCTTATAATTAATCGCACTTCTTTTTAAAAATTGAAAAAGAAATTTAGAGAAGAAATAATTAATGAAATTAGACAAACTTCTAAGCTAAATGAATGCTAAGAACTTGTTTTACATTAGGGTAGAAAATATTTTTTAGAATCATCAAATGAAAAAATTAATATAGGATTACCTCCATCACTGCATCATTTTGTGGAAAAGAAGAATTGTTGGAGATTGCTAAAATTGAATCAAGTTATGGAGAAAATTAAGCCTTAGCCTCTAAATCAAGCGCTCAAAAATTGCAATGTTTCCGACAAAGTTCTAGCACTTTGTTTTGAAACAACAGCAACTAATACAGGAAAATTCAAAGGTGCGTGCAGAAATATGGGAAAAATGTTAAAGCATGAATTATTGTATTTTTATTTGTAGACAAACATCATATTTTGGAATTGATTTTAAGGAGTTGTTTTGATTTCTTTTTTCTACAAATTCTTTGACAATAAAAATTTCATCAACAGTACTTCTTCCCGGGATAAAACAAAAATGATTTGAGATTATGTTATTCTTTCTAATATTTATAGTCCATGCTTCAATAAATTAATTTCTCTGCAATTAAAGCACTCAAGTATATCTCCTTTGTTCTTGTAAATTGGCACAATTAGACTTTTAGCTTTTTCGCAAACCTCGCTAAAATCAATTTCTTTTATAAGTCCTTTTTCATCAAGCATTACTTTGATAGTCTTTCTCTCTTATTTTTAACATTTAGCAGTCTATCAAAATATCCCCCCTCCCTATCTTGTACAAATTTCGCAATTTTCAAAAAGAAGTTCGCCTTCAGCATTCTTCTCACAATCGTTCACTTTTACTTCTTGTTCTCTTTGCTTTTGCTTTTGCCAATCTATAAACGCCTCTTTCTCATTCTACAGTATTCTAAACTTCGTATAAACTTTCTGAGTACTTTGATTTATATCTATTGTAACAGCTTTTTAGGCTTTCTCCTTTTTCTCCGATCGGTATTGATATCAGGGGAAAGCACAACAGATCTCGATATGAGAGGCTCATTCAGTTATTCAGAGCCATTTTATCCTATAAAAAGATGCCGTTTTATCCAACTACACAGCGTCAATGCATAAATACAAATTGTTTATTTTTCTATAATTAATATAAAATCTTTTGAAATAAAATAAGTACTTTTAATTTAACTTTATGATCATTTTCATAAAAGAAAATTTTTTTTTAAAGATATCCAAAAAATATGCAAATTACATTGAAAAAACTTTACCCCAAATTATGCCCTGCTAATTGTTGTCTAGGTTAAATATGTGTTGAAATAATTGGTCGATTTTCAATGTTTGAATAAAAAAATTCAATCTTATATTATTCACTAAACTTTTTATTTTTGCTAATATAACATCTCCTTTATTTTGAATGAAAGAATAAAAGAAAAAACTTCATTACAGTTGCTATTTCTTAAAAATTGATTCCATGCCAAAATAATCGCATAGCGTCAATAAACAGCAAAGAAAAAATTACAAACATATGATTCCCTTCCTTTCATGTTTCCAGTGTATCATCTGATGAAACTTTCATATTTCACATTTGATTGACGTACACACTCATTTGATTGACGTATACACTCATATTCTCAAACGTGGACGGTGGGGAGTGTATGATGCCCAGAACCCGTCTCCCGAGTGAATTCGCCACGGTGCGCTCAACAAGTGTGTGGTTTTGGATTAGAAAGAGGGAGAGGTGGAATGAGTGAAGTTGAAACTACTGGATTCGCACCATACTCCGAAATGAAGAAGATGAAGAAGAAGAATAAAAGAGCGCTATATTAGGCGTATGCACTTCTTAATTGGAGTCGTTGAAGCGCGAAGTTCTCATCTTCTTTGGCAAGTGCTAATTTATGCAAATGAACAGGAGATAAGACGAGAGTTTAAGTTCCCGGCCAAGGTTGAGGGAGTGGTACGTTGCGCGACCTCTTTCCCATGCGCTTTGCATACGCCACACCCTCCTAATTAACTATCGAGGGCACGCCAATTTAAATACGCCCAAACAGGATGCTCTTTTGGGAACTGGAGAGTGCGCATGGAAAGCAAGTCGCGCAATAACACCGCTCCCAGGCTCACTACACCTGCATGCAACCGGCGTACACGTTGAATCTCCTCTTTAGCGAAACACACCTTATCTGAGAGAACCGAAACAATGAGGGCGTATTAGTGTGTATTAGTGAGTGCTCCGGCTCCATTATGAAAATCATGCGCAATAGTATATACACAAGTTTATCATCGCGAAGTTATTGTGTTATGTGTATGTTTTGGCGTTATCTGCTAATGCCTTTTCTTCTTGCGTGAACAACGAAAAATAAAAGAAACGCTTCTCATATTTAAACGCGAGTGAAATATTGTACGCGTCTTGGAAACTTAGTAGCGCATTCACAACGACAAATGAGATACGCACGATAGCAACGCCATCTATAGCAACGCAAAATACAAAGTCTCCTCTCTCTCTCTCTCTCTCCATTCAACATCTCTCCCAGTCTTCTTTTTCATTCCCTTGAAAAAGGTTGAAAGCAAAACACTAACTTAAAACGCTCTGCAATAATACTAATAATACCTGAGGAATAAAGAAAATGACACACAAACCAGATGGAAATATTGCTGGGCCTTTATTAGCTAATTTGGTTTCGAATCCTTTACCGAGGTTTGAATGTCAAACCTTTCATTTCACTACGTTTCATCGCATTGATATTAATTTTCCTTAAAATGAGTTGATTGAATAGATATTTGATTTATACCGTAGAATAGTCATTCTTCCTAAACTTTGCTTTTCGGTGTCCTAACCTGTATACTAGAAGTTAAAGTAGTCATTTTCTTAATTCACTGCTGATTCATCTCCATGAATCTCATTATTTCTGACCCCTAGTGAAGTCCAATTCTGGGGTTTCATTTCTCCTTGAAAACTATCTTTAAACAAGTTTCAAAAGAGCATATTTATTTCATATATCCTATATATTTTATAATTAATTGGATAAATTCAAAAGACATTCTATCTTCAAACTAATTTAAATTTATGGAAATGAACTATTTTTGTACTTTTTTTTATATAATTTTTTTGCTTTATTAATAAATTTATTTCAATATTTTTCTTTGAGATAGATCAATTTATTCGTAAACCTTCAGTTTCATAGAATTTACTACTTGAAAAGGCGGGCATACCATCAAAGATTTTGTATTTTTGAACAGAGCTATAATAATATTTTGTTTTAAATCTAACATCATAAAAACTTGTGCCTTTAAGTTATATTCTTTCTTTATCAAAGTGAAATAACTTTTTAATAAATCTAATTTTGTTTAGACTTTAGAGCACCTCTTACATACATTTGCACATATTACTTTTCTCAGTTTGAGTTAATCGATTGGGGATGGAGTAATTTAGATTCAGTGAGTGACACATCCTGTGAAAACGAGAAGGCCAGACATGGGCCCACTGGAAAGAGTGCTGTTCCAACAAGGCCTTCTTCCTTATACTTTCTTGGTTCGTGTCAAGCATCTGAGATTATTTATTCGTGCTTTTTAAGTCTCTCTCGAACTCTTTCATTTAGAAAAAAAGTATTTGTTCTTAAAAAAAACGCAAGAGACCTCAATTTAAAAGATTCCTTACATTTTTAAGGTCAGATGAAATGGGTTAAAATGAGATCATCCAAAACTATCCCTTCTTTGTAGGATTTATTTGTTCAACGAAAAATGCAATTTTGTTAACAACCAAAATAAGATTTCATTGACAGGCAAAGGGAGATGTCCTGGACAAGTATAAAACTCAGTTTCTAATATTTTATGTATATTAAATTTATCGTAGCAAACAGATTTGACTAATTTTATTAATGCCCTTTATTTGCTTAGTTAGATTGGCAGCTAGTTAATTAGGGGAGCATACCCTTTTCAGTTAAATAATAATAGTTAATGAAGTTAGTGATCAAAAATGTAGTTTTGTTGTTGACGAAATCTCATTTGGGTTGCCCACAAAGTCTCGTTTCGATGCCATGTCATGTATCGTTTTGTGTAAAGATGTTCTTTTGTTAGTAAAAATGTTAGCAATCATTGAGCTTTGCCAAACCCTGAAGAGTCTTAAAAGGACTAACTTATTTGCTAGTGATATAAATTTCTAATTTTTGAAAAATTTCACCAAGTGCCATAAAAATTGTTTAAATATTTATTTTAAAATCAAAGTAGATTCAACCGAAATATATTAAACTTTTTTCTGCTATAATTTATTACTTTTTTTTTATCATAATGTTGGCCTAGTTTTTAAAGGTATAAAAAAAATTTGGCCTAGTTTAAAGTATAAAGAAATTTATTAAGGCAAAGTGTATGTACTTTTGTCCAAAAGACAAACCCCTAACCCTTATGACAAATACAAAGAAGCATCTAGAGTTACTTGAGGAAGGAGACACGAAAATCGAGAAGTCTCTTTTGAGAAAACTTCTTCTTGATTATAATCAAAACCCAAAGAAGCTTTGGCCTTATATAAATCAAGGGAATAATAAAACCAATGTTCTTAGCGAATAAATCAATTCTAGTGGATCAATCATCAAAACTGACTGACATTGATTAAGCAAATATTCTTATGTGGACTATTTTAGCTCAGTTTTCTACAATCAGATTATTTCTAATTTTTGGACGACTGCCTTACTTCAGATATCACAATTGAGTTGATGAAGATATTATATCCCCTGAACTCAAAAGTTTAAAGAAGTTTAAATCTCCTGGTATAAACAACATTCATCCTTTCATTTTTAGAAAACTTTATGATATTTTGCCAGGTCTGTGAAAGTTATTTTTGAAAAGTCCTTAGAAGAAAGAAAATTATTGGATATATGAAAAGTTGCTTTAGTTCCATCCATTTATATATCAGGTGATAGAAAACTTTCATGTAATTATAGATCTGTAAACATTGGATCAGTCATTTGTAAAGTTCTCCAATCTATCCTGACGGATAGAATCTTCATTCATATGGAAATTTTTAATTTATTGAATTCCAATCAACACGGATTTACAAATGGCAAACCAACAACCACTAAGCTTTTGGAATTTCAAAATGATATCTTTCACTTACTAGAAGTGAATGATACCTTTGACGTTGTTTATCTCGATTCTCAAAAAGCTTGTGATTGCTTACCCTATGATTACTTGATAAAAAAATTGGAATTTTATGGCATTTCGGAATGAGTAACTTTTTGAAAAAATGAAAACATATTCTCGTTGTGAATGGTAGATATTCCGATGAGAAGCTTGTCTTTAAAGGTGTTCCACAAGGTTCTATTTTACGACCTTTGCTATTCAATATATCCTTAGATGGTCTTCTGAATTTAGTCAAATCGAAAGTGAAAGTATATGCTGACGATATCAAAATATACGATGTTTCAAATGAGGGCTTCAGTTTTCAGCTTGACTTGATCAAGAACTTTCGCTGGTGTACTTACTACATGGAGAATGAAGCTCAATTTAGAAAGGTGCACTCACTTAGACATTGGATCTGAAGATCACAATATCATTCATAAGAATATGAAACTTAATTCAAAAATTCGCCCTAACTGCTCTTCAAGATTACATAGATTGTTCCATACCTCGCAATTTAAAAAAGATTACTGCAGAAAGTCGTTTCTAAGAAACTTCTTCTCTCTAAATGACGGCAACTCTTTGCCTGACTGTGTAGTTCAATCTCCATCCTTGAATACCTTCAAGAATGGATTAGATCGATTCTACCTTTGAACATGGATCACGTTTTCTATTTGTATACAAATGATGTTTTATTTCTATCTTTATGATGACTCTTTCTATAATAATAAGTTATACGTTGGGTTATGTTAGTTCAATTGTAATGATTTTATTTCATATATTTAGCAATATGAACAAAAGTTGAAAACCTTTCAAGACTTTGGGCACAAGGAGTTTTGATTCAAAGTTTGAATATGATTTGAAAGGTACAATATTTTTCATATTTTATTTCTACGAAAAGTTATCAAGTATTTAAAAAGTCATTTAAGTAAAGTAAATGTACTGGTGGGTAAAGATGGGCAAAGAAGCATTGCACTCCTAAATCTAAAAAATGAATTTCGTGTTTGGTACAAATACTGACTAATTTTTAAATGGATCTCGAATAGAAATTGGGTACCCCATTTTGAGAATGTTCACCCTAATCTTCAAGCAAAGGCAATTTTGCATTCTTTGCCAAAACGAGAAAAGTTGAGTGAAGTACACAAAGGGGACTGCGGACAGGATATTTCCATATAGGAAACAGGGCATTCGTTTATTCATTGAATTTCTCGAAAACGAATGCGTATCATACAGCTGGTATGATACTAGTAGTTCTGCCCCTTGGATAATACTTTCGGGAGGCTTTTCTGTTCCCAGTACAAAAACTCTCGGAGGAATCATTGATAACGTGGATGCGCGTAACTCCATATTGACCATTTTTAATCATAAAACTTCTGAATATTCTTCTTAAAATTTCCGCTCTTAGTAAAAGTGGGTAAAAACAGAACAATTCGTGGTACTTGTACTTTTTTGGTAGGAAAAATATCTGTCTTCAAGAATGAAACATTATGTACACGCGTTGAGCTATCTAGTTATATATACCACTCTTAATTCTATGTCATCCTTTTGCAATTCTATATTTGGCCTTTTTGCAATACTATCTCAATTCAATTTTTTGATTTTTTATGTTTATATTGTTTTGATAGGTGTCAATTTTTATTTAAACTCCATTTTGATATTTTAAAATTATTTTCATATTCAATTTTCAAATTTTTTCACAACGTAATTGCAATTAAATTAATTTACAAATTTTATTTTTTATTTACTTTTTAATCAAAATATTTTGTACTTTGTTTTAGCCAATATTTTTTTAATTGCCTAAATATTATTTCAAAAAGCACATGACATTATTTTGTTAGAATTGCAAAAAGACAAAAAAATTGCAAAAGGACAAAATGGAATTGCAAAAAGGCAAAATTGAACCAAAAATGTTATAATTCACGCGCCAAAATCTTGACAAATATTCACTCTTTTAACTTTTCTCCAGCCTCCTGAATGATATTACAATCTATTTATTGATTTTATGGGATGTGAAAAAGCCTAAAAAATATAATAATCGATAAAATGCTTTCGAACCTTCATATACTTATTCCAACAAATTATGGGCCCTGAGATAATTACGGACAATGAAACTCTGTCTGAAAACAGAAGGCGATATATAGTCTTGTTCTCATTTTAAGATTATCTTTTTTTTCTTTTCTTTACCACACATACTTAAGAGAACAAATCCAGCTCACCAACTATAACTAACGGGTGGATGAAGGAATGCTGATTTGAATTAAATTTGAATCAAAACACATTTAGAAATAGGGAAGATAGTGCAGGATTCATCAAAAAAATATATTTAAATAGCAACATAATAATTTTAGTATTAACAGAATTGCATTTTCTTGAAAGTGCTTGATCTGTAGGAGGCGATCGATTTCAAAAGTTATTCTTCCTGGATCACATTTTTATGTTAGAATAATATTTTACAATTCCTTTATTAAAAAGATCGATCTAAAGATTTGTCGATCTCAGCGTTTTTCAAACTTTTTTTTACTGCGACTCATAGCAAGAACCACGGTTTGCATCGCGACCCATAATACTCAGGTGTAATAAGACAAACTCTGATCACTGCGTTCATTTATTCAGCATCGACTATTTATATGTCCTTTCTTTTTTGTCACGACCCATTTTATTTTTCACGTGACCCACTGAAGTGTCGGGACACACAGTGTGAAAAATGCTGGTTTAACGCTCTTGTACTCAACCATTTTACACTACGACACCTTTGTTGAACGTTGGAAACTTTTTTGAAACCGAAATGTAAAAATCTAATATTTGATAGATATTTGATTAGATTTTTTTGTTGCATAAATATAACTTAACCATAGATAAAAATATAAGAGAAATATGAAAATAAAACAAAAAGAAGATAAGCCCTGCAAATTCACGCGTTATGATTTCAAAAAATAGATCACATCTAGTTTCTTAGATTTTAGTTTTATTGCCAAAATTAAATTTTAAAAAAAAAATTAATTTTTTTTTGATTTCAATTGAAGTGGTGTAGAAAAACTTGTTTCACATGTCAATGAAACAAAAATGACTTTTGTTCATACAAGCAAAAAAAGAAATTAAAAGAATTTTGACAAAATTAAAAACTCTTTACACTTATTGAGAAAATTGAGTACTTCGGTCGAGAGATTTTAAAGAAGGAAATTGATTTAAATCAATAAAGTGTAATACGAACAAAATTATATTAGGGGCTTGGGGGCATGGGCCACAATAGGGGAACCTTCAATGAATCTTTATTTTGGCAAGCACATGTAGATTTTAACTATCTATACTACGAAAATATTCAAAAATTGCTCTAATATGAAAGAACCCTTTGGATTAGATATGTCAAATTTTTAGTGTGTTCGATGCAGTGGCGGAATCAGAGAAGGAGAATGCGGAGATCGTAATTATAATTCATTCAAGAAGAATTGTAATTCGGATACGGGGGATAAATATAGTAAGCCTTTTTGGCGTAACAACGATAAAATTCTAGATGGAGATTTCTACGAGATCCAGCTCTGATATTTTTAAAAAATTGATACAATGAACATTTATAGACAAAAAAGTAAATGTAATAAGCATTCATTTGCTATAAATGTAAACAAAAACAAAGAATCTTTGTCAAGGGTTAATTCCGGAAAATGGGTGTTATTTCGAGAGAATTGAAAGGTGGTGGGATTTTCTCTTAGATTTAATTTCACCAGGATTTCAAATATTCGTGGGCCCGTGAGGAGAGAAACATATCAAGACATTATTATGGAGGAAGCTTTGATGCATGCATGTTCGAATAAATAGTGGAGAATTGGTATGCTCACAATCGATAAAACATCTGCTGTTTTTTCCATATAAAAACTAGAAGCATTGCAGTCATTCCCATTGGCTCTTAATTATCATCAACGATTGGTGCATATCATTTTGATGATGTTAAATCTCCGACAATGTCCTTTACCATGTATTTTCTGCATTTCTTGTAAAATCGTATAGCCAGTCCAATATAATTAGCATTTCTTGTATTAATAAAGGCCTATTTATCCATTTTTTATATGGCAAGCAAAAATTTAACAGCTTCTCTGCAAATACTATTATTCATCGAATTGTATGTTGGTTAGGACATAATGGCAATTCTAGATTCCTCCACTGCACATATTTTATCTATCATTACTACGACGCTTTGCAATGATGGGATGACGTTGAGTGTCAAGATGATGATGATGAGATGATGATAATGATGATGATGATGGTGATGATGATGTGACAACGATGAAGGTGATGATGATGGCACTCAGTGATAACGATGAAGAAATTTCTTGAAAAAAATTGATAAGAAAGGTAATATTGCCAAAGGTAACACTTTTGTGTTATGTTTGCTACGATCAAAACAAAATTTTCTTACATTCTTAGCGCCTTTCCAAAAAAAAGTTTACCTGACATCAAGGTTCTTTAATTGATAAAACAGAAAAGATATGAATGAAAACTTTTGGTTCGATAACGTTTTGATTGACAGTGTCAATCAAAATTACAACGAATGAAAAAGAGATGCATTGTTCAACTTATATAGAGCACGAACATTATCAAAAAAAGGTATTAATAACAGTAAACATAATCATATCACAAAGTTGTATTTAGTTTACTTTCAAACTTTTCAGGATAAGTAAGACTCTAATAGCATTTTATTTTAAATTTTGATAAAAAAAAGGCATCATAAACCGAGCGAGTACTTAGAGGAGGGCTGATAAATGATGATTAGAAAATCACATTTCCAAACTCGCAGATAGTAATAATCTGCTTCCACGATTCAGAAGTAGTATTTAGGTTCTTTTGCGCTTTGGCGTATAAGAAACGTCTATTTCATGCTGTGATTGCACGAGGAAAGCATGTCAACATAGTTGGCCCATTTTTCACTTTCATTTTCCCAAACTATACAAATTTTGGGTTTAACACTGATAAATAAATCTCTTACGAAATTATAGATTGTTCCAGCTTATCTTCAAATATTTAATCAGTCAAAATTTTGCATTCTTAAAGTAGGTATAGTAGTATACTATTACTCAATCAAAAACTTTTATATCACAATGGGAGTTGCGATACAGTAGTTTAAAATACTTTGACAAAAGGGAAGAATGAATATTATATTTTTCGTTGTTCATAAAATCTTCTTATGATTTGGAATTGATTCAGAAGTTCTTTCTTTTATTGCAAAGTTTTACAACCCTGCCTTGTTTTGTATTTTCTTGCAAAACAAGGGATAGGTTAATAAATCGGCTTTGTCAAATTTCCAATTGACTCTGAAGGGTATTTCAAATTTTTAAACCGGAAGGAATCTTTTTATCCAGTTGTAAGAAACTAAGAGAAGCCTAAATTTGGGGATTACCTAAAGTTATTCATAACTAAAGTTTTAGAATGTAACACTTTTTTGACATTTGCCATACTAAAGCAAAAATTCACATAGCATTATAACTTGTATTAATATTATAAAATTAATAGATTAATCATTTCAAAAATGACGAATAAAATCCATATGTTGAAGAGTACAAGATTAAAAATTGAAAATTTGATTCGCTATCCTTTCCGATATAAATCTTCAATAAAATGCATTCACAAAAGTTATAAAGTTTACTTCTATTTTGTCCTTTTGCTATCCCATTTTTTTATTTTTTTTATTTTTTCTTTTTTTTTATATTCTATTTTGTCTTTTTGCAATTCTATCTGAATTTAAATTTTTGATTTGGCTGTGTTTATATTCGTTTGACATGTGTCATTTTTGTTTAAAAAAATTTTGATATAACATTATTTTTCGATTAAATTTTTTAAGATTTTTCACAGGGAATTGATAAATAAATCATTCCAAATTTTTATCATCTCTTTGCCATTTATCTAGCAAAATATTTATTTGAAAATAATGTTAAAATATCAACAAAAAAAGACGTTTTTAAGTTAAAATAACCTATAGGTCAAAAGAATATACACACAACAAAATTAAAAAATTAACTTCAGATCAGATTGCAAAAAGACAAAATTGAACTAAAAATTGTGTCTACATTTTATGAGGTTTTGCGGCGTTATTTCAAGGATTATATTCTTCCAGTTATTTCAACAGAGGATAACAGATATTTAATAAAATCGTGAAACTCATACCACTTGCCAGAACGCGTTAGTTCCAAGTTATCCACCTACTTTCCTTATACAGTCAAATAGGGAAAATAAAATATACTTCAATGACGCAAAGTAAAACAGCCTTTCCCCATCTGGTATTTAGTTTCTTGAAACTGCTCTACAAACACTTTCTTCAATAAATGAAATGTTGCTTAAAATTCTAAATTTAAGAAAGCGAGCTTGAGAGTAAGAATGAAAATATACCCTGTCCGGGAGAGATCTAAGATTATTCAGGCATAAAATTTTATTTCACCAACAGATATACCAAAGATAATGGAAAAAATAGTATTGAATTGAATTTAATAATAAAATTAGCAAACTCAATTTTTTTAAAAGTTTCAGAAGGAGAATATCCTTTCAAGTTTCACTCAATTTTTCATCTATTTTAAATCTTCATTGTTAAAATTTAAATAAAAAAAATTGTAAAGCACTTTTTTACAAAAAATTTCAGACGCTGATTGCTAATTGGACAAAACTGCAAGCAATTTTAGTGCCTTTTTTTTGATGATATTCATACACTAAAAGAAGGACTTTTTCACAAAATCATTTTTCTCAACGCCATCACAAAGAGATTAACCCCCTTCTTTTTTAAAGTTGAGTGAATATCGTATCACAAGTCAATTATCAATTGCACAAATTTTGTAAAATTCAAAGGAATGAACAGATAAATCATTTTAGCACTCAAAACCTTTTGCTTGTTTTAATCAGGCAATAATTTGGTGGAACTTAATTAACTTCAACTCACACTTCATCGTTTTTGTTAAAAATTTTAAACGTAAGTGCTTTTTTTGTAAAAAAAAAAGTATAGTTGCAGAGGGAAATATTTTTTTTTGTGAAATGTTGAATTCTTAAATTTAAGATAAATACCATTTGTTGCATTTTGTAATTGGAAAGTTAATTCGTTTGCTATCTAAAAATTATCAAACTATTTGGCCATTTAATCTTCAGGATTGTGTAAGGAGTTACTTTAAAAAAGATTCCTCAAACACAATTGGCGAGACGACTGAAAAAATAAATCTTTATTCTTAATTAACTGGAAATATATAGAAGGAAAGAAAGAAAGAAAGAAAAAAGAACATATCTTTTCATATCGAGAAGCGGGGATCATGAAAGTTGAGTGCTGGATGATCACAGAAAACAAAAAGTTGTTACACTAACTATACTTTAAATAGTTACTCTAATAATGCATATTACCTTTATTATTCTTGGTAATTAAAATACCATTATAAAAGGAAATTCACTTTCAATGAGGTAAAACATCTGAAAACTAAAGATTTTTAAGTTCTCTATGTCATTTTTGTATTACTGAAGTAACATAAAGATATTGGAAATATATGTTTATTCCAAAAATTGAGTAAAAGCTCTCGATCTACAAACATTGATAAGTAATATTACTATAAAAATAGTGATGCTTAATTTAACGGGATTTGATTGGCCTCTACAGTTGTGAAATAGCCTCTATTTATTTTAAGTGATTGATATGATATTATACATAAACTTGTTAAGGTGAAAAGCAAAACAACAAAAAAATCAATGCAAATATATCTCCAAAATAGCGCTATTTTTTGAAAAAAAACTAAATAATTTTATATTTAGTTCAAATAAACAAACAAAGAAATCAAAGATGGCATCATTTAATTGAAATAAAATATTCTTACATCATTATAGTTCTAATAAATCTTACTACAAACAAATAACAAAAGAAAAAAAGGTACAAGAATTCAAGAAGGGGTGCTTTATTTCAATCCAGTGCTTCATCCTTTCTTTTTAAAGGGGGCTCAAGGCGTTAATGAAGATTTCTGATCCATGTTTCCTCAGCATCCTAAACATCTTCAGAAAAACTACGCTTTTAAAGGGTTATCAAGTGCTGATATTCAAAATTCTCCCTTTTTAAAATATAAATCACATTTTCTATTTGTTACGGGGCATATCCAGGCTGAGTTTTCCTTCTCAAAATTGAGGGCTCTTTAAAAAATAAATTCTTTTATGTGCTTACTTAGACATATAAAGTGTGGTGCCCGCTTGGTCTACATTCCTCCCTTCACTCTATAGCAAATTTAACATTTGTGACAGATAAATTTGGAATTTTATCTGGATTATGAGGCCATTTAAAGAAACTTTGAGCCAAAACTTTCTTTATTCCCAGCGTAACTTTGAACTTGGTTGTTGATTTGAGCCATTCATAATCTTGGTTAATTTAATCTACATAAAAAACGAAAAAAATTTGTTTTTCTTCATTTTTTATCAAGAAGAAAGATCAAGATTTCTACAAACAATATGCTCTACTAAAAAGCATTCAAACTTACTAATTAAAAACAAGAAGATCAAGGATAGAAAGAAATAACGAACACAGATCCCTTCATTTGCGTGACACTGGACCTTGAGCTGGGTTTCGGTTTGGACTCAGGATCATACAAGCAGAGATCCAAGAACGTTTTTATCAGACCGTGCAAAAATATGTAGATTAAGAATTTTTTGTCGAAAGAAATTTTATTAATTGAAAAAATCATTTGAAAATATTTTTAACGCGCGAATGATCATTGGAGTTCTCTAAAAATTTCATCTTACATTCACTTTTGTTATTCGCCAAAGGAAGCTTCTCTAGCTCGAAGCTAGAGAAGACTGACACAGGTGCTGATAAGATCAGTAAATGGCATCAAAATTTATCTCATTGATTGTCAGGTACTGTGATCTCCATTTTTCAATGACATTGTCTAACGCTAAAAACAGTTCATCGCTCCTAGTGTAAGGTCCGAAAAAAATTGTTCTCTGAAGATTTAAGTCAAAACAAAGAGGGAGGTTTGCGTCCTTTGGCTTAAATAATACCAAAATCAGCATGAACAGTACTAAAAAATAGGGACTGCAAGAAAGCACTTTGCACCCCCAAACTTCGTTCGTGAATGCAACTTCACATCAAGGGCGTTCGCAGTAGGAGGAAATGGAAGGGGCCTTTACCCCTCCCCCCCCCCCCTAAAATTTATAAAGAATAAAAAATGCCACAAAAATTGAAAAAGAAAGAATTTTTGTTAAATTGATCAATCACTTCGTTTTTCTAATTCTGTAAGCTGGCTATTTATTTTACCACGATGGACACTAAGCATACAGAAGCCCGAGAGACGTTTATCGCTCAAGAGGTAGTTTCTATACACTAGGAAAAATCCCCCCTCCCCCCCCTCGTTTTGTTTGCGGACACCCCTGCTTTACACCCTGTACCCCTGTTCCAGTGTCTATGCATACCAAGTTCGTTTTTAAAGCACAACTGCTCCTTTACGAATTGACATTCAAGAACGTGTGAGTAAAACGATTAAAAATAGGGACATCAACTTTTGCGCTTAAGCGAAAATCCTAATTTATCAGTCAAGTTGGTATAGTATCAAATGTATCCTACCATTTTTAGAAAGGGTAAGAAGACTCTTATACAATGAGCTGATGTTATATCTAAGTTTGTGGAAGTTGTTATCCAAAGTTCAAGCTTTAAATGTTTGTCAATTTCATGTTTGTTTATGAAATAATTATGTTGTAATATTGAGTAATGCGTAAATAACTTCAATTAAAAATCTCTCTTCTTTTCATTTGATGTAGGAAATAACTAAAAAAAATAGATCTCCACTTTACAATGATAAAACATATTTTACATTCACAGGTATATATTAAATTGAAAAGTTTTTTAAATATATATTTCTTGTAAAAGTATCGATCAATATATTTTTCCAAATTAAAATTTAACAAACAAACACAATATTTCTAAGCCTGAAAATTTCAATTTGTTTGAAGATGCTGAGTGAAGTATCTAAAAGGGCATTAGGCGGTGACAAATGCGAACATATTGTAAATCTAGTATGTGTATTGTAGCTACGAAATTTGAGAAAATAAGAACTTTTTGATATTTGGGGCGTTGAGACTTCATAGCCGCGATGAGTTTAGCTATGCCCGACTAAAACAATTGATTTAATAGTTTTTAGAAAATGACAGAAATAGCTTTTGCTCATGATACAAAATTTGCTTATCAGTGCAATGAAGCCCACCAACTCAACAAATACTATGAAACTGCATGTCCATCATTCTCCCAAATGTTTTCTGCAAACAAAAACACATCTTTTTCGTCGGAAACAAATTTGATTGGCCAAACTTTGAATCACAATTTCATCCAATCGCCAAGTAAGCTTGGATTTAAACACGCCATGAATCAAAAAGAAATTATGGCACCCTACTACTTGCCTCCAAATGGGGAAAGTAGGCTAGAGAGTCGGTATCCCGATTTCGAACCCTACTTAACGCCTCCTGCATTTGTGAAAAGTGAATATGGAAGTTACCCAAGCCTGATGCTTCAATCAGATATCACATCAAGATACTTAAAGACTCCACAAATTGGTAAACCTTTTCTAACTTTTTCATTCAACAGAGCTCGAATTCGTGGTAGCCATTATTTTTATTGTAACACAGTTCAGCAAACTAACATGTGTTGCTTGTTGTATTTGTTTAAATGTTGAGAAGCTTTTCAAGTTCTTTCACTGAACTCTGCCATTTTCTATTTAAAGATTCGTGCAATGGGCGAAAAGAATGCGTAAATTGTGCTTCCACAACTTCCGTCGAGTGGAAAAAGGACAAGAGCGGACACTTTCTCTGCTCCAGTTGCTATCACGTGTCAAAAGGTAGTGCCAAAAGTCAGAGCAAAGCTTCAAGCACAACAAAGCAAAGCAAAAAAAACGTATGCTCTTTTATACTTTCCACGCCTCCTCCTCTTCCAGCACTCAGCATTCGTTAAAAATATGTTTTCAAAAACATGGCATGACTGGTTGATGGGTGGAGCCAGTTAATCGCTGCAGGGGAAAACATCAAAGTCTGTCTTTAAAGCTCCGTGGAGAGACGACAATGGCAGTGGGTGAGATTGTTCGGTGCAAGAGAGTCATCGATAAGCCCGCACAAAACATTCCTTTCACATGAAATAGGACAATGCAATGTGAAGCCAGAGGCAGGCTTCTGATCGCGTCATTTGTTTACACATTTCCTAAATTATCCCTTTCAAGATTTTATCTTCGTTTGCACATATATCGTATCGCTGCTTCATCTACATTCAAGTACTTGTCTTTAAAAAACATTTATTGGCACCACGTCAATCAATGCAAAATATATTGTAGGCTCGTGTTTATGAAGTCAAAGCACTTAATTCAAACGTATCCAAGTTTAAATGATATTTGCTATCGTGAGATTTAAGTTCGCAAACAAAATTCATTAATTGGTAACTTGAATTAAGCTTTTCCGTTTGCACCTTTAAAAAAATCATTAAAAAATAAAGTTAATTAATATACCCTCATTTTTATTTGCCAAAAGTATTGAAAACTTATATTGGACTTTTTTTCAAGTAAATCCATCTACAACATTAGCAGCATTGATTCAGCATTTTGTCTTGTCCATCTACAAAGCGCTTTTATAAAAACTTCTCAGAATCTCTACTACTACTTTAGAACTCGTTGAACCTTTATAAGAACATTTGGACCTCTTAGTGGTCTTCCCATAACGATAATAATTCAAAATCTCAAAAAATTGCTTTAGTGCTTTAATTGTGATTGAAGGATTACACTTTAAAAAGTTTTTCAACAAAATCAGCAAAATTTAAGATTTGGAATCTCTCCTTTTTTCAATTTAAACATCTCTAAACTTGTGCTAACTTCTTGAAATTGTCTTTCCACTTTAATAATTAATCTGTAGCATTTGTCAAGCCTTTTCCAGATAAAGATTTCTAAAGAATTTTACTTTCTTTGTTGCGTTAGTAAAAAGCTTTCTTTTGATTTTACCCAAATATAATTTGAAGAGAGGAGTTAAAAATGCCAAAATATGATGAGGTAACAAAAAAGATATCAAATTTTTAAATAAAACTATACATTTTAATTTGCAATATAGGTAAAGATATCTGGGAATTGCACTGCTTGTATCGAACTATAAGAAAAGCAGGCTTGATGCAGGATCGAACCCAAGACCTTGATTTATCGAATCCAGCATCTAACCAACCCTACTCACGTCCCTGTTGGGACATTTCCACTAGCAATAACATTTTTACAAATAAAAAAAAAAATTTTTTAATGAATTAGCAAAACTTTCGTTTATAAAGGAAAACGCCATTTTAATCATTGAGAAAAGGTATATATTTAAATTTATTAGTTGTTAAGTTTGACCAAATGTTTGGTGAAATATTATTAAAGAAATGAAAGAAACCTTTACTAATATGAGACTATAAAAATTTCGGATCATTAAATTGATGAATTTTTTATTTCTAGTCAACTTTTATAAAACAATATGAGTGATCTTTTTAGGGGTGAAGCTAGAAGCAGGGACGAGCCCCCTCCCTTTCTCAAAAATCCTTACCCCCCCACCCCCTCCCTCGGGTGTTTTGATTGAAATAAACTAACATTTTGTATTTTTTTCAATAATAATTAATATAAAATAGGACAATTTATTCCATAAGATACCAATTAATTATAAATGAAAAACATTTCAAAAAAATGCTGGGATAAAATGTTTTTTAAATGAATGAGAAATATAGATCAGAAGCTGTCATGAGTTTAGGATGAGCTTTCCTGTCATCAACTTTATCATTTGTTGGTAAAAAAGTATAATGGAATGGGTAGGATTGAATATATTTGGGAGGTTCTTCATCAAATTTGACATAGTGAGTATACAAATTCAGTTCAAAAGAATTCATAGCCAAAATATTTGGTACCCGAATCCAAAAAATTCAAAGTGGGTACGAGACGTCGAAAATTAGACGCGGAAATTAGTCGTCTCGCGTACGAAAGGCAGCGTATTTCACCGAGAGGTTGTATTAAAAATTTTAGCGAAAATTATTCAAATACAAAAACAAATGAGATGAAGTAAGAACTAAAAAGTGTTCTAAGCTCGAAAATAACGAGTTTTGTCTAAAAACTTAGATGGGCGCACATTTTGAAGCAAATGTTTATGATATCTCT
Organism: Nectonema munidae; assembly: GCA_030549495.1. Taxonomy (NCBI): domain Eukaryota; kingdom Metazoa; phylum Nematomorpha; class Nectonematoida; family Nectonematidae; genus Nectonema; species Nectonema munidae. Next base: position 1,081,786 of record JAUIRK010000509.1, read on the forward strand.
AATGGAAGCATATTCGAGTTCTATATAGTTGAATCCGTTTTTCTGCTCCTAAAGGAATGTGATTCTTGTCATCGAAGAACGATGACACCGTCTCTGAAAATGAATTGATCAAACGTATTCGATTTGATGAATTTGTTAAAAAAATAGTCAATAACGCTCTAAATTAAAAATCATTTTTCAGCTAATATTTCAACAACAATAATCCGCAAAAAAAAATTTTTTAATTTGAATTTTTTTTTTAAAATATTTAACATAAGAACTTAACTTTATATGTATATTAATAAATTGATAGATAAAGCCTTAAAAATTTGTAATGTGTCCATGCAGAACATTTTTGAGCCTCCCCCCCCCCCCCCCTCTTCACCGATTTAAATTATTAGCTGCACCACTGGATGTCGTCCTGACCCTCGCCCCCTTCAAACATAGACAAAAGCTATTTACAGATTTTTTATTAAATAAATACACTTTCATTTTTTTAGTCAAATAACATTTACTATTATATATTAAGTTGGTAGTTAGTGAGACGTTTGCTAGTTAGTAGATAGATGAGTGGATTAATATTACTGAAGCATAATCATTCAACTTTAAAAACAGCAAGACTCTTACTTTTGCAAATATAACCCAGAATAACGACTTGTCTAATGAATATGCCATACTATTCCCCATGATACAAAATTTTGATTAGGGTACACTTAAAAGAAAAATGAGCAATTCACTCTGTTAAAAATGAAAGGTTAAACTTTCTTGTAATGTTGAAGAGGTAAATAGGCATTTTTAAAAGTTGCATTTGGTTCAAGAATTTCAAAACATTTCGGTCAAAGTCAAAACATCTTCAATCGAGCTCAGTCTTATCCGTATTAAAAATGAAGAAGCATTGAAATAGACGAAATAAAGTCGTTTTCTCTTGAGAAAAATCTAGAGCAACTTTTGTCATTAAACAAAAACGCGAATTTTCTTTCAATTTGTTCAGCATGTGGTGCTGCGTTTCCCAACTAACACACGTGAAAATGAAGTGAAAGGCATAAAACTCCGTGCTGGAACGAAAAGCATTTAAAAAGAAGCAAACAATTTTAATATACTTTTTTCATTTGCACCGAATCTCTGTTTTAGGCTTCATTAAGCAAAAAGAATGGAACTGTTTGCTCAAACTGCCAAACCACAACAACGACTCTTTGGCGCAGGAATCAGGATGGTGAGTCGGTTTGCAACGCGTGTGGCCTGTATTACAAACTGCACAACGTAACTTTTTATTTCATTCTTCCTGCACCCACTAGACTAGATCTTCGCTTGATGTGCCACTTTTCTATCTAAAATTTTCATTTTTTTTCGGCCAAAAATCATCTTGTCCAATCTTATATTTATGATTGTACAAACTAGAGTGTATTGGAGAGCAAAATTAGAAAAGCTTAATAACTTTGGCATAGCAGGCTGGTATTATTGACAGCTTCTAAAAAGATGAGATAATATCTTCCAAATTTCGCCTCATATTTTCAACGTTGTAACGAACGATTACGACCCTCCATACTCCCTCCAATATTTCAAATTGATATAATTGATGCCTTGGAATCGCGATTATTATTATTTCTTTTCTGATCCCCATCATACATACGAATAAAAATTTGCATTCATAAATTTAACATGTAAAGTTGTTATTTGCTATAGTATATAATATTCCCTAGGAGCATTTTTGAATTCCACAAGTTCCCCTATTCAAAATTTTGAAGCCAAATTTCCACTCTACCGCTGATTTTGAGCTATAAATATATTTGTATCTTAGTGTTAAAGAAAATGTCAATCATTTTAAAAAATTATATACTATTGGCTGAAGAAAAATTACATTAATTTTTGTCTTAGTGACAAACGTATGCAAATCATTTTAAAACGCAAATGCTATTTAAGATAAAAAGGCCTCTGGCAATGAAAAAAGACAGTATACAAACGAGGAGGAGAAAGTCCAAAAATGGGGAGGAGAAAAGCGCTAAAAAGATGAAGAGTAGCGGCGGCAATGAAATGCGAGTTGGCAACAACATTCAAGGTAACCAAACTTTACGCTGATTTATTAAAAATACCGTTTACAAAAAAATCGTTTACAACTGACTTGAGACAGAAGATTTGCGAAAATGTTATCGGCAATGATTAATTAATAAACGAAATTTTAAATTACATTTTAATCAGTATAACAAAATTGAAGTTCACTATGCCGGATTCTCTGTTCAATTTTGAATGAGTTAGACACCAAAGATTTACGAAAAGCGGAATAAGGAGATGTGTAACAAAAAAATAAGGATATTACATATAAAATATTGAATGAGAGCAGGAAAGAACAGTTCTGCTTGTTAGAGTGAACAAATAAAACATAATTATCATTAGTAAAGCAAAGGCACACAAAGAGATGCGAAAGTTTGAGTGTGTATAGGAAGTTTTCACGAAACTTTGAGAATTTCTGGAAGAGTAGCATTTCTTTTAAACTATTTTTAAATAAATTCGGAGAATCCGGTTTTCAAACTTTGAAGTAGAAAAATGCAAATCCTTTGCATATACAAATCTTTCAATTATTTATACAGGTTATATTCTTGTTGACTAGGAAAATGTATTCAAATTGAACATGATTGTGATTGCTCTACGACGCAACATTTCAAGAGATTCGATTTCGGAATGACCAAATTTACCAGACTATAACTCAAATGAGGTAGGAAAATAGTTTTGTAAATAAATCGGTCTAGCATGTAAAAAAGAATATATTATTATTATCCAAGGGAAAAACAATCTTGCATAGCAATTTTACATGCTAGACCGATTTATTTACAAAACTATTTTCCTACCTCATTTGAGTTATAGTCTGGTAAATCTTTCATGGTTAGTCACGAACAGGAATCGAACACAGACCAAATGAATCGAGTTGTCACGCTCCCACCACTATGCCATCGGCAGGAGAAATATGTTCGCCTTTTTGACTAAATGCTTTCCCATTTAGAAAAAATAAGTTCATTTTTGTTTTTTAATTGAAAAAAAACGAAATTAATTCTAAGTTTTAGATCTGTTCTATCAGAAAAGTTATTTGATATTTTAAGTGCGCCAAATTTAGCGTTATTTTTAGTCTTCTGATTTAACATGAATCCAATACGCCTCATTTGATTGAAGGATTCGCTAGATTTTTTAAAAAAAATATTTAACATAAGAACTTAATATATTAGTAAATTGAGAGGTAAAGCCTTAAAAATTTGTAAATTCATGTGTCCCAACAGAACATTTTTGAGCCTCCCCCCCCCCTTTAAACCCCCCTTAAACTTCTTTTTTTAGGAAATATTTTTCTTTTTGTAAAACGCAAACTACCGAGAAAACTCATCAATTCAACCGAGTAATTAAGGGTTAGTTAATTAATTAAGTAAAAATTTTATAATTGAAAGAGACTACATTAGCTGTGTCCTTAAGAACAAAGTTTCTGTAGGACTCAATCGTCACAATATTTTTTACGGAAGGCCAATTTGTGCTGCTATAGATAATAAGAATCTCTTTCCTAGATTTTCTCTCAAGCCTTCAATTCAATAATCACGCAAGCGATGGAATCAACAAAAACGCGAGCAGTGGGAAAGCAACGATGCCCAACGTGAACAACCTGCAGCCCGCTCACCCGCACATGCACCCGCCACAGCCACAGCACTACTTTCCTTGCTACGGCATAGACCATTTGGCGCCGGGGGGACAGTACTGGCCTAGCCAATTCTATTCAAGTGGCGGCCACCACGTGGAATATGCACATCCTCATGCCCAGTTGTGCAATTTCACAAGCAACGCCCACCACAACGCCATTAACAAAGACCCACTCTCCTTCCCCCCATCCTCCTACCTGTTCAAAGTGCAGGGCTCGTAACCATGCTCCCCCACTCAACATATTTATTTCTACTTGTTACCTTGAATAAAATTTATTTTTCTTTATTTCCTCCAAACGCTTGCCAAACTTTTGCCTCACATAAAAATGAGCAATCTTCAGGATAGACAAATACAAAAGTTCGAAAAAACAACACTTTTTTGTTTACATTATTTAAAGAAATTTTAACTCATAAAGCAAATTTTTCAAAAAAATGAAAATCTGAAATTAATCATTTTTAATAAACTAAAAGACGAATTATGACTTGAGAGAATAATATTGATTATGCACCTGGAACAATAAATTTGTGAATCAAAGTTACTTCATTCTTCAAATATTAAAATGATAAATCAACTACAAAAAAGTGAAGCTGAAGAAAGGAAGCCAATTTAGTAGAAATACTTTGAACCAATCAGGGATCGAGTAGTGTGAATATCTTCAATTTTCACGGCGTCAATCATTGTAAACTAACGGTGAATGAACATAAATATGTTTAGTTCATAACTTAGTCTTAGCTAGTGGCATGTGGCTTTTACTTTGACCACCTATAAACATTCAAAAGAGAGTACATACGAACATATTTCACCCACTTTCCTCAATAGTAGTTATATCGATTTCAGAGCCAAAATAATCTTCCTGATGTCAACATCAGAGATCCTGTATAATTCCTTTTACCCTTTATTGATCCGTGATTCATATATGCATCGATTGTCTCTGATTGTCGTGAGTGTTGAGATGTCAAGCAAGTATGCTCTACCGAAAAACTTTTCTCTGAATCCGTGTCGTAATGAAATACTATGCTTCATGGCAATTTTGATATGTTCAAGCTATAATTCTCTACCACATTCAAGACTTTATTGGGATAAAAAAGAAGACTGCAGCAATTCTGGGATTTCCTGACGGATGCGTTGTAAGCGTTTTGAAGAGATAAAAAAATGTTTACACGAAAGTGATAAGATAACACATCTCTTCCTAAAAACGATCGCTTTGCCAAAGTTCGTTCTCTAATTGAAAAACTGAATTCAAGTTTTGTAAAGTGTGCACATTCATCTCAATTCAATTGCATCGATGAAACAATGATAGAGTATACTTTGGATATAAACAATGGTCCCATTGTATCGCTCCAGGCTATTGCATCCACTTTGATTCGTACCAAGGAAAAAATGTCCAAAATCAAGCAAAAGAAAGTTTTGCTTTAGGAGGGTCAGTGGTTCCCAATTTTTCAAATAAATGAAAAGAAACTATGTCAAAATAATTATTATCACTTTCTTTGCGATCATTCTTTCCCTCCGTTGATTTAATTCGTGAAATGCTTAACATGAGAATAAAAATAGCTAGCACTATTCGCCAAAATCGCACAATAAACTTTCCTTCTTTAATAACCCATTTAAGACCAGGCAAAGCAGACGATATCTAAAAAAACGCAGACGATTTATATTCAAAGTCATTGAAAAAAGCAGACGAAGATGAAATTACTTATGTTCCAAAATAGGAACATTGGTCGTAAATGGGGTAAAAGGAAAAAGCTTGAAAGAAAAGAAATAAGGCTTTCATCAAACTATGGAGTCAACATTTGACAGGGGCGTGACAATAAGTCAATCAAGTTACTCTTGTAAAGAAAATCAAAGCAACCTTCAGTATGCAGCACCGATTAGAGGAAAAATGGTATTGGCCTATATTGAGTCGCTTGATAAAAATATCCGATTCGCAAGCTTGGCAAATATATACAGATTGACAAGATGGATCATTTGGGTTTCAGAAGAGCGCTTGTTGAAGTTATTTTGACAAGATACAAAATTACCATTCTTTTTCTATCATCCCGTAAAAACGAGGCTTTCTAGAAAACCGTGTGTACAAAAGTATGTTCCAAACGCAAAATAAATAACAAAACATTGTCTAATTTATATGTAATGTTGGCATGGCTGGTGTTGCTTAGATCGCAAATATGAAAAGGTGCTATCAGAGTGTCAAAAGTTTGGCTTTATGAAATTCTAAGCTTTTTAATTATTTCATAAGTGTATGAATGTTTTTGTATAAATTTAGAATGACTTCAAGAGGATGTAGCAACCACCGTGACTCTTTATGTTTTATATGCGGAGAATATATATAAAGAAAAAAGGCAAAAAATTCTGGTCGAATGAAGCATACTACCAAAAGTACTTAAGAATACCAGTTGGGGACGAGGATAATCCCTGAACTGCTCACTTTTATTTTGAGACGGTAGATGGGAGGTGAGAAAGGATCTCTGAAATTTTCAAGCCTTCGAGTCTCGCCACAACAGATCATTCCACAAACTGTTTTTTACATGTTAGAAAGATGCGTAAAGGAAAAAATACTACCGATGTACATTATCCAAATATTCCATCTTCAATTTCTCCAATTCTTCATTGTTCAAAATATCCCGTACGAATGCCAACCCCCCCCCCCCCCCCCCTCAAGACAAGTACCCTAAAGAAGAGGAGATCAACCTCCTATTACCTTCGCGAGGTACCAGAAAAAGTTCTTCACTTCCCAAGTCAAAAGGAAGTCAATGACTTGGTCAGAGATTGGGTCTGATCTATTCTAATGCAGACCTGCTCATTTCCAGGATGAAGCAGTGGAACCTAGTCAAAGAGGAAGTGCTGGATACAACTCAGAGAAGTCGACACCAACCTTACTCAGGTTTTTACATTTTTAGGTATGATCGTTGCTTCTATCTTGATGTGCCTGGATTGTTTAACGTTATGGGGTTGCCGTCTGTAGCTATGAAGTGGCTGCTATTATTGACAGTTCCATAGCAATTTTGAAGGCTGCCCTTCTCTAAATGGATCTAAGTTCCAGACGCTATCTGTAGCACATTCAGTCTACATGAAGGAAGATTACCACATTGTGAAAGTCCTCTTAGAAGCTCTGTAATACAAGGAGTATACTTGGGAAATCAGTGGGGACTTCAAAATAGTGGCTTTCCTTCTTGGACTCCAAGGATGTTTTATCAAAATCCAATATTTCCCATTCTTTTGGGCCACCTCTGACAACTATAAAAAAAAGAACTGGAAAAAAGGAACAGAAGTTGTAGTCCGGGCGCTGAATGTCATGTGGGAGCGCTTGGTTAATCCCATCAAGTGTTAATGAAGCAGTTTGCAAAGTATCAAGTGCTTTTAAGTTCCTCCTTGAATTGTCTCCTAAGTTATCTGAAGCCAAAATAAACGATGGAATTTTCATTTGGTCCCAGATAAAGAAGGATGTCGCTTATAGACTTCATATGGTGGATGGATGCTAACTTGTAAAAATTCATGGACAAAATGGGCTGCTATTCAGAAGAGCATGGCGAAAGATTCCGCCAAGATGTTAAAGAGATATAGCGAAGGTATCAGTGCCACTACAATGAGAAAATAATGGGGGATTATATCTGGGGGTTAATGCGACATAGACTACAACCGCAAATCCAGGCATTTCTGAAGTGTACACGTGGATTGTGAGTTTTATTTGTTCATACTTGTTTTTTTGATAAGCCTGTGTCATTAAATAAATATATTTTCTGTCAATCTAATTATATGAACTGATAAATATGAAAAATATGTTCTTTTACTAAGATATATGAAAATTTCGCAATGTAAAAATAAACTAGGAAATGACATTTAGAACATGAGAACAAAATAACAAATAATTTTTGCAAAATCTCCCTTTCAAAACTGCCAACTTGAACATGCTACATGGAATTTTCTTGGTAGTTGCACAAAATAAGATTTCAAAAACAGATCTTCTCGTTGTAAAGATTTAGGCAAAATATTTAAATACAGTGAAACTCCTACATAAAACCATACGATTGTCCAAGGAAATCCCCAAAAACACAGGAACAGATATTTCAAACTAGAAAATTCTTGACATATCATTGGAGACTCAGTTACCACATAAGAACAACTGATATTAATTAACGACTTCAATGAACAACTTTTCAACTGTGATTAACCCTATTAGTACTAGGGGGGGGGGGGTGTAAACGCCCCCGTCCCCTTCACTAAAAAATTATTTGTACAAAATTGGCTGAATTATAATCCATTCAAATTTGTGACTTTTCCTAAAATTATTAGCTGCATCTTTTGTTACCATTTCTATGGTACTTAAATAACCCTCTCATGTCAAAAACTGTCAATCAAAATTTTCACCAAAATTTTGACATTATCGATAGCTAATCTTTTAACTTATGGTCCTTATTAGATAATGCATTGAAAATTATAATTATATGCAGCTTTGAACGTATAACACTTTATATATATATTTTATTTTTTAAAATCAATGCTACTTTTTAGAAAATGTCAATTAAGATGTTACTTAAATGAGAAATATATGCGATAAAAAATTTTACAAAAAATGTATGTTCTTATACTAAATCGGTCATGCTGGTTTCATTTTTAGACTCAGTTTTTGCATTTAGGATTGAAAATACCTATAAGTATTCATCACATTTACGGTTTACTTCTAAAAATTGTCTCCAAAAATACTGATTTAAATTTTTTGTTTTTATACCAAATCGATCTTGCTGGCTTTATTTCTGGACGCAGTTTTCTCATTTAGAGGTCGTAAAATATCTGTCAGTGTCAATCATATGTGAGGTTGACGTCTAATGTCTAAAGAAATATTTTTCAAATTTTAAATAAAATATCTGTTTTTATACCAAATTGACGATGCTAGATTCATTTTTGGACTCAGTTTTCGCATTTGGCGTTTGAAAATATCTGAAAGCTTCAATCAAATTTGTCGTTTACGTCTAAAAACTGTCTCCAAAAATATTTTCAAGTTTTAAATAAAATATCCGTTTTTATACCAAATCGAGTATGCTCATTTTATTCTGTACTCCATTTTGGCTAATACGGTTTAAAAATATCTGAAAGTGTCAATTAAATTAGTGATGTATGCCAGAAAAACCGTTTTTCCCAAAAAAATCATTTCTTTAAAGTTATTTCAGAAAATCTTTTTTTTTTAAATATATTTTGGCTTATAATACTTTCTTCAATCATATTGAGCATGAAAATTTATTTTTAAAAAGAAAAACAAAACGAGTTATAGAATCTTTTGAAGATTTAGTATGAGAGAAGGATGCAACCTGAAAACTAATTGAAAAGAGAACGTGGAATCCAAAGGAATAATTTTAAAAAATGTATCTTGACTAAATGCAAGATTTACGATGTTCTAATGAACTAGGAAGGGAAGTAATGATCTAATATTGGGTGTTTTAAAAAAGATTTTGACCAAGAAAAAGAAGTTCCTTTTTGCAAATGAAAAACCGATAGCTCAGTGGTTCCCAACCTTTTTTATCCCGTTCCTCCTTTTTCAGTCACTTTTTTACCTGTGAACCCCTACAACTGAATAGTTTAAGTCAACAAATTAATCAAAATTTTTATGCAAAAAATGATTGTAGTCATTTGATTAAATCGTATGCTTATTCAGATGAAATCAGAGAAATCGTAAAGCATTTTTATTTAAGAGTCAAATACAAAGCAAAAATAATATTTTAAAATGTTGTTATAGTGGTAGAATGTAGGTAGATATTGCATGTTATATTGTAGATAGGTAGAGATATTGCACGCAAAACAAAATAACATAAAATAAAAATCATATATGAAATATATTTAAAAATAAAAAATTATTTATGTTTTGTTAATATATAACATATATTATTATGCCATATTTGAATAAAAATATCATATAACCTGTATGAATAAAACACAAAAAAATAACAAAAGAGCAGAGAATGAAATTCCTTATTGGTTGCAAAAAAGTTTGCATCAGTTTATACTTCCTTCTCAATGGGACTTTTGTTGTTGTTTTTGAGCAACCAGTTCATGAATCCTTGGCTCAGTGACAGTCAGTGCACACCTTGAGTGGGTAAAGAAGGCATCGATTAGTATAAACTTAACTTTATTAAAACTTAACTCTAAAACTTATGAAAAGTATCATGGTTATATGTAGGTAAGTAATGAATTGATGTGATTAAGATACTATATTAATGTAATATGACATACCTAAAGTCATCTTCCACAGACAGCTTGTTCCTTGATTTTGTTTTTATTACCAGTGATGAAGAAAACCCACTTTTGCACAGATAGGCTGAAGGAAAAGGCAAAAGAATTCGAACGGCTAGATAACTAATTTTTGGATATGATTCCCTAATTGAACACAAAGAAGATAGGCAAGGAGTTTGATAGGAACAAATTCTTGGCTGTTGAATTCTGGATAAGCTCAATGAACTCTTTTTGAGCCTCTTCTAACACATCATCACCTTGACATAAAAACTGTTTTGCTAATTCTGCATTTTTCAGGCTTAAGTCAGGAAAGTATCGGCTATATTCATCGTTTAGTGATCCATGATTTCCTTGGATAAAGTGCTTGGGACTCAATTTCACTCAATAATGAAACATAATAAATTTTCCTAAACTCACTCTGTTCTTATACTACAGCTTCAATTTCGCCAAAAATGCTAGTATTGAGTCACAGTGGTTGAGCATACTTTTCCCTAGAGTTTTAAGTTCAGCTGGTTCAATATTTCAAATATGTCTACAAGATAAGCCAGACGGAGCTCAAAGTGTTCAGACCTCAATATATCCAACAGCTCATATTTTAAATTTTTCTAAACTCACTCTGTTCTTATACTACAGCTTCAATTTCGCCAAAAATGCTAGTATTGAGTCACAGTGGTTGAGCATACTTTTCCCTAGAGTTTTAAGTTCAGCTGGTTCAATATTTCAAATATGTCTACAAGATAAGCCAGACGGAGCTCAAAGTGTTCAGACTTCAATATATCCAACAGCTCATATTTTTTCTAGAAACATTTCAAGGTTTTCGCGAAGAGAAAAGAAGTGGGAGAAATCTCTTCCTACAGACAACCATCTGACTGAAGTATAAAAGAGCAAAGAACTATGTTCGGATTCCATGTCATGGCACAGTTGCTGGAACAGTCTCGTACCGAGGGCAGAGATTTCAACATAGTCCACGACCTTGACAATACCTTTGAACATTGAAAGAAGCCCAGGAAGAAGTGATTTAGAAGCGAGAGCCTCCCGATGAATGAAGCAGTGCACACCAACTGCATTTGGTGCGTTGGATTTTACTTTTGCCTGGAAACCTGACCTCGATCCAAGAATAGCTGGAGCTCCATCAGTTGTGATTCCAACAAGATTATTCCAACTCAAACCATGCTCGTCGAAAAACGATGATACAGCATTAATCACATCAGTGGCCGTACTTGACGTTTCAAGATTTTTACAACAAAGGAATTCCTCTTTGATTGTGCCTCTGAACAGGTATCGGCAGTAAACCAAGAGCTGACACGCCATTGATACATCAGTGGATTCATTGACCTGTATAGCAAAAATGGGGGATATTTTTATCTCTTCAATAATTTGTTCTTTCACATCAACTGACATGTCACTCATTCTTCGCTGGATCGTATTATTAGAAATAGGTATATCAGTCAGTTTCTGTGCTGCTTCTTTTCCAATAACCAATCAAACCATTTCTTTTGCACAAGGTAGAATCAATTCTTCAGCAATTGTGTTTGATTTTTTTTCGGGCTACTAAGTAAGCCACTCGGTATGATGCTTCAACTATGTTCACTCTCTTCTCTTGAAAGCATCAGTTTTTGTCTCTTCAAGTCACCAGCGTTCCTCTTGAAGAAATCCTTTTCCGTGCTTGCATACTCAGGATGGCATCTCGTCAGGTGAAGTTGTAATTTTGAAGGCTTCAGTGAATCATTTCCCAGAACGCGCACACTGTGGGAGATCTACATTATTTTTTGAATCAAAGTAAATCCCCACTGAAGATAATCTTCCGAAAACTTTCTCTTTTTAATATTTTAATCGACATTATGCACGATCTGTTAGTGAAAAAGAGAAAAATAATTTTTTTTTAATTATTTATAAAAAATGAAGGTTAACATATAACACAAACAAGGGTATTCATATTTTAAACAAAAAATTGAAAACAAAAGGAAAAATTAGTGCATTTTGTGATTTAGGATTTATAAACGAATGCAAAAATTTCCTGCTAAAAAATTGCTAAATTTTTTCGTATAAATACGAGAGCACAGCTTTTTATAGCACAAGCATAAAAGATTATTTTATAAGTTGGTAATTTCTATGTTTATAATCTTTATTGTTAATAGTTGTAAACACAAAAATTCAATATATAAAAAATAAGTACTTACTTGCTAACCAAAATAATATTTATTATTATACATAAAATGTGAATAAAAATTTTTTCCAATTAAAATATAAATTTTTTAAAAATATTGTAACTAATAAAAAGGATATATAAACATTGAAAACATGAAACTTTAAAAAGGGAAGAAAATATTTATTTAAAAAAGCTCTAAATACATATATTTATATTGATTTGGAAAATAGAAGTATATTATAGGAGATTCAGTATAAGTAGTTTGAAGTAGAATTTCCATGGACCCCTTGAAATTCTTCCATGTGGGAACCACTGCTATAGCTTATCAGATAAGACTACAATTATCATTTAACTAAGATGGATGGGAAATCTGAAAATTTAGAATAGATCAGAGTTATCAAAGCTGTCAGAGATGCCAATATGTAAAGATTTACTCACTATCAAGATAATTTTAAATTTAAATTGAATTTGTCCATCTTTTTCCTTTTTCGCTAATGAAGAGTCTTTTAGATGAAGAAGGAGGACAACTTTTTGTAATTGAACAATGAACATCACGAATGATTCATCAGAAAAAAACATTTGAATTGGGATTGGTTGACAAATGTTCAGGCTGAATATCTCTTCATTTCACCTGATAATAATATACACGATGCTAATAAAAGATTGATTCGTTAATCCTATTGATTTGAGAGGGAGCAAAATCTTTAAAAAAAGTTTTTTCGAACACAGATTGCATAAAAAAAATTCTAATGAAAGAAGAGCTACCAAGAAAGGATCAAAATAGAATGAATAGCAAAATTAAATACTGTATCATAGAGAAAAACAAATTGAAAACTAAAAAAAATTGAAACTTAAATATATTTAATTTTGAAAGATAAGAAAGGACGTAGAGACTATCAGTCGATAAGGAATTTGTAGCCAAAAAGATGGAAGTACTATCGAGATACATAATTCAGTGAGAAATGAAATATTTTGAGTGAATTAAACACCAAAAATTGTTTTTATTAAATAAATTAGGAAAATAATTACTAGAGAAATTTTTAAGATTTACATATTTGACATTGATTGACAGATTTAATAAATTTTTTTGACACGTTTAATTGATTTTCTTAAAAAAATGATCACTACTAAACTTTCATAATATGTGTAAAAAACTTTTTAAAGTATTTCAATAAAACTTTTAATTTTTACATGAGCTGTGATATATAAATCAGACAGGTTTGATTGATTTTCATGAAAAATGAATATCATCACTGAATTCAGCAAACTTAAAAATGGGTATATTTAGTGTTTCTTTCCCGGGATCCCGTATCTAAATAAAGTAATTAAGTGGGCCGAGAAAATTTATTTTTTTCCCGGGAAAACAAAAAATTGCCAAAATATTTCAATTTACAAAAAAATATTTTGTTAAACTATAGAGAAAAATATGTTTTATTATTTGTGTTTTAAAAATATAATTTTTTTGTAAGTTAACTTTTTTTTTTAGATCTGGAACAAATAAAAGATTTTTTTATAATTTTTTTTTCTCTTCGCTTCTTGGTATGATCAAAAGCGGAATACTTTTATTTTTAAATTGGTTGTGAGCTTCACCTGGAAATCGAAACAAACTTGAATGAAATTATAGAAAAAATTAGAAAAATTGTTACAATTTTCAGAAAAACTCCTTTAAAAAGTGAAATTTTACAAAAATACATAAAACCTAAATTTGGAAACACATGTGTAAAAACAGTCATATTAGACTCAAAAATTTGAAGGAATAGTTCTTTGACAACGCTTGAAAGATTTTTAGAAATAAAGTCAGCTTCTTTCTTAATTTTGCTAAAGCACTAATTGATCTAAAGATCTTTAATTCATTAACTGAAAATGAGTATTGTATTATAAATAATGTCTATATATAACATTACAGCCGTTGAAAATTGGATGAGAGAAATTGTGTAATCGAGATGTCACTTCTTTACTCACAGCGAAAGAAGTTTTTGACTTTATAAATACTGAACTGAGCAAACAAAGTTCACATTTTGCAAAAAATTGAAAAGAAAAATTTATTCAAAGAATAAAGAAATCTAAAGTTAGTTGGAATATTTCAATCTAGGAAATAAATATAAAAGTTGTAATAAAGAAAGGGTTCTTACAATTTTGCTTGAAAAAAAACTTGTTTATCAATACACATTTATGGTGATGAAAAAAAGTTTTTTTTGGAAGAAATTGATTTAAATGAATCTTCGCAATCAGATATTGAAGAAAGCTGCAATGATGACGAAGTTTTAAGCTTGAAAGAAAAACTAGAAACTATCGAAAGGAAGTGTGAAAAAAGAGGAGAAACTAAAGAAAATTTTGCCAAAAGTTTGTGTTTGAAAGTACAAAATGAATATATATGAGGCATCAGGAAAGCAATCTCATAATATTCCCTTCTAGAAAAAGCCTTGAAAACTATTCCTCCAACATCTGTTGAGTCTGAAAGAGCATTTTCAGGTGCCAGTCTTTTTAGAACAAAAGTGAGTACAATGCTCAATGCCAAAAGTATAAATTGTTTGTGTTTCCTTAAAAATTTCTATAGTACAAAAAAATAAAAAAATTTCTTTTTCAACAAAATTTTATTTTGAATATGTATTTTGTATGTTATGATAATGGGATTTTTTGAGTGATTCTGCCTAAGACTTTCAAATTGGCTTCTTTCCCGGGATCACGGGGTTAGTATTTTTACCCGAAAAATTCCCAGAAAGAAAATATTGATGTAAAAACAGAAACCCTAGTATATATGTCTAAAAAAACTTAATATATTTATTTAAATAAAAAGTTTTTTTGAGACGAGCTGTCATACATGAATCAATTTTTTGACATGTTTTAGTAATTTTCATAAAAATTGAAAATCACCACTGGATTCAGCATATTTGGAATATAATATCACATTGAAAATATTTATTCCCCAGCACTTAAGCGGATAAATGTAGCCCAGGACTAATAGAGAAAGAAACAGATAATCAATATTGAATGCCGTATGTTAGACTCAGCAAACAGCAAAGATCAATAAGAAAAAAGAATACTAATGAAGATAAAGTTAGCAAGGATATCATCGCGCAAGTAGTATAAACAAGAGGAATAGTGAAGAAAGAATTGGATGTATAATAAAGGCTTTATTGATTATAATCTTTTCTCTTGAAAATATTGTACATAATAAAATGACATTGAAAAAAGGACAACTTCTTTCACGAGAACTCGATGGTGTACTGCGGGAGAGAAAATTGCTGCAACTTTTGGTTGAAATGCTGACTAAGCGCGATCGCAGAAGCAAATTCTGGAGCATCCCTGGAGTTGTATTGGACGCAGTTGGAAAAGAGGAGGTGGACATCGTCTATGAACTCGTTCATCACGGAATAACACATGTTCGTCAACTTTACTTGGATCGTAGACAAGTCTATCGGATTTTTTATGATTTTGTAGTAATCCGGAACCTATTAAAAAGAAAAGAATGTTATGAACATTTAAATTTTAAAGAGGATGCCAGAGATTCACGTTAGCTAAGGTCGGTCAAAAAATAAGTGAAGCAACTTTTGCGAATCCTTGCATTCAATTTTAAATAATTGATAAAATCTACTCTATATTTTAACATGGTGCGCGCTTATAACTACTCTCTATTCAGTAGTACTAAGACGACTTGTCTAATCGCGAACCCTATTTTCACTCTCCCTTCAGTTTTCATGCGTTAATGCGATCTTGAAATAAAATCAATCAATCAATCTAAATACCATTCTTGTCGCAAGTAAACGAGATACAGTGTTTAATGTGATTTAAAAAATGAATTTTCCGATGATAATATAGCATAACTTACTTTTTCAAATTTCGGCTCGACTTATATAACGGAATATATAAAATGTTCACATTTGTTATTAATTTGGGGATCGATTTATACACCAGAATATATGGCATATGTTTTTTGTTAGTTTAATACAATTTAATTTCTAACAATTTCTGGTTTTATATTTAAATGTTACAGAATCATCAGAATTAGTTTGAATAGCAAGAAATGCTTAACAGAATGAATGACCATAATGTCATTTTGAATATATTTTGAGAGCTTCATTTTGACTGCTGAAAATTAAAAAAAGGCATATGTTAGCAGCAATACCTTTTAAATTAGATGCAGGGATGCAAAGTCGTTTTAGGGCTGTAGTAATTTACAGGGGCCACTTGAAACTTTTTTATATGAGTACTATTTTGCCACTAAACCAGGGCATCATAAATACTTTCAAAAATCACTACAAAAGCAAAAGGTTTGCTCAAATGAACTGCAAATGAACAAAGTCACTGATTTAGATGCTTAAAAAAAAGTGAGATCAACAACAGCCTACAAAAGCGCTTTGCTTCCTGCAAAAGAGGATGATGATGGTGATGAAAATCTGGCTCAGAAACGGTGGGAAATACTGTATTAGGGTGAGGAGTCTCCTGCACGATGTACGTTACAAGAAATTAAGGTATTTTGTATTTTGGCTTTAACTAAAATTAACAAGATGTCATTAGTAATTGCAACTTCATTGAAGTTGTGTTGAAAAAAGAGCGTCTCTAAAGAATGCTTGGCACTGTGGTATTATTTAGGAGTATCTATAAATGAAAACGCATTATCAGAGGTATTCATTAGATGCTGTTTTAATAAATATTTATAAAAAATTCAAGAAAATGCGGTACTTGCTATTTTGGGAGTATAGGTCTTAATTAACTTAATTAGCAAAGTATGATAAAGTCGTGAAAGCAGAGTAGCTACCTTCTTTTTACTGACTGGCTTCTTGAAGGGCCAACTATCCGTGTGCTGTGTCAGTGAGTGCAGGATTTCTTCGCGAATCTTCTGTTCTTTGTTGGTGCGATTGTCTTTGCACCGCGAAGAAGTCTTTGTGAGGGATGTCCTTTGCTTCACCGACCCAGCAAGGCCCGTCTTCTTCTGATCGCCGCATTTCCCCCCACCCCTGCTGCCTCGGCCCCTTCTGCCAGTCCTGCCCTTGACACTCTCATCCACGTACTCTTCATCTTCGTTGTCATCGTCATCTTCATACGCATTGTCCTTTTCTTCCCCTGAAAATGAGAAAGAAGATGAACGCATGCAAGTAAAAACTTAGCAAATGTTGCTTACCTATCAGACCTCTTCCATTCGAGTATTGGATCCTGCGTCCATACCTACTCACTTCTTTCGAGGAGTGCATTTTAGAGGGATAATAGAGCTCATCTTGGCTTGCTATGCAAAATATAAAAGGAAAATAAGCAATGCTTACATTTGTCATTCCATTAAAAAATACCACACTGTTTAAGGTAAAGGTACCGTGGGGTGTTTTCACCGAGAAGGCAAAATTGCGCCGCTTTTATCGAACTATGAAGAAAGTAGGCTTGATGCGGGATCGAACCCAAGACATTGAGTTATCGAAACCCAGTATCTAACCAGCCTTACTCACGCAATGTTTAAATGCCAGGCTTAAGCGTATGTAATAGTTGTACTTATTGATTGCCCAGAGTTGTAAGCACACACAAAATACAATTTTGAATTTCATATTCAAAGATAAGTCAATGTAGAGAAGACTAATTTTTAATAAAAATGGATAATAAATTCAGCGACTGATAAATGTTCTCTGAGAGCAGGTTTATATACGTTTGTCGATATACGAGAACGATCCATTCAATATTGTGTTTATTTTTTGAATAATAACATAAATGTAGGAGTAAACTAGCGATTTGGTTGAGATATTTAACTGCTAAGGAAGAATAGATAAAGTAGAGCACTTGTTGGGGAAAAGGCGCTATGAAATAGTCATTGGACAATTCCCTCCTGAATACCTAACTAACGGAAAAACTAACTACTTAACATTTCGCCACGCCCAATAATTATCTTCTAATTAATTAAATAACTAAATAATTAATAAAATTACTTGTTAACTAACAAACTAACTGACTTAAAAAAGTTTACATAAATTTTACAAATCTATGAAATTTTAAATTTTTAACTAAAAAAATCGTCGAAACATATAAATTAATAAATTTTTTATAAAAAATAAAATAATAATAATAGAAAAACTAACTTATCACTTCCTATTTAAAATAGATAACTAACCCTTACTAACTAATGGAGACAAATCTCCGGCTTCGGTGTAGTGAGCTCAATAAATTGTGATGTTAGCGAAATTATGTAGCAAAGTACGCTTATAGGCGGTAGCAAAGTGTTTGGGAGTAAATTTCCCAGTTTCAAACTGTCATCACCATGAAATTAATAGAAATCTAGGGAATAGTTCTTACTCCGTGTAAACATGCATTTTTATGCATATATCTGTATCTTGTGGGTTTAGAAATGGATAGAATGCCTAACAAATACAGTTTGGCTCTATATTGAATCACGTTTTAACTGAAAATGTAACTACATAAGGTAAGCGAATCATTATTTTTCTTCTTTATCATCATATTCGTCTTAGTTGTATTTGAGTAAATGTCTAAAATTATCGTTTTTAATGAATTCTCCTCTTCTAAACATATATTCCTCAAGAAGAGAAGGGGGCTGGCTGGCAAAATATTTGATTGATAACAATCAAAATTTGGGACGTTTTATGGTGCAAAATTCTCAACTATCAATAACAATAAGAAAAGTAAAAAAGAATAGATATGAGAGTATAGTGAATCGAAAATCGATACATTTTCTTTTCTTTGAAACGGCATTATGTGTCCTTTTTTGTCTACAAATACGACACATCCAAAGAGAACTGTTGAGAATTGTATTTTTCGTTTTAACGCCATCTTTCCCGTCTACAGGAGAATCATCCTTTGAAAAAGAGACGCTATCGGTATCGTACTCATCATTCGAGCTGACGCATTCCTTATGAAAGAGCAAATCACATGTATGACATGATACCAACTCTCCACCATGTTCACAGGTGGAACACACATCTAAACTCATTTGCTGCAAATGGGGAATATATCATAAATATGCATGTGTGTATACATCAAAGAAGAAATGAAATACGCTTTTTGTCAGGGATTCGGATTTAATGGAAGTACGAGTCGAAGAATTCTTACTGGGTGCTTCAGAAGCCACACAAGAATGACATTTCCAGGGAGAGGAAGGAACTTTCTAAAATAAAAGACAAAAAAATAATGCTTGTCACGGTCTCTCCAAATTGACAGTGAAAAACCATCTACACTAATTTAGCGTAGACGTGATTTTAACTTTCCTCAAACATGTGACCTATAGTATGCATTTTTTGATAGCATGCATAGGCAAAGTTTATTTATTAAGAGTAACGAAATAAGCAAATTCAGTGAAATAAGTTGACTTAAAGTGTTTATACATTTTCTCTTGTATCGTTAAAAATAGTATAAATCCAATTTTTGCTATGAATATTGTTGCATGCTATTTATTGAAATAAATAAATATAGAATAGGATTTAATAAGAACACAATTTTATTTATACAGACAATATATATATTTGGAAACGACAGCGTTTCCTTATCAAGTGAAAAGAATTATGAGGCATCTATGCTTGAGCATGTATGTCTAATTGTGGAGTAGTGTAAGAAACAATTGGATGTGGAAAGTCGATCAATGTATAAGCTTTAATCCTTTTAAAAAGCTCCTGGAATCATGTTTTGAAAAAAGCGGAAAACCCAAGAGTAGAAATATAAGAAACTTATCCGAAAAACGCCCTGGAACAAAAGGTGACGCAGTGACAAAACCACTAGAGGCCTTCTTATTATTTTTCACAGAAGCTCCCAAAAGTGGTCGATTATTACATAGAAGTGGGGGTCAGTTATGTGAGAATCAATTAAATTTCTAGCAAGGAAAAAATAGAGACAGACATGAAAGAGTTGTGTCTCAACTCGTTAAAGGCCATTGTCGCCTTATGTAGAAGACAAATCTTTTTCTCGTCTGATTATATTGGTCGTTAATGAGTAAAATTTTAAATAAATATCGGAATTTATACAATTTGAAGAAAAAACAAACTAATAACCTCCTAGTTATGTTTATAATCGTAAATATCATACATTCCCAAGATGAAGGTTATAAGGACTTTCTCATTAAAAGATTATACACAACCCCATATCCAATTTTGAGTTTAGTCCTAGGCCTATTGCGTAAGAGTAATTGCATAAAATATATGCGAGATAAAAACTTGCTTTGAGAAAAGGCTTTGCACAAAACGTGTGGTACGCACTGTCACACTTTTCACACATCACCAATTTTTGCGAGTGGGTGCGTTTGCTGCATGATTGACAGTTTGCATACAAGAGAGACAAATTCCAGTTGATGGAAGTTGAAAGTATTTGTGCGAGAAAGGAGATTTGGGAAAGAGAAGTGGACTTATGCAACTGGCTGTTCCATGTCGAGCAAATCGTGTAAGCTTTAGTCGGCAAAGAGTGGCTTGGATGTGAGTCACTTGCACTACTGTAATTTGAATTTGGTGTAAGCTCTGCAACAAAATAAAATGCAGAAAATCTCATTTAAAAGCTGATACTGCCCTAAGTCATTTACTAAGAAGAAGTGGTGGTGTTGTTTAGGCTGCTGTCCATAAAAAATTATCCGTGTCCGTATTATATCTATCCTATAGAGTTAAATACTTGAAAATCAAATCTCAAAAACGGCCATTTTATAATGTTCGGAAACATGCTAGTTAGACCCCAAATAAGCATTGCTTTTTTCTATTCTTCACTAATACCAATGACTTCAAGGATTTAAAAATTAGAAGCGATGAGTTTTTGGCGCATCGGTATTCCGCTTAATCTTTCTTGGTCTTTATTAAAAGTCTTATTACCTTATTCGCGTGTCTCTTCTTAGGTCTCTGTATTAAATTCTCTTTTCAAAGTAAAATTAACTCTGCTACTGATAAATACAATATTGTATGCGGTTGCGCTTAAACTTAGACAACATAGGCTGAAAAAATCAACAAATCTCACAATAAAGTTATCGATAGTTTAAAAAGAAAAGCTACCTAATATGGAATCGTGTATATACTTTACCGGAATACACGCAGAAATTAGGTATAAAGAGTGTTTGAGGCTTGAAATGAGGATAGATAAGACATCAATGGATGGAGGACCCACGCCATCAGCATGACTGTCGCTTTTCTTAATCCTAAGTGCATCATTTTCTTTGATCTTGCTCAAGGTCTTTTCACTTGAACTGACCTGATCATTCACACTCTCCATAAAATTGTGGAGTGAATCTTGACTACAATTAAAATGTTCCGCTCCTTCAAGTTTAAGGCTGGAGATAAATTTGTAAAATTCTTGCCAGCTCTTTGTAATTGTTTTCACGGACTCCGTAGAGTTTTCAAGGCTCTTTATATTTTCGAGCAAAAGCTTCCTGTCTAAAATCTAAAGAAAAGGAAATGAATGATGTAAAAGTTTTAATCAAAAAGTACTGCTTATGAATAGCTATAAATTAAAGAGGAAGTCACTTCCGAATAATGAAAAATGTACTAAATTAAATTTCAAAACTTCACTTATAAAGTCTAAAATCTGATGTTGAAAATAAAAAAACAAAGTTTCCATCATTCTTTACAAAGAAATGTCTTTTATTCTAGTTTACGTAAACGCTAATTTTATTTAAATATTAAAAACGTAGGTAACATATGTAGCAACATAAAACTTCATCCTATTTAACTGCCGAATTATCAACTTTAGAGATGAGATGCCTTTGCGTGAGTAAGTGAATGAGTCTGTGTACGTGGCCATGAATGTCTGAATGAGTGTGAGTGATCCCCGTGTATGCGTACGTGTGTGTGAGAGAGAGTCTTCATGATAGTGGGAGTGCATAGTGCATGCGTGTGAGTGTGATAAGGGTATGCGTAGTGAGTATGCGTGTGTGTGAAAGCATACGTACGTAAATACGTGTGTGCATGTATGTGTGTGTGATTGTGAGTCTTTCTCTCTTTCCTTGTGTGTGTGTGTGTGTGGTGTATACCTGAATGTGTGGGTATCAGTGTGAGAATGTGTATAAGAGTATGAGAATTATCGTTTGTGAGTATACCTGTATCTGTGAGAATGAGCGTCTGCGAGTTGTGTGTATGGGTCAGTGTGACAGTAGCTGAGTGAGTCAGGGTGTCGTGAGTTTGGATGCGCATGGGCGTGACTGTATGGATAATTGTATATGTGTGTGCGTGCGTAAGCGTTTCTGTGACTGAATGTGTATGCAATATGCATATGCAGTAACGTAGCCAGAAATTTATATTTGGAGAGGCCAAATGGGGCAGTAATATACATGCTTACCTACTGGCTTTGTCTAAAATTAAAGCATCAAATGCTGCTTATAACAACTCTTCTCTTTGTGTTCATAAGCTCCTTTCTCTACTCGTGTCTTTCTATTTCTTGGTTAAGGTTTTAGATTTTATCATGGTTAATATCTCTTATCTTCGTTTCTCATAGCAAAGAGCAATTTTTATTATAAATCTGCTTCTTATTACAGGTAGAAGGCGCCCATCTTAACAAATTTAAGTTTGATCGTTACCATCAATGATATCAATAATTTTTCTTTATTTTGATTTTTTTGCTTTATATTGTTAGTATAAGCCCGTTGTCAAAAATTTATTCATTTCATTTCAATTCGTAAATTTCCATTTTTTCATGGTGGGGCCTCAAGTGCCTATAGAGCAGTGGTTCCCAACCTTTTTTATCCCGTTCCCCCTTTTTCAGTCACTTTTTTCCTGTGGACCCCTAGGACTAAATAGTTTCAGCCAACAAGATTAATCAAAGATTTTTATGCAAAAAATGATTCTAGTCATCTGATTAAATCGTATGCTTATTCATATGAAATCAGAGAAATTGTAAAGCCTGACATAAAATGTGAATAAAATTTTTTTAAAATTAAAATATAAATTTTTCAAAAATATTGTAACTAATAAAAAGGATATATAAACATTGAAAATATGAAACTTTAAAAAAGGGAAGAAAATATTTATTTAAAAAAGTTCTAAATATATATATTTATATTGATTTGGAAAATAGAAGTATATTAAAGGAGATTCAACATAAGTAGTTTGAAGTAGAATGTCCATGGACCCCTTGAAATTATTCCATGGACCCCTAGGGGTCCATGGACCCCCGGTTGGGAACCACTGCTATAGAGGCTACTTGCCTGTGTGTGTATATATGCGTGTAAGCAAATGAATGTTTTTAGTTTAAAAAACTAGGAGGAGAGAACTTTTGATAAGAAATAGTATTGTTGAAGTGTTTTACTTTTGGCATTTTTAGGAAGTTGGAATTATAAAGACGTTCTTCGAATTCGAAAACAAAATTCAAGGTCACTTCAAAAATTTTCAAATCCGAAGAAGAGATCGCCATTGAGAGGTTGTTGTTGCTGTCTTTGTTTATATTCGTCTTTAAAGGAGACTTGCGAGCTAATTTATTTGTATAACTGGCGCTATTCAACGTTTCAACCAAGGAAAATTCTTCACTAATTAAAGCATTTCTGTTAAATTCAAAAATAGTAAACAAATCAAATAGAAAACAAAAAATAATATTTTTGAAAATTTTTACGAATAGAAAAAAAGATCACTAACTAACTTAAGTGAATACGACGACTGACTAATAAATAATGCAAATCAATACTTTGAAAATTGCATATTGTAAAATCACATCATTATATTTGGAATCAATTTTGCTAAAAAGAGATAAAAGCATGTATATTTTCGATATTCAACCCTCATATTGTAGATATAGATTTGGCGCTCAAGGTGAAACAAAGGAGGTTGGTGTCGTAGCTTGTAAACGATGTAATATATCTTGAGGTATGTAGACGTATACAAAGTACACCCATCCCTCACTATATCGTTTACAACTTACGACACTAACGTTATGTTTGAAAAAGGCCGATTGTTGGCGCAAATTCATTTATTGTTCTCAAATTGTTGAGAGTTTCAGTCTCAAAAATGATAAATAAGTGGAGTCGCGAAATATTTTTAAGACTGATGCACGCACAACCCTGCATACAAGTGGCGCGTATTCCATTGAAAAAAACTTGTACACTAGTGCTCTGCGCGGGGCGGACGTGAGTTGTCCACAGCAACATTTTTGGGGGGCGGCGCGTACGGGTTTTATTAATATAGTGCGGACGATCTGTGGGTTGTCCGCATTCACTTTTATGCAAGTTTTTATGAGTGCATAATTGCCTTTTTGGAAATGGCTTATTTTTGTTACTTATTATGTTACGTTGTGATGAAGTGAAATCGTATTTGAAATAGAAAGATAGAGCCGGTTTGATTAGCGTGATTGATGCGTGTAGGAGAAAAAATCAAATAATAGAATGTCATATTTTTGATATATCCATTTAAAAATATTATTCGATAATTCATTTTTTGTTGTTTTCTTTCGCACATTTTAAATGGCAACGTTAAAATCTCAGCAAGTTTCATCTCATTTGAAATCTGGCTCATATAAAATAAAAAGTGTAAGTGGATTGAAATCAGAAGTCTAGAAAACGTTTGGTATCGTGGTAAATGAGAAAAAAACACTGATTTGGATTTTGTCGTTTGTAAAGTATGCTTTTAAGCTTTCGCTTATTGTGGAAGAAAAACAGGTACTTCTATTACGAAAACATTAAACTGGCATGCGTCCGTTTTTAAGCTAAAGATCTTAGACAATTTGAAACGATTGGTTGTGGTGGATTCATTGACTTAGTTCAAGAGGTAAATTCTAATGCTTTCTTAAATTTGTAAAATTATTTTATATGAAAAAACAAACTACAAATTAAAAAAATACAAGCCAAAAATACAAATTTGAAAAATCAAAGGGCTAATCTTTTGTGATTGTATATTGAAAATTTAAAATATTACACTTGTTGATGAGACAATTTGTTTATTTAGATCAGACAACTTGGCAATGAAATTTTTTTCAGACAAAAATTTATTTGTAAAAAAATTAATAATATATTTAAAAGTAGTATAGTATATCTAAGATTTTTTTTCCAAGCATGTTAAGGATATAAATAACATTTAATTAGCTTATTAAAAAAAAAAATTAGGATGCAAATTGAATAATTGCTGGACGGATGCGGACAACTTTTTACAAGCCGCTCTATTGTACACTTTTGAAATAACGCAGTATACACACGAAAGAGGTAGAGCAGAAAAATGGAAGAATACACACCTGAGTTGTTTTTCTCGGACGCCACGCGAATTTAGAGAATTGATTAGTTTGTAAAAGACTTCTTTTGGATGTATATAAAACCATTTTGGTTTGTTTCTCCGGTTTAAGGGATGGATTAAGCAGGATAAAGGATTGGATGAACACATTTCATACTCATTCAAGGAAGTTTGATTGTCAAGTAGTGATAAATTGGGAAAGGAGCCATTTTCTGCGTCATTCAAAGTGGTCTTATCATTCATCGAAAAAGAAAAACGATCTGGAGAAGGTTCAATGGAATTGAGATCAACGCATGTCCCAGGAAACTGTTCAAAATTTTCAACGAGCAAACTGGGTAAAGAAGACGTGTGCCAGTAGCGTCGATAGGCCCGATCTCGGCCCAACGCAAGAGAAGCGCTGGCTGCGCCATGTTTGGAAATCTGAAAAATAATTGACATAGCAATAACCAAGGAGTAGAAAATTTATTACTTATTGATTACATCAAATATGCGACAGTAGAAGCGCTCAACCTTTTCACTCATTTGCCCCTGAAATTCTGAGAAATGAA
This sequence comes from Nectonema munidae, assembly GCA_030549495.1. Lineage (NCBI taxonomy): Eukaryota > Metazoa > Nematomorpha > Nectonematoida > Nectonematidae > Nectonema > Nectonema munidae. The sequence goes on from JAUIRK010000509.1 coordinate 1,107,456, forward strand.
GATTGATTTCATCATCAACAATGTAAACTAATTTGCTCATTTCTCTATATATGTAGATAGCAGCACCAGAAAGCAAATCTCATATAACGTTCTCTGGATTTATTTTATTCGTGACAAATTTTTATGTTTTATAAAAATATCTTAACCCCAAAACTATCTAATAATTAAAAGGACAAAACAAAGTCTAAGAAAATTTCCCTCCAAAATTTGCAATTTTACCTTTAGGTCAAATTATCCCTACTTTAAGAAGCGCGGCGATAGAGTGAGAGCTTGGTCTAGTGTGCGATTTGGGTTCAAATACGAAACTTACTCTAACCTCATTACAATCTTTAGCTCAAAATAATTATTCAAAGCACCTGTTGAAATAAAATACTCTTTTCCTAGAGACTCTAGATTCGAATAATCAACATAAATGCTTGATAATTCTGAAATTTAACATTTATCAACGTTGCAAATATACACTTGGTTTCCAAAAAATATGCAGGGATATTTCATATTTTAGGATACAAAATATATTGTAATTTAAAAAAATATATATTAGACAACCTCATCATATTTAAAAAAGGATGTGAGTAATGTTGATTAGATAGCGGGTTCAAGGTCCTGGGTTCGATCCCGCATCAATCCTTTTCGCCTTCTCGATGAAAACACACCATGGTACCTTTACCTTTATGTTTAATTTTTCATAATCTGATCACATTTATGTAGAGTAAGTAGTATCAAAACACAAAAAAGTTAAAAAAAAATACTTACAAAATTTTGAATTTGGCGCTCTTTTTTACTACATTCAACACTCTCACTCTCGAAATACAAACGTTCATCACCAGACTGCTTATAGTTACCAAGATTGTTGTCATCTTGAAAAGCGAAAAAATAAATTACAAATAATAAAGTATTGGAAACACAGGGCAACCTTGGCCAAAGCGCCTAGGCTTATCCATGATTATGGACTTGAACTCCAATCTGGCATTTTTAGCCATTTCTCCATTCTTTTCAATGAATTCTCTCAACTTTACAAAAGTCAGGACTTGATTAATCAATGTCACCAAAATACAGCACTTCTTCTCTAAAAACGAACATCAAAACGAGTGACATAAAAAGCATTCCCTTCCAAAAAATACGGCAAAGATTATTTTTTGTTAAATTTGATGTTTTTGTATTTAAAGTAGACACATCGAGGTAAAAAACTGTAAATTTTGAAAAATAAAAAATGTTAAAACAAAATAACTGTGACAACAGTTTTGCTGCTCCATTCTTCTTCTCACTTCATAAAGAAGCGAAGTCAACCCCCATGCATTGCCAATATTTATTTGTTGGCCACATCAACGCAATTCGACGTAGGCAAACGCGTAAACGAGAAAGGGAAATTTGAGCACACAGACAATTGGAATTTATAAAGTAAAATAATCTTTAAAAAGGTTTTAACTAACGAAATGCTCAACACACTGCTATTTGCTGCATTAAATATTTTTAAAAAGTTATTGTTTGAAGCATTAATGATTTGATGCCAGGAAAAGCAAACGACATTGAGTTTAAACTTTGATATGAAACGTTTCAGGCATTGATTTGAAAAAAATATTAATGGACCTGCCTTTTTGTATGAATTTTAATAAAAGTTAAGGCAGATGATTTTATTTGGTCAGCCACTGGTGAGCATTGTTCCCGAAAGAGATAGATCCAGAAATCGTCATCAGCATCATTTAAAGATGACACTAGGATCAAATGGATTAATCTATGCATTTGTACTTTATATAAGATTTGAAAGCAAGAGAAGCAGCTTGGTAGAGATCAGTGTCAGATGAGAGATTTGGAGCAGTGGTTCTAAGCCCTATTTTTCATGGACTCATGTTTTCTTGTTTCTTTGAGGGTGGAGTCCAAATGTTCTCATAGCTAATCCGCAAAAAAAAGCTTATTCATTTTCTCAGGAATTATAATAACATAAAATGTATGTCTAAAGGTCAAACATCGGAAGCATAGAAAATGAGCATTTTAGGCAAGTGACCGTTCTATATGGTCACTTTTCCAGTTAGGGTGAATCAGAGTGATCGGTAGAGACAGGTGAGAGCTGGATCAAGGCGACCGATACGACAGGTTTTACTGTATAATGTTACTTTAATAATAATAATAAAGCAAACGTGGGAATCTTTGAAATATCTTTAAATGTTTGTCTTTAAAACATTCGATTTAAATATAGTGATCAATTTTTCCAATTTAATCTGAGATTGCCTATATTTATTTTTAAATTTTATTTTAAAAATAGCCAGTCGATCACACAACATAAATATACTTATCTCTAATCTCTGCGTGACCGGAGATCAGAAAATGTGCTAATAATATGAAAAGGATTCCAGTACCATCATTTTAAAGTTAAATATATCTTTTTTAAAAAAATTTATCTTCATCTTTTTCCTTCTTGAACAACTTTCTTTTGATTTTGTCACTGACCGATGAGTGAATTTACGTTTACCCTAAATAAAATTTAGGAGTAATATAATATTCTTTTAATTTCAAAATGGTGTAAATTACAGGTAGAAGTAGTATTTTGAGTTTTCTAAAATAGAATATCATTCGTGGCTTCCACTTTTTTATTTTTTATCTGTGGACCCCTCCTATCAATATTTCTTCATAGAAGCCATGTGGACCCCGGTTGAAAACCATTGAATACTGTTAAACACTTAATTCTAAAAATTTCATTAATCTATTCCTAGCCTACTATAGACAATAACTTAAGATGGAACAAAAACAATTGTTCCAGAAAATTATAAAATGTTTTGTCAGTGAAAATATCTTGGGCTCAATGATTCGTTTTCACCCATTCAATGAACTCGCGTGCTGTCTTTCATTATATCCACATGAAGCGACATAATACCTTTGCACAAGACAAATACTACCGCAAATTACGCTTTAACATGTAGAAAATTACGAGAACATGAAAATTATTGAAGATTTAGTAAAATGATCGCACATTGGAATGGCCAAGAATAATATTTGCATAAATGATTCACAATGAATTTGGAATCGATAAAAGGTTAATACTGCCCCGATCTAATGAAGGCGTGGAAAATACTCGTGCGTAGACTTAAATAAGCTGAGTGCTCTCTTTTTTTGAAAAAATAAACATGTGTGTTGGCATAAAGGAGGAAATGAATGTGAAGTAGTTAGAGTAAAACTCTGAATTACTTTGACCTTTATCCTAAATTATAAAAAAAATAAATATCGGTGAAATGACATTATAAACTTGATTTTAGGAAATTGCAAAACTACAAATATTTAAAACTTCGATGTCTCGACAGGAGAGTAGCAATCTCATGAAACATCAATAGAAATGAATTATTGCATTAAAAACTATAGCTAATACGAGATTAATACCTGGAGAAAGATCAAAAAAATTGCGCAGTTTCAATTCATTCAATAAGTGCGGAAACTTTCTTTTCAGTTCCAATCCAGGATCATCTTTAGGAGTGAAGTGACCGCGTTGTTGATACCTAAATTGGAGATTCTTTGGGTTTCCTAACTTGCCCGAAGACTTGAAATGCAAACGCAGCAACTCGGAAATCGTTGATGCGTCGATGTCGACGTTCTGCATGAAGCTGGAAGAAGAAAAGAGGGAGCGCATTGCAAAGAGCGTCGCCTCTCTCACTTCGTTGCAGTTGAGTGGAAGCTCGTCAGAGATAAACTGAGAAAATGCGGCATCAAAGAAGTCGTCATTTGGAAACTCTTCTTCTCTCTGAAGAGAGAGGACGTTGGAGAGTAAAAAGTTCAAAAGATTCATTAAAAACTCGTGATACACTTTGGAAACCAACACTTGATCAAGGAAGCCTGTGGGCAAACGAATTTTAGGTATTACGAAATATTCATCAATTTGGATAAAGTCAAAAATGACTTGAAATTGGAGTGGAATGATCAAATTACACATGGCGTCTAAGCAATTATTTTATCGTTTAAGTCATCCATAGGATTTACACATAAAATTTAGGAGTGGTTTTAGACTTTATTATCTAATGCTTTGCTTATAACCGCTAACAGACAAAATGCCGATGGATATAATGTCCACGGAACGAACATAATATCGACAGTCATGATGTCAAAAGAGAGAAATATCCTCTTATAACGGATATTTTCCTCATATATTTGTTAAAAAATATATAAAATATTATGGCAAAAAATTACAAAATTTGAAGTTGGATAGGAATAAATATATAAAGAAAAATTTTCAAAAAAAACACAATACTTGAAAACAATTTTTATTGCGATTTGCTAATTAAATTGACAAGTTTGCTTAAAAGTTTGGATTTTTAAATCAATGAATTCTAAGATACAGATTTCACTAGTGAAATACAGTCGAACATGTCTCAGCGAACACCTGCTTCTAACGGCCACTAAAATAACCCCCGGAGAAAATTACTACAGAATGCACCCTTTGAATAGCGGCCACCTGCCAAACGCGACCAGCGTCCACTCCTTGAAGCGAATAAAGGCCAAGCTGGCACAAGGTTTTGCAAAGAATATCAGTACTGTACTTCAGTACTGTACTTCATACTATATGTACGTACACACATAAGGATGTTACTTTTTGCTCCATCACACACAACATATGTTGTGTACTTCAAACAATGACAAATATGCATTAGTAGTGAGTTGTAAATGAAAAGATTTTTAGCAAAAAAAGACTTTTTTATCCGTGTGTAATGTGAGTAAGACACGAATGATAAAAACGTTCAAGATTTACGCACTTCTCTCTGGTTACCAGTAAGCCAAAAACGAAATGCCAAACAGACAAAGATCTTTGATTATTTTAAAAAACGATAATGTAAGCGTTTTTCATGATAATTTTCATTACTTTTATAACGAAGAATACATAAAAGTTCTTTTGATTCTATATGTTTAAATTTTCTATTATCATCATCTATTATTTGTCATTGTAGTTTAGTTTTTGAAAGGCATTGCTTCTTCTATCTTAATTAATTTTTTAATTTTTTCGCTGTGCGTGCACTAAATGCAATTGACTTGTTTATATATACTATCACTTAATGTTTTTGAGAACAAGATATAAAATGAGGAAATCTGTGAATAACGACCACCTGTCAATAGCGGCCACAATTGTAGTCTCCCTTGAGTGGCCGCTATTGACGAGTTTGCCTGTATATACAAAAATACAAAAAAATATGGAGAATTTCTGTTCCTTTTATTTTTATATAAATTTCATATCTTTATTTAACACAATTTTATTTAAATGGAGAAGAGCGCATAGACTGATTTGGAGGCGAAACTTCATTTGAATCCATACATTCTCAAAATCATTCAAAAGTGAGCAAACTTTTTACATATAGCAAATTTGAACTATTGCTAGCTCCTTTAATCTAGCATAGCTTTTAAAATTATTGAAACTTACTTTTTTAGAACGTCGTCAAAATTAGGAGGGCAAAACTAAACCTAAATCTTATCAATTGCACGCTCTTCGCATTAAAAACAATTCCTTAATTTTTTCAATTTTCAAAACATGATATTTAATAAAAAAAAAACTAAATCTAACCTGCCCTTTTTAATTAAATTTTTTTTGTTTCCTAAATTGCATCCAAAGTGAAGAATAATCTTCCATATCTGGACATATGGTGATGCTAGTCACGATGGGAAATCGAACCCAGACCATCTGGATCAATACCCTACGCTCCTACCACTAGGCCATTTGCAGAAAAGAAAATTAGTTTTAATAAGTTTAATTTAGTTTTATATACTATACAACGAAAAAGGTGGAGAGATGGGCTGAAGGAGCGACAGCGACTAGAGGAGCTTGGACTCAGCGAAGACGCCGCAATGGACAGAGAGAAGTTGAGTCAGCGGATCTCAACCACCGACTTGGGGATAAGGTGTAAGGCAAAGAAGAAGACAATAAAATCTAGCACATATTAATACAATAGAAATTTTTTAGGCTCTTCAGAAAATTCGATATTTTAGCAATCAAAATCTATAAAATATGTTTTCTTATTTGCCCATCATTCATATTGTTAATATAATATTGGATTTTAGAATTGATAAGCATAAAAAATAGGAGTAAAATATTTTAAGCTTAAGGAGATACAAAACAACAAAAAAATACTGTCCCCCTCCTTTTACAATAATAACTTTGGAAATAATATATTTGCCACATATTTTATATCATGCAAAGTGAAAAAAATGTGCGCACTTTGTTCTATTTACAACTAACTAGTTTCAGAGTTGTTAAATATACTTTACATTTGTCTTAACGGTAATCTTTTACTTTACGGTTCTGTCAATTAAAAAAATTTTTCTTGCAATTATTGGCTATCATGATGTCAATCAAATAAAAGTTATTAACAGAAAAAAACACGAGTGAAAACCTGTGTGCTACTATTCACGCGTATATTGTAAATATGATTTAAAAATTATTCTCCAGGCGTTCTTATCATTTCTCTTTAGTATTCACATAATGAGGCACACAAAGAAATATACACATCCAATATTAGCGGAAACCCACGCAAAAAATACAATCAAAGACAGCTATATAGGAAAAAAAGCAACCAAGCGTCAGTACATTCCTACTTATCTTCACATTTGAATGTCGGGATTTTATTTAAATATTCTATCCGAATTATAGAAGGTCCGACTTACGATATTCAACTAGTAAAAGTGATTAAAGTATCATTTAATTTTAATTTTAAAGCGTTCAGTCCAAATTTTAAGGGATAAGCAGAGTTAAAAAATATAAAATTGATTGAGTAAACAAACAAAAAAGTTATAATAAAGCCGTACTTATTCAATATAATAGGAAATAAAATAAAGGGTCTACAAAAAAAATTCAGTTCGAAAAAGATCCATAAGAGAACGGTTGAGAATGGACTAGGCCAATGGATATTTCCAATATGGACTCGAAGTATTCAGCCCTCCTCCTCCCTTTCTTGATCTTTCTTCGAAGAATACATAGTATAATCGACACTTATTAATTTGTGAAAATCAATTTTCTTTTTAGTTAACGTATATATTTTTATCAAAATGTGTTCAAAAGATGGTTAATTTCATTTATGGTGATTATACAGTGGTTTAAGCATAAACCAAATATGAATTTAGAGTATAAATGGCGGTTCGAAGCATTTTTGATAAAAAAAAATATATAAAAAAGCTCAATTATGATGCATTTTGGACGCACTTAAAAAAAATTGAAAGGATCTTCTACTCAATGCCACTTAAAAAGCGCGCGTTAAATACGAATTTCGGCATTGTTCTGAAATAAAATTGCTAAAAATAGTACACTTTTTCCCTCAAGATTGTTACGCCTAACTTCGAAACCACAACGTCACTGTCCGATCCCATGAAAATACTCTAAGCTTACTTTAGTACCTTCACATTTACACCTTGATAAACTATTGAAATTCAAATTAAAAAATATTAATGAAAAATTAAAATAACTGCATTTCAAATTAGAAAAATGAAAGTCAGTGAAAAATAATTATAAATTTTGATTGAAAAAGAACAAAATAATATGAAAATTTTGAATCTCAAATCTTTGTTTAAAAAGAAATTTATGATCTCTTCTGTTTTTTACTGCTTATTTAATTGTCAATTTGATCACAATTTTTGGTTCCATTTTACACTTGCACCATCTTACACTTGAATCACGTCACACTTGTTCAGTAATTTTAAATAGATTTTCAATATTTTTCATTTGAATTCATTTAAATTCAGGTTTCAAAGTTGACATCCGATTAATTTAAAAGTGTAGTTCCCAATCATGTCAAATATTTGAATCACCCTAAATATAAAGAAAGTGGTAAAATTTAATAAAACCTAAAGAAGGCAGAGTGAAGGCTTCATTGAAAAATTTCTGAATGTTTAGGAATTGGCCAAATGCGTTCAAAAATTCCAAAACCACGAGCATATCTCCAATCAGTTCGGAAGGCGAATTCAGCCCTAACTCGGTGAATTCCGGCAGGACTTTCAAGTCATCGCATAGCAAATCTTCTCGCGGCTGACACCAACTCCGAATCGCTTCTTCCCGTTTCTTTTGTTCTTCCTTTTTGCGAAGACGCTCCTTCAAAAAGTATAATAGCGAAATCAATCTTCCTTTATCGGATTGATTCAGGATTTGGAATAAATCAGTTGCGATTCAGCATGAAAACAAGCGCATACTCAAATAAGAACAAAAAAGCGTTCCTCAGCGAGACGTTAAATATTTTTATTACATTCACTTTGCAGTTTCGATGTTTGATAAAAAACGCATGAAATGTGCTTTCTAACGGTTTTGACTGGCTCAGAGCGGTGCTGTTAGATAATAATCCGCTTTTTCTCAAAATTAGCTACTTTTTCGAATTGTGTTATAATAATTTTAATTTTCCAATTATGCTAAATTAATTTGAGAAAATTAAAAGTCTATAAAATTTGATACTTTTTTCAAAAAATAATAATAATTGATAGATTAATCCATTTTAGTTTCATAAACAGCTTTTGACATTTTAGTGTTTTTCTGATTAGATGGCGTATTTATTTGTTTTTTAAGTGAAACTGACTTTTTTAAATAAGTAGATTTTTGTTACTTTTGATGTATCTTATCCCGGACTCAGACACTAAAATAGTACGAAAATATTTCTCAAAGTAAATCAAAGTGAGAGTAAACACAACACATTCAATTTAATTGAAAAAACAGAGCTGATTTTCGGTAAAAAACATAATACATAAGATAGAGGAGTGGGGTCACACAAAAAGAAATCGGTTCAAAGATGCATGTGTTCGATGCACACTTGTTGTTGTGCTATATGCTATTTCATTAAATTCGTTCAAAGATATCATGAAATGCACATACTAGGTTATGCACTGATCACAGATACAAAAAAAGTGTAGCTTATAAACCAAGAGGTCAACAAATAGATATTCTATTCTCACAAACTAAAAGTCGAACGAGGTTGTAAGATTTTGGAGACTGCTGCTTAGATTCCTCAGCTTATAATATCTGACTTTTTAGTAGCCATAACGATGGTTGAAGAAAACTGGATGTGAATATGAAGAGTCGTATTCACTTTAATTGAATATGTTACCAAAAGGGTTTTAGTAAAATCATCTATTTTCAAAAAGAAAGTAAGCTCACGCCAACAATCTAAACAACATTGTGGACTACATTCGAATTTAAACATTATACTATATTGAAAAGATAATATATACAAGAAATGCGATTGGACTGTAAACATGGATAATAGGATTCAAAACACTTTCGTCAGCATCTTTATCCAAGCATCGCCTTCTCGAATAGAACACGCTTTTGTTTCAAATATGTATTTTGAACGAATGACTTTAGACTTCTTTTATAACTTGAAAAGGTTAAAAGGAAGATGGAGGAAATTATAGTCTCTTTCGGATCAAATTTTCTCTCTATGTCCTTCTTCAGGTATTTATTTATTTTTAAATCTTTAAAGCGAAACTTCTATTAATAATGAAATGCCAAATAATTCTAGCATAAAATATTGCGTATATGCGCCATTTTGTGGGCAGAAATTTTTTTTCCATAGAATTTATAGTTTGAAATTTTTTATAAATTAATATGAATAAAATGTAGTGATGAATATCGCACACACATATAAAAAAGAATAATACTAAATATTTAAAATTGAAGAATGGTAATCGCTACAGTTTCGAATTTTTTCATTCCAATACCCAATATAGGCTGAGTTTTATATTTCTTTTTTTCTTTTTTTCAAATACGATTTGGCACACTTGATAATTTGAAAATGAACGTCTTCTTTAAGGTTTAAACTTCTGGGATCACTTACCAATATTTTAATCGGTAAAATTAAGGTTATAATTTGTGGTATACAAGAGACTTCAACTAATAACTCGGTTTTTATATCTCTGAATTTAACTTTAAACACATCCCATTTTTTCCGCACAATTGTGAGGAAAATCACGTCACCTTTCTGTGTGAGTCGAACCAACCCGTTCTTTGGCAAACCACAAGTTCTACTTTTTATGGTCTTCAATGGAAAAAAGTAGGCTTTAATAACAAAGGAAAAAATGTTTTGAAGAGTTACCATTTCTTTCTCAATCTTTTTTTGCCGTTTGGAAGCTTCGTATGCCGCTTTTTTATTTTCAATGCCATTCTCTGAGGCAATGCTAGGCTTTGAAAACATATTTGGAATTTTTTCTAGGAAAAAGAATGACAACTTTAACAAACAGGACAAACGAATTTTTAATTTTGTAACTGTGAAATAATAGAAAAGAATTTATGAAAATTGAATTCGTCCCCTAAAAATTATCGGTGAATTCAAGGATAAGTTGAAAAAGAGCAAAAAAAATAAAGGTGTCATCCTAAAAAGACGTTCACACAGGAGGCAGAGAGAGAACGATTTGTAATTAGAGTTGAAGATAAAGTTGGACGTCCAAAAAAGTTGTAAAGGCTTGAAATTTGTTGCACTTGTAAAAAAATTTTTAATAAGATCTCTCATTCTCGACACTAACAAAATACGAATTTATCAAGCGTGTGTAGTGTATGTATCATATATCTTTACACTTGGCTTAAAAGAACTTCAAAAAGGCTCAAATTTGGAAAAATATGGGGATTTTGGAAAAGTCTCCCTTAACTTGTTATCACCTCTTTAAAATACATGCCATTATAACAACTTCTCTTTTGCCGCATTTCGCCAAACATTCCAACCTTATCAAGGTTACGTACAACATGGCTCATCAAAAAATTGTGAAAGTACATTATTTATAAATATTATGCGAGGTAGCTATAATTGTGTGCATGCATTATGAGAAAGAGCTTGAGTTTGTTACGGTGAATAGCGTATTCTCATGATTGATAAATCCAAATTCATTTACCATATGATAAGTTAAATGAAAGCAAACATGATGCTCCACCTACACATCATTTCAATTCTGTTTTTTTCTGATTCAACTTCTATTTTCTTTTCTATAATTGGAAAACTCAGATTCGTCTAAATACACTGAACATATAAATAAAGTCGCTGTATTTTGCCTTTATAAGCGCTAACAGATGCAATGCATAATACTTGTGCATGTTGATATAATTAAATCTATTTTCAGCATGCACTAAATTGAAAGAACAGTAATATATAATAGAAAAAATATTCAAATATGTTTCTCTCTAGATAGCTTGAATAGTAGATAATAATAATAATAATAATATAAGTAGGAAAAAATGGAAGCACGTATTGCATTGCAATCCTCTTATACACGGTTAATATTAAGCTTTTTTCTACTCCATTATTTATTTCAAGTTTTATAATGCACCCAGTCCCTTTAAACAGTGGCCATATATTCCCAGATTGTTTTTCAGCGACTACTTATATTCTATGTTTATTAGTATATACTACAATAAAGTTCTGAAAAAGAAAATGAATGAGTAAAAGACAATAAATAATAGTAGGCTCAATTAAAACAGGTGATCATTTGTAAAAAGAAAAGCTACGCCAAATATTGACATTTCCTTCTATTATTATTATTTTAGTTGACGTAAACGCAAATGGATGGATGGATGAAGTAGAAATAAAGCTATGGCTTGAACGCATTTGATCTAAATACATTGCAAAGAACGCAGTCTTCTCGTTTGGGATAGGGTTAGAGCGCCTCTTACAAGCAGCACAAAAAATTTGAACACAGATATGGGAGTCGTTCTTGGAGGATTACCTTCGTCAGTACGACCTTTAGATGTTTGTCTAAAGAAGTCATTTAAAAGTCGATTACAAAAAGCGGTTATATATGTGCTCCAAAGTTAGATAAAAATGGAAAGATATTAATCCAAAAATAGTTTAAAACTCTTTTAAAAAATGAGATCTTTAGAATGAATAGTGCGAAGATGATGATGATGATGATGATGATGAAATAAATTCAAGTTTTGATCCATATGATGACTGCCTCCGTCAAACGCATTTATTGATGAAATTATGCGTTAAACTTAATGTATTTTTGATTTTATAATTTCAATTTATAAAATAGAACATCGCCTTATGCGAAGAACATACTTTTTAATCAAAGCTATAAGATCACAACTTCATTTCGTATTATACGCCGGCTGTCTTATACACCGGCAAATAATTTCACAATTCAATCGCTCAGATCAAAATTTATCCAACTAGAATGTTGTCTTATAGAATTACAACCTAGCAAATAAAGTTCCAATACAGCTCGTTTATTTTCAAAAAACCGGTCACCTCGAAAATACTCCTAATTTGTATGAGATAAGAGAATATTTCTTCGCTGGTGTGCATTCCTCACTGAGTTCTCATAGTGGTCTTGGTTTTCATATCCACAAATCTCTTGAATTCGTTGTCAATACAACTCAAACGAATAGCAACTCCTATGAACTGTATTCAACCATCTTTCAGATAATATGAGTTTAAAGTTGTATCATTTTTATCGCAAACCTTGATGAGAAGTTGGAGAAATCTAATGTTTTTTGTTTGAATTTGAATTATTTCTCCCAAATACTAAAATTGGCATTCTTCTTGGTGAATTTTATTTTGATTTACTTAAAGTTGATAGCAATAGGCATGTTAAGTATATCTATCTATTCTGAAAATAACAAAATTTACTAGATATTATAGCGAATACCTTATTGATAATATTTTTATGTGTTCTCAATTTTACCAAAAAGTTTGTTATACTTTTATTACAGGTCTTTCAGATATATAATCCAATGTCAACTTCGCTGAAAGTGAATTTCAATGATAAAGTTTTATTTCAAAAATATTTTGACAAAGTGGCCTTCTGTCATTATGCTTATGAATTTGATTGGTTTATTTATCTTAAACCGTATCTTTGACAGCCCAAATGATTACTTTTACTACCTAAGCCACGACATTTACTTCTTGGTCTTAAATATGATACAAAGGGGTTATTATCAAAAGAGTGACAAATCAAAAGAGTGACGTGACAAAAGAGTGACAAAATATAAAAAAATTCAAAAGAGTGGCATGACAAAAAAATGATAAAATATAAAAAAAAATCAAAAGAGACAAAATATACAAAAATTCTAGTTTTGCTTACCTACCTATCCTTACATAAAAAACTCTTTTGATTTGTCGCTTTTTTAATCTCTATTTTAAGAGTGACAAATTATGTCACTGCTTTGTCACTCTAATGAACATCTCCCGATACAAAGACCATAATCATAAAAAAAAATCGAAAATGCAGCATAAACTCTTGGATTTCTAATGATTTATTGGATCTAATAAAAAAAAAGTAATAAAATTCATCTTAAATTAAAGCGTTCAAGTGATACACTTTTTATCTAAATATGATTCCCTTAGGAAGAAAGGAAAAATTTATGGCAAAAGTTTGGAAATAGAAATAAAAGTTCAAAATGGAATGAAGGACTATGAATCACGTAAAAATATTAAATGCCAAATGTTTTCCAAATACAGGTTATTATATAGGCTAAAGTACCTATTAATAATTTGAAGAATGAACTGATATATGTCAGAAAAAATTAATTCATTAACTTACAAGGTTGTAGAGATGAAATATATGGTTGTGCTTCTATAAACATATCATCCATACAGTTCAATTTTTACATAAATAATTTTTTGTTTTGCCCCCCCCCCTCTCCGTTTTACAAAATTCTCGCGCGAAACTGCAAAATTATTGATTGCGAATCTGAGGATGTAATTTATTTTTCATGAAAATCAATCAAATCTGTCAAAAAATCAATCAATGCAAAATATATTAACTTCAGAATATATTATAATTCACCATTTTTTGGCTTTTAATATTATCTTAATTTATTTAAGATACTAAATTTTGGTGATTAATTCACCCAAAATATTTCACCTGTCAGTAAATTAGCTTTCACAGGTGACTTATGGCAAACACTTTTTCTCATAATTTTTAAATAAACTTATCCATACACAGCAAATATGCGATTCTGAAAATACTCTTATAGCTCTAGATTTAAGGATAAGTTTCCTCTGTCACTGACAGGGTTAAATGACTGAAGATTTAAACACAATTTAATTGCTCATATTTACAGAATATATTTAAAATTTAAGCAGTTTCTAATAATGAACCTATTTTGGGGTTGAAAAATTGAACATTTAAATACTATAATATCTTGGTATAGTGTTTTGATGCCTCCGAAGCTTTTCCAAGCTGTCAATATATATTATATACATATGATTCTGTAGGAAAAAAAATAATCATATTGTAAAGAAAAAAATATAGCAAGTTACTAATCGCGATTTTCGATTTTAAGAAGCCAGAATAATCAACCATGATGACTCAAAAGTCATCAAGTATGAAAGCGACTATTCTAGATCATTTAGATTCCATGAGAAGTCACTTTGCATTCAATAATTGAATTCTTAAGTGCTCATTTTAATTCATTAATCTTCACATGAGTTTGAATACAGTTTAAAAGTAAGTTATTACTAGTTTAATAGAAAAATAAAAGAGCGTTGGAAGCAGGCGCCATGATAACGGGAAAATGGACGCTGAGGCGATAAATGATACTTCCTTGTTGTAGATCATCTCCCTTAGAATCAGCTTCCCCCACCCCTGCTCCAACCTCCACTTGTGCTTAAAGTCTAACGATCGGGCTGATTAATAGAGGTTTCCTATAGCTTTCATCGCTAAAAAGAATCTCATATGAAGACTTTAGAAGGGCCGTAGAATTTAAAACTTTGACACATAAAAATTAGCCAGCCTATAAAAGATTTAAAGAGTAATAATTCCACTAGAAATAAAATATGAAATGCAAGAATAAGTAAATCATACTTGAGGACAGTGCGTCATTTTCACTCTCACCGGGATTAAAATAATGATGATCTTTGAGAAGAGAATGATTTTCTTGCTGAGGATGAGCGGTAGGATCAAAACTATCTATTCCTCCATCTTGGCCATTTTGGCGAATATGTGAAAAATTCTTTTCTATGTTGTTTGGATTAGAAATATTTTGTGACTTATTGAAATCCAAAACACGATCATGCCTAGCGCCTTTTTCGGGTAAATATTTAATGAATTCTAGAAGTGCGGATTCCTCAAAAATTGAGTCGGGATTCAAGGAATCTAGATTAAACTCTGAGATTGCCAATAACTTTGTAAAAATAAAAAATTTAAGAAACAAAATAGTTAAATCATCCAACAAATGTGAAATACCTGTAAAAATCGATATATTTTAAATTGGATCGTATTTTGGCGTATAAATAGACGGTTTTTTTCTTTACTATAAGTTCCTTTTGGTCTTTGTAAATGAGAAGCTTTAACTATGCTTGAAGACTCATCAATAATAGAATTAGATGTATCATTTGAATTTGAAATTCCACAAACACTATATTTAAATAGGTAAGAACTAGGTTGAAATTGACGTCCAGTATCATTAAAACCATGTCTAAAAAAGATATACTACAGAATTTAATATATTTTAAAATCGTATTTACTGGTTATAAATTTTTTCTTTATTTTTAACTTCTGAAAAGGAAGGAGGTAGCACTTCTTCGATAATACACAATTTTCTAGAACACGAAAAAAGACAGTTAAAAATAGAAAATGAACATAAAATATTACCCTGATACAATAACGCTTTCGCCAACAAAGTAACGATCTTTTGCAAACAAATAAATATTATCTACAATTTGACAAAGACTCAAGCCCTGAGCTAAATAAACTAAATATAATAGACCACGTTTGAGCGGAGTAGGAAAGTCAGATAATGCTTTTTTAGCTTTAGTTTCAGATTCAACGGCTTCAGCAAATGTTAATCCAGTTCGACCGGTTAATGAACAAGTCCAAACCAAACTGTTACTAACAATAATTCTTTCAAAAAATTTCCTAAATTGAAAAAAAACTCTCTATATTAACTCAATTTTAAACACAGTAATTTCAAAATTCAAGAAGAAAATACTTTTTTGAAATAGAAAATAATTAGAATAAAAAAATAAAATTAATATAACTTACTCATAATCAGTAAAAATTTCTTTCGTTAAAGAACTATAGAATACTTCATCATTATCATTCAGATTTTTAGGGATATCATTAGGAACAAACTCTTTCCTCTTGTAGATAGGCATTCATAGAAAAATAATTCTTACAACAAAATTTTAAAAATGGCTATGATTTATTTTTTAGAAAACATTATACGATAAAATCGTTAAAAATATATAATTAAAACAAAAATAGATGAGAATTTTAGAAGATTGGTAAGTTAAAGGAAAATCCAAAATAAGATATTTTAATTCTTAGATTCTATTTTAAGAAATATACCAATTTGACTTGTATCTTTATATTTACTATAAAAAATTAACTATTTTTATCTTAAGACCAATATATAGTCACTGTATTTAAATAAAAGAGAATTTTTATTCTTTTTGGAAGATATTTTCAAAAAGAAAGCTTTTCGATATAATTTACAATATTTTTTTATTAAACGCTTTATTTTATTTACATTTTCTTCATTTAGTCTTATTCACTTTTCAGTTTAAAAATCCATTGATTTTTTTGTAAATATCGTTCAATTTTATAATTTATTAAACTTTTGTAAAATATAAACGAAAATCAGTATACGGAATTGCAAATTGTAAAGAATGGATCAATAATTAAGAAATACAAAGCTTAGATATTTTAATAGATACTCAATGGGGAATTGGGAGGGGGCAAAGCAAAAAATAGATATAAGTTCCTATAAATATTTTTAACTACTACTTTGCATATATGCAACAAAATATTTTTTTAAATAACACAAGCATTGAAGAAAGAGAATATTTTTAAGTAAACACATAACTACAAGGACAATTGGTAAATAATTTACAAAAAGAACAATAATAAACTTCATTTAAATTCAATATATAAATATTTATTTTTCATGAAAAAACATATATCTAATTAGTGAAAAAAAATTGTATTTTTCAAAACAAATCTTTTCTATACGCGACCTTGCCATTCATGCCTATATGATGCGCCTTGGAAAAAATTACGCTCGCACGCTAGGTCGGCGCGTTTTTATGTATTGTGCCAGTACCAATTTGTATTTTTTATTAGAAAAATATTAAATACCAAGAATAATCCTACAAAATAAGGACAACTTTCAGATTATACAATTAGATCATATTTTTGCATTTTAGTAGGAAATAAATTTTCAATAAAATCGTCAAATTTAATACCCATTAGATGAGAAAACAATTTTAAAGATTTTTCTTTCGACTTTATCTTAAAAATAAAAACCTTAGTGCTGAAAGTGCTTTGTTATAAAAAATCAACCACTAACTTCCATTAATAGTAATATTTACTTTATTATCAAATAGGCAGTCAATAATAGCAGCGTTTTTAGCATCATTTTACTGCTTTTAACCCTTTGAGGACAAGTATGACACCAGTGTACCAAGATATAAAAATCGTTTGATTTAAATATAAAAATTCATTTTAAAAAAAAGCAAGCAAACGGTTTTGAAAATTATGGTTCTAAAATGGTTAATTTAAACTTATATTTTTAATAATAGTTTACACATATTGTACAAGAAACATGTTCACTTATTTTAATGTATATTTCGTTTCTTAAAAAATGAACTATTCTCTTATTTCCAACAATTGAGAAATAATTTATATATATATTCGCCGCTCATTTAACTGCCAATATCGAAATTTAAATATTTCTTAAGAAATGCAAAAGTTTTACTTTATGAATAATTAATATTATTAAAACTGTAAAACGTCAGGCTATAATATCGATAAAGATTATAAAATTAAAATTTTTTATTAACAAGCAAATACAATTTCTTTTTTTTTAATGGAGAATTATTAGTTTTCTTATTAAGTTTATTTTGTATATTATTTTGCAACTGAAAGATTTGTTTTAGTCTCTTACAACCTTTTTTCATTTATTTCATTAAAATTACTTACAAAATTTATTATACAATGTTTTAATTTAGTTCTTTTGCTTTAAATTTATTTTTATTTTACATGTCCAAAGAGAACTGATTTTAATGAGGGCGGGACTATAAGAAATTTCTAGGAGTTTAAAGGGGGTTAGAGGACAGGCCCCCTTATCAACGTACTTGATAATTCATAAAATATATTTTTAAAGGAGATTTTCTATGCATTTTAATTTTTGACCATAATTTATTTTCTGTATCATTTTTAAATAGATTTATGTACTAATTCATACAGTCAACATATGCTATCAACACTACTAAACCTCTTTTTTTAATTTAGAGAAAAAAAACAACGATAGTGATAACAGTCAGCATGGTAGATCAAACCAAACAGGTTATTGTCACACCTATCAATAATGTAGAACTCTAGTAAATCTATATTTATAACAAGAATTTAAAAATGATATGAAATAATCCTCATTAAATTTTGAAAAAAATAAAAAAAGAAAAGATAGGTAGAGTTAGTTGAATGATAGGATTTAAAAAAAACTCCAAAAGCATATCATTTGAAAATCACAGTAAGTACAAGGCAATCTAAGCACATGTTAACAAAGCATACAATTCGAAGTTAAAAAACACATGAATAATAAAAAAATCAGTATAAAGTATCTGTGGTTGAAAAAACATCGAACAGAATAAGAGTTGGAAGAGGCTTGATGGGAAATATAAACGAGGTTATAAATTTGGAAAAGCGATATGAGAAGAAATCATCTAAAAAAACCAAAAGAGCACAAGTATCAAAATTCTAAAGTAATAGGTAAATATTAGTTAATATATTCAAGGATATTAACCCTATTACGCCCCCCCCCCTTAACTAAAAAATTAATTGAAGAAAATTGGCTGAATCATATCCCTTCAAATTTTGTGACTTTTCCTAAAATCGCTAGCTGCATCTTTTGAAACCATTTTCATGGTAGTTGAATGAACCTTCATCTCCAAAACTGTCAATCAAAATCAAAATTTTGACATTATCTGTACTTAACCTTATAACTTGGGATCTATATTATTTAATACCCTGAAAATTTATAATTATATACAGTTTGGAACGCATAACACTTTATATAATTAATTTTTTCAATAATCATGGCTACTTTTTAGAAAATGTCAATCAAAATTTTGATTGATAAAAAATATACCTAATAAAATATACCTTCAAATTTTACATAAAATATATGTTTTTATACTAAATCGGTCATGCTGTTTTCATTTCTGGACTCATTTTTTACATTTAGGATTTGAAAATACCTATAAGTGTTAATCAAATTTGCGGTTTACTTCTAAAAATTGTCTCCAAAAACATTCATTCAAATTTTACAATGAAATATATGTGTTATACTAAATCGGCCATGCTGGTTTCATTTCTGGACTCATTTTTTACGTTTAGGATGTGAAAATACCTATAAGTGTTAATCAAATTTGCGGTTTACTTCTAAAAATTGTCTCCAAAAACATTCATTCAAATTTTACAATTAAATATATGTTTTTATACCAAATCAACCATGCTAGTTTCATTTATGGACTCAATTTTTGCGGTTTGAATTTGAAAATACATATAAGTATCAATTAAATTTGCGTTTACTTCTAAAAATTTGTTTTTATAGCAAATAGATCATGATGATTTCATTTCTGAACACAGTTTTCGCATTTAGAGGTTTTACTACAAGTGTCAATCAAATTTGCGATTTATGTCTGAAAACTATATCCCAAAATATTCTCTCTAATTTTACATTAAATATATGTTTTTATACCAATTCGACAATGATAATTTCTATTTCTGAAATCATTTTTTGCATTTAGAGGTTTTAAATGCCTGAAAGTGTCAATCAAATGTTCGATTAACGCCTAATGTCTACAGAAATATTTTTGAAATTTAAATAAAATATCTGTTTTTATGCCAAATGGAAGATGCTGGTTTCATTTTTGGACTCAGGTTTGGCATTTATGGTTTTAAAATATCTGAAAGCTTGAATCAGATTCGCGGTTTACTTCTAGATACAGTCTTCAAAAATATTTTCAAAAAAATAAAATATCTGTTTTATACCAAATCGACTATGCTTATTTTATTTCTGTACTAGATTTTGTAATCTGAAAATTTAGAATATGTCAGATTTATCAAAAATGGCACAGATGCCAATATGTGAGAATTTAGTCACTATCAAGATATTTTTAATTTAAATTGAATTTGTCAATCTTTTTCCTTTTGTGTCAAAGAGATAATTTTTTAGATGAAGAACGTTGACAACTTTTTGTAATTGAACAATCAACATCACGAATGATTCATCAGAAAAATTCCTTTGAAATAAGATTGGTTGACAAATATTCAGGCCTGATAATAAAATACACGATACTGATAAAAAAAGTCTAAGATCATCAAAAAGATTCTTTAATCAGAATGCTTTGAGAGAGGAAAAAAGTAATTTTATCCTTATAAAAAAAATTTTGAACACACATTGAAGAATATAAATTTCTAATGAAAAAAGAGCTACCAAGAAAGGATCATCATGGAATGAATAGCAAAATTACATACTGTAAATTATAATATGACGTAGAGACTACGAGCCAAAAGATGGAGGTCCTATCGAGTTACATAAGTTACTGTTACTGTAGAATGAAATATTTTGAGTGAATTAAACACCTAAAGTTGGTTTATTAAATAAATTAAGAAAATAATTACCAGAGAAAACTGCAAGTAGAAGTTATTTTTATGTTTATATATTTGACATTGATTTACAGGTTTAATCGATTTTTTGACAGGTTTTATTGATTTCATAAAAAATGAACATCACCATTAAATTCTGCATACTTGAAATGTATAAAAAATTTTATAAGAATAAAAATTTTAATTTTGACATGGGCTGTCATATTTAAATTATTTTGTCAGGTTTGACTAATTTTTATTAAAAAAAAGGAATATAACCAGTAAACACAGCCTACTTGAAAATGGGTATATGTGTGTAAAATGTCATACGCGGTAAACTTCATCACCTCCCTATACTTTCTATTAAACGTAATTCTCTAATTCAAAAAACCGTGCCTGATCCTTTCTTTTTGGGATAAATAAATTTTTTGACAGTTTTGATTGATTTTCATAAAAAATGAATATCACCACTGAATTCAGTATATTTGAAAATGGGTATACATGCGTAAAAAACTTTATATAATTATTTAAATAAAAAGTTCCTTTTTAAGATGAGCTGTCATATATAAATCAATGCTTTGATAATTTTAATTGATTTTTATAAAAAAAAATGAATATCCCACTGAATTCCATTGCTTGAAAATGGGTATACATGTGTAAAAAACTTTATATAATTATTTAGATAAAAACCTTCTTTTTGAGATGAGCTGTCAAATTTAAATAAATTTTTTGACATGTTTGATTGATTTTTATAAAAAAATGAATATCACCACTGAATTCAGCATATTTGAAAATGGGTATACATGCGTAAAAAACTTTATATAATTATTTAAATAAAAAGTTCCTTTTTGAGATGAGCTGTCAAATATAAATCAATTTTTTGACAGGTTTGATTGATTTTGATAAAAAATGGACATCACCACTGAATTCAGCATAGTTGAAATATATATGTAACATTAAAAATATTTATAAAAACTTATTAATATCTGAGAAAAATAGGGGGGGGGGCACTTTACGCCCCCCCCCCCCCCCCCCCCCAGCACTTGAGCGGACAAATTTTGCCCAGCACTAATAGGGTTAACAAGTTATGAAAAACTTTTTGCTTTTACGTTTGAAGCTACCAATGTTTTTCAGAACCCTAATACTCAAGGATTTTAATAGACTTTTTAATGAAAAATTTAATTGTTTTTGCAAAATTATATCTTACATTTCTTAAATTGTTCTTGTTGCGTAAGTTATACTTATGGAACTGATGATTTTCACAGTAGTTGAAATTGATTTCATTTTTTAAGTTTTTACACTTATAAAAAAAGATGTTTGAGTTTGTCTAACTTACAAGAGATTTGCGATTTTATACAAATTGCGTACATACTCGGGATTCTTATTAAACAAAACTTTGAAAGCTTGATTTTGTTTTTTTTGTAATAATGAAATTTGAGATACGCTAGATGACCAAATAAAATTACAGTAAAGAACTTTAGAATGGAAAACAGCATAATAAACATTAATTTTAGTTTCCATATCAAAAAGATTTTTGAATTTGAATAACATGCCAAGTTATTAATTACTGAATGATTGGAGAAACTAAGATTAGAATCTAAGATTACTCCTAAATAATTATAACTATCACACTTTTCAAGATAATTTTCACCGATTTTCAAAAAAAGACTCATTTTTTATTAAATTTACTGAAAATCATGTATTTACTCTTGGATACATATATATATAACTCATTTCAGCAACACCAATTATAAAGTTCAGAAAGAAACCTATTAATAATGCATTGATCAGAAAATAGGTTTTTACATCGATACAAAATAGCACAATCATCAGCATACATATAAAGATCTAAACCTGAATTTTGAAGAGCAAAAATATCGTTCACATAGAGAATAAATAAAAGAGAGCCTTGAGACTCCTTTAGTTAGCTTGGAACATCCAGACGAGGTGTTGTTAACAAAAACATATTGTTGACGATTGGAAAGGTAACTTTTCAAAAGTTCTAAGAATTTGTCCTTAAATCCATATCTGTGTAATATAACAAGTAAATACTCATAATTAATACAATCAAAAGCTTTAGAAAAGTCTATAAAAATTGCACAAGATTCGCAACCATTATCTAAGGTCTCAAAATTAAAATTCACTAAGTTGCTTATAACCAAATCAGTAGACACGCCCTGTCGAAAACCAAACTGTCTGAAATTGATTATATTGTACTTATCTAAATACTTTATCATACGATTGAAAATAATTTTCTCAAAAACTTTACCTATAAAACGGAGAACGCTTATGGGCCTATAGTTACTTGGACAACATTTATTACCTGACTTAAAGACAGGTATTACCTTGGCGATTTTCAAACTGATTGGAAAACATTTCTCAGAAAATTTGTTGAAAAGAAAACAAACATTCTTTGATAGAAAAAAACTCATGAGAATCATACCAATTTTGTTTGAAATGAAATATTGTCACAACCAGCAGAGAAAGAAGAATTAAAAGAATTGGCTGTAATGATAACTTCATCAACAGAAATCTCATCGAAAAAAAGGAATTCATCACAGGGGTAATGTTAAAGGTGGGAGACTGAACAGACTTAGATTCGTTGGGAGAAGAAAAAAAATTAGAGAAATCATTCGAATTTAAAGGGATCAGCATTAACCTCATGCATGTCATTCATGGGTCATTCTGTTCACGACCAAGTAAATTGTTAATGACTTTCCACGAATCCTTTGAATTGTTCTTTAAAATTGAAAACTTCGAGCGGTAAAATTCATTTTTCAGAAAAGTTACTTTTTTGTTTTACTTACTTCTCACTGATTTGTACAAATTCCATGATTCAAAAGTTCGATTTTTCAAGTATTTATGAAAAAGCATATCTTTCATTTTTTTGATATTTTTAAGTTCAGTCGTATACCATGGGTTGGTTCCATGATATGAATAGTTTTTTTCACTAGGGGAAAACTCAAATATTGGTGACCTTTTCTATCATATCATTGTAGTATCCATTTACACTTTTATTAACGTCTATGGACCGATCTTCTTTATACAAATTCGAATAAAAGAATTAAAATTTTTTGTTATTAAACACTCTGATGTATTCATCACTGAAACTTAAATCAATAGCACTTTTAAAGTAATTTTTGCATATAATGAAATTAGGAAGATGATCGAAGATATCCAAAGCTATGTTACCCGAGACACTACTAACACAACTAAAATTAGTGGAAGTAGACTTATCAACACGAGTTGAACCTAAAATGCACGGAAAAAATTTTTTTTCATACATTAAATAGCAAAAATTTGAAACGTTTTGGCAAATCATTAAAAATAATAAATTACTTTTACCTTATATATTACTTTTACTTTTATATTTTCGATTTTCAGCTCATCTTGTTTGTTTAGATGAATACTTAAAATACTTCGCTCGATTTTTCTTTTAATAAAAGAAATATATAAAAGATTTTGATAGATCTTGTATTTGTGATGAATTTATTGAAGTGTACTATTGTTTGGAATTTGCTTTCATATATTTTATTAAGTAACGTTTAAAATATAATATATTAATAATTTTTTACTAGTGATTGGACGATACCAAAAATTTGTATAGATCTGATTCGCCCAAAGGCTTGTTTCTATTAAAAAAAATTACTTAATTTTTAAAATTTAGACTTAGCGCATTGAGTGTTCATTCAACAGTATGTAAGTTTGTCAGAGATAAATGCTATAAGAGGTTACTTTAATTAATTTTTTTAAGAAAAAACTCTAACCGTTATTCACTTATGTTGTGGAATCTATGATAAAAAGAATTTAGTTATTTTTGATAGTGAGAATTACAAGCAAATTTTTAACATTAAACCTTTTTGGGTAAAATTTTAAATGATCATTTTAAAAATTCTAACTTTAAACAAAAGTTTCATCTGTCTTGACTTTCAAAAATAAACTGAAGCTATCTTTCCAATCTTAAACTATAGCGTAGAAGTAGCTCCTTAAAATTTTGTCAGTTTTTCAAGTTTTTTACTGAAATCGCTGTTTCTTCATCTCTTTCAATGTCCACTATATAAACCGTGAGTGGTGATTCTATGAAATTGTGGGCTTTCATGGATCCAAGTCGTCAATGATTGATTGAATATTATTTCTCACTCGGCTAGGATCTCTATTGTTAGCCCACGTACCTCATCAACTTCTTAATTTTCTGAATCTTTTTCTTGTGTCATTTCCTTCTTCAACTCCAACAAATCGCTGCCATTTATGGGAACAGCATGGTCCTCAACGAGAGCCTTAAACCCCCTACCTAGGAACTTACTTAGTCGCATAGACGTGGTTACAGCTGCAGAATGTCTTTAGGGAAAAAGGCGTCGTAATCATTGACTGCTCGAGACTAGATTCGCCCAACAACCGTTGATTGTTACAGTTCTCATTTTTTTCCGTGCTATCTTAATGCTTTGAATGCAATTAGGAATGGTAAATTCCTACAAGTATTCCTTCAGATTGAAACTGTCATCCTTATCCATTGACGTCCCAATATTGTTCATAGAAATCCTCGTATAAATTGCTTTTACTGCTCGAATCACCCACTAGTCTATGGGTTGAATTAGTGAACTAGTGTTTGGTGGCATAACTTTAACTTGGAACCCTGCCTAACACAACCGAAATCCAAATGATTACCACTATTATCCAAAAATAGGAGAACTCTGAAGGGGAGACCAAATATTCCATTACAGCACGCAAGAAATACCAATTAAACCATCCTTCTGACAATGCTTTTGTAGTCCAGTCTTTCTACAATGCATCGAGTGCGCAGAAAAGGTGTTTTTATTTTAGCCTAGGGTTGGAAGACCTGTAAATAGGCCCTGGTTAGCCATAAAACCTTCAGCATTAGCACACACAACGACTGTGGCATGGTCCTTCATGGCCAGCGATTTGGCTTCGGCCTTCATAAGATACGTTCTCTAAGATATTTTTCAGAAAAACCGGATCTCGTCCATAATAATTAACATGCTTTCAAACGAGTATCCTACTTTTCAATTCATTTTCGAAGCTGTGAAGTGTAGGCTGCCCTTGCAGGATGCTCAGCTGATCCTTCTTTCTTGTCTTGTTTGCTTGAAATTCGTCTAAATGAGGTGATCTAGATGCCTCTTCAGGAGGAGGAGATTGAGGTTCATCGAGATCTACGTTATCTTGAATACCTGATATATTCTCTGTTGCAATTGTTTTATAAAGTCCTTTTATCCTGATTAACAATGTTTTCAAGTTTATCTCCTGATATGAGCTATGAACAATCCCCATTTTAAGGGTTTTTTATGGCTCCATTCTTCAGGCCCCTGTGCCTTAGAACACAGTGGCGTTAAAAAGGCCTCTATAGACATAACTAAGTTTTTGGTGTTAGTCTTGAATTTCTGGATTACATCTTGAAGGGTACACAAATCGAGAATTGAAACAACTTGTTCTCTTTTCCTTTGGTGCTAAATCTAAGGTAACTAGGAAGATGGGTCTTTATCGGAAAGCTCTTGATTCACTCCGCTCCGGTTTTCTTTTGTTTCTTCTTCTTTTCTTGGTCTCTGATTTCAAGGCCCGTTGGATGCATCCTTGGACGGCAGCGCTCTTTCGGCTAAATTTATAGCTTAGAAAATGATTTTACATGTTTTGTCAGGTTTAGATGAGAGTGTTAATTGCGATTGGTTACTGCTTAGATGAAGTGCCGTACTGGTCCCGCTAGGAACGTTGGTTGTAATGACAGCTAATGTTGAGGTAATGAGATCAGACTGCCCCTGGTCTATAACTATTTGGACTCGTTTAACCAATTTACGACCAATGTTCCCATTTTGGAACATAAGTAATTTCATCTTAGTCTGCTTTTTTCAATGACTTTGAATATAAATCGTCTGCGTTTTTTTAGATATCGTCTGCTTTGTTTGGTCTTAAATGGGTTAATCCGATCTGGTTTCCCAAGAAATAACTCCAACATACTTATTTTATTATTAGGAACCTATACTTTGCAATTTGCACGATTTTAAATATTATATTTGTCGAATAATCAAAGAATCGAAAAATGTTCAAATCAAAAAATATTTATTCTTTTTAAATATATCGTTGGCTCCCCTTACTTTTAAAATTGAAAGATAAACCTAGTCTTTAATAATTAATTTTTATCAAATTATGCACATACGAAACTAAAAGTAAGGGGACCCAACGATATATTTAAAAAGAATAAATATTTTTTGATTTGAACATTTTTCGATTCTTTGATTATTCGACAAATATAATATTTAAAATCGTGCAAATTGCAAAGTATAGGTAATAACTTTTGTAACATCGTATGAGGTAGCAAAATATGAACAGAAAGTTTGATATTTTTTGATTTTTTAAAGAATATTTTTCGATTCTTTGATATGAATTATCGCGGTATACAGGTTGGAGATGAACCATCGTAGTATACAGGTATAATGTATATAGGTAATAACTTATGTGGCATCGTCTCCCCGAATGAGGTATATCAAATCTTACATCTAGCAGAATGTGATCAGAAAGTTGAACATTGTCTCCCTAGTTATTTGTACATGGAATAGAAACCATCGTAGTATACAGGTTGAAGATGAATCATCCTAGTATACAGGTTGGAGATGAATCATCGTAGTATACAGGTTGGAGATGAATATTGTAGTATATAGTTTGGAGATGAATCATCGTAGAATACAGGTTGGAGAAGAAGATAAATCATCGTAGTATACAGGTTGGAGATGAATCATCGTAGTATACAGGTTGGAGATGAATCATCGTAGTATATAGTTTGGAGATGAATCATCGTAGAATACAGGTTGGAGAAGAATCATCGTAATATACGGGTTGGAGATAACACGCAAGTTGTCTACCCGCGTTCAACCGTACAGGTTATGAGAATATATCATTACATATTAGAGAAGAGGTTTCTAAACTCTTTATACTGAAAAATATTTCTTCAATATACAAATAAATTTAGATTCTGAAAGTAGAGTCGCTTTATAATTGGGCTGGAAATTGTCACAGAATATAGGTAAAAATTTGTCCAAATGAAAAAAGCTTTAGTCTAAAATGCATCCCTTATCTCCTTAAATTTAATGCAGTAAACAATAATAAAAATAATATTTATCCAAAACATATTTTTTCGAATCAAAGTGTAAATCAAACCCGCATTTAAATTTTGGTTGATTAATTCAAAATCTACAAATAAATGTAGATTCTGAGAGTAGAGTCGCTTTATAATTGTGTTAGAAATTATCACATAATATAGGTAAAAATTTGTCCAAATGAAAGGAGCTTTAGTTTAAAATGCATCCCTTATAAAGGTTGTATCTAATCTAAATAAAAGTAGACTATGATTATCCAACAAAACTCATTATTTCTTCAATGTGGATGTCGAAAATTATAATTATTTTATAAAAATATAGAAATAAATTTAGGATTAAAGTGAAAAAAAAAATAAATTCATGAGATTACTTATTGATAAAAATTGATTAAAACACATATTTTGATCTATTTATCTTCTCTTTAAAAATTTATATGCAGTAAACAATAATAAAATAATATTTATCCAAAAGATATTTTTTTCGAATCAAAGTGTAAATCAAACCCGCACTTCAAAAGAAGTAAAAAACTAATGTTAATATATAAAAAACTGAAAACTAAAATGATTTTATAAAAATCTAAAAATAAATAGTGGACTACGATTATCCAACAAAACTTGTACATTCAATCTACATTTTTCACTTCAAAAATAATTTTAAATTTATTAGAAAAAGATTATACTGACCAATAAAAAAACGAAAGTTAATTTATAAAAAAAATGGAAAAACTAATACTATTTTATAAAAATCTACAAATAAATTTAGATTCTGAGAGTAGAGTCGTTTTATAATTGTTCTGGAAATTGTCACATAATATAGGTAAAAATCTGTCCTAATGAAAGGAGCTTTAGTTTAAAATGCATCCCTTATCTGCTAATTAATGGTATGAAGCCCATGGAAAATAAAAACAGTAAAATGGCATTTCTTAAGTACTTATGATATAAGTAATGTATTCTGAAAGGCCATAAAAAAATGCTTTAATTTGGTATATCGCATGATGCATTTTGTTGAGAAATGTGAAAGTTATAAGCGTTTTAATATTTGACTAAGATTTAAGCTAGGAACACTACAAATAAACTAAGCGTACACTAGCCCGATAAAATAAACCACACACGCGTGCTAAAGATGTGGTGAAGCGTATGCGAGATAAGAATTCACTGCGCTCACAAACGCGTAATGCAACATGTGTTAATCTTTCTTCGCATAGTTATGCTCTAAAATCAATCAATAATGTGTTTTATTCTTCGCACACTGTCGGTATAATTTTTAACGAATGCCCTTCGTTAAAAATTAGAAAGGTTGTATCTAAACTAAATAAAAGTAGACTACGATTATCAAACAAAACTCGTACATTTAATCGACATTTTTCACTTGAAAAATAATTTAAAATTTATTAGAAAAATATTATACTGACCTATACTACTGACCCATAAAAAGTAAAAAATAAATATTAATTTTCGACAGTTTTATTTAACTATGACATTTTAAAATGTTAAAAACCATGTTCTACCTTTGTGAATATTAAATTTTGAAGAAATAATATATAAACTCATCACGTTAATTATTGGTATTTTTTGAAACTAGATAAAAGTTAACTGACCTTACATAAAAGCGGATTTTGGAAAAATAAAAATATATTTATTTGTAAAACCTAGCCTATTTTACCCCCAAAGAGTATAGCTTCAAATCTTGTACATTCGATCAACATTTTTCACTTTAAAAATAACTTTAAATTTATTAGAAAAACATTATACTGACCTGTACTACTGACCCATAAAAAGTAAAAAATATATATTAATTTTCGACAGTTTTCTTCAACTATGAAATTTTAAAATGTAAAAAATCATATTTTACCTTTGTGAATATAAAATATTGAAAAAATATTATATAAATTAAGAACGTTAATTATTATTGGTATTTTTTGAAACTAGATAAAACTTGACTGACCTCACATAAAAGCAGATTTTGGAAAAATTAAAATATATTTATTTGTATAACCTAGCCTATGTTAACCACAAAGAGTATACCTTTCCAATGATATCATTTTCATTCAATTTTTTTTAAAAATCTTCACATTATGCTTAAACAAAAAGGTGGTCCGTAATTTTTTCAAAAATTTAGACAAAATTTTTCGAAGTAATGTCCATTTATTAAAATTTGTTAAAACTTTTGCAAAAATAAATTATTCTAGAGTATGTAGCAAACGATAAGCTTTCTAATGATATATATATCATGAAAAAGAAATATTGAAAAACAGTTTAATTCTTTCTTCAAATCAAACAAGTAAAAATTTTCAAAAAGTAGTATTGGTATTATTATTATTATTATTATTATTATTATTATATATTACATATTTCAACCAATCATATAGTTTTTATGAAATAAAACTGCAATTTCAAAGTTAAATTTTTTGAACTTTTAGGTAGAATTTTTGAAATGTGGCTTTCAATATGTATGTAAAATATTTTTTGAAAATTTTTATTTTAAGTATATTTTTTAAGCATTTTACGATTTACACATTTAAATATATAATAAGGCTGGCAAGTTTTGCGAGTTGTCTCCCCGGAGGTCTTGCCAGATCTCTGATTGTGATTATTAATAGAAAATAAAATAATTGTGTGTATATGTCAGAGATCTGAAAAATTCGGGTTGGTTAGCTCGGACACGGAAAATCTTAATTAACGGGCGGGAGACGGGTTTGGTTCGGATGCCAGTAGCTTTCCATTTTTAATACGTTTGTTTTAGTTGCTTCTTTTTATTGTTTCTTTATTTAATTAGTAATATACTCACAAATTCTGAACCATAAGTTAATTTTATTTTAGAATGAAACCTTTCTCGGGTTTTATTATGTAATGTATGTTGATGAATAGATTACAGACAAAGATGCAAATCGCTGCAAATAAAGTTTACTGCAACTTCAATTTTAGGAGAATGATAAATAGGTGTAGAAATAGCACAAATGTCAGCTTGAAATTTATATAGTTCTACAGATAATACAACAAATTTATAGTGATGAAATTGCTTCTGATAAATTGGACATCTGCAAATTTTGGATCTGTTAGTTCGCACACTTAAAATCCTAATTAATGAGTTGGATACGTTTTAAAATTTTAAGTCACATTCGGATTCTGTTCCGGTTTAATGTGAGAGAGAACGTATGTTTCAGATCTCTGTATTATAAAAAATAAAGTAATATATAAAAGTAATTTCTAAGAAAAGTAATGTTACGTTATAGAGTAATTAAGGATACATTTGTATAGCACATGCATACTATTATTTTGTTCTTTATTACCCCATTTCATCCCTTCGTCTGTTTTAATTAGGGAGAGACGATTTCTTGATTTTAAGCTACTTTTATTTCAAATTATTTAATCTCGTCTCCTTGGATGAAGTGGCCTAACAATCACAGTACTAATACTTTACACCCATATGTACATAATTTTTCTTTCTTTTATGTTTGAAAAGTAAGGTAAGTAAAATTTCAACTGATTTTTAATCAGTTCAATAATAATTCATAAATTTCAATGTGATTTTTTAGAAGATCAAATGTGCCAAAGTATGGAAGACAAAGTTTTGCTAAATTGGATAGAGACTTTTGTGGGGGAAGATGTAGGAATAAAATCGATGCAAGATTTGTTGAATAAACATATACTCCTAGATTTATTGGAAAAAGCAGAACCAAATTTCTTTAAAAACGTAGGCCAACACAAACCTTTAAAAGAGAAAGAAGAAATTGGAGTCGATATCATGAATCAAATTTTGTTTTTTTATGAAAGTGAGGTAGAGATTGTTGTGAATAAAAAGTGCATTCCTGAATCCCTGCCATTACTGATGAATACTGAAGAAATTATCAAATTTTTAAAATTGATTTTGGGCATAGCAGTCAATGGCTCTAAAAAGCATCTTCATATCGAGAACATAATGAAGATGGAGCGAGCGGATCAAACGCTCTTGATGTCAATCATTCAAAATATTGGCGAGAGAAACTCCAAAACCCACCTATTCGTGGGCAAGGAAACTCAGGAGGAAGATGATTACGATGAAAGAGTTCTTGAGATCAAAGCTCTCAAAAGTGAAATAAGTGATTTATTGGCGGAGAAAGAAGAACTCTTTCAAAAATGCTATGAAAATGAAAATAAGATAATGCTTTTGCAAGAAGAAAACTCTCATTTAACTGTAGAGAATGAGAAGTTGTCTCGACTCATTGGCAGCAAAACAGATCTGTCTGTAGACAAAGGAGTTTTCAAAGTAAAAAAATCGAGCTCCTACGACGAAGACTACGAGGAAGAAGATGACGACAAAGATTCAAAAAGAATGCAAATGCTAGAGAAGCAGGTAGAGGAAAGCAAAGCGAATCTTTTCAATGTTGAGAATGCAAGAGATGATTTTGCGATTCAATTAGAAGTTTGTAAAAGTGAACTAGACAAGTTGAAAGAAGAAAAAGAAAAGCTTTTACTTGAGGTATGCAGTGAGAACAGCTTGAAAGATGAAATGGATATCATGAAAAATGCGCTGAGCAAAGCGAAACAAGAAAGCGCCTCTCTTGAAAACAAGTACATGAAAAGCTTGGAACAAATTGAAAAGTATAAAAAGAAGAAGTCAAGCGTGGACGATGTTGACGGGTCTAGACCAGTGGATGAATACAAAGAGTCGATTTACAAAGAGAAGTTGGAAGGGAGTAAATTGAATGAGGAAAGGCTGGTACAGCAACTGCAAGCTGTTAGCGAAGAAGTGATGCGTCTGAGGGAAAAAGTGCAAAAGACTCAGCAACGAGCCAACAACGCTGACTTGGAGAAGAACGAGATTAGAGAGCGCAACGAAGCAATGCACAGAGACATGCAGAATTTGTTGCAAACAAGACATGGCGAATCTCATGAAAATTCACTCAGTGATTTACTTGAAGAAACACTCTTAACTTATGACAACACAGAACACGTTTCTAATGGCGAATTACTCAACCCCACCCCAGATGATAACGATGAGGTTGTCACGATACATGAGAAGTATTTGAAAGAAGTGGTCCAATTGGTTCGTCTTTTGTGCTCAGGGGATTTTTCGCATAACGCTGTCATCATAGAAAACAGGGTGTTGAAGTGTCGCTTGGCAAGTAAAGATGAACTAATCAGTGATTTGTTCAAAGAAATCAATCGCGTAATGCAAGCTCAAGAGTTGCACGATAATGTGATGAGTGCAGCGTGGAATAACCTCAGCTCTAATTACATCAAGAACATCATTGAAGCAAAGTTGAGCGCTCCAAGCGGACATCTCAGTCTGTTGAACAAGCAACGTAGCGCCATGCTCAGGCCAGGCAGAAAGCTCTACTGAGTCCTTACTTTAAAAGGCCAAGTCTTCTCTTTCCCATCAATTCCCTTTTATTCGGGCTTTCTTCCCACAAAAAGTTGTAAAGATGACGCTCTAAATATCACATTTACAAGAACTCCTTCGAAAATAAAGCTCTCGAGACTGCATAATTCTTAATAAAGGGATTTATTTCAATCAATAACCTCTGGTTTATAAATAAACACTCAATTTTACAGTACTCACATTTTTGCTTGAGCTCTTATTAATCGAGAACATCTGGTTTTTAAATGAACACTAATTTCTTTAACTTTCACATGTGTAGAGAGTCATGTAAAAATTTAAGTGAGTCTAACAACTCCAAAGTCAAAATATGTTGAAAACTATCTGATTGATGGAAAATATATTTAGTTCATCAATTACCCTACGGTTTAAGTTCCCAATTAGATTTGATATGAATAGATAAAACAATCTAAAATTTTTAAATATGATTTCCTACTGAAAATCTAATCTTCTTTCATTGTAACTCTCGGATTAAAACTGGAAAAGTCGTTCCACACTGATCTTTGCACAGTAAAAAACAACTCCAAATTTATCGTTGAATTTTTTCAGATCTTTTTGTTAAAAGACAGTTACTGATCTTTTTGTCATTTTCCATTTTATCATTGCAAGTTTTGGTTTCGAAGGAACCAATCCATCTTTTTGAAATGCATTAACTTTTCTAGATACTCTACTTCCAAAGGTTTAGAAATTGTGGTCACTCAAAAACCTAATAAAGATGCAGTTCTTCCCTTTTCATAATTTGACAATTTTCTTCGCAAATTTTAAAAAGACAAAATATTTTAAAAAATCTGAAAAAGTGAGACTTGATCGAAAAACTAAAGTAGCTTGATTCTAACTGTGACTCCCCAAGCCTGCCTTTGGAAGATTTTCTAATAATTCAAATTTTAGGTGTGACCTTCTAGTACAGTGCACCATCGGTTTACAAATTTTAACTCTGATTCTAAAGTTCGTATCTAAAAATATATAAAATATATTTAAATAAAAAATTTTTTTATATTCCAGTTCAAAATGGCTTCGAAAGATAAAATTAAAGGCAGAAAAGCAAGAAGCCTTACTATTGAAGTAAAGAAAGAAATTCTAAAAAAATATGAAAGTGGTACTAGTGTTTCTGATCTTTCCAAAAAATATAACAAGTCAAATTCGACAATATGTAGTATTCCAAAGAACAAAAATGTAATAAAATATGCCAATGTAGCAAAAGGAGTTACCACGCTATCCAAGCAAAAAACTCCTATTTTAGAAAACGTAGAAAAATTGTTATTGGTTTGGATAACCGAAAAACAGCTTGTTGGAGTTAGTATAAGCGAGACTATCCTATGCCAGAGAGCTAAACAACTGCATAATGATTTAACTAAAGCTGCGAGTACAAAGACGGTAGTAAAGAATTCAAAGCTAGTGCTGGTTGGTTTGACAAATTTCACTGACGAAGTGGAATATGAAAGGAGAAAAAATGCTTTTCTTTTATTTTGAATCTTTACCAGAAGTGTGCAAATCAGTGAAAACGTTATCAGATAAACTTTCTTCGTAACCTATCTTTGTTTTTGAATGAAGCAAAAATTATTAAGGCTGATTTGTGCTCTTGTAAGCAAGATGAAAAGAAGGGTGTACCTTTTAGGATTTGTGAATAACTTTATGCAATTTTAACAAGACAGAAATGCATTAATATATCAAAATTCAAATGGTTGAAAATTAACTTTAGCTCTGAAAGAACTATATGTAATAGATCTGCCAAAGGCCTTAAGTATTCTATAAATTTATAGAAAACTGCGATTTTCGCCAGATAGAATTTATAATTTCATTATATAATAAAAAAGTTAGGATACTTTATTGATAAAGGAATATCATTATAGTAAAATGATAAATTCCTCAGTTAAAGAGATAAAATTAATAGAAAAGAATGAAAGACGTTTAAGATTTTAATTGATCAATTTAAATTCTAATATACTAAAGTAAATGGATGTTAAGTCACATGTGGTATTTGCAAAGTAAAGTGTCTATCTTGTTATGAAGATCGGATGGATAAATGGGTGAAATGATTTATGACAATCATTAAAATAACGCGTGAATAGATCATATAGCTCAACGAAGAAGCAAATAAATGTATGCATGCAATAAAAATAAACTAAGAGGACTTTTTAAAAAATATCGACCTTCCTTTTTCCTATATTATAAATGATTTTAAGCATTACATTCTAAAAATTCATTTTTTAATATATATAATTTTTAGGTTTTAAGATTAGTCCTCATTCGAGGACCATAGGAAAACCTTAAAATCTAGCATATCAATTTTACTTTATAAAAATTTGAACTATTATTTTTTAAATTAAACAAATTATATATTTAATCAAAAAGGAAGATTATTATCAATAATTTATTAGTAAATTATTTAAAAAATGCTTTAAGATATTTGGAAGAAGTTACATTTTCTGAAAATAGAAGAAGCCATTGATATTGAAATTTCTCCCCCTGCTGATGATTTAACAGATGAAGATAGTGAAGTGAATGATGCTGTGCTTGATAAACCTTTTTTCATAAGTTTTACCCAATGATGTTGTTGGATCAATTGAAGTTATAGATTTTTTTCTGATTTCCATAAAAGTAAAAAAGTCAGGCAATTGATTGGACCGAAAAACATGTTTTCTGACGGTCAGACTAAACACGGCAAATAATTTTAAAGCATTATAAAAAAAGATGATTAGACTAAAAAATTCGAAAGTTTAAAAATACTTTAGGGGTGATGACCAATGAAATATTTTGAGGGACTTAGAAATCTCTGACCATTGTGCTAACGAGCGTCCACAAAAAATGTCCACCATTTTTTGACCTCTTCCCCCCTTGTCAACTTTTTGCTATATCTTCTCTTATTAAATATTCCCTATTGTCGACTTTTTGCTCCCACCGTTTTGGTTGACATCATTTATAAACGAAGCCTTATGAAATTTAAAAATACTAACAGCTTTTGTGCATAGTTTTATTCAATAATGTAAATTGAACAGTATTAAAAAATTGAAAAAAGAAATTGTATAAAAGCTTTTTTTTCAAGGTATTCTAAACTGACGTTGAATTGAAAAGCTGAAGCAATGCTGCAAGCAAGTTTGTGCTTACAAGGCATACATTTATGAGCAAGTACTTCTGAGCAAGTACAGACGTTTTGATCAAGCAAGCAGAATTGCACGCTTTTAGATAGTTCTTTGATACTGAAGAAACGAACGCTCTCACCATACTCCCTACATTTGAACTCAGTAATGGAATCTTCCTTTTCAACAATCGTGAGAGCATCTTCAAGATTTCCTTGAAATATGAGGTGAAGTGCAAATAAGATTTCTGCTAAGTTTTGATTATTTTCTATATACTTCTCGCCGGCTACTTTAATCATCTTCAACATTTTGACCTAACGGGTTTCACCTGCAAAATCGGTGTAAAAGAATTATTTCAAGAAAATATATTATATTTTTTAATATCAAAAAAAAATTTATCCAAAAATCAATATGCTGCATTTTTACTAGTGATGAGAAGATTTCGAAAATCGTATTATTTTTCGAGTGTTTATCAAAATTGTTTCGTAAAATTTACTACCTATCCCGACAATTCGATTCCTGTAATATTTTAAAGAGATACTTATATTAAATAAGTACACTCAATCCCCACACAACCTGTGCTAAATTGCATAACAGCAAAAATCTTGTCTCGCGTGCCTCTCCTATCACAAGAATCTACAGCGCTATAATAAACATTTTGTGGTCGATACATGTACCGCATGACCTTTTATACCTTTTTTTTTGTCTTTTTTCAATCTTTGATAGAGTAATGAGCTGTCACGAGAGGCTGTTGATCAGAGTGTTTTGAGAGGGCTAATTTAATGTTTACGATGGCAATTTCCAGAGCAATCAACTAAAGTAATAACAGGCATACTGGTATATTAAAAGCTAGTTTTAAATAACTTTTTGAGATTTAAAATCCATCCACACACTTTTTGGCATATTCCAAGATTTTTTTTATAATTTACACCCAACTTCCAGCTAAGGCAAAATATTCAAATCTTAAAAGATGAAGAATATTAAGTCATATTAAAATTTTCTGATAATAAAAATATTATAGTATATAAAACATTCCATTTTATATCGAAAAACCAAACAAATTTAAAAAAATAAGTTTTTGAAGAATCCAAATTAAATGTCAATTCTCAATAGGGCGAAAGAACAAAAAAGCAGAGAAAAAACCTCTGATAGTTAGATCAATAAAGAATATTTTGTGATTAAAAGCGCAAAATTTGAATTTTTTAGGACCTTTAAATTGAGAGAAAAAGAGTAGCTTAATAAAAACGTTTGAAAAAATGTTTGATAATAGAAATATATAAAAAAAAATACTTGTAATCGGTATTATATTGAATTAAAAAGTTACTAAAATTAAAAGAAAGCTCTTTTAAACTTTTCTTATACGTGTCGGCATCTTTTAGTCATTCCCGTAAAATGGGGATGATAAAATTTTGTATCAGATTCTTTGAAGAAATTTTTTATTACAATATCTAATTAACTAAAATAGTTTTTGTATCTTCTGAAGACTTAAGTTACATTTTTAAATTTTCTCATTCATGATCTATATGGTCATTCCAGGAACAAATTCTATTTATAATAAAGCTTATAAATTTGAACTTATCGACTAATTCAAGAACTATGTTTTTTCATATTATATTCGTGTTTGGGTTAAAAGGCTAATTCCAAATTTACTTTTCGCTTCCACGTTCGACTAAAGAAAAACGATGATCACTCCATATTTATTTTTATAAAAAGTGTAAAGTATTATTATTTTTTTAAATATAAAATTTTTTATGAGGAGTGGGGGTTCAGAAGCTATAAGCATGGCACTGGTTATAGTAAGATAGGATACATTAAAAAACTGCAAAAAAATTGAATTCCCGGAAAATAACGAAGTAAAAATTTTAAATAAAAAACTGGATTAAACTTGTGTTAAAAAAATTAAAATTTATTAAAGAAAAAAAACATAATATTAGATGAAATAAATCAAAATGAAATCTTTTAATGTGGCCTGCCATTAAAATATAACAAAACCATCAAACCAAAAAAATCAAGCAATTTTGAAGCTAGAAATAATAGTTGTGATAAAATAAGATTTGTTTCTTTGTTGATTTCAAGAAAGCTTTTGATTATGTTAATCACATAATTCTTCAACTTAAACTCTTTAAAATTGGTATAAGAGGTCATTTCTATAATTTTTTGAGAGCTAACTATATTACAGGGAAAATGTTATCTTTTATAATAATAGAGTCGGACTTTTTAACAATTTAGGCCTGAGTTCCTATTTAGTATCTATCTTAGGTCGCCTGCTCTTCTTGATTTATATTAATGATATTGCAAATTAAAAATAAAAGAGACAAAATAATCTTGTTCGGTGATGATGTCATCCGGATATTAAAGCACAGATTTATTAAATGATCATAAAAATATATTCGATTCACCTTAGCTGATTGAAAAATTGGTGTAAAGCAAATTTATTCACAATCAACTTGAACAAATCAGATTATATGTTTTTTTGAATAAAAAAAATCTGTATTTTGAAATATCTGTTTATACCAAATTGGCTATCCTTATTTCTTCAGTGCTCTATTTTGGTTAATTCGGTTAAAAAATATATGTTATGTATGCCTGAATATCAGTTCTATAATTTTTTTTCAAAAAATAGTTATATAATAATATAATCTTCTTTCAAGCAATCAAGATTCAATATTTATCAATCACCCTTAACTCAGCACTCTATTTCCCGTCTACAGTAATGTAACTGACAATTATCCATACATTTATTAGAATGGAAATAAAAGCATATCTAAATAACATCATTAAATCACAATCAAACAGCTAAACAAAACCATACATTCCATGGAAACTAAATCTTCTAGAAGCCGTAATTCATCTTCATTAAACATGTGAAAAAAGCCTACTACATACTATACCCTCACATCCTCAACATTTTCAACGTCTGCCTTAAACTAAGCTATTTTTCAAATATTTGGAAAATATGCAAATTAGTGCTAATCCCCAAACCAAATCGCAACCTCACTTCAATCAAAACCTGGCGACCAATTTTTTTATTACGAGCCCTAGGCAAAATCATTGAAAAAATACTAAGAAAGCGCATAATCCATTACATCTCCAAAAATAACCTAATTCACTCGAACCAATTCGCATATTTACCAAATTAGCTGTACCTAGAAAAAACACTAAATAACCATAATATCGCAATTACCATATTTCAAGAAATCGAAAAGGCCTTCAAAGCAGCATGGCACCCTGCAATCAAAAACAATTTCATCGAGAAAAAATATCCTAAATACATAATCAAATTCGTAAACAACTATCTTCAAATGGGCATTCTCATCCTACTACATAACAACGATACATACATCCAGAAACTAACTGTCTCCACTCCACAATGGTGTAGACTATCAAATATCCTAAGGCTAATCCTCATCAACCCCATTGTTAATTTCATCAACTTAAACTCCGACTTTGCCTAATGTTACTGTGATGATATCTTATTTACCTACTCAAATACGCTACAACTGAACGACATCAATGATTCTGCGAATCTAATCACACAAATACAAACAATGGCCATCAACTACAAAGTCTCCTTCAATTTAGATAAACTAAAACTTATACACTTGACAGGAAAAAGAATAACACCACTCCCACTGAAACCAAACATATCAACATCACGCACTGCTGAACCACACATAAAATATCTAGGCGTCACATTCCAATCGAATCTAAAATTTACACTTCACTTCAAAAATATCTACACAAAACTCTCACCAACCCTAATCTCTCTCTGACATACCATCTCATATAAGTGATGTATTCATCCAAAAATCTCAAAGTACATCTACAAATCTATCATATTTCCAGTCATACAATATGGCTCACTGGCCTAGGAAAGTTAACTCAAATTCCAGAACTCACTAACGATCTCAACAAAGTATATCGCTTATATTTACTTACAATCACAAACGCATTTCAAACTACTTCTGCGTCAAAACTTGAACTTCTCACACACCCTACACTTATACCTAACCCTAAAGAAAAACATAATTAAATATATTTATGTAAAAAATAATTTAAAAGTATTGAAATGATTATATAAGGGTACAATTATATATTTGTTATATTATTTTGGGTGCACTAAAAATATTTTTTGGGACTTATGGAAATCATTTAGAGAGAGAGGAAAATTTATTCAAAAAAAAATTCACGGAAGGTATTATTGAAGTTTGAAGTGCACATATATATATTTTTAATGATATAAATATATATATTTACAAAATATAAAACATAATCATATAATTTACAATCCTGAAAAAAGCAATAGCCAAAATGGCCGTCAGTTAGATTTTTCCATTGTGAAATAAAAGATGTATATCCACGCATAAATTGTTACAAATATTATCAACTTAAATGTTCTTTTGTGAATCGTTGCGTAAAAAACTATTTTAGTAGGTACTTAATAGGTAGGTAGTAAGAAATATCTAAGCACAATCGGACTTCTCCATATGCTTGCGAAATGCTTGAAAAGATATAAAGTTGAAGTTCGAAAGAAGTGTATTGATTTGACTTGTGAATTGATTAGGAATGAAGGACTTTGGAGAAATTGGTTAGTTGTTCAGGGAGTTTGAAGTATATAAATCTTGATTTTGAGGTGGTAGTTGTTCTTTTATAACATAAGGACATTAGAAATCCATGAATGAGTGATTTGTGGAGTCTTCAGCATTTTTAACACATGTAAAGCATTTATACTTTGAACGGTCATCCTTAATTGGGCAGGTGTGCTAAAGAGCAAATCTACATATCGCTTCTTTTTTACAATTTGTATTAGTATGTCCGGAAAGGAGACACTTGCCACATTGAAGATATGAGAAAAAAGGCTTACATTTGATGATTTGCATCATTAAGAAATATGTAAAATTATTATTTTCCAGGAATGAGAATATTTCGGAGTCAATTTTAAGCACAATGATTTTTTTCCCATGTTTAATATTTTTGGAAAAAACAAAATCTAAAACCTTACTTCATCAATCTTTTTTTATAACTTCATTCTTGTTTTAAATCATTTCAATTATAAAATTATTATCAATATTTTGTTCAACAATAAAAGAAATTTTAGGAAGTAATAACTTGGTTCTTACATTTTTTAGAGCTTCTTCTTTTTCAAAAAATTTTCAGCTTTAACAAGGCTTTTTTATCAGGAAAACGTAGTCTATACACTTTTTTTGTATTTTTGTTTGAAGTCACTTGAACATTGTTCAAAAGAGCTGTTGTCTTTTCGGCTAAGTCACCTATTTTTAAAGTTTCAGATCTAATATATAGAATGTTTTTTTGTTATCACTTTTATTCAATGCATCAGCATAAGTAAATAAAGACTGTGGAGATTTTTGATATTGATTATGTGAAGTTAACAACTCTTGAGAATCTTTAATTTAATTTGTCACACATGATGAATTTCTTAAGGCAACATTCACAGTTCCAACTATCTCCTTCCATAAAAAAAACTTTTCCTACAGCTTTAATGGGAGCTTGTGTTGCAGGATAAGATACTTGAATAGTCTTTCGTGCTAAAAGATATAAAAAGTTGAAATATTATAAATGGTGTTTTCTATGTACATCATCATGGTTGGTTGGTTGGTTTGAGATATCAAAGCACTTTCAACCGTAAGGCTATATGATCGCATTATGCTTAAGATGGTTAATCACAGTTTTTGTGAATTTGTTTTTAGAGTTGGGAGCCTTGGAGATCGAACCCCTGACCTTCAACTGTTAAGCTGAGAGGTACACCCTAACAACCATTGAGGCTCAATACATCATCATAAATAATTTTAAAATTTAGTCAAAAAATTTTCAGTTATAAATCCATCGAGCAAATAAAATGTCTATTGAAAGTTTTTTTTATAATTTCTGAAAATTTTCTAAATCTAAGTAATTTTAATTATATAATAAACTAATGATAATTTTTTTACAATATAAATATAATTCAATTAAGAATTCTTTCAGCCAAATTTTTTTTAATTAAACTGTAAAAAATAGATTTTTAGGCCAAAATAGATAACCATGGTCATAACATATGTATCACATTAATTATCCTGGAGCTAAATAATTTTATTTATCCCATTTTACGCGTAATGAATTTAAATCCTCCCTGCAATTCTTGACAAACATTATTATTATTATTATTCCCTATAGATGCGATACCGATAACTAAATAAATTTTTTTATATATATAAAATGAACCATTTAATGAAAATATAATCAATTCGCTTTTTCTATGAAAAGTGTTTTAAACAGTCTAACGTATTTTTAAGCTAAAATTGGGGTGTAAAATTCAAGTATAACTTTGGTTTTCTATCAGTACATTTTTTGGGAGATATACCTATTGACATTTTTTCCAGAAACGAATTATTCTTAATACGAAGTGTGAAAAGTAAGTTTAAATTAATGTAATCTTATATACAATACAGACCTGACGAGTTGGTTTGAAATAGGTTAGGCTCGAACTACATAGCCTTAGTATATTCAAGCTGTGGCCCCAGCTCTGGAGCCATTGTTTTTTAAACTGGTGGCTCCTGACCCATAGCTTATCAATTTATTTGGCATTACCGTTACCATGAAACATTGGCCCAAATGGAGTTTCGCAAAATTCTTACTTTTCAATTATCCGATACAAATTATCAAGATTAACTAAGCGTAATAGAAAATTAGATGAAAAAATAGTTGTATTAATTGGTCTTTTGTAAATTAACTTATATTAATTTTTTGTAAGATTTATTACTTAGTTTATTCAGATCCGTGGATAAGGGTGAAAGGGGCTTTGCCATCCTGTGATTTATTTGGTCCCCTGTAACTCCCTTGAAATACCTAAATATGTGCACCTTCTTATAGTCCCCGCCCTATCAAAATCAATTTTGCCCTCCCCTCCTGTACTTGAAGTCTGGCGACGGGGCTGGTTTCACTGCTTATTAATTTGATTGATATAAAATGAGTCTAGAGTTTGATTTTACTAGTTATTTTTTAAACTTTATATAATATAAAGAGGTGAACACTAAAATAAATAATTTATTGAGCACTTAAAATTTTTAAAATGTAAATTTTCGCCGACAGTCGGCTTTTTCAAACA
The DNA here is from genome assembly GCA_030549495.1 of Nectonema munidae. Lineage (NCBI taxonomy): Eukaryota > Metazoa > Nematomorpha > Nectonematoida > Nectonematidae > Nectonema > Nectonema munidae. The sequence goes on from JAUIRK010000509.1 coordinate 1,150,619, forward strand.
AAAAAAATGGACATTTTAATAATTTTAAGTGCATACTCAATAAATTATTTATTTTAGTGTTCACCTCTTTATTTTATCACTAATTTAATGGGCCACCTTCAGCTTTTTTTCTAGTATAATTTCTAGTAGCTTTGGCTTCGCCTTTACTCAATGTGATTCGCTTGGCTCTGGCTTTTGTTGATTCACAAAAGTCCAATGTTTTTTCGCTATTGAAGAACTTACGAATGTTAAGGATACATTAACGATTATAAGATATTTACGATTCTAATTCACTTTTGAAAATTGGACATTCAATGCTTCCTGCTCTTAATTGTGTTCATATCCCTACAAGCATGGTAAATGTGGTTTGTAGTATTACTTGAAAGTTGGTAATTTACAAACTACCTCCTTTGACTTTCAATACTTGGACGTATAGCAGATAGCTGTACTTACAATATTGAGAACAAAATATAACCAAAACGGGAAAAGTTTACAGCATTCATACTCAATAAAAATATAAAAAGCATTAGATTTTAGAATATTGAATTCGTCAGAAAAGGCTTTAAAAATAACTATTTTCTTATCCTTAATTTTTGACTTTATGTAAAAGCGGCTATTTTTTTGATTTAGGATTGCTATCGGAAAATTCTATGTGCATGTCTAGTTTGCTTTGCAGAAATTGCTGGATTTCTTTCCATAGTATCGTTTGGAAAGCCACCTCACGTTTGAGTGCAGAAAGAGTTTTTCAAATTTGGAATCATTTTCTTTGCATAAATCTGAAAACAAACAAGAGTTGAAGGCATTAGCTTTAATGAAATAGAGTTTTAATGACTTCTTTGAAAATATTTTACAACTCATCGGGTATGGTTTTATGGCTCGGCGCACTGTGTACCAATTACACCTGGAGATTTTTGCTTAGCCAGATTCCGACTTAATACTATGTGCTGTAAAAAAATTGATCAATTTGTCAAATGTTTCTCTTACAATTGTTCTATTGCTGAGTTTCACAAAATAAAAATTGTCTACCAGATTCTTGTCATATACATATTGTACGTAAACACAAGGCTGAGACAAGTTTGCAGCATCCATCGTTTCATCAATCTGAGAAAAAAAGTTGAAAATCGAATTCTGAATCAATAAAATCACGTCTGACATGTCATCAGACACCTCTCCTATTAGGCTTCTAACGGTATCACTTGACAGGAAGATATGCTTCAACTTTACAACCTCAGAACTTCTTAACACATTCAATATATCATTGCAGCAAGGTAATATCAACTCTTCTGCTATGTTGTGGGACTTTTTGACAACAGATATTTTTTTGAAACTTTTCCAACATACCTAATATTTTGCAAAAACATTATTATGTTATTTATCAAACATGAATTTGTGCAATCGTTCAGACCAAACTCGGGTGCTTTACTTGACGAGCTTTTAAAAAGTGGATGCTAACACTTCAGAACACAAAAGAAGGTAGTGATGCAATCAGAATTACAAACAAGGTAATTTGACTTGATAAAATCAGTGCAGTTGTGGTGGGATTGAGGGCTTTCAGCGCAACTATAATGTCGGGCAATAATCGTGGTGTGTTCATTCGACAAAAATTCTTTTTTAATAAATTTTAAAAATTGTAAACAAAAGTTCGCCCCCACCCCTCAAAAAATTTGAGGATGTGCGCCCTTGCATTGGATACGGAATTGTCAACATGTAAGTGTAGTCTAGACAGGGCCGTATCAAGGGGGAGGGCAGTGGGGGCAATTGCCTCTGCGCGCCAAACTTAGGGGGCACCATTTCATTGCCCAGTCAACAACCTTAAGGGGTGGGTGGGGCTTGGGGATGTAAAAAAATTCCTCAAGAGTAATGTAGCTGGGATAAACTCTCAAGTTCTATGTTGCCCTAGCAGCAAGGACGCATATCCGGGGGGGGGGCAATTTAACCTTCCCCCTTCCCCCACCATCAATAATTTTCTAAAAGTACTCAATGTATTATGGGGCAAGCCCACCTCCAAAGTCTGGCTCTTGTGAGCATTGAGTCTCGGTTGTGTTGATTTTGACGAAGTCATCGATAATTTTGCTGCTGCTAAAACACGAAAAATGAACATTAATGGAGAATGTCTTCGACTCAGTCAGTATATATCTGAATTATGTGGCTTAATAAAAATGTGAGCATCTAAATCACTTTTAAAGCCAGAATGGGGTGGGGGTGAGTGAGAAAAGAAAGAGCAAAGGGTGAGGGGCTCTCCTTTGCCCTGGGGCGCCACGATCCCTTGATACGGCCCCGAGTCTAGGTAGATATTTCTTTGACTCTTCAATTAATTTTCTTCTTTTTGAGCAACATTAGGGCTTTATTGAAGGAATTATTATATGCAAAACTTATTTTAGTGTTATTATCTTATTCTTTAATGTAATTCATTTGTAAACTATCAAGACAGGATTTAGTAGACTTTTCCTTGATTCTTTTGGCGATTTGATGATTCATTTGTAAACTATCAAGACAGGATTTAGTAGACTTTTCCTTGATTCTTTTGGCGATTTGATGATTTTTCTCAACCCCATCAGCAAATGTTGATTATTCTTTTAGATTCGTATGATATGAATCGTTATTAAATTTGGAGAAATTTTCGTTCACTTCTTTAGTAAAAAATGTCAAATTTGGAAAACAAACGCAGAAGAGAAGTCAAAATTTTTAAAAGATGGTTGAACAAACACTTTCCTTAGAACCTATGTAGAAATTTAGGATTTTGCTCTACCTGAATTTGCAACGTTAATGACATTTTGATTTTGATCATTCATATTAAATTAATTTATAATTTCCAACCTTTAAAGAAAAAAGGTAAGATGCCATTTTAAAGTTGACATAAAAATGCCATCTTCAGCAAGAGAATATTCTTAAGCTTAGCGAAGGAAATAATTTAGATGTTTATTTGAGCAAGATATAGAATTAGGAGATTATAACTTTTATTGATTGTCTTCTTTTACAAATTTCCTCCTCCTTTATATTCCGCGCATTTGTTCTTGCAGTTGCCTCTCAACTGTTTAACGATAAAAAGATGATGCGCTTTTCTTTGTTTCAGTATTGAGTACACTTAGGAATGAATATTTTGTAATCATTTAGGTTTGTTCAATCCCTTGAATGTTTGCAAGAATGAAAGCCTTGCTCACTACCCAAAGTATATAGTGTGGAATGCAGAGTTCCTCTTCTACGCCAGAAATATTGGCAGACGTGACTCGCCGCATCGAAGCGTTAAATCTGTTCTCCTTTCCTCTGGACGAAGTCAGTCTTCAGTCCTCACAGACGTCAGTTCTTGCTTACGAAAACACGTACAATGTTCGTTGCAACGACTTCCTAGCCTACAACTCCTTCAATCTGCACCAAATACAAGACATCGTCGCTTCCACAGAAAACCTGTTCTCCCTCGTGAACGAAGGACGCCAGCATATCGCTAATCTTTACTCGTGGCGCAGCATCTCTCGCGCCATTCCACAGCCGAAAAACAATTCCGACACGGTATGCAAGATAGAACTGCACGAATGTACAGTGAAAATTCTGGCGCCGCAGGTCTCCAAACTTCTCGATTGCATGTACTTCGTGCACAAGTGCATGGAGGTGTTGTCGACAGAAGTGGATTTGATTTGCAAGTGCAACTATGGGGGAGTGAGTCTTGGAGGAAGTAGAATGCTTTCGCATGACCACATCTTTGTTTTGATAAAGTTTTTGGACATGTTGATCACGATCGACGAACTCAAGAATTTCAAAGCGAGTCTGAAGAATGACTATTCCGCCTATAGGAGGGCAAGTCAGTTTCTTAAAATGATGAACCAAAATGCCCATGTGATACAAGAATCGCAGAATCTATCCATGTTTTTAGCGAGTCAGTCCAAAGTAAAGACCATGATAAAATCTACTTTCGATGACACCCAGGGCTCCTTTGATCTTTTGGTTGATCTCATTTCTTATTGTGTGACCTCTCTCGAAACTAGTAGACACATTCTAACTCATGAAAAGTTTACCCTTATTAAGGTCATGGCTTTTTCCATTTATCTAATAGATAAGGCAGAAGAGAGCATATACAAGCTTTCTTCGGAAAAAGCTAAAAAGTTGAATTTTGTGAAGATAGACAAGTTGCTTTCAAATTATGCATTCCTTCCTGTTTACGCGGACTTACCCATATCTCCGCATTCTTATGTTAAGTTGTCGGCCAATTACGACGCTTCTAAATGGCCCCTTTCTGGCGCACCTCCACCGTCTAAGAACGTGACTGGTGCTATACGTTCCCGATTCATTCAAGACTTATCTCCCTTAAAAAAGTCGTACCAAGGCATCCTGAAAGAGTTCAATCGGGTGAGCAGTTGCTTCAAGCCGATGCAGTTGTGCTTCGAGAGTATAAAGTCATCTGAGTTGTGTAGCATCATTCTTCGCATGCTGTCCTTTGCCGCACAGTGCAATTCTCTTCTCACGGAAGTGTTTGTGTGCAAGTTGATGAACCCAACCAACAAGTATGAAAGCAAGAACTGTCGTTCCGATTGCGAAGACTATGAACTCGCTATCAAGTACAACTACAGCGATGCGGAGAAAGAAGGCGTCATCACTTTGATTACGTACATCAAAGAAATTAGCTGCTTTCTCTCCTCGAGTTCGCATTTTTTGCACCAGGAGTTGTGTCGCTTGATCTATTCCCAACTTCAAAACTTTATCCAGACCACGTTGAAGGAGGTGTTGCGCAAGAGCATTAAAAACAAGAAAGATGTTTTGAAGAGTATTATTGTGGTTTGTCGCGAGATAAGCGCTGATTGGGCGCTCGGCTACGACTGGACGCGTGATACCATTTCCCGTAGCGTCAAGTTAAAAAGTGCCAACACCAATAACACCAACAACGAGACCAGGGGCGTGTGTGTCATCCAGACGAAGTGCGTGCCTCCAAGAAGTTCGCAGTTGTACTTTTTGCGCTGTCTGCTTGAGTTTATTGCTTATGAGAGGAGTTACGCCCTGAAGAAGTCCCTTCGCAAAGACATGGACGCTGCCAGCCTCAATTCGATCGAGCAATTTCTCAGCACTTCGTTCTACTGGCCCTACCTCCTCAACTTGGATGCAGTGCTCGCTTCCTGCACTGACTTGTCGCACTTTTGGTTTCGTGAGTTCTACTTGGAAATGACGATGGGTGCTCGTGTCCAGTTTCCGATAGACATGTCCTTTCCTTGGCTCATGATTGAGTATGTCTTGAACAGACGCAAGAGTCATCTCTTTGAGTCCCTTTTCTACCTATTCGACATTTATAACGACGCTGCCTCTACCTGCATCTATTTTTTCAACAAATCATTCCTCTACAAGGAAGTGGAGGCGGAGATCAACCTCTGTTTCGATCATTTCGTCTACCAATTGAGTTTCTTCATATTCGAGCATTACAAGCAGCTCTCTTCTTGTGGCGTTTTGAACAAGGCGTACTTGCTCAAAAGATCTCGCCACGATACTTCTCACACTGTAGAAAATGAGGTCTCCATTACTCCTGAAGGCAGGTATGAAGTTTTAATGAATCAGCGCTCGCTCTTTTTTCTTGGTCAGCAGGTAGACCTGAATAAATTAATATCACAGCACGTGACATCGCTATTTTACAAATCCGTCTCTTCCATAATTTCGCACTTTCTGGGTCAATCTTTGTTGACCTCGTCCCTAATTGAGTTGAAGTATCTTTTACAAGTGTGTCGCCTGCAACACGATTACCTTGCCATGCATTTAAATCTCGTCTCCTTCAAAGACATTCTCTGGCAATGTGATTTTCAAAAAAAAGACGAGCGTGGGAGCATTTGCACCCATATCATCACCCTCTTCAAGGAGTCCTTTCTACCGATGTACTGCTACAATTCAACCACAAATCGTTTCGTTAAAGTAAAGGAGATATCCTTCAAACCTACAACCACCCCTCATCAGTATCACGATGGCGCCTCTAATGCTAGGAGTCAACGACAGGTCGCTTATCAACCCATGCACTTTTTATGGGGCTCGAGTGCTCTATCTAACGCTTTCACCAACATTTGTCAATCCTACTCAGACTTCTTTGGCATCGCTCATTTCTCTACCCTGTGTTCCTTGTTAGGCTATCAAGGCATTGTTCATTTGATACAAGCAATTTCTGACGTTCTTAAAAGTCTCATTGAAAATCAACTTTCTTCCTATCTTAATGTTATGTATGAGTTGATGCCTATGCGATGCACACTACTTAATTTTGAGCATGGCTCAGCTGGCATGCTTCGTTACTATCAAGCACAATTCAAAGAACTCATTCAATACTCCGATCTGAAGACTGAAATTTTTCAAAAATTCCGAGTATTTGGCAATGCCATCCTCTTTTCTTTGAATCTGGAAAAGGCGCTCTTCCAAGAAGAAATCTTTGATCTTGTTCAAGCGCACCCCTTTCAAAGTTACATTTCTAAAACGCATGCGGATGAAAAGGGAAAGAACAGTGGCGAGGAAAGGAATAAGCATGTGCATCTGCTCTCCAGCATCGAAAAAAATGGGAAAGCGATTCAACTGAGCATTGCGAAAGATGCAGATTTATTAACGAAAGAGAGGTTGTGTTGTGGGCTTTTGATCGTTGAACCGATTCTTCAAAATGTGAGGACGTTGTTAAGGAAGCATTTCTTGAAAACCAAAAAAGAGGAGGAAAACGTGGTGATTGGTGAGGAGGATTGTTTTCACTTTTTTAGAGTTTGGTCCGCCATCCAATATGTATACTGCATACCCGTCAATGAAAACGAGTTCACAATAGAACAACTCTTTGGCGAAGGCTTTAATTGGGCTGGCTGTTCCATCATTTTCTTGTTGGCTCAGCAGAAGAAGTTTGAAGCGATGGACTATTCCTATCACTTGTTGAAGGTTTTCAAGATGGAAAGTGAGCATGTTAATAGGAACGCTGGGGTTGGCATTAAAAGAATGGCTGATAGAATCCGAAAGTTTCAAGTTTTAAACTCACAAATATTTGCCACTCTGAATCGCTACTTGAAACATTCCAATCACGAAAATGACTTTGAAAACGTTGTATGCTTCTCTCCTCCTATCCACCATTCCTTATCAACCAGAACTTAAAATGAACATTTTTCTTTCCATTCTCTTCCCCTTTACATTTTAATGATAACTGCAGCAAGTCTTTTCAATCCTAAATTGTCTGCCTCGAAGGAAACCACCGAAAAACATTTCTATGGAGGATGGCATGATCTTTGTTTTAAGAATTCAGAAAATGAATAATTAATTATTTTTTAATATATAAAATACAGTGTCCTTTGTTCTTCACCTTTATTTTCCTTCTATTTTGTTTTGGATATATCTTTACATTGCTTTTGAATTAAAAATTCTAGCTTTTAGATGAAACTTCACTGTATATTTTGAAAATGTTGAAGTTTCTCATAAGACTTTCTCAGACCATGTTGAGGTTTTCTAGGCCAGAGCTTCCCAAACTTGAAAAAATTTCTCCCTGCTACTACCAGTAAAATATCTCAATTGGATTTTCTAATGCCTGATAGAGAGAGAGAGTATGCCTGTTGTAGGTTTCAAACATGAGTACTGGGGGAAGGGTACGGAGTTGGTACAGGAGTAGCCTGGAGCATCTAACAAATGTTATTTATTATTTCTTTGTTTATTTTTCAGATGTCTCAGAAGAGAAGGTTGTATGAAGATGGTTATTTGGACTACGGTTCATTATTTTATCAAAGACGTGCATATATTCCTCACTGTTTCGTGTATTTGAAAATCTTTTCAAATGAAGTACAGCATCTGCCAGTTATTCATCCACATTTGATTGATACCAAATGTAGTTTGAAGAGCATGGAGATAGATGAATCTGAGACGTATCACTAAACCAACAACAACATAATGTGAGCTTCATATTTTATGGCCCTTGTGTTGGGAGCGTAGGATCAAAGAAATGGAAACAGATCTCCTTGCCCAACGACGCTATGAAGAACAGAATTACCGAAATGTCTGAAAACAGAAAATATGGGCTAATCTAACCCCCCGTTATTTAATCACCTCACATTTCATGATCATCACTTTGAAAATGTAGTATGTGATTAGTGAAGAAGAATCGGTTGCCGAGGTGATTGAGTGTCGAATGGGCGTAACACCAAAGTATGGTCTCAAAGGTTATGTCATCGCATTTTAATTTCATATTGATGAGTCTACAGTTGTCTCCAATATTGCACAACTGCTTCTTTTCAGACGCTACATTACTTACAAGCGATGAGTTTCTTTTTTTTGAGGAGTTTCTTTTTTGCCGGCCAATTGTCGATTTTTTTTAAGATTTGGTGAAAACTGAATGGAATTGGCGAAGGTCGGTGGCCCGAATAGACTTTGTTTACGATCAGCATTCATTTGATATTATATAATCAACATAAAAGTGGAGTCAATAGAGTGGCATGAGAGTATACTTCTTGTGAACCTAGTAGGCGTTGGACAGTGACAGTATTTTCCAATTACATAAACATTGCAGCCTTCAACGCCTGGGTTATCTTTAAACCTGAAGAAGCCATTTCCTAGAGAAAAAGAGGAACGAACGTTTTTTTGAAAATGTTATCCAGAAAAATTTTTCTTATGGGTTTTTCCACCTCAAGAAATTATTGAAAGTAGCGCTGTCTCTAGAGAAGTATTCTTCAGTAATAATAAGAACAACAACGACGAGAAAGTTTTCACTTTGTAAAAAAATCGTGTGTAAGAAACTCTCTTTTCTCATTGGCTCTTTTTTCACGAATTAGAATACTTGAAATATGTTGTTGAAAAAAATCCATTTTATTTTATAATACATATATGCTATTTTTTCTTCATTTTACCAGTGGATGGTTTTTGTTTCTTCGAATACTAGTACATGTTTTGTTGTTTGACGTATAAACGATTTTTTTGTTGCCAAAATTTTATAAAACTAGTTTGAGCTTTTTTAATAAAAAAAATAAATCATAAGAAGAAATATAAATTCCTTTTATTTTTTACCAATCTTATTTTATCCCTAACGCTAAGTTATGTCATTTTTCACCAAACAAAAAATATACATTTTTTTAGTTTTTAGAATTCAGACTATATTTTGCTTATTCTTACTGTAACTTTTCTATTAATCTTTAGATTTTATAAATTTAGTACTGTATGTGCATCATGAAAATTTTGTGAAATGAAAAAATTACATGTAATATTCACACTTGAAATTTTTTCTTAAAAATTCGAATGTTTTATAGCAAAATTATACATGAAAAAATAATATACAAAAAGTTTACAACAAATACTTTATTTTCCAATTGATTATTATTTGAATTTTTTTCCTTCAGATGATGTAAAATTTTTCTAATCTTGTTTACAACTTTATATGTGCTTTTATACATGTTATAAGCTGTGTTTGTTTTCAGCTTTACAGGAAAAATAATATTTTAATTTTATTGGAATAAAAATGAAAAAAATCGACCTTTTATGTCCATTGTTAAGTCACGAAAACCACAAAAATATCTAAAAAAAAATTACGCTTTGTATATGAAAAAGTAGTACCAATGCGTAAACTTTTGAACTTTAGGGGATTTACATAAATGCTTCAACTTTTTGTTTATATATTTAATTTATGGGGGAGAATTGAGTTCAATAAATCGACTGGAGTAAAAATCCCAATTGTTTCTAAGATCTTCGATAACTAACCTTCTTTACTCACCACATGTGCTCACACTTCGTCACTAACAATCACAAGGAGAAAGGATTAAACTGCACTTTTTCAAATTTCTATATGCATGACATGGCTCAAATATTACACCGCTTTCCAGCGAACTTATTATCCACTACTTTGAGTTGCAGGAAGCATTGAAAGTTTTCGCACAATATTTTGGAAGCATAAATATCAAGTCACGAACAGAGTTAAATAGAGGTCTAAAGTGTAAGTATTTATTTGATCATTACAGTGACTAAACATTTTTGAAATACTTATCCCTACATTGCAGGTAGTACAATTAACTTGTTAAACAACTGTGCCCTCCAGACTTATAAATATCGAACTAAAAGATTTAGATAATCATTCATTCGAATCACATGGGAGATGGGGGGGGGGGGTATGAAAGATCGCAGTGGTATTGAGAAAAGGCTCTGCCATCATCAGCATGTATTGATGGATGCGCGTGTACATTTAATAATAATAATAAAAATAATGGAAAAGGGAGTGTTTGGAGTACCTTGAAGTCAATTCCTTTGTTCACCACAAACAATGCAACAATCTCTTTCTCTTGAAGAAATTGCCCTTTCAAAGAATATTCCACTTATTCTAACCTAAATCGAGTATAAATAATCCTTCACCTATATACAATTATACCTGTATGTATATATATATCAATATTTCATATACGATTTCATTTTTATTCTTTCAAGATGATGCTCTCAAACACTTCTTTATTTTTCGTAAGTCTGTTCTATTCACTTAAAAAAATTGGTGAAAGCACTTAAACTTGCTTTGCCACTCTAAAAGTTCATGAAGCAAATATGCATTCCAAAAATTGGAATAATGAAGTTGTGCCCCAATTTTGAACTTAATTTTATTTTTGCCCTTTACATCATATTTTTTCGGCTCGGAACGACTCTAAACTTTAAATTGAATTATAATCTACAAACGCGAAATTATTCTGAAAGAAACGCGTGTATCTGATACATCTTCTGTCCCCCTCATCCTATATAGTTTCTATATATAGCAGATGCACTGTTAGCTGTAATCTCAGCTAACATGTTCATCTGTGATCCTAGAGCATAAGTAATTTTTATTCAATTTCAAAGTTGAAATTTTTTATTCACACATACAAGTGCTTTCAAACATACATAGTATTTTTAACCAAGGATGAGATGTTTTGATATTGTCAAGAGTCAAAATATGTTTAAAATTCAGGAACTCCAAAATCTGAAAACTTTTTTTAGAGCTGAATTACAAGGAAGAACAATGAATTTGGTTTGAATAAAAGAAGACGGCAACATTATTTAAAAATAAATCAATCCCTCGTTTTATTTTTTCTAACTTTTTGAACGATCTATCAAGCTCACTCTCAAGTCTGTTTGTAAATTCCAAAACGGGAAATGATCAAAGGTTCTAAGTGTTTCTCCCACACCTTTAGTTTATTTTTAAAGGCAGTAACGTTGTCATTCTTTCTACAATGATGCTTGACTCTTCTTGAAGTTTCAAATTCCGTGTGTGCTTGGTAATATCGACTAAATAAGTGGAACATGCACACACTTTTCAGAGCACATAGCTGGCGCACCATCAGTTGGTAAAGATACAACACTTTCCCATTCCAAAGTAGCACTTTAAAAGCATAAAAAATATTTTATCCTGTGGTTTTGTCTTTCAGGGGAGCTAAATCAAGTAGTTCTTCACTCTTCAGTTACTTTGAGGTTTTTATTAATACTTTGAATGAAGATTGTGGAAAATGCAGAAACCCAAATACCTGCACCTTCATCAAGTGCTAAAGAATATGCATCGAAGTTTCGTGATAATGAAATTTATTCATTTTCTACACTGCATGACATTTATGCATTTCGTCTGGAAACTGTTTTAGCAGAAAAACTGATTTCAGACCAAATCTTTACTTTTCCTGGACAAAGAATCTCGGCTAAACAACTTTTAACAAATTCAGCTTCCGTAAACGCATGTGATGTTGTTGCAATCATTTGAGGAACTTTGTAGTTTCGTAGCCTTTACAATATCTTCTGATCACCTGTTTGATGACAATTTAATCAAAACTTCTTTCTGTTGTGGTAAAGAATTATCAACAAAGAATTGTTGGCTAATTTTAATGGCGTGAGTTGTAGTGACGTTGGAAATTGTATTCTTTTGGTACAGAAATGTTTTGCTAACAAATAAGACAATAAATTTGACATTTTTCGCTCTTTCCATCAAATATTTTTCGTTTTTTTCCGAAGACATTTAAATTTAAAAAATTTCATTACATTTTTGTATTACAAAATAATAGCGTAAAAATTAAAAATATAATCTTTAAAAATATAAACAAATTAAGATATTTTACCATAAAAAGGAGAAAAAAATATGCTTTTTGTGAAAGTTAAGTTCTGTGAAAAATTCTGGTGAAAAATTATGTATGAAAATGGGATTTTTTCCGCTAAATTATGGAGAAAAGGAAGTTCTATTAACATATCAGAATTTAAAATTTTTGAAAGTGTACATATTTTCAAAGAGGTAAAACATGCACTTTTGACGGGTTTTTTTAACGCGAAAATGATAGTATGCGTAATAAAGCTCAAATTAAAATACAATTACACCTCTTAACAGTGTCGCACCTATTTTAAGTGCTCTCCGTGGCGGATGCTAATTTTGCCGCCCTTCAAAACTTTAATGAATACAGCAGACCCTCGTTAACTCGGACCCTGATAACTTGGATATCGGATATGTTGGACCGTGATCGAGAATAGATATGTTTGCCCTCATAGGCTTACAAGGGGTCATTTTCATTGATTTTTTAATTTCGCTTACAAGCAGCCATTTTATTTTTTTTACTCCATAGGTAGTTAGCAGTCATTCTAAACTTTGACGTTATTCCAAAGCCTTTTGTGGCTATAAATTCGTCCTAATTGTAATATTTTTTTCTACCATATATATATATATATATACCCTCTGTTATGTCGGACAATAGGCATAGTCGGACACCCTCTCCCCCATGTAGTGCAACTTAACGAGGGTCTACTGTACTTCAAAATGCCCAAAACTTAACATTGGAGCTATATAAGTAAGAAAATTGGAATAAAATGTGTAGCAAAACATCACTCACTATATTACTATTTGAGTCTAAAATATCTGGATGAAATTTTTATCGATGATATATCAATACAAATAAATTCGGGGCCTGGGTCGACTCTCACTCCTGCACTCCCTCTTGGTACGTCACTGCGTCGATATAAAACTAAAAAAATATCTATTATTTTTAGATTATTATCGAATGAAAAAACGTCCAACATCTGATTCTAAAGTTTACGAAAGTAAAAAATATACCAAAAAGACAGATGAAAAATCACAGGGATGATAAAGCTTTCAAATATAGGAAGGAGAAAGGGTCAGACTAAACACCCCAAAACATCCCAAAATACGCCAAATAATTCTAAAGCACTACAAAAAAGAGGGTTAGATAAAAAAAACCCAAACCAACCAGAAATAACCGGAAGGACCCCAAAACATTCCAAAACACCTCAAAACATCGTAAAACACGCCAAATAGTTCTAAAGCACTACAAAAAAAGGTTTAGACTAAAAATCTCAAAACACCCAAAAATAACCGAAAGCACTTCAAAACATTCCAAAACACAGCAAATAATTCTAAGGCACTACAAAAAAGATCTTAAAAATTCCTCAAAACACCCCAAGCATTCCAAAACATTACAAAATACCGCAAAAATCCTTAATCACCTTAAAAAATTGCAAAAAACGACAAATATTTCTAAAGCACTACAAAAAAGATCCTAAAAACTCCTTAAAACTTTTGAATTTTTTTTGGGGTTTTTAGTCTAACCATCTGTTTTTATAATGCTTTAAAATTATTTGCCGTGTTTTGGGGTGTTTAGTCTGACCGAGGAGAAACGACTGTAGGGAGGGTAGAGAAAAGCTTTAGTTTAAAATGATCTATCACTATTTTCACCGCTGATATGCTTTTCCTCTCTTATTATGAAGAATGCTTTGCTCAATTTTTTCAAAAAAATATTTTCATATAAGCAGCCAATACACATGTAAAGTGGACTTAGAGTTTAACTGGTCCTACAATAGTTGAGCAAGACGTCTTCACATATGGGGTTTACTCTGGTGCATCGATAAAAATCCAATTTCATTGGATAGAAACACTTCAAATGAAATAGAGATATTATACGTCAATTAAATGAGCTATAATATCGAAATAAGTGATGACGATGTGAGTTTTCTTCAATAGGGATTTAGAGATGCATATTCACGTATACCAATATACCATGTGTGTTATACACTTGGATATATATCGCATCGCACTATTCGTGTATACCAGGGGTTCCCAAACTTTTTTGCTTGTGGACCTTATTAACTGTGGACCCCCATGATCTCTAAGAGACATGTATAAATAGGTATATTCAAATAGAGAAAACATTTCAATTTTAATTGTAGATTAAAAAACAAATATATATTATATTCATAATTTCACATCTAAAGGCTTCCTTGAACAATATAAATAAAAAATATAAAATCCGATAAACATCCAGGCCCCGATAATCAAAGCGCCAAGTATCTAAAGAATACTGTAATTTTCATTCAATGTAACTTCATTCAAACTAAACATGGAATCATAGATACTATTCGCTAATGATTGTATTGTACAATTAACTTGTAACTCTTATTACACAAAAAGAATAAATATAAATATATTGTGGTATCCGTGGCTCAGTCAGTAGTAATTTAACATTTTAGGAAATTGTTATCGTTACTTACATGGTTAGTGATTAGATAAAAATGAGTAACATGGTCATTAGACGTCCAAACCATATAAAATATGCCTACATCCGATTTTTATTTTACTATTATACACTTTTTAGTATAAACACTTAAAAATATATTGCATAAAAAGCTAGTCAATTAAGCGCAAAAAGCAGTTGATGCTGATAACTCATTTGTATAAATAAGCCTATAAGTATATCATTTGTATGATATCCTTGCTAATAATATAATAATAGGCTTACATATTATTTATTTTTGGCAAAGACTTCATGGACCCCCAATATTGATATTTTTGTCCATGGACCCCCTTAAATTCCCAATGGACCTTTAAAGGTCCATGTGAAAACTTGGTGTATAGTGTGAATGAATACACTATCCGATATGTAGCATGAACAGGTATATCGTTGTTGCAAAAACATGTTTGTTGGTTTTTAATAAGACCATGTTTGTTCATCCACCCCAAATCTGTCATATTATTATGAGTTGAATCTAGAACACTACTCAAGGACATATTAGAAAATATGAAAGACAAGCTAAGTTTAAGTTTGATTTAATTATCTTTATCTGATCAATTCAAAATTGGTTCAAATCCAAAGTCCATCCTTCGTACTTTTTTTTATCAAATCAAAGGTGCTTTATGATTTGACAATAAACTAAAAAACGAATCACCTTTAACATAAAGAACATTTTAATATGTTCATCATTGTGCATCAACAAATAACTTACTTTCAAAACCCATATCTTTCATTGTGCACAACACCCTATAATTCTATAACATCCTCAATGAAAAAAATCTCATCTGTATGGTAAAATGTGAGTCTTGCTCAGCAAAATATTTTGGAAAAGACAACAGAGTGAAAACCATTAAGATTTTTTATCTACTTTCAGAGAATCCTTCTGAAGTCATTTCACATATAGATATCTGCCTGAACAGCAATCACTATTTCTAAACAGATAACAGCAGAATTCTATTAAAAAGATATGAAGGAAGTTAGCCTACTTGGAACTGAATCCACTATATATCACCTTTCCCAAAGTATACTTCACCACTTTCTAGCAGCACAAATAGCTCCCAAGCTCTATCTAAATAATTTTCGATTTGATAAAATCTTATCGGTAAAGCCAAATTTTAATCTTCATATTTGTAAATGTCAAGATACCGAATAATATAAGCATGCTCCAACTTTATTATTATCATAAGCATCTCATTTTGGAAAATCACAATGATTAAATGTGATGAGCAAGCACCTTCCGATTTCCGAAGCATATCTTGTCAGATTTCTAGATCTTCGTAAAATCTGAAATTTATTTTTAAATAGATTCTAAAATATCTATTTTTAGGGAAATAATAAACAGTGAAAAATTCAAAGCAAAGATAACATATTTATTCGAATTTGTGATTTTTCCATTTTGCCTCATAGATTCAGCCAAGGAATTAGAATTACTCTCACAGAAATTTTTGAATCAAGTGGCACTCGCATTCGTCTAAATACTGTGCTATAATTTTTACACTTCCTTTCAGAGAATCTGGTATATTCCCAAAACTTTTGTTAATTTTCAGGGATTTATTGTTCTCAAAGTTAGCTTAATTTGTTTTGGAACATTTGTCGGATTTTAATATTTCGGTTAATTAAAATTTTAACTTTTCTATTAACTGGAGACCAAAAACATTTTCACCTGACAAAAATTTTCAAACAAATTGATTCATAAAAATTAAACGAAGTCATGATTTATTCAAAGAATCTTTATTTTTTAAACTTACTGTTTGATTTGAGTGTCATGATAGGTTCAGTGAAGAAAATGCAATTTTTCATCATTCCATTCCGGGAACAAGTAATTTCACAGCGTGTAAGAAACGAAACTACAGAATTCTATGAAAAATTCCTCTTATTTCCACGGCCTTTTTCCGCTTACAGTCGTATTATAAAATTTTTATTTAAGAGAAAGTTATTGGATTTTTAATTAAAAAATATTGGTTTTTCGGAAAAAAATGTCTTTATCAATTGTGTCTGTCTGCATGAGTGTAATGTTCGTATATGTAAATTCACTGATGTGGATTGAAAATGATTACACGTTTTGTCATGTGTAGAGAAAGTAATGCTTCTTTGTGAATTATTGCAGATCATAAATCTCTTGGTTCTCGCAAAACAGAGCGCAAGCAAAAACGTGACTCAAGAAGCAAAGGAAAGGAACTCCTCGGAAGTGAAAGGAGGCGAAATGATGGTTGGGAAAAGCAGCGGTGGCGCCAAGAGCGTCTTCAAGCCGTACTCGTCATCGTACGACGAAAGCGCCGAAGAAAGCGCTTCTTCTATCTCCTCCATCCGAAAAAGCGGGCGCGCAGAAGACGGCGCCAAAACAGTGACAGGAAAGACAGCCCTGGACGTGCACTTCTTCTCGCGCTACAACGACAACAACGGCCAAGTCGACACTTTCCACTTCCACAGTCCCAATTACTCAGCCTCCAAGAGCGCATACGAGCACTTCTTTTCGAAGATGTCAACGCCCCCCTACACAACCAACATCTCTTCCCACGCGTTCCCCAACTTCGAGCTGCCCGCCTCCTTCGGCCAAGCAAACACGCACGACGTGAACGGTGGAGGGACAGGGGAGGCAAAGTTCACCAATCAAAACTTTATGATCGACGAAGTCAAAATGAAGGACTCCTACAGCTCCAACTACCACTTCCGTAACACCACCCAGAAATTCAGCCTTGACTTCTACACAGACATCCACAATGCTTATTCGTCCTCCAACCAAGAGGAGATCAGGGCTGGAAGCAACGACACTTTGAGCTTACAGCTCTCCTACAAGATCGCCTTGAATGTGTATGACGTGAGCAGAGAGGAAATAAGGAACTTTCTTGGCATGTTGGAGGAAATCTTCGAAAGTAAAGGAGGCCTTTCCGAGGGAACTGCTAACGATGACATCGCAACAAAGTGCAAGAGTATTTTCGACATGCACAAAGCGGCCCTCAGCAAGGCTTTCATCTCCCAAACGAAAGGAGATTGAACAAGAACGTTAAATAAATCGCAGTCACTTCTTTTTAACGATTTCTTCAAATGCACGAATATTGACATTAGATTAAAATATTCGAAACTTTCTGACTGATGAACTTATTATAGCTTTTATTCAAGAATAACTCAACGCCAAAACATAGTCATTCAAAGTTCGATCGGCAGATGGCGTAAATGTGAAAGCATTGCTCGTCGTCCATCTAGTAGCTGTCATTCAATTGCATCTTCAAAGTTGAACGAAATTATTCTTTTCCTGGATACCATTCCAGCAAATACATAAATATATAATTTAAAATCAATTTTTAAATTGATAGGGATTCATTAACATTTTCACAGCGCAAACTTTAACGGTCACCATTACTGTTAACGACCAAAATAATCATTAGATCTTGCACTTTTTATCTAAATAATTATATAAAGTTTTTTACACACACATACCCATTTTCAAGCATGCTGAATTCAGCGGTGATATTCATTTTTTTTTATAAAAATCAATTAAAGTTATCAAAGAATTGATTTATATATGACAGCTCATTTAAAAAGAAACTTTTAATCCAAGTAATAATATGAAGTTTTTTACGCATATATACCCATTTTCAAGGATGCGTAATTCAGTGGTGATATTCATTTTATTTATGAAAATCAATCAAAACTGTCAAAAATTGATTTATCTCAAAAAGAAACATCTTATCCGAATAATCATATAAAGTTTTTTACACACATATACCCATTTTTAAGTAGGCTGTGTTTACTGGTTATATTCCTTTTTTTTATAAATATTAGTCAAACCTGACAAAATAATTTAAATATGACAGCCCATGTCAAAATTAAAATTTTTATTCTTATTAAAAGTTTTTTATACATTTCAGGTATGTAGAATTTAATGGTGATGTTCATTTTTTATGAAATCAATAAAAGCTGTCAATAAATCGATTAAACCTGTAAATCAATGTGAAATATATAAACATATAAATAATTTCTACTTGCAGTATTTCTCTGGTAATTATTTTCTTAATTTATTTAATAAACTAACTTTAGGTGTTTAATTCACTCAAAATCCAAATAGTGATAGTGACTAACTTCTCACATATTGGTTTCCTACCCATCTTAGCTAAATGTTAATTGTAATCCTAGATGATAAGCTATAGATTTAAATATTTTTCATTTGTAAAAGAGGAACTTCTTTTTCACATTCAAAATCTTTTTTGAAGCGCCTAATATTAGATCAATACACCACTTCCTAGTTCATTAGAACATGGTAAATCTTCCATTTAGTCTAGATACATATTTAAATTATTTCTTTTGATTACACGTTCTCTTTTCAATTAGTTTTCAAGTTGCTTCTTTCTCTAATACTAATCTTCAAAAGATTTTATAAGTTTTCTTTTTTTTTAAATAAATATTTCACACTCAAGATGATTGAAGAAAGTATTATAAGCCAAAATATCCAAAAAAAAGTATATTTTTACTATATACCTAATATGCAGCGATTTTCTGAAAATTTTTTACAGAACTGATTTTCAGACATACATTACTAATTTAATTTCCACTTCGAGATATTTTTTAACCGTATTAGCCAAAATCCAGTACATAAATAAAATAAGCATAGTCGATTGGGTATAAAACAGATATTTTTGAAGACAGTATTAAACCGCAAATCTAGAAGCTTACCGATATTTTAAAACCATAAATGCCAAACCTGGGTAAAAAAATGAAACCAGCATCTTCCATTTGGCATAAAAACAGATATTTATTTAAATTTCAAAAATATTTCTGTAGACATTAGACGTAAATCGAACATTTGATTGACACTTTCAGACATTTAAAACCTCTAAATGGAATGTCTTATACATCAATCCCCTGACTATATTTGGCCTATAAATGTCTAAACATGTCCAGAATCACGATCGCCTTTTCAAATGGCTATATCTCAGAAAGTAAATGGAAAAGTTTTAATGTTATCTGATGTATAAGGTTAGCTCTCTTTACCCTCGGCACTTCGGTCCCAATCGGTTCAGCAGTTACGGATTAATATCCCCAAAACCAGCAAAAGTTCGTTATTGATTCGGGAAAATTTGGGGTTTTGACCATGATTAAGATATATTACCTAACCCTAAAATTAGTTTCATTTTTGTAATTTATTATTTATTTTTACTTTTAAATTGAACCCTTTCATTCATTAAATTTATTAAACATTAATTTTTCAGAACAAAAAAATATTTTTCATAAAAAAAGTTTTAAATACAAAATTACTAAGAAATAATGTTTAATTCATTTTTAATAGGAAATTTAAAAAAAATATGATATTAACACACTCGAAAAAGGTAAAAAAGTTTATTTCTTCAAAGAGGTTTCAGAATCTGCAATTATATATTATACTTTTCGAGATATTCCATTTAAAGATGAAAATATTTAACGTTACGGATATATAGAAAAAGTTACAATTTCACACATCCTACGCTTGGCACAGTATAAAATATCCTATTTTTAACTTATTATTTTGAAGCGATTTTGAGGACAAGGTTTTTTTTCGAAGATTTCATATTTATCCCATAGCTAAGTATACTTTAATAGGTCATTCTAACATAACTTTTGAAGTTGATTCCAATGGTGCAATGATTTTTCCATATCTAATATCTTTCGCAATACAACGATACCTAAAAACGGCGATAAAATTAAAACTTTCCAAATTTTTCATGAAATAGGCCTTTTCTGACTAAATAAACTACGATGCATCGGAATTCGTTGATGGAATTGTCATATCTAGTGCTGTTTTGAAACGCGAGTATGACAAATCCAAAAAAAAAAATTTTTCATTTTTAAAATTAAACTTTTTAAAGCGGATTCTAGACCTATTTAATGCATATATTACGAATTTGTAATAAGATTTTGAATATCTCTTTTAATTACTAAGTTATAAAAGATTTAACTTTTGTACTAAAAGACCTTTGACTCTTAAAATCCAAATAATAAGTCTGGTAAATTTTTAATTGGCATCATTCAAAAGATCCTCGTCGAGAGGAACATTTTGATACTCATTATTATAGATTTTGACTTATAATTCAATAGTTATAACAGATCTTAATTTTTTAATTATTTCGCATATCTCCATAATAGCTTAGAATGACTTTCAAACCCTTCGTATATACTTCTAATACTATTCGTATATCTTTGTTTATAGCTTAGAATGACTTTCAAAGGATTTCTATAAGCTTCCTATATACTTCTAATACCATTCGTATATACTTCTAATACAATTTTTGGTTACGTTATTGATTATTCCTCTGAGAACCAAAAAATTATCAAAATGGTCATAAATTTTTTTTTACATAGACAGACAGGGAATGTCTTATACATCAATGTGATGGGGACAATTTTAGCCCCCCCCCCCCTCAACTAAAACCTCTATTGTACAAAATTGGACGAATTATATGCCCTCAAGCTTTTTGACTTTTACTAAAAACGTTAGCTGCATCTTTTGATACTAATTTTACGATAGTTGAATGACCTCCTCATGCCAAAAACTGACAATCATATATGTATTGGAACATATAGCACCTATGCATGCATATTTTTCCAATAAACATGGCAAATTTGTAGCAAATGTCAATCAAATTTTTGATTGATGATAAAATTGCTTACGAAAACATTCATTAAAATTTTAAATAAAATTTATTTTTTTATACAAAATCGACCATGCTAGTTTCATTTCGCGACACAATTTTCATAACTAGGGTGTAAAAATTTCTGAAGGTGCCGGTCAAATTTGCGGTTTACGACTGAAAATTGAATCCAAGAATATTATTCATATTTTAGATTTATTTCTATACCAAATCGATCATGCTGATTTCATTTCTCAACTCAGTTCTAGCAATTAGGATTTGGAAACGTATAAATATGGCAATTAAATTTGCGGTTTACATCTAAGAAAGTGTCTCGAAAACATTTATCTACATTTTAACTATAATATATATTAATCAAACAGGGTGATTTTATTCCTTGACTCACTTTTTGTGGTTAGAGGGCGAAAATGTCAACGATATTTGTGCTTGACGACTAAAAAGTTTTTCTAGAATATTATTTGTATTTTCAATAAAATATATTTTTTATACTAAATAAATCATGCTGATTTCATTATTGGACTCAGATTTCGTAATTAGGATGTGAAAGTGTCAAGCATTAGTTTCGCCTACAATTTTTTTTCAAAAATATAGCTAATACCATTATTTTGCTAAGTTTTTACCATTATTGTGAAAAAATGTGTCAAAGTGCAAATAAAAATAGGGATGTATGCCTGAAAATGATCTCTTAAACATACTTCCATATTTTATATAAATATTTTTTTCAATCAGGGTGCAAGAATTTGTGGAATTATCAATCAAGAGAGACTTTTGGAAAAAATCAAATTCTGAAAAATGTCAAATAGTGCTAAATAGTCAAAATATATTTTATTCTCATATCTTTTCCAAATATTTTGAACTCTAGTTTTACATATGAAAAATATTTCAGTTTCCCACCTTTCACATTTTCCTCCACTATATTTTATTAAGTTTGTGGTTAATTTTTATATACCAATTTTCATTCATTTATTTATTAAATTTACAAAACTTACTTTTTATTCAGTATAATGTAAAATTGTCAATTTCTACTTTATAAAAAGGACGACATGACAAAAGACTGACAAAAATATAATGAAAATTTAATAGAAGACTTCAACAATAACTCCGACTAAAAACTAACTAACTGGTTATATAAGGGATTGAAAAACAAACCAAGCAAGAGAATACCAACATTAAGTTGAATCAGAAAGGCCTTTTTGCTGAGAAGGAGACGATAAAATAACGTACAAAATTAGTAACAAATTGGTATATGGCACGTGAATAAATCATTGAGAAACGCGAATGTTATGCCCAATTAAATATAATTTCTCTAAATTTTCTAAAGTAGAATATCGCAATATATCTATAGCTTTATATTTATCAGAAGAATTTTTCAATTGGTGATTCTTTATTCAAATTTGCATTTCTTTACCTCATTTTATAAAATAGGAATTCATCCAATCCAATTAATGTATAATGATTTTATGTTTGGAGACATTTTATCGTATAATGGAAACAATCTGGATTTCAGGTCCCCCCTACAAAAGTAGGTATTATCTGCTTGAAAGCAGGGGTATCATGTGAGCCAGAATACTCACACTCTTTGTCGCCTGATTTTTTGAGGTGAAGCCAGGTCGGTCAGAAGTCGCTATTGCTTGTGTTCTAGCAAGATTGCACATTTGTTCACTCACACCTCGTTTCCAACAGTCTTTGTAGCCTTGGTGGTCTTGTGCCTGTGGCGAGCACATCACCTTGGAAATCTTTGAGTTTGCGTCCACCTTTCAATAGACCCAGGCATGTTGAGCCAGCGCAGCCGTCTTTGTCGTTGCATGCTAGACAGGAAACTCAGACACTCAGCTCCATATGTCATGGCTGGTTGTATAAATTTTTGCCTTCAACTTTATTAAAAATCTTTTGCGTTCCATGATTGCCTTAACTTCTTTCCACTTCATCCAGCTAGCGTTTATTCTCGCGTGTACCTCTTTTTCGCAGCTTCCACCTTTATTTAATCAATGACTCAAAGTATTTAAAACTACTCACTTGATTCAATTCTTTGGCATGACGAAGATCCATGATTTTCAGTTTTTCTTCCTTACCTCTGCTACATACGATTGTTTCTGTTTTCCCAGAATTCATTTTTAACCCTACTTTTTCGAAACATGTTTGCCATAAAATATTCTGTTCTGCAGTTATATTTTACCCTCAACGAGAATTACCAAGTTATTTTCTAAAAGTAATTCGCATAGTTCTTTCGCTCTAAGTTCTTCAGATATGACAGTAAACAAATATGGGCTCAAAGCTGAACACTGATGCAGACCAACTTTAACCCCAAATGTTCTGGAGAGACCATTTGTCGTTCTAACCGCACTTTTGATTTCTTTATACTTTCGACTACTATTCTGACTATTTTTTCTGTAACCTTCTTTTTTCTCAAGCAAGCGTAGACTAGTTCTCTGGGAACAGGATCATAGCCCTTTTAAGTATCTTTAAAACTACAATAGACTGACAATCTACTTCGAACTTCTTTTCTATAAGTTGACTCACGTAATTGTTACCAGGTATCACTTTACAAACTTTTAACTTTTTTCTATGACCAGCAAATCATCTATTTGACTTTTCTTACCCCCGCTTCTATGGGTAACAAGATGGACCTCTTTTTAATAAAATAATTTGATCATGTTTTTTTAATGTCATCTTTTTATTCTTTTTTTTTATATTTTGAAATCCAACCCCTTTCCACCCTCTTTATCCATGCTGTCTTTTTAAAAAAATTAGAAATTTTCTTTTTTAAATTCGACAATTTCACTTTCGGAATGTCTTTAAATGTTTTGTCAAGTGTTCTATTCAAATCTTGCCTCCCAATCTCATTTATGCGATCTATTTTCCCCATATTAACTATGCCTTCATGCTCCTCTTTCTCCTCCATCACTAGCATCTCTTCATATGATATTAAGGCCATTTCGACATCTTCATATTCTTCTTCCCTTCCATACATTTCAAAAGTAAATGCAGGTTTGCTGAGCTCTATTTTTGTTAATTCCTCATTTACGTCATTCTTTTTTACCGATACCAACTTCTCTACTATATTTTTATTGCTTTCATAACTAAGCTCTGTTGTACTTTCAACATCATATGAATTTATGTTAAATTTGGTTTTCAATTTTTTGTACATAACTTTACATATGTATGTCAACATTTTCAACAGCAACAATATCTTAAAAATTCTTTCCAATTTTTTGGCCATTTTTAAAAGTAAAATAAAAGAAATGAATGTATTTTATAAGAATGAGGGTTAGTAATAGCACTAATAAAATTCGAACAATTAGAAAAGCGCTTTTGTGTGTCGCTGGAAGCATTTTCATTGATTGAATTTATTTATTGACATATAGTTGACTAATCAGAGGAGTGAATATGAGACTATATCTCTATCTATATAATAATAAGCAGGTGTATGTGTGTGTATGTCGCTGGAAGCTTTTTGATTGGTTGAAATTATTTATATATATGCTTTGTGTGTATTTTTATATGGTCTGATGAGTTGAAATTATTTATATGTTTTCTGTGTATGTTTACATGCTGTGATGAGTTGGTTTAATCGTGTTATGGTGCGGTGATGAGTTGGGCGGTTAAAAGTTAAAAATTTCATATTAAAAAAAGATAAGGTCAATAAAGTCAAAAATTTTTTTATTCAGTCAAAGAAAGTCAAAATTTACTGAAACATCAAAAAAAAATTTATTTGCTAACATTCCATTCTTGTTTATGACCATCTGTGCTTTTTGTTTTTTTTTTATCGCACTTCTCAAATTTTATTAGATTCAATCGGAATTTTAAACTTTCATAAACAGAACTTTCATTTCAGAATCTATCATATTTGTTAAAAAGTACCGTATTGAAAAATTTTTCCATGGGCTTTTTATACATATTTTTTGAGACAGAAAGATTACTTTCATCTACTTTTATTATGATATGCTAGAAATAAAGTGAGCAATCACATAGTTTATAGATAAGTCATTTCTAAAATTTAATGCTTTGGAGTTGAATTTTTTTATTTGTATAATGCATTTTTATGTTTTTGAGTAATATTCAATTTCTTCTTTCTTTTGTGCCATTTTCTGTCTAAGGTGAATTAAACAACGCCTAAAATTAAAGTGTTTTTCATTGTCTATTTGTATACGGAGAGGGAGTCATTAAAATTAAAGGAGTCAATTAAATTAAAGTTGAAATCAATTCAACTTTTTTAAAACTTACTTCAATTCATCTTTAACTTTTAGTCCTTGATAGTTTCAAAACTAATATTCTAAAAAATTATTATTAATTGAATTTTTGTTTTTATTCAGAGCAAACAAGTTAAACACCTTTTTAAAGAGTAAACTTCCTAAAACTTCAAAAAGTTCAAAAGCAAAGGTAAGCATTTGTCAATGTCTATCCCAATGAATTTACTGTTGATTTAAGCAGTAGTTTGTATTGTAAGCTCTACAAAATTAATGTAAAATTTGAAAAGTCATTTTTTGTGGAAAGTCATCAAAATGGGAAAAAAACACAAAACTTTAAAAGAATCTGCTTCACAAAATCAAAGTTTGAATCACTTCATGGAAATTTCAAACAAAAACTTTCAAAAATAATAGTCAAGTCATTTTTAGTAGCAAACAACATCCCACTACATAAATTTTGTCACCAAAGCATCGTTAACTTATTTTCTAGTATGGGATTTTCACTACCTACTATTTCTCAGAGTCGGAAAATGGTGGTTGATATAGCAATTGAAAAAATTGAAGAAATTAACAGTTTTTTTAATGCTTGATGAAACTGAGATAGCATCAAATATTTTTTGCAATGTTTTAAAGGTTGATCAAAAAACTTGGTTGGTTCAATTGGACCAAAAAAGCATTCAAATAATAGATGATGTTTTAAGAGAGTTTGAAGTTAAAAGAGAAATCTCTTTATTTATATCAGATGCGGCTTCCTACAATATCTCTGCAGCAAAAACACTGAAGTTACGTTATGGAAATCTTTCATATCACCTGTTCCGCTCATTTAATTCAAAACTGTGTCATGAAAGTTTGGGTGTTTTACAAAGAAGTTGACGAGTTAATAGCCTCAATGAAAATGCTGACCGTGAAAAAGAAAAACTTTAAAAATTATTAATTTAAGTTATTAATTTTTAGCATAATTGTATGTTTTCAGTCTATTTTGCTGCTATATGATATTCTGTTGACCAATTCAAATATTGTGAATTCAATCGTGCTGATATTTTTTGATTAAAATTAAATTTTTTATCAACATTTATCGCTTCCCTCCAAAAAAACACTCTACCAATGCTTCTTATGTTTCAAGCGCAGGGAAAAACAACCACGGGACCGGGTAGCATAAAAAAATACACAGAAATAAGTTTGTTAATGCTAAAAACGAATAAATCATCATTACACCATATAAAAATACACACAAAACAGTTAACTCTTAAGCCATAAAAATCTATATAATAGCTAAAGTTTTATTAACCATTCTGGTTGTGAAATTCCAATCAATATCAAACTAACTTTTAACCAATTCGCATATTGCGAATTCAATGGTGATCATATTTTTTGATGAAAATCAATCAAAGTTGTGAAAAAATATGATAATAGCTACCCATCTTAAAATGTAATTTTATTTTATCAACGACATTTAAAATAATTTTATCACACATATACCAATTTTCAAGTATATTCAATTCCATTCTGATCTTTATTTCATCTGAAAATCGATTAAAACCTGTCAAAAAGCGATTTAAAATGCCAATTTTTCTAAAATTGCAGAATTTTGGAAATAAACAGATTTTTACACATATATACCTATTTTCAAATATGCTGAATTCAATGGTGGTGTTTGTGTTGTTTCTCTTCTACTTTCAAATGTTATATTTTGTTTTTGTGTGTCCCTAACCATAATGCTTAATGCTAATAGTCCTGGGATAAATTTGTAGGCTCAAATACTGGGGGCGTAAAGTGCCCTCCCCCCTATTTTTGTCAGATATTAATAAGTTTTTATAAATATTTTTAATGTTACATATATATTTCAACTATGCTGAATTCAGTGGTTATGTCCATTTTTTTTTATAAAATCTCTTTTTTTAGAACCTAACTAAGATAGGAAGCTCATCTCAAAAAGGAACTTTTTATTGAAATAATTATATAACGTTTTTAGGACATATATATACCCATTTTCAAGTACGCTGTGTTTACTGGCGATATTCGTTTTTTATGAAAATCAGTCAAACCTGACAAAAAATAATTTAAATATGACAGCCCATGTCAAAATAAATTTTTTATTCTTCTAAATTTTTTTATACATATATATTATACCCATCTTCAAGTACCGTATTTCATCGTCTATAAGCCGCACTTTTTTACTGGGAATTTTTTTTATCAATTTACGGGTGCTTTTTTATGCAATTTAGGGTTTTTTTTTACCGCATTGTCAATATTCAATATATTCAATCCACAATCATACTTCTCATAATCATACATAAATATATACAAATATATACAAAGCAATGTCAATACAGTTTATTAAATTTAAAATTCATCAAAGTCCTCTTCATCTGAACTAGAACCAAAAATGTTTTCATACTCCTTCTGCGATAGGGTAACTGCATCAGTAGAGTCATAATAAAGTTCAACTTCCTCATCTTCCTCTTCAACACTCACATCATCCCTGTCCTCCCAAAAAAACTCATCATCTGTCCCATTAAGTTTGTTTGAAATCCCACACTTCAAAAACCCATTTGTGACTCCATAATCCAAGTACAGATGGTTGGTAGATCAACCTTCTTCAGTCGTCCAGTGGGGGCCCTTGCTTGGTTTCCGGTAGCCATCCACTCAAACAATTTCTTCCTCATCCTCTCCTTGAAAGGACGATTAATGGAGACATCCAGTGAATGCAGGACAGAGGTAAGACCTCCTGGGATAATAGCTAGTGTGGTCTTGATGTCTTTCAGCTGTTGCAGAACTTCTGCTGTCTTGTGGCACCTGAAACTGTCCAGGACTAAGATGGAAGGTTTCTTCAGCAAGCTGCCAGGTCTGCTAACTCCCATCCTTGACTGACCCAGTCTTTTAAAAGACTAAGGGGAACTTTTCGCTCGGCAATTTCTTTTGTTTGAAGACTACGAAGGGGGTAGCTTTCCACCATCAGCTGTGCAGGCCAGCATCACGGTGAAGTGGCTCTTCTCATGGCCGGTGGTGCGTATGGACACAGTCTTGCTCCCTTTGGAGGCGATGGTGGTGTTGGATGGCAGATCGAAGGTGAGGGGAGTCTGGTCTGCGTTGCCGATCTGGCTGAGGGAGTACTCTTGCTTCTTGCGTTGATCAATGATAAACTTCTGGAAGCTTATTATCTTGTCCTCATACTGGTCTGGAGCGATGGTTGTCCTCCTTCGAACCGATAGGTTGTGCCTTTCTAGGAACCTGGCAACCCAACCATAACTTGACTTCAATTCTGCTGCACCAAACTGAGGAGCGACTTGGAGGGCAAGGACCCGCAGTTCTGTGGTGGGTACTGGGATGCCTGCTTGTCGACGCAGTAGAATCTCTTCTAAAAGCTTGGATTCCAACTCGGGGTATTTGGCTGAGCTACCACGGTTGGTCATCTTGTACTTTGGCATCTCTTCAAGCGTGGATCTGGTTCTTTTCAATCTTCGGATGTTGGATTCATCGACAAAAAAATGTCTGGTTGCAGCTCTGTTACCATGAAGGTCAGCATACTCAGGCATGGCCATCTTCTCATTGACAGTGTACTGGATTCTTCTTGTAGGAGGTATGTTGTTGGTAGAGCAGTAGATAGGTATACATAATAATAATATTGGTTAACTTGTGAAGGCTTAATATTGCACCAGATTAATAGAAAGAAAATTAAGAGGATGTCACTTGATTATTTCACACCAAATTGATACCACTTGATTACTTCACACCAAATGGCACTCATATTGAATATTTTATAATGTATTCTAAATGTAATCGACTAGAGCTGCTGGATGTTTGGGGGTGCGGCTTATAGACATAGGTAAGGTTTTTTACATTGTATTTCGTTCAAAAGTCCGGGTGCGGCTTATAGACGATGAAATTAGAATTTAATAATTATTATGTTCATTTTTTATGAAATCAATAAAAGATGTCAGAAAAAATCGATTAAACCTGCAAATCAATGTCAAATATATCAATTCAAAATAAATTCTACTTGCAGCACTTCTCTGGTAATTATTTTCTTAATTAATTTAATAAATTAAAACTTTAGGTGTTTAATTCACTCAAAATATTTCATTTGTCAGTAAATTATGTATCTCGATAGGACCTCCATCTTTTTAGCTACAAATTCGTTATCGACTCTTAGTCTCTACTTCAAATCTTCTATACTTTACAGTATGTAATTTTGCTATTCATTCTATGATGATCCTTTCTTAGTAGCTCTTTTTTCATTAGAAATTTATTTTCTTCAATGTGTGTTTGAAAAACTTTTTTAAGGATTTATTTTGAACAGATTTTTTCCTCTCTCAAAGCATTCTGATTAAAGAATCTTCTTGGTGATCTTTCGCTTTTTTTTAAATCAGTATCGTGTATTTTATTATCAGGGCTGAATATTTATCAACCATCTCAGTTCAAACGTTTTTTTCTGATGAATCATTCGTGATATTCATTGTTCAATTACAAAAAGTTGTCAACGTTATTCATCTAAAAGATTCTCTCTTTCACGCAAAAGGAAAAAGATGGACAAATTCAATTTAAATTAAAAAAATATCTTGATAGTGACTAAATTCTCACATATTGGCATCTGTGCCATTTTTGATTTAGATCATTACACCACTTCCTAGTTCATTAGAACATGGTAGATCTTCCATTTAGTCAAGATTTTCAAGAATTTATTTTGATCACACGTTCTCTTTTCAACACAATGGTTACACAGGAACAATGGTTAGAAAATAATGGAATGAAATTAAATTACAGTAAGTCCAAGATAATGCTGTTCAAAAATCAATGTTCTAGTAATTTTCTTAATGATGGATTCAAATTTGAAATAGTGGACCGATTCAACTTACTTGGAGTTACAATCGATAATAAATTAAAATGGCATGCACACATCCAAAATATAAATGCGAAAGTATCAAAAGTGAATGGCGTTTTATCTAGATTGAAAAATACTCTTCCTATTCATATAAAGCTATTGATTTACAATTCATTTTTTTTACCTCATTTAAAATATTGTTTAACAATTTGGGGTCATTCAAATCTGACAACTTTAGCTAAAACTCAGAAAAAATGCCTAAGGCTAGTACATGGCCTGAGTCCGTATGCACACACAAGTAATCTTTTTTATGAAACACAGGTATTAAAGTTACAGGATTTATATCAATTTAGTTTGGCTCTTATGATTTATAAGTTGTTTAATTTCATGCTGCCTTCTATTTTCAGTCATATACTTCACTTCAATTCTATATCTATTCAATATGATTTAAGAGAGAAAAATACGGCATTAGTACCTCACTATAGATGTCTAAACTTTTACCAAACTTTAGAATATAAGCTTTCTAGTTTTTGGAATAGCAACCTTTATTTGATAAACTATCTAGATTTAAGCATAAGTCTATACAAAAAAAAGTTGAAGAAAATGTTCACAGAGGGATATATGTTTTCTTGTTTTGATGCAAATTGCTTCTCTTGTCTTCAGACAACTAAAGAGGTAAAATTATAGTATATGCATTTTATTGTATTATAAGTATATATATATATATATTTACATATACATATTTTACATATATCTGATTTATTGTGAATAATACTTAGAGATTGTCTGATACAGTTAATTATTTTGTGATGATGGTTCTAATTCTTTCAAACAAATAATAATATATTGTATAATTATATTATTTAGTGTAAACTCATGCAAGCGGTTCTTCAGCCTTTTGATTTTGCACGTTTGTAATAAATGTATACATAAATTTATTTATTTGATTCAATAATAACTACTTAAAACTCTGTTTGTTTCAGTACAGCTTTCACTTCTATATGGAAGTTGTTTTTTTGTTCTTTACATTTCATTTTTTTTTAAATAAACTTCTTCTTCTTCTCTTCTCTTTTCAATTAGTTTTCAGATTGCTTCCTTCTCTAATAGTAATCTTCAAAAGATTTTACGTTTTGTTTTTTGTTAAAATAAATATTTCATATTCAAGATGATTGAAGAAAGTATTATAAGCCAAAATATACAAAAAAAAGTATATTTTTACTATATAACTAATATACAACGATTTTTTGAAAATTTTTTACAGAACTGATTTTCAGGCATACATCACTAATTCAATTGTCACTCCCAGATATTTTTAAACCGTATTAGTCAAAATGGAGTACAGAAATAAAATAAGAATAGTCGATTTGAAATAAAAACAGATATTTTATTTTTTTTGAAAATATTTTTGAAGACACTATCTAAAAGTAAATCGCAAATTTGATTGAAGCTTTCAGATATTTTAAAACCATAAATGCCAAACCTGAGTCCAAAAATGAAAACAGCATCTTCCATTTGGCATAAAAACAGATATTTTATTTAAATTTCAAAAATATTTCTGTAGACATTAGACGTAAATTGAACATTTGATTGACACTTTCAAACATTTTAAAACCGCGAAATGCAAAAACTGATTTTAAAACTATCATAGTTGATTTGGTATAAAAACAAATATTTCATGTAAAATTAGAGAGAATATTTTTGGAGATAGTTTTCAGACAGAAACATCAAATTTGATTGACACTGACTAAATGTGAAAACTGAGACGAGAAATGAAACCATCATGCAACCTGAGGATCTTCATTGACTTTCGAAGTGATGATGTTTCAGATGTTTTGTTTTCCTCCAGTGCTTTCCCAGAACACGCCATAAGTTTTCTTTTACCCATCTTTGAGGAAACCTCCTTCTCCGAAACCTTATCAGCCCCAATTGCCCGGCGGTTTAACAATTGGGAACACATATGTCCATAAAATTTGAGTCGTTGCATGTTGTACTTTAATTAAGCATTAGTTTTTCCAGCCGAATGCCCTTCCTGGCGCCAACCAATTTTGTTTTAAGGATTTGGAACCTTTAGCCTTTGTTCTTTCAGGAACTAAACCCACAAGGCAGTGGTAATTTGAAATCAGAGTTGTTTCTCCTAGAACATCTGCCTTCCAGGAGGAGCATGCTCTACCCGAAGCTACAGGATAAAGCGCCTGTTAACGCTCTTCACCTCTAGAATTATTTAGTTTGAAACAACTCCGCCGCGTGAAGGCAGCTCTAGAGATTTAGTGCAAGAGGCTATTTGAAACGCGAGCCTTACGAGACATTTCATGGAGAATCAGAGCTGATCTTCATTCCCTGCCGCAGCATTTGCAGCTGGAGTCTACAAAGGATGGAAACTCTTTTTTGTTAAATCTTCTAACTCAATTTATTTGTTGGCTGAAAGCGGGCCCATGTTCTTTGCACTTCCTCTCTTTCCTTTTCTCACGTTGCGAGGACACATTTTACAAATTACGCATATTTAATCGTCCCCTTATTTCTACGGTTCCTGCATCATCTCGCACGTTAACCCCCAGCTAAGAGTAACCATAAATAACAATTATTACATATTTTATTTTGAATATCTCTAACTCTTGGTAATTAAATTCAGAAAAGTCAAATATTTCACATGTGCCAAAAATGATACAAAATGTAGTTTGAAATTTCCACCCGTGATAACCTATACCTAACCACAT
The DNA here is from genome assembly GCA_030549495.1 of Nectonema munidae. Classification (NCBI taxonomy): domain Eukaryota; kingdom Metazoa; phylum Nematomorpha; class Nectonematoida; family Nectonematidae; genus Nectonema; species Nectonema munidae. The sequence goes on from JAUIRK010000509.1 coordinate 1,183,412, forward strand.
GGCAAACAAGACATTGGGATATGTCAATATAGGGCGCCTTTTTGTTATTTACGTCCTAATTACCTATTCAGAAGGAGCACCACCCATATATTTTAGAAGCACAAGCTCCTCTCGTAGGTTCCCATTTCTGGCACAAGAAAATTAAATGCTCTTGCCCTGAATAAATCTTCTCAAATGGAAGAATACTATAGGGGTCGTTCACAATTGACGTCAACTAAAATTGATATGAGGGGGTTGAAATTTATCAAAAAAAGTTTGACGTCAATTGTGAACGACCCCATATGCGCTCTCAAGACATTTCGTATGCAGTTTTGGACGCTTTGTACCCACTACTTTTCTTTAATCTTTTGAGTACGAAATGTCTTGAACTCCTCTAAAGTTTTGAATATAAAATATTGACAAACATGTGTTTCAAAAAGTTTGAAAGTTAAAACACTAAGTGCGAAAAGTCAGACTAAATATAACACAAAAGAAATAGGAGCGAGAGAGAGGTTTTAATGCAATCAAGTTTGTTACAAAGCTCTGTGAGAAGATAATACTTCAACCATGCCAACTTTGTCCGCAAAAGTTGAGTAAATCTATTTCATCACATAAATCCTTGTAGATACGATGTTTTGCTTTCCTTTTATTTTTGATTTCTAATTGTTCCAATTATTTTGAGAATGAACACCATTTTGAATATTGACAAAATTGAATGTATCATTTACACTACTTTAGCATATGCTCGCCATTCATCACTGCATATAACGAGCAGTCTAGGGTTATGACATTTTTTTTAATTAAAAACCTGTATCAAAAAAAGATAAACTTTTACTTTTTACTCTGTTGAATTTAAAAAAAAAGCTTACGCGCATCTTGAACTGAAAGTTTTAATACTTCAAAGAAAAAACATGGAAAAACATTTATTTAAAATTACGACTAAATTATTTTGTTACACGTAATGAACTTTTGAGATAAATATTTGTCACTTTTACAGGTATTGTAGACCTCTTCCATCACCTTCATTGCTCTCTCTGCTACGATATGTGTACGAGGAACTTCAAGAATTGAGTCAGCAGTCACCCAATGCGTGTTGAAACTTTTTAAAGCTTTTGGGCATTTCAGTTCAATGAGACAAGCTTGAAGACTTTAGGCATATATTTCTCTTGTCTAGAATATAATTGATTTGAAAACCATGCTTTTTTCCATACATTAGCTATGAAAGTACAAGCAATTTTTAGCTGGTTTCTCCATTTTGGAAGCAAAAAGAAGGCTATTAAAGTTAATATTGCCCTAGAATTCCATCAGTTGTGAATGCACGGTAATTTTTCCCATTTAATAGAAGGCCAAACGCTTTTTTTATTATAAAAATTGCATGCTTCACATAGTTCAAAGAGAAACTTAAAGTCGTCTCTCCAGCCTAGATTTTCTTAAATGGCAAAGTCCTTTTCTCCTAAAGAGTTTTTTTGTAATTCTTCATAATCCTCTAAAATTTCTTTAACATAATCATAAGGAAGATTTGGAGATTGAGATTTTTCTTCATATAAAAAATCAAGAAAATGCCACAAGATTAAATCCAGTATGTGATGCTGGCATCCAATAAATTGGGGTTTGTCAAGTTGTTTTCTTTCGAAGTGATTAAGAATTTTAGCGACCACGCCATTTTTCCGGCCTGTATTTACAGCTGTTGCGTCAGAAATGATCATCACAACGCTTTTCCATGCATCATATTCATCGAGAAGAGATTTCAAAGCAGCAACTGTCTTACAAGAAAGAATGCCAATGGTAAAGATTTCTTTGTGGATTGACTAAACAAACCACTTGGTACTCTTGATTTTTTATTTTCTTGCCATCAAAGTGCAAACAAAATGTTTCATTTAATAAAACATGAAAGTTTGTTTTTTAATTTTCAATGAAGTTTTTATCAACTGACGCCATATGCCTGTTTGCGATGGTGTGGCAACATTCATCCCCTGATCAAACGAATTCTTCAAAACAGTGGCGGTTTTTCTTGTGGGTAAATTTACTTCTGAACATAATTTGACAGCAGTCTTGGTTCTTTGATATTTTTTAAAAGAAACAAGTTTCTCTTCAACATGAATCTGTATCTGATTCTTCTGCATCTGTATAATTAAAATTATAAGATTGAAACTCCACTGATGAAGAAGTTTGGATTTCTGATGAAGGATGGATTTCTGACAAAGGCGCAATTTTTTTTGTTGTATATACAATTTGCCCTTTAAAATAAATTTGCTGTGAGTAAAAATCTTTGTCTGTTTTACAGAGCTACACGCCGGTTTTTTTTAGTTATATCAAAAACAGAAAAGAGATTTTTTTCATACTCTTCATTATGTCTTTTTTGTAATTTTTAAATTTTTCTATTAATTTATTTCTATTTCAAACAACTTGTTGCTTAGATATATAGAGAAAATTAAACTTCAACCAAAGATTTGATAATTCTTCTGAAATTTTCTTTACTCGATTAGATTTACTTTTTATTTTATCAAAAAGTCCTAAAAATCTTCCGACAATATTCTTATTTAGAGGAAGCTTACACATCAAATCAAGTTCTTCTTTGATTTCGGGAATGTTCAAACATCGTTTTGTTTTTCTTTTCAAATTATTTGTCCATGCAGAAGAAGCTAAATTTGCTTTTTCTGAGAATATTTTATTTTTAAAACTCATTTTTATACTTGAATAAAAATATTTTTTAAAGTAAAAATAAAAAAAAAATTTCAACAAAAAAGCTACAAAAAGTTGTTTTATATCACGTGTATATGATATATAATTTTTCTTTTATAAAAATAACTTACAATTTCTTAAACTTTTTTTTATATATTTTTTTAAGTAAATTTTACAAATTTTGCTAGGTGCATGATGTTTTTTTAAATTTATATAAAATGCTTGGTAAAAATCGATTTAGTAATAAAAAATTCATTCAAAAACTTCTTAAACAGCAGGCTTTTGTTTTTTCAAAAAAAACTGAAAAGTCCTAAGCCTAGAGCACACGTTATACTACTTTTTCACTTTTTTGAAGTAGTGTTTCTGCTTTTCAATATTCCACAACTTCCATATGCACGAGAAAAAGAAGTATCAACCCATCCAAAAACTCGAATTGTTTTTTAAAGAGCTCTTCCTCGAAGATTTTTGGTTTGTATGAGGAACTGATTCGTCAATTTGGATTATAGAAGCATGACCTCCTAGTTTTATTCGATTTCTCGGAAGAAAGAAGTACAATCAATTATTGTTTTTTTACTTAACCAAATTTGTTGAAATGTTTTTGTTGATCCAATATTTTCAATCCATAGATACATTATGTGCACCCATTTTAAAGAGAAATGTAAGATTTAGAAAAAATGAAGATAAACTAATTGAAAGCCTTGATTTAAATTTTAAGCAGGCTTTATTTTGACATTTCCATTCAAAACCATCAACTGATTTTGAGCATTTTAATCAATTCATTTCAAAATTGCAGTGTGAACAAAAATACTCTTTTTTCAAAAGTCCAAGAGACTTCCTACAATTAATTAGACGTATTGATTCTTCTAGAGGTAAAATTATATTATAGAAGGTACATTCAATGGACATCTTCTCCTGAAAAAAGCTACCCCAAAATTTTTTCTCATGAAGAAAAGGCAACTCTTGCATTATTCGGGTGTCTTTTCTTCAGGTGATCCAAAATTTATTTTCCAGCATACATCACCAATTCGATTGACACGTTTACACATTTTATACGGCAATGTCCAAAGTCGATTTAGTATAAAAAACATATTTAACTTAAAATTTGTGTGAATATTTTAAGGCATATGTCATTAATTCGATTAGCACTTTACTTTCACGCCTTTTTTCACAGTAATAGCCAAATGTGAGTTCAGAAAGGAAATCAGCAGGATCGATTTAGTATAAAAATATATTTCATTTAAAATGAGAATGGAGGTTAATTGAAATAATTTTCAGGCATCATAACATTAGCCATGAATTTAATTAACACTTTCAAACATTTTCACACTTTAATTGCGAAAACTGAGTCCAGAAATGAAATCAGCATGGTCGATTTGGTATAAAACATATATTTTACCTAAATTTTGAAGACAATTTTCAGATGTATATTTGATTGACACCTTCAGATATTTTCAAATCATAAATGAAAGTTTTGATTGACACTTTCAGATATTTTCAAATCATAAATGCGAAAAATGAGGAAGCCAGAAATGAAAACAGTATTGTCGATTTGATACTAATGCATATATTTTATCTAAAATTTGAATAAATGTTTTTGTAGAAAATATGATCAATAAAAATTTTGATTGACATTTGCTAAAAAGTAACGATATTTCTTAACAAACTTACATATATAATATATGTGTTATGACTATGGGTTCAAAACTGTATATCATTATAAATTTTAAAGAGCGTATTTACAACCAAGTTAAATATTAGCTACATATAATGTTTTTTTCTTTGTTCAAGAATATTGACTTTTGATTTTGATTGACAGTTTTTGACATTTAACTACCATGAAAATGGTCTATAAAGACGCAGCTAGCGATTATAGAAAAAGTCACAAAATTTGAAGCGATATAATTCAGCCGATTTTAAATAACCTTTTCAAATTTAATACCTCCTTCCACTCCCCCAGGTCTAACAGTGTCCATAGCCTCAATATTGATAGACTACGATTATTGCAAAAACAAAATGACGAAAAAGATCACGCGTCATTTTATTTATAAAGAGTATGATATTTATAAGGCCATGTTCTCATTGGCTAATTAGAAATGGGAGAAAAACGATAATAAAATAATAAAATATGCACGTAATACTGCTAAAAATGACTTTGATGGGAAATAGATTATGGAGACTAGAAGAGACACCAGTGTGAGGTATAATTGTTATTCGACGAAAACATGGAAGATGCGTTGCAACTTATTTTGGCTGTGAGTTCACAAGCTTGTCGTTGTGAAGGTCAGTATCTTCTTCCTTCCCGTCCTTTTCTTCCTCCTTTTCGACGTTTTCCAGCAGATACGAAGAATGATAGAAAGATTGCTTTTTAAATCTTTCATTTAACTCTGGGGATAAAATTTCTAAAATTTCGATGAAATTCGGGCGACTTTTGGGAGAGTAGCTCCAGCAAACAGACATCAGATCAAACAATTCATCAGGACAACCGGTAGGCTTTTGAAGAGTTCCTCCGAGAAAAACATACTCCATCACTTGTTGATTAGCTAGGCCCTGATACGGAAGAGAAGCAAGGGTCACAATTTCCCAAAGCACAATGCCATACGACCAAACATCGGAAGCACTGGAAAATTCGCCATCCTTAAGCGATTCAGGGGCCATCCAGCGAATAGGCAAGCCGTCTGCATTATCACTTCGGTAGTAGTCACTCTCGTATACATCTCTTGTGAGACCAAAGTCGCCAATTTTGCAAATGCCCTCACCATTCACCATACAATTTCTGGCTGCCAGGTCACGATGTGTCATCCGCAGAGAAGAGATATAGGCCATGCCGTCAGCTATTTCGCCAGCAAATTGGATGCACGTAGAATATGCTATGCCATTTTCACCGCTGATGTCAGCTTGCTGCTGTTTGCCTGTATTGTAGTAGTAAGGAGTGGGGGATTTATCGTCATCACTACCAGAGGCGTGATTGGCATATTCTTTCCGCATATGTAATAAGAACCTTTTCAGATCTTGATTCGACATGAACTCCATCAGAACCATATTGGGCTGACTCAAAGAAACAACACCAAGTAATTTCACGACATAGTAAGAGTCAAAGGCCATCATGAAGGTGGCTTCTTTCAAGAATGTAACCCTGTCGATGACAGAAGCGTTATCTTTCAGGATTTTGATGGCACACTCGATCTTGGAGGAGGGGAGGTGCAAAAGCCCGCGATAAACGATTCCAAAGTGGCCTGTTCCTATCACTTCGAAAGTCTCAATGTTTTCCGGGTCATGCATAAACTTTTCTGGAATGTAAATATCAGAAGCACCAAAGTATTGCGGATTCAAGCTTGTGTAGAACCAGCCTTGGGGAACTTTTTTCTTGCTCTGCTTTAAATATACAACGAAAAGGACGGCAGCAATTGATAGAAAAACTACGAGAGCACTTAAAATGGAAAATGCCCAAACGATTGCCTTAGACTTTGCCGTTTGGATGGATGGGAGGTAAAAGTAGCGTTTTCTTGTCCACTCCCCCTTGCCAGCCAATGAGATTGAGCGGACGCGAAAAGAATAATTGCCGGCTTCCAAGGGGAAGAACTTTCTGACAACACTGTCCTCACTCTGCAAACACTTAAGCACATGTATACGCTTTTCACCCAAGCCCTCAAACTCGACAAAGTAGGCTAAAATTGCGCCATTAGGCACTAGGGGCTTCTTCCAAACGATGTAGATGCTTTGATTACGCTTGAGCACGCGATAAATTACACCGTCTTCAAGAATGTTGTCTGCATTTTGAGAGAAGTTAGTTCTAGCAATGATCATGCTAGGAAAGATGCTGCAGAAGCGGGAAGCATTGGATAGCGCTGAGTCGTGACAAGCCCTCACCTCTACCAGGTACTCGGAGAAGGGCAACAAATCCGTTATCGTAAAGTGCGTTTCAAATTTAACCGTTTTCGTGTGTGCTTCTTCAGCATTTTCACTTGCGTTGCCTCCTTTGTTCAAAGTGTTTTTATTCAAGAGGTGGAGTAAAGAAGAATTTGAAGGTAACAAAACATGGCGTTTAAGGCGTGAAGATTTGTTTTTATCATTATTCTTAAATTTGGGGTTTTTTTTATAAGCAATATCATGTATCAGATTTTCAAACATAATTTTCTCGGTTAAAAAATTTTCCTCTCCTCTTAGCCGCGTCAAATTCTTTTCCTCCTCATTTCCACCTGGTTGGATTTTAGAAGTAGGGTTCTTGTTGTTGGTCTTGTTCAAGTGCGGATTCATCTTTTTTCTAGAAATTGTAACGTGGTCTCGCATATTTATTATGGGATTTTGACAGTAATTCACTAGATTCTGGGTTTCACTCCGCTTCCACTTGATTATATAGGTTGTGATATTGCCTCTAGGCTTGAGGGGTGCTTGCCAGTGAACGTTAAGAACAGAGAAATTTGATGAAGGAAAGATTTGTAAATTTTCAGGAGGATCTGAAAAAGTTGGTTTGGTGCGAAAATACAACAACTCGCTTCTTCCTCCATGGTTAGAGATTGTAATGGTTTTAAGGTAGAGGGCATAGCGCGTGAAAGCTTTCAAGTTGGTTACTATTGCATTCTGAAAGATGATATCTTTGCTATTGCTTAAGAGTATATCTGATATGGATAGTTCAGACTCCATGTCGAGAGTAAGCCAAGGATCGTTACAGGCGTCTCGATCTTGGAATATTGTTACATTACCTACCGGAACTTCTCGGTAATATATAACATATCCGAGTAAAGTTCGCAAATCAATTGGCTTAAATGCTTCCCATTTAATCTCAACGGAGTTTATACCAAGCCTCAAGAGCACCAACTTAAGGAATGTTAGATCACAGTCAATCTTATCGCCGTTGGTTATTTTCGAGACGGAGTGCACAGTGGCTTTACTCTCCAAGCTAGACTGCATGGGATGTAGAAAAGCGATTGCCTGAATGAAGTCTGTGATGAGTGAAAGACAAAGGCGAGGGTTGAAGTGAAAAAAAGCAGAACCTCTGTCGATTTTAAAGAGATTTGAAAGTAGACTTGCGTTCCAGATATACTCGAGTCGAGAGTTTTCAAAAACAACAAAGGCGTAATCCCTGTTCCACAACTCATTTCCTTGAATATTTTGCAAGGAGCTTAGAAAATTCAAAGAAATCAGAGAGTTTGACCGAGAAATCTTAACATAGCCGCTAACAGTTTTTATATTCTTGAATTTTTCTCGCAATTCTCTCGCTATATTTTCACCACCTAGAATTGAAATTTCTAAATTGCCATCAAGTTGTGTGCAATGCTGATATTTTGCGGCAATGGATATATGCTGAATCACTTCAGATATCTTGCATTTCTTTGGACATGGTCCCTTGCAAGACTTGCAAGACATTTGATTCCCTGAGATGGAGTAACTCTCGTATCCAATTGGACAAGATTTTACACATTCTCCGTTGAAGCTCTTGTAAGAAATCTTGCTTTCTGCATCAACGATTTTGGCGCATTCAGTGGCATCAATGCAGAGTGAGTTGTTTAAACGGAGCGTGTTTTCCAGACAAGCGCCTAAACACATATCTCGATAGCGGAAGTTGCGGCACACGAAGCAATCAAATTCCGTATTCCCAGAGCACCCACCAAGACACTGTGGATGACAGCATGAATTATTCTTATTTGAAGAGAGGTAGACACAGTTATTCTTTGAGGAACAGGAATCGCACTGTGATTGACAGGAGTGAGAGTTCCAGCAGAAGGAACCGTTGATGGGTAAAATGGAGTGGGGCGGGAAGATCTTGCATTTTCTTGGGCATTTGGTTGAGCAGGAGTCGTGGGTATGAGTATTGACCTCAGAGGTGATTATGCTGGCATGGAACTCTTCCGAAACAATCACCTTCCAGTTGAGTGTTGTAATGAAGCAAAGTGCAGGGTTTTTTTCGATGCGCACTCCCCCGCGCAGAATCTTGACCAGGGAAGTGAGCCCAATCTCCTGCAGACTCTTCATCTCGTAGATGATGAGTGCGTAGTTGTAGAGAAGGGTGTGGCCACGGATCACGGCCAGGTTGGGGAAGAGGGAGGAGAAGGAGGTGAGGCCGTGCACGCGCCACACCAGGAAGTATCCAGTGACCTCGCGCAGCAGGGGAAAGGAGAGGTTGGCGAAGTCCGCCGCTTGCGTGTAGTCCATGAGGGTGAGGTGCAGGTTGCCCGCAATGATAGAGCAGCTGCGGAGATGCTGAAAGCTCTGAATGCTGTTCCTCACGTCCACACTCGGACACACCTTCAGTGCACCGCTCGCTCCTTCCCCTTTACCAAGGGTAAGCAAGAGTAGGATCGTGAATTTGACAAAAGTCATTGCGCATCACTAAAATATACACCACGTAGTAATTTCAGGCACACTCAACGTATCTTCATCTCCTGAAAACGAAGAAAACATTTAGCAAACAATGAATTGGAAATATTGATCCGGTATTCCTGCCAGGAAGCCTGAAGTTTATCTACATCAAAATGATTAGATCTAAGCTGTTGAACCTTATGTCATCTCCTAACTTTGACTTATGTCACTTTTGCTATTTTTGTAAAAGAAATTTTTAAAACTTAGCTTTTAAAATTCGAAATATTTAACTTTCGACTTCGACACTCACTTTTTCAATACCAAGTGTATACTTTCTCAAATATAAAAATATAATACGATGATCAGCTGAAAAACCACGTTGAAGTAAGGATAATTTTTCATTGTATCCTATAAATCCCTTTCTCACACGCTATGATAAAATTCGTTCTACAGAATGGAATAATGAAAACCAGGCGTTTTATACACTCAAATTAAACATAAAAGCAAAACATCAAGTTGAGTTTCAATAAAGGCAAACATTAAAGATTTTTTTCCCAATAAAGCATAACTTATTAATCGTTTTTTAGATGAATTTGTTTATTTTGAAAAAAATTTCTTAACTTTTGTAGTTTTTCCCAGTAGAAAAAGTTTTTGGTCTCGCCATTTAAATATTTTATAATAGGGAAGTTGAAAATTGAAATATCTGATTGAAATTCAGAACAGTTTAATCCAAAATCATCTGATTGGATTTATCAATCGTGTCTGTCTGTACATAGTACATAACTTATCTAGCTTCACACTTAACCAACACTAAAATTAAAACAGATTCAATTTAAAATTTCTTTTAATACTTCAACTATGAAATTGATCTTTTCATTAAGCATCATCGTGCCTTAAAACACGATAAAGGGGTATCTGAAATCTACGCAAAAGTACTTTGACTTTCTTTTCAAAATATTTTTATTCAAATGATTTCGATTCACGCCTTCATTTAGTCTCTTGATTATGAATTTTAATATTTAGTTTTAATTTGATGCCATCCTCATAAAAAGATTTGTCTTTAAATGGTCCTAAAATCCTTAGTACCTTTCTTTTTTCTAATTTTGAGCACAAAAAATGAAAAACAAAAAAATTTTACATCACAAATTTTACTCATAATAATACATTTCCCTTGATTTAAAAGGTTTTAAAAATTCTAATAGATAGATTTGTTAAACTGAAAAGAGTAAAATTTATATACAAAAAGTATAAATCTTGTTTCACTTTCAACTGATGAAAAATCTTGAAATGGATAAATCATCTTATTTTGTTGTTTAAAATAAATCTAATCTAATTTAATCTAAAAAATTGAAATCCTAAATTTACAAGCTTCCTTCAAAAAAAAGTACAAAAAGAAAAAACTTTCCTTGACATATTTTTATTTTTGAAGAAACAAAATAGAGCTATGAGGCTGTTTTGTCCACAATTAGCATTTCATTTTAGCTTTCTACCCTCTCGTTTGTAAGTGCCATTCTGAGCACAAAGAAATAGGATGCGGTGAACAAACTGGCCTTTTACAATTTCGGCATTGTTTCATAATTTTGTTTATTCTTCATAATTTGATGTATGTATAATTTCTGAGCAACAAGATAAAATCCTCTTTAACCCATTAGCTAGAACGCCTGTGGAGACACTAGTGTCAACATGCCTAAATCGATAAGATGGCCAATTTTTAAAAAAAAAAAAAAAGGGGTTGAATTTGACAGGAATGAATAACTTTAACATGATAAACGCGGGAAATCGTATTTTCCTCTGATAAATTATGCCTTCTGTGAAAGGCTTTATTTAAAATTTTTATTACAAGTTATGAAAAAGAATGATGGAAAAACTTCTTTAAAGGTAAAAATGGATGACATTCGCCATTTTGGATGTTATTCAGGGTAATGATGCGTGGATCTCTTTTCGCAAACATTTTTATGAAGTCTTCAAAGTCAAAGTTTGTTTTGATAAACATAAATAAGTGAGAGGTTGCTCAAAAGATCAAATCTTGATTCCTAACATTGCAGGCCTATTAGTGCACGCTCTGCTGTGAAACTAGGTACTTGTGAAAGAGACAAGATGAAAAACCGCATCTTGATCTTAAGATCTTAGCAAAAGGAATCGCTGAGTTGAGTTGCAAGTTTAGGATTGCCAGATTTTTACATTATTATCAAAGCGGGACAAAATAGTATTAAAAAAAGTATAGAATAAAATAAAAATAATCTAACAAAAATAATTAATATGAAAAATACATAGAAAGTAAAATAAGAATTTTTCTATTATAAAAACACATAAATAAGCGATAGCAAAACCGGAACAATCCTGAAAAAGCGGGATATTTGAAAACTAAAAAAAAAAAAAAAAAGTTGTAACGGAAGGGCAAGATAACTAGTGTAAGCCTTTTCCACTTAATTGATACCAATTCAGCTCAGCACTCATTTTCACCTAAGCAATGCCATTTGAAACCTCCAAATAAACTTTAACGCAAGGCTTGACCTCACAATATTTGAACTAAAGACACGGGGTATTGAATTTGACGTATATGAACAAATTTAGCAGATTTGATTGGTTAGTTTGTTAGGGCACTCAGTGAAAATGTTTTTGTTGTCGATGAAATCCCATGCACCCATCTGAAATAGGCAGTGCACTTTGAAAATATATTATTCATGCGTGTGTTGTTTAGACAAAAAAAATAAATTTTAGTGGATATGTAAAATTTAATCACTATGTAATTGATTTTTATCAAATGAATGCAAGCATTGCAATCAGCATACCTGATATTTATATATTTAATGTATTACGTCGAAAGACGGACCCATACAAAAAATCTATTTCGGAAATAACACGGCAAAGAATGAATTTTCTGGAAAAGTGCATCTACAACACAAATACACATACTAACGATTTATCTGTTTTTTAGATTTAATATTGATTGTATAATGAATAGAACCGCAATTTTTAAGTTACATAAGGGAGGCAAGTCTTCAGAAAACATTGAAAGTTATTTCAATTTAGTTTATTGTGTTAATAGTAAATCTGTATTTTCAAGTGTTGAAATAAATGATCAATTACATTTAACAAAATCCTTTTGATTAAATAGAAATATGTAGATTACTTCAGTTCTCCCTGTTCCAGGCAAAATCTCCCGGTTTTTTTCAAAAAAAATCAAGAATTTCAAGGTTTCAATTATTTTAGATTGACAAGTATGATGATTCCTTACTACATTTCCCAAATACTGCATGGATGAAAAAAGAAAGTAATAGCATAAAAATACATAATATAATTAATAATCCAAAAAGGTTTAGACTTTTATAAGACTCAAAACCTCACTAACACCATTCTAAATTTTACTTATATCGAATTGATAAAAACTGAAAAATAAATTTTTTTTAAATCCAAATTTTTTTATTTTATATGTATTGAATAAATTTTAATATTATTTTAGCACATAAGCTGTGTCAATTTCAAAAAATCAATTAAATAATTTTGAATACCTAAGATAAACTTTAATAAAATTAGAGACTCATCATCAAAATTTTAACATATCACGTAGAATATCAGAGCACTTTTCAATTTAAATCGTTATGCTTGAAAGGTTGTGAAAAGGATTCAAAAATAAATTAGTTTAAATTATAAGGAGTTGTTTGTTTGGCAGGATTGAAGAAGATAGAAAAATAGACGTATTGGAATTTAAGAGAAGTTTGAATAAAGCAAATAGTCGAGATGAAAAATAAATAAAAAATGTTAGCTGTGAAAAACTAAATTATAAAATTGATAGATTTTCGATCAATATTTCACCTTGATTCATAAGTAAACATAATAGAACCTTAAGATTTGGAAAAAAAATAGGAAAATGAACATGGAATGTGACCTAAAGTATCTAAACACATCTATTTATAAAATTATTGCCAAGTAAGAGCCACATCATTTTACCCGAACTTACTCAAACTTACCAAAAATGAATTAAAATTTATTTCTATTAATAGAAATTTTAAATAAATAACATATAAAATTCAAATAAATAATATTCATTCATTGAATTGAAGACTTATTGGGAGGTGAGTATGTAGGATGATATATCTAATCATTATCGGATTTTTCCATATGCTTGAAAAATGTTTGAAGAATTGTAATGATTTAGCTTGTGGATTGATTAAAGTGAGGGGTGGTTTTGGACAAATTGGTTAATTGTTGAGAGTGTTAGAAGTGTAGAGAACGGGTGAGACTTTTTACCCAAATACACACAAATATACCCAAATACTCCCAAACAAATTTAAATATTCACAAAATATGCTAAATAAACATAAAAGAATTATTTTAAACATAAAACTAAAATTAATTTCTTAAAATATAATAATTATTTTAAAATAGTAAGTTTTTGGATTGGATTGGATTGGATTAAATTGGCAGGGATGTCAAAGCACTTTCCAAAATCAATTGATATGCTTACAAACTTCTTGTTAAAGATTAGTTGAAGATCGTTCGAGAGCGTTGTTGAAAGCTTAAAAACAGTTTAAGCTTGACAAGGGTGATGGAAATAAAGTGAGAGATTTCTAAAATGTAAGTAAAAGAAACTAATTGTGCTCAATGAGGATGCGTTAATAGGATGGGTTCAATGGTTTAAGTCAAAGAAGATAGTGCGTTTAATAAATTGGGGTGGAAGAGGATTTGGCTGGAGTTGGTTGGAAAATGGCCTAGAGTTTTGATGCATGAGTTTATCATTGTGTGTCGATAGGAGATGAAAAAAGGACATATGAATAATAGATGATAGGTGTTTCTAAAGCGTCGTTGCAGAAACGGCAGGTTTGATTGTCGGTGAGTTTGATGTGATATAGATATGATTTACAGGAATGGTGACCTGAAAACCATCTTATTATGGATCGCGATGGGGTGAAATTGTTGATAGCCCAGGATTGGTCTATTGCTTTTATATTCGGTATATCTGAGAGCGTGGTGTTGGAGGACTTGGTGATAATTTGTTACCATTGATTAAAGGTGTGTAAAGTGAGGTTTTGAGTGAGAACCTCAGGGTTTATGGAAGTTAGGTGTAATGTGTGTGTTTTGGAAAGGGCTTGTTTAGCGAGCAAGTCTACGCGTATGTTTTCTTGTATGTTGGAATGAAGAGGGCCCCAGAGAATAGAAATGGTGAAAAGAGAGGAGAGAAAAGGCAGTTATGAGAATAGGATTAAGGTGTGGAAGGGAATATTTCTGTGAAGATGTAGGTCACGTGTGATTTTCTGTGAGTCTATGTAGAAATGAATGTGGGTGAACTGTTTGAACAGGTGAATGTTATGGGTAATGTAGTAATGCGGAGAATGTTTGCGGGTAAAATGCATTAGTGTGGTTTTGGATGTGTTAAAGGTGATTTTGAGTGAATTAGCAGTGAAATTTAAACCGTTGAAAAGGGATGAGATAGGCTGAATGTTTTAGAGTTGTGTGTTCGAGGAAAAGAAAAATAGCAGGTCGCCTGAGAAGCATTGTGAGAAGTGTGCGATTGAGTCGAGGATATCGAGAAGAGGGTTTATCAAGATAAGCCAGAGAATGCCGGCAAGGCATCTTCTTTGAGGGGTAGAGAGTGATAGCAACTTAACTGCACTTGTTGATTTTTCGCGAAAAACTAGAGCTCGATTTTGTAGATAGTTGTGTATGAATTTAATCATGTAAGGTTTGAAAATTGCTAATATGTGTGCTTTGGCGCGGGTAAAATCGAGAATAAAGACATCAGTGAAAGCTTTTTTTTGGAGGGTGGGTAATAGTAAGAGCAAAAAAGGAGGGGAGTGTTGGATGAAAAAATAATCGCAAAAGCGTATTGTTGTGAGGAACATTGCTTGAGAAATGTGAAAATGAGTGATGATTTTAGTAAAATGCAAGCGAAGTAGTAGGTGGGTGGTGATATGTAAAGAGAGGAATATGTGCTGGGAATGAAGGGTAGAGAGAGATTAAGTGCGTATGGCTCGTTGATTGAAATTATGTCGTAAATGAAGCTGTGTAGTAGGTGTGTGAGGTTTGCTCAGCTAGTGAATGAGTGATTAGTGTTTATGTGTAAGAAGTTCAGCATATGAAATTCTTGATTATGTTAGAGTGTATGTAATGCAGATTTTTTGTATGTTGTATGTGGTGAGGGCATGTGTCGGAAGTGGAAGAGTGTTTTTGTGACAGTTGGAGCAAGGGAGTTTAGAGCTATGATTCCCAAACTGGGGGCGCGCCCCCTAGAGGGCGTGAGATGATTATAAGGGGGCGCAAGGCCATCTGGAAAATATTACTATTTAGCAATAAAACCAGAATATACCAGTCACGTGAGTGTTACAGTTTGTGTCTGTGACTGTGTGTGGTGTATAAAACTATGATTTATGACGTGATTATATTGTTAAAATGTATCTTGTTGACTGCATTGCAGTGACTGTATCTATAGTGTGTAATTTCCTCTTACAGAAATATCGGTAGCAAAGAAGAGAAAGTTTGTCGATGAGTACATAAAGTTTGGCTTCACATTTACCCAGAAAAATGGAATTCACATTCCTCAATGTGTCGTTTGCAATGCAGTTCTGAGCAATGACGCTTTAAGGCCTGGTCGCCTGGAACGTCATTTGAAGACAAACCATTCTGCGCTTAAAAACAAGCCAAATGAGTTTGTCACAGCCAAACTTCACGAGTTAAAACGAATGAAGCTGGACCCCAATGGAGCTTTTCATCAGGAGACATTCAAAGTGGTTGAAGCATCTTACGAACACTCATTGCTTAGTTTAAAAGCAAAAAAAAGCTCATTCTGTTTGAGAGACTCTTGTAAAACCATGCTTACTGAGTGCTACAGGTATTGTGCTTGGAGATTAAAGTCAGAAGAAGTTATCAAAAATATCTCTTTCTGACTACACTATGAAGCGTCGGATAGATGAGATCTCAGAAACAAGTTTTGGAGAAAAACAAATGATGTTGCCCATTTTTGTCAGTTACTTGTTTAGTCACGATTTATGAATGAAGGAACTTTGAAAGAAGAAATACTTTTCTCATCAGAACTAGACACAACAGCAAAGGCTTCAGATGTGTTTGCAAAAGTTTCAAATTTTTTTTAAGAATATAATCTCTCATGGGAAAAGTTAGTCCTTTCTGAACTCACGGTGCCCCAGCATGGCTTGGATCACGTTCTGGATTCGTGAAGTTAGTCAAAGAAAAGAATCAAGCAATAACTTCTACTCACTGTGTTATTCACAGGCAAGCCTTAGCTGCCAATACTCTACCAGACGAAATACGCTTGTCACTAAACTTGGCCATTAAAGTAGTAAATTTTGTAGAAAAGGGCTCTTTAAATTCTAGGCTTTTTACACCTCTTTGTACAGATTTAGGGACTGATCACAAATCTCTTCTTTTCAACAAAGAGGTCCGTTGGTTGTTGAAAGGAATTATGCTGAGTCGCCTATATGAGCTAAAGGATTAAGTGAAAGTTTTTCTACAAAGTCAGAAGAAAGAAAATTTACATGATGCCTTCTAAGAGGAAAAAATCCAACATAAACTAGCATATCTTGTTGATTTTTTTGAGGCAATCAACAACCTAAATTTGAAGCTTCAAGGGAGAAATGCAACCATTATTGCACATTATGAAGCAATCAATGCTTTCACGGGGAAAATCCAACTTTGGAAACGTAAAGTACAAGCAGGGAATTTCTCTTCATTTTCTCATCTCAATGAAATTATGTCTGAAAAGAAGGACCTTTAACAGTATGGTGCAGACATGAAGAAAGAAATTTTATATCATTTAGAGCCCCTTGCTGAAAAATTTATGCACTATTTTAGAGATATTTCCATGGACAAAATTATTTGGAAGCTGATACCAAACACATTCAATATTAATGTAGACTTGCTGGGCGATCATCGGCAAGAGGAAGCCATAGATTTTAAGTGTGACTCAGCTGCGGCAGATAATTTATAGACGACCATGAAGCTGGAAGAATTTTGGCTGAAATATCTCCTTATTTACCCTAAACTTGGAGAAGAAGCACTTCGTTTATTGATTCCCTTTTCATCAACTTTTCTCTGTGAAGTTTGTTTCTCGACTCTTGTTGTACTGAAAACAAAACAGCGAAATCGACTGTTCGTAGGAGGTAAATTGCGTTGTGCGTTGTCCTCTTTGAGGCCTAGAATTTCTGATATAGTGAAAAAGAAACAACATCATCCATCCCACTCATAGTTTAGTTTAGCTAAAAGAAACTTTAAATTTTTTTTTCAGTGATAGTGTTGCAAGTTACCTTAAATATTTTTTATGTATATAAATATATATTTATATATGGCTACTTGGCCATGTATGTGCATGAACACATACTAATTATTGCTGCATAATAAATGTCTTATGTTGTATTACAAATGAATTTATTTGTCTTCATCCATGTGCACCAGGCAGGGATATATCTCCTTTTCCAAAACTTCCTAAAGATAAAATTATAAAATGAAACTATTATGAATATATAAAGTTTATTATATTATACATATCTTTTATATATGCTTGTTGGATATGAGGGGGGCGGGAGAATTTTATGGAAGCCAAAAGGCGGCGTCAAGCAGAAAAGTTTGGGAACCACTGGTTTAGAGGAATCTTTAGCAAAATTGCATGACTCAATCGAGTGCCCTCTATCTCCGCAGTGATTGCAATGTTGGGATTCCGCTTTGCATTTTGAAGTTCAGACAGTTTTCGCATTGAGAGAGCCGTAGTTTGAAAATTTTAGGGTGAAGGATGGTGTGGTGGATAATAATTTTAGGATTTTCACAGAAGTGTTTGAAAAAAGTGTTGGTTGATGTTTCAAAGGTTATAGTGTATGAGTAAAGGCCCTTTTTCCGAGTTGCTTTACTGACGTTATTGTTCCTAGGTCTTTAAGGAAGCAGTTTTCTTGAGTAATTTTGTGGGAATGTCTTCTATGGGGAGGTCTGCAGGAATGCCTCAGAGAATAAAACGAGGGATGATGGGTGGAATTTCTTTAGCGGTGATGCCCTTTTTTGATAGTGAGTTGATGGCTAAGTTTTTCTGATGATTATTTTCAAATTGAAAAAGGAGGGATCCAGAAGAGGAGCTTCGGGTATTTTTTATTACTATTGGTTGAGTGCTTGTGTCCATGTTCTTTATGATATCTTTTTTGAAAGAAGCTTTTTGAAATCTGTTTTCAGAGGGAGTAGTTGGTGAGATCATTATTGAGAGTTTTAGGTCGAGGAGTTTTTTCGGTTTGGATAGTGAGTGGTGTGGTTGAGGTGTGATGACGGATGAATTTAATTGTGGAGTGTGGAATTTGTGGATGTAGGGAATGAGGGCGATGTGGTGGTGAGTATTTGTGAGTGAGTTTTTGTAGGTGGGGGGTTTGTGTGTGAAGAGTGAGAAGGCAGAAAGTTGGTTAGCTTTTCGATCTTATCAGAGTGTGTAAGCAAAACATCGGTTTTTAATTTGTGGAAGCTTATGAGATGTTCTGCAGGAAGTGTAATGTTGGAAATAAATCTATCGAAAAGATCGGAGATACCATTCAACTATATCATAAATGGGACCCAATACTTAAGCTTGTGGCACACCTATATTTAAGTTTTCTTTAATATTTGAATCAATATTATTCAGTTGAACAAATGAATTTCTATTAATCACAAATGAACGAATCAAACTTACAGAATATTAAGTCACCTTATTTAATAGCAATTCTATCGATAAAGAATCAAAGACACTTTTCAAATCTAAGAATGCCAATACAGTCTTCATTGAGATTCCAAGAACTAACTACAGTAAAATCTCGCTATTATGCCACCCTTCGGGGCCGACCAAAAGTGGCATAGTAGCGAGAGTGGCATAGTAGCGAGGGTTTTGTAAAAATAGCCTTATTTTTTCAAATAAAATCACATTTATTAAAAAACAGTTTTATTTTTTTATATATTTGTGTCCTATTCCAAAGCTCTCAAAAATGGTTGTCTGACGCATTTTCATATGGCGGATCTCAAGCATTTCTTGATCTAAACAATCGCACGCTTGCATCACTTTGAGCTTTACGCTACAATGCTGCATAAATTTTCGAACAGTCCTCCACGCTCTTTGGGCTTCTTGGAATTGAACCACTTCCTCTTCGATAGTTTCCTTGTCGTCTTCGCTTTCAATTTGTTCCTTGCTTTTCAGCACTTCCTCAGCAATCTCCTCTAGCAGAAGAGAGCCACTAGTTGCGAGACGCTCGTCAGCATAGAGAAAGTCAGTTAGCTCAATCTCCTCGTTATTGTGCATCTTTTCCTCAGTAGGCAAAGCATTCCAAATCTCGAGCAACTCTTCATCTTTTGGCTCAATCTGATCAATTTCTTCTTCCACAAACTTAGCTTTTACAAAACAGTTTTTGATGACCGATTTGTTAACCTGCTCCCAAGCATACCGGCAACGTGTAGAGCATCAAGCAACGTGAACTTAAACTCTCTTTCCTCGTCTATGGCTTCAAGCCTGCGAGAGAGCAAAAGTTTCTTGTAGTGGCGTTTGAGACTCTCTATAACCCCCTGATCCATTGGTTGCGAGATTGATGTTGTGTTAGGAGGAAAAAATAGCAGCTTTATATTGTCGAACTGGAGATCAGATGGGTGGCCACAGAAGTTATCGAGACAAAGCAGCACTTTGCGTCCCTGCTTGACGAGTCGCTCGTTCCACTCACGCAATGTTTCTTCGAAGAGCTCCGCCGTCATCCACGCTTTCGAATTTGCCTTGTATGTCACCGGAATTTTTTTGTTTTTGAAGGCACGCGGTTTCTTTGAATTGCCAATCACCAGAAGAGGAAGCTTTTCGTTGTCGCTCATGTTTGCTCCAACCAGAAGAGTGATTCTTTGCTTACTTTTTTTACCTCCAGTGCACCGCTCTCCTCTGAAAGCCATGGTCTTGTTTGGTAGCAGCTGCCAGAAGAGTCCAGTTTCGTCTAGATTGAAGACGTCTTCTGCAGAAAATTGTGCAAGCAAAGGTCGGAGAACCTGTTGTTGCCACTCAAAAAGAGATTGCAAATTTACCGCTCCTGCTTCTCCTTGTATTGTTTTAAAAGTAATGCCGTGACGCTTTTTGAAATTGTCCAGCCAACCGTCGCTTGCCATGAATCCCGGAATGTGCATTATCTCGGCCAGTTTCATTGCCTTTTCTTTGACCAGACTTCCACTGACAGGCAGATTGTGTCCTCTCGCTTGCTTCAGCCACATGAGCACCCCTTCATCGAGATTTGGATCGTGAGCCTGCGTCAACTTAACGCGTTTCGATGAAAATCCAGTTTTGATTGCAGCCTCGATTGCATCCTTTTTGCTGAGAATGCTTTTTACCGTAGTTCTCTTCACTTCAATACCCCATTTCTTGCTTATTTCTCTGGCCAGCTTGGACTGATTAGGTTCATTTTTTTCGGCATCAATAATTTCTTTTTTTCTGCTTTAGAGTGAAATCGGTTCGCTTGCATTTTATATCTGACATGTTAATTTTTTACGCAAATAAAAACAATAAATCTAAAAAAATATATTCATTAATTTTGTAAAAAAAGTTGAGAAATATAATTAAAAAACGCAACACACAAATAAATAGTGGCATGATAGCGAGATTAGGTGGTGGCATAGTAAGTTTATTTTCTACTGAATTTTGTCCGGACCGAGTGAAAGTGGCATAGTAGCGAGAGTGGCATAGTATCGAGGGGGCATAGTAGCGAGATTCTACTGTATTCCCTTTACAAAAACGGCGTGAAGATTTTTTCGTGAATTGTACTTCTCGAAGCCATGCTGTGAAGAAGAAAACAGTCTGTTATATTTAAAATAGTTATAAAGATCTCTATATAAAATTTTCTCCAAAACTTTCAAAATTACTGGTACAGCTGAGATAGGCCCATAATTTTTCATATCATGTTAAATAACCTTTTTTGAAAATTGGTATAATTTTTCATAAAGTTTGTTAAAAATAATTGAAGAGAAAGAATAATAGCTTTTCTTAAAGGTTTATTATTGGAATTTTGAATACCTTAATTAAGAATTTATATTTGATTAATTTAATTTTTTTTAGTTTTTTTCTTTTTGTGTAATGGACAAATTTTTTCCATAATTCTTATTTTAAAAATTTTCAACCTAGACTTTAGCCAATTTTTTTTTTAATTTATCCAACCTAATTTGAACAAAAAATTTAATTCTAGGATATTTACATTGAATTATAATTTTTCTCACTTTGATATTGAAAAACCAACTCACAATTTATTATATCATCAATAAAAATTTGAGATATAGACTTAAATATTTATTATTAAGCTTTGGACATTTTGAAGTGTTATTTGAAATTTTGAGGGGTGGCAAAATTAGCCCCCAATTGCATTAAGTATATGTACGCCATTGATTGTCACATCACAATGATGTATAAGAACTAACCTTCTGTTAATTTCTTTGTATCAATTGTTGCTCCAAGAGGCAACCAATTCGATGTTTTGAAAAAAGGCAATCATTAAAAGGTTAATATTTTTATTTTCTCGGGTAAAATTTATGTAAATTATTAAATAATAAAAATTTTAGTTAAAAAAACATTTTCTTTCTACTTAATATTTTAGAAATTTTTATTCAATTTTTTAATTAGTCTGAATAATGTACATATAAATATTTTGGTATAATAATAATTATTATTATCACATTGCCCGAATCGTGGCAAATTGTCAAAATGATATCAAACATTTAAAATTTCTTTGCGTTAAAGTTTTCAAACTATCGTGTAACTTCTAAATAGCGGGATTTTACTATATATTAGATAAACATTTTATTAATATCATTTTCACCCTATTCTAGAGTTTCTTGTTCGTTAATAATTGTTACAATTATTCTTTCCTGTCAAACTGTGTTATAAAAAATACGATCATATGATTATAGTGCGCACATCTGGTTGTATTATTGTTTATAAAAACAACTGTAAGTGAATCTGAATTGAAATGGCTATTAGTCAGAGGAGTATAGCCCTACAATTGGGGGAGGGAACTTTTTTTTATAATTTTCAAAATTTATTATAAAATAATTTAACAAACCACCACTATTAACCGACATTATACTTGCACTGTAAGCTCCCTATTCCACCATGGCTGCATGGGTTTTATCAAGTCTACCTTGTTTGTAATTCTAATTGCATCAGTCCCTTCTAGTCCAGTACTTCTCAAACTTCAGTCCGATGTCCCTTAGAGGAGCGCTAACTAGTTCCATGATGACCAAGAAGGTTGTCACGGGTGGATCGTTTTGCACCACATATTCCACCCATATTGTGTGATTTGCAATTTTTGCTAATAAGCCACATTTAAAAGAATAAATAATTTAGTCTTTGAATTGTGTACTATTTTATTCTTTTATTTCTTTTCAGGCCTAATTTTATAGATGTATTCTTAATGGCTTAAAAAATGAAATATGACGACTCATGCTTTAAATTCAATTTTACTGCATTAACGTCTGGTGGGAAATGGGAGCATAAGTTTCTTTTGTGTCCTTAAGTGTCAGCATCCACTTTTCTGAATCCCCGCAACTGAGACACTGGAAATGAAGCTCTTGAGTTCAGTAAAGAAAACTATTGACTATTCTAAACGTCAAACTGAACGATTGCACAATTTCAGGTTTGATAACATAGGAGTATTTCTTCAAAATTTTAATTGTGGCTTGAAACTCTTCTATAAAGTTTCAAAAAAATAACTGTTGTCAAAAAGTCCCACAACATAGAAGAACAGTTGATGGAACGAAGGATGTTGAAAAACTTAGCTCAGCCTTGCGTTAACATACAATTTGTATATGACAAGCCCTGGCACTCTGGTAGACAATTTTTTGTTTTACAAAACTCTTAACAGTAGAACTACTGCAAGAGAAATATTAAACGAAACGGATAATTTTTTTACACCACATGTTATTAAGCCAGAACATCCAATTAGAGTGTGTACTGACCGTGCTCTAGCAATTTCTTGTTCTAGTTTTTAGACGCTGATTAGACAAAAATCTCCAAATGTAATTGGTACCAAGTGCGCTATTCATCACCAAGCCTTCATAATCAAAACCATACTTGATGAATTGAAAAATGTTTTCAATGAAGTCGTTAAAACAGCGTATCTATTTAAAGCAAATTCCTTCAACTCTTGTTTGTTTTCAGATTTATGCAAAGAAAATGTTTTTGAAAAACTCTTGCTGCACTCAAACGTGAGGTGGCTTTCCAAAGGAAAATTTACCAAGCGATACTATGGAAAGAAATCCAGCCATTTCTGCAAAGCAAACTAGACATGCATGTAGAATTTCTGATCCCCGTTGCCGTATATTTTTATCATTTTTAGTGAACATATTTGAACCTATGAATTCCTTTAACCTTGCGCTGCAAGGAAAAGAGATCGCAGTACTCTATTGTCATAAAAAATTGACCTAAAAGGAAGCTAAAATTATGGCATTCTTAGACAAAAAAATGTTGCTCTATTTTCCAACATATTTGTTGATGAAAATAATTTTTATCAATGAAGATGTCCTGGAGGCCATAAAACACCATCTAGCATATCTTAGCCAAGAAATTTATCTTTATTTTCCTAACATACAAAAATTTAAAAAATACTACCAATTTATTAAAAACTCGTTTATAATCTTGATTTGTAATCTGGCATCAGAACACTTCTTAATTCAAGAACAGTTTATTGATTTGATTAATGATTGAGGAGGTGCAAAACATGTTTTTTGTGAAATGTCTCATTGCTATTTTTCGATTGAAATAGGACAGTCAGTCCTGTGCTGAATTTGCAAAGATGGCTCTGAAAGTTTTGCTTCAATTTTCTATATAAGTGTGAGGAAGCGTTTTTCATGCTACTTGGCATTGAAATCAAATTCCAAACAGGTTCCAAACAATCCAAATTCCAAACAGAGTTTCATTGGCCAAAACAAAGTGAAGCTTAGAAAATCTGGTTTAAACAAAGCAGATGCATCCATGATCCCATTCACATTGATTGGATTATTCAGAAAATTTTTGAATAAATAATTGTGTATATTTTTTTAGTACAGTAGTTTTTATATTGATTTATTTTTTTAATGAGACCCCTAGCTATTAAATAATTATAGAGAGACCGGCACCCTGAAAACATGAACCACTCTTCAAGCTCAACAAAAGAACGAAATCATTCATATATGATAGATCACTACTTATCGGAACAAGTCTGGTTCATATAAAATGAATCAATTAGGTGGATTGATTACTCTGTACTGAAATGCATTCTTGCTTAAAATTAAATTTTAAATTTTTTTGCAACGAAACTAAGCTTGATTAGTAACACATAAAAACAAAGAATCATCCTATACAATCTTCATATTCTACCTATACATATATTCAGTTAGCAAAGTAAATTGTTTCAAAATATAATTAGAACTTGGGTCTTTCTAATTGATAGGTATGACGTCGTGAATTTAAATTTGACCCTTTTAAATAGAAATTAAACGTTTAAATTTGGAAGAAAATTTGCTAACAACCTTAAATTTATATAATTTATTGTTTTGTTCTTGTTTCAAATAATAAATAAATAATAATAACGAGCGATTCCATTCCCTATGCTATACGCTATAAATTACATGCATGAAATTATTTGGCACTAAGTTTGGTACTTTCCTGTTATCGCCCCACCACCCCAAAATGTTATAAAACATGTATTAAAGTACACAAATGTATTAAAAAAACAATTTTTGAATCAATTTCTTTAAATTATTTTAATGTAGGTTAGGTTAAAACAAATACAAGAATATTTATCGTGGTAGATTATAAATTATTTATCGTGGCGGTGGGTGGTGGGGCGATAACAGGAAAGTACCCTAAGTTTTATTAACAAAAATTTTAAGCAAAGTGTTAAAAGATTGCCAACTATTACTAAGAAATCTTGATAAAAAAAACTAAAACATTAAATTAAACGAATATATAAGGAGAGGGCGGCAAAACTGATCAAGGGAAGGGGGCAAAACTGTTTTTAATGGAGCCTCTAAAAAATAAGATGAATAAAATTTGATTTCTGGAATGAAAGGCTTGATTGTTTAAATTTTTTTTAGCTAATTTAATAAGGGCATTTTTCCTAGCTCGTGTATTCTTTTACATTAATTAAGCTCTTTTTGTAAGGGGTAAATCTTTTAAGCCTCAAATTATAGAGAATACTTTCCTATATA
Source organism: Nectonema munidae (assembly GCA_030549495.1). Classification (NCBI taxonomy): domain Eukaryota; kingdom Metazoa; phylum Nematomorpha; class Nectonematoida; family Nectonematidae; genus Nectonema; species Nectonema munidae. The sequence goes on from JAUIRK010000509.1 coordinate 1,208,525, forward strand.
CGTATGTACTATAAAAATATTTGTACGGCTTAAAAATGTATGGCTTCTTGTTCAAATTACTGCCTCTGATCAAATATAGCTCAAATTCGCATGATCATATCAAAGAAGTGGAAATCAATGAAGAAAGATTTTAAATATTCATTCAAATGCTTAACCTTAAAACAAGGAAAGTAATATGGCAAGTTTACTCATAGGCCAAACAAATGTATTAAATACTATAAAAGAAGATATAGAATTGAGAAAATTGAAAATGGAGGGGGGGGGGGTCGCTCGCCCCTGCCATTAATACTCGGTTTAAATGTCTCAATGTCTTTTGATACACGTTTAACATAAGCATAGGTTTTGCTTACCATCTTCTTTTTTGAATCATTAAAATGTTCACGCTACCTTTTAAATAAAAGTAGGCTCTTTCGTCCCCCTATATAACATGCTCTCATTCCAACTTGTATTGCAATCTGCAAACAAATTTGGAATTCATTGGGGGTGCAAGGCGGGGTTTTATTAGAGCATCGCTGTGCAATCCATTTTTCCTAGTCTATAACATTTAATATTTTTAAATGTATGCACTCATTTATTCACCACTGTCAAATCAAGTTATTGTTCTTAGCATATTTCTCGTTTTTTTAAATTCATATTTTGGTTATAATAAGGAAATATAACAATGTTTTCGAAAATGTTAGTCGGATTACATGTCTTTTTTTGCACTTAAAGGTAGGCTGTTTTAGAGAAAAATTGTTCCTAATTTATTTATGTCAAAATAATGGAGGTATCTGTTTTTCTGAAATATGCAAAATGTGCAATTAATTCTCCAAACAAATGATTAATATTTTTTCAGGTTAGTCATTTTTATGCAACATATGCTTTAAGCAATTAAAGTCATTTATTTAAAATTCTTGAGCTTTGTGATTTGATTTCTATCCTTTTTGTGGTTAGAATTATATTAAAATTAATATATAATACTCATATTCAATTCAAATTTCTTTCTCTTATTCTTTCATCAATATATCTAGCATAAGATGGCTTCAAAGAAAAACTATTTAAATATTCTACCTCGAATTTATTCACCAATATATTTGTGAATAAAACAGATCATTTGTTTATCATAGCTATTTCTTTGTTTTGTTTGTTCTCTTATTGCCAACCAGTATTTTTTTAGGTCTAATAAAAGCTAACGCTTAGTAATCATTTCTTCCTAGATTTTCATTAGGAAAACAGTATTTATATTATGATAAAATTGATAACATCAAAACTAGCCTAAAGGATATTTTAAAGAATACTCACTTTATCTCAAGAAGTTCTATGATTGACTTTTTTTATTTTTTTAGTTCGAAAATGGGCAGTAATTTTTCCTTCATTAAAGACTATATATACTGTCACAAGCCAGACCATGTTTTCAATCTTTCAATGCCATATTACCCGGAATTAGACGTCAATCATCCTTACTACAAAGAAAGAAAACACGATTGGGAAAATGATACTAGATTAGAATTTTTGAAAAAGATAGACAGATTTATTTTCCCTTATTCCGACGCGGATAACAAGTGTTTGATGTTCACGTATGGCATGTTTTTCGCTACGATCGGCTCAATGGGACTATACAGATATTACTATCGCATTAATTTGTTCACTGGTAATCTAAAATATTTTATACTTGTTTAATTAAAAATGCAGCAATACGATCATTTAAAAATTGTCCTCGTTTGCTTAGATTTCGCTTTTCATTTGAAAGCTATAAAATATTGGTCAGCAAAATAAATGATATATTATTTTAACCAAGAATTCCCATTTGAGGAAGGAGGGCCTCTACAAAATTCTGGAAGGGGCTGGGGTTAACAAGAAGCCACTCTAATGCTAATTTTAAAGGATAAAATGGGTAAAACGAGGTAAGTTTAAAAAAACTTAAAAATATTTATAAATTCAGTTTATTCATAAGTAAAAATATCTTCAACGAAACAGACTTCCGAACCAGCAATAAATATTTTTAAAGAATCAATGAAACAAAACAAAGAGATCAATACGTGACTATTTAGGTGAGAATTTTTGTCTCTTTCTCGATGAAGTGCTAAGGGTATGGTTTATAGTTTATGTAAAGTTTTGGCAAAACTTGGATTTATGTTAGTACTGTTATTTTGTAAACCAATCATATCATCCTTAGCTGCAAATGATATTTTTAAATGTTATATTAACAGCTGGAGATGGAGCTCCAAGCATATAAGCACGTTAAACTTCTTAAAAATCTTAACGCAAAAATGTTGAAAATTAATTACATCATTTATAGAGAAAATTTGGTTGCTTTACATATCAGTCCAACTTAAAATAAAATGCTAAGAAATGTTGTTACACGAATAAATGTGATTAGAAATGATTCAAAAATGAAATTATATTCAGAGAATTTTTCAAAAAATGAGGGAAAGACATTTTAACACAATCTACTAGTATTCTTTAAAAATGTAGTCTTTTTGAAAATCAATATTGGTTAAAACGTTAAATATTATTTTTGGAAGATACTGATACTGATAATTTAGCTGATATATTTGAAAATTGAATGCCCTAAAATATTTAACTCTTATTAATTTCAAAAAAGTTCCCATTTTTTTTTAAAAATATTATATTTTAAAGTTTACCCATTTAATCCCAAGTTCATAATTTTTTTGAACAACCATGTTTACTTTTATAATTTGTCTAAATGCTCCTATTGATTATTACATTTGATTATTTTTTCCACATTAAGTAAGTATCTGTACGCCTGAGTAACTTCTTCTTTTTCCTTTTCACCATGACCGATATTGATCTTTGGTAACTCTTTTTAGCTTTCAAATTTTTTTTTTATAAAATTTTCTCAGCTTTTTTTATCTTCTAGTTTTTTTTGCCAGTCATTTCTTTGATATCATCAATCCACTGTGTTCTTCGTCTTCCTCTTCCTACTTTTTTCCCATTATCTTCAACTATTGAGTTTAGTTCATCGCCGGTTGAAGCTCTCGCTATATGCCCAAAGAATTTTGCTTTTCTTTCAAGTATCATGTTAAGTAGTTTTGGCTTTGGTTCTTTAACCTTCTTTAATACAGCTTCATTCGTCATCTTATCTGTCCAGCTAACTCGTAGAATTCTTCTGTAACACCACATCTCAAACGCATCTATTTTTTTTCTCAAAGCATTTGTTAATGAAAAGACTTCAGATTCGCCTGAGTGACAGGTGTCCTATAATAAGGCAACTGGGATCTGGTGGGTATATAGGCCAGTATTTTAAATTTAATTTTGCAAGATGTATATTTCAAAATATGAAAAAAGAGTGAAAAATAATTTTTCATGATTAGTGGAACAATATTTAACATGGCGTCCGACATTACATTTACGACAAGACGTTTTAGCTTTTCCTTGACATACCGCACATCGAATTTGTTTTCCATTTTCTATCACAATATGATTATAATGATCGAATTTCACTTCTTCGGACACTCTTGCATCTATCTTTGAAGGAACTACATTTTGATTATTCTTATTTACGATAAAAAAATGTTTTGTTCCATTCTATCGACGCCACACATTCCTTTGTTATATTTTGAAATCATGTAAGCCTAGCCACTTGTATATATTTTTTTAGGCATCGACCATCTTTCTACTTGTTCAACACGATTTATACCAAAATAATTGGATACCATGGTCACTATACCGCAATCTTTCCAACTCATCAACAAAAGATTTTCTGTCTCCAGAAGCATATGCTCAAAAGAACCTCTTTTTTGCCTTTTCATATCAATTTCTTAGAAAAAAGAACACTTCGCACGATACGACCTAACAGTTCCTGTCAAACCAAAAGAATTTCCTATTCTCTCAAGTAATTTCAGGGGTGAAAAAAAATTGTCGACACATATGTGATATCTGTATCTTGGAAGTTCTTTCATGGGTTTCCAAACAATAGAACCTCCTAGACAAATTTCAGAATCAATCGAATCTTCTTCCCCTGCATAAGACGATATCCTGATGTAGTGCATAGTGACCAAATTTTATTTCAAGCTTCATCAATTGATATGGCTTGTTCAACAGGAAAATTTTTAATGAAATTCTGATTGACTATTCAAAAAAATCTGTATTTTGAAAAGCCTGTCTTTGGTGATTTGATCGTGTCTTCTAGTTGCAAAAATTTCATAATTTCATCCAAACGATTGCATGTTTTTATACATCGTCATTTTTTCCCCAATATAATCGCTTTCTTGGCAAACAAACAAAATTGCAATGAAAATCTTTATTGCATTCTCGCTGAAAGTAAATCGATGACCTCTTTGTCTGCAATATCTGATTGATTCAGATTGTATATATTGAAAACTTCGTGGTCAAAAAATGTTTCAAATAATTCACCAGGATCTTTTTGTTTAAAAATGTTTAATGGTCCATCCCAACAAAATTGAGAGGAAATGTTTGGCAAATCTTTTTTGGAATATCTGTTTTGATACGCATTTTGATCCTGTGATGATTTTCTTTCTGCTGACTTTTCGACTGAAAGAGTTGACGACTGCGAAAAATTGACTGAACATAATCACCATGTTTGCAATCACTCGATCATCTGTTATACGACCCTTTTGTTCAAGAGGAGTTATGTAAATTCTCGCATTTGAATGACAAAGTTTTTATTGCTTTCAATGTATTCGATTGTATCATTAACCTTCATATTGCTTATCAAATGAATTTTTTTATTATATAAAATGTTATTAAAAAATAATTTTAAATAATTTATAAAAATAATCAAAAATTATTTTTTGCTATTTCCACAATCCCTGTCAATCCTAATGTCCTATATTCGGATCATTGCATTAAGTAAATAGAGCTAAGGTTTTATGGCCGAGTGCCCTTCCTTTCGCAAACCATTTTGTTTTTAGGATTGGGAACTTTTAGCCTTTGCTCTTCCTTGATCTTAAACCACAAGAATCAGAGTTATTTTTTCCTACAACAATTGTCCGTCAAGACTAACGAGTTTGTTCTACCCGAATCTAAAGGTTTTAAAACGCCTACTCCTCGCTTTTTACCTCTAGATCATTTAGTTTGAAACAACTTCGCCATGAGGAGGCAGTCCTAGAGATTTACTGCCAGAGTCTTTTTAAGACGTTTGCCCTTTCCGATATTTCCAGCAGAATAAGAGCTTATCGTTATTCCCAGCCTCGGCGTTAGCAGCATTTGGAGTTGAGTCTAGTGTCCTATATATAAGACAGTATTTTAAAATATCACTATAAAACTAGATAGAAAGCAATAAACAAAAAAAAAGTACAATTTATCAATTATTATCTAGTTATTTTTGACATTCCTATTTCAAAAACTTTCAAAATACAAAATATATTCACTTATAAAGTCAACCTCTTAGAAGTAATAAAAATTTCCAAGTTCAAGCCTATTGAAAATATACAAAGGGAGGAAAAATCAATAAAAATCGAGCTGACGTGTGATTTATAGTCATTAATGATACGAAAAAGTCGCTTGTGACTTCCTTAATCAAATATGAAAAATTATTACAATTCAAAGTGGTGTCTCATATTTAAGACGCCAGTGCAAACTTGGTTTAAACGTTTAAGTTTTTTCTATCTTAGTTAATGATTGATTACTATGAAGTAAGATAATGCGCAAGTTTATTATGCTTTACTTCATTTCAGGGTTTTGATCAGATCCGAGCGATATATAGAAAATTGAACTGGATTTATTTCTGAGTTTCAAAATAAAAAGTTTGAATAAATGAAAATGCATATAAACAAAAGACCTATTAGGGCGTGAGTGGGTTGGTAGAACGTGTGACTTCGAAACTCAAATGCTTGGGTTCGAATCCCGCTCCCTGTAACTTACTTATAGTTCGATACAAAGTAAAACATCCTGAGGTACCTACCTAATAGAAAAGTGGGTTTGTGATATTGCAGAAAGTATTTTAGTAATGCAGATGGCGTTAATTTATTATTACGCTCACATGAATAATTTTTTTCATTTACTAGTTTTTGTGCTTAAAATGCTATTTCTTCTGATTTTACATAGAATTTATGTAGGAAATGCAAAATTCGTCATAAACGATCTTTTTTGATGTATGGGAGTTTTACGGCATATATCCGTCCTTCGTGTATGGTATGAAATGGACCGTCTTGCGAAGGTTAATTTCCAGAGTTAGTTTTTTATATGAAATTTTTTATAACCTTTTAAATCCTTGATATAAATTGAAAATCACTGCAATAAAACTAACTTTTTTTTTGGCTAAATATTTTAAATTCTAGAAATTTTAATTTACGAATTTGCTTTCAACCATAATTCGCGAAATTTTGTTCTAGCGAAATTAAAGTACTTTACAGTATATCCTAAAAAATATTTAGAGTTTTTTTTAACTAAATACATCATTATTATATCACAAAAAATGGTGCTAGGAAAACTCGGTCTTGGAAAAATCGATCTAAAATTCACATTGAATACTAAAGTGCGAATTACATATAATGAAAGTGTCTCAATGGGCATGTCCTCCAGTAGAGCTTCAGAAAGGCGAATAAAATATATAATTGCGTAAGTAATAAAGACATTATTTATATTAAAAGTACAAAATATTTAAGGAATTTAGTTTTAAAAAATAGGAAAAGTCGATCTGAGAAAATTCGTTCTCAGAAAACTTGGCTTCCCAGTTGAACTATACAGCTCTCGAAAACTTACTTACTGATTTAGCTAACTTGTTTTTTTATTTTTCCCAAAAAGTTTTTATGAGACCGATTTTTCTGGTGACCCAAAATGTAAAGTCTTTCTTTTACCAATTATTTGATACCTTTTTTTAATTGAAGAAATCAATGGAAAAGACCGAGTTTTTGATTAAGGTGTTGTAAAGTAAGAAATAAATTTATTTGAAGAAAAGTGACATATGACCCTCTTTAAGGATTTCAGATTATCGGGAGCCCTCATTTCAAGTAGCGGTGCAACTCTATTAGGGTCAGGATTTACCACATTATGACTAATCTTGTAGCCAAGAAGACAAATTTCGTTTTTAGCTATTTGCGATTTAGCTTCATTGAAAGTAATGTTAGCTTTTCTAGCAGCATTCATGAAGGCTTCTAGGTTTTTGTTATGTTCAATAATACCACTGCCTGCGATCGTTATGTTATCTAGATACGCATACACACCCTTTAATTTTTCAGCGTCTATGATTCTATCAATAATTCTCTGAAAACATGGCACAGCATTCGTAAGACCAAAAGGAATTCGTGTGAACTGATACAACTTATGTTTCCACTGGAATGCAGTATACGCTTTATCACCTGCAGCGAGCTTTACCTGATGATACGCAGACTTCAGATCTAAGCTAGTGAAAACTTTATTGCGCGCTACTTCATTTACTATGCATTCAATTTTAGGCAGAGGATAGGCATCTAATTGGGTAAACCTGTTTATGGTTTTACTGTAGTCTATAACCATGCGCGGTTTGTGGTTTTCGCTCTTACTAACAAATGGCTGTGCTCTCCACGGAGAAAGACTTTCTTCTATAATGCCATCCTTAAGTAATCTTTCCACCTCCTTCTCGATGAATTCACTATCTGAATAGCTATACTGCCTAGATTTGGTTGCTATAGGACGGCAGTCTTTAGTTAAATAGCGAAATAACGACGGAGACGGCGATTGTAATTCCGAAAGGGAACACACCTGAATGCCAGGAAGTTTTCCTCCTAAATCGAACTTAAGAAATTTGTGAGCACAAATAAAATCTTGCCCAAGAACTATGTCACTTACGAGATTCTCTAAAACGTTTAATTTAATGTTATGATATGTGCTCTCTTTGAATACCAAACTTTCTATACAATAGCCTAATATTGGCACAGTAAGATCAGATGAAGCCATACTCACAACTCTATTAAGTGGAAACACCCTTAATCTTACCTTGTTTACAAATACCGAAGAAACAAAGCTTTCAGTGGATCCTGTATCAATCAAACAGTTGGCTTCAACTTGACCTACTTTTCTCATAATTAAAACCTTAGAATCGAATTTACCACTAGTAGCAGCTATCACAGAATCAGACTTAGCAGGTACCTCCCTACCAAAACAAGTACAAGATTTTTTGTTAGCATCAATTATAGTTGCAAGGATTGATTCATCATTATCAGTTTCAACATCTTTATCTGTATTAATACAAGACGATCTACAAGCTTTAGAAAAGTGACCCATTTTGCTGCACTTGTAGCACTTTGAGTTTTTAGCAGGACAGATTTTTCTTGGGTGGAAGGCGTTACCGCAGAAAAAGCATAAATGCTTAGACTTGTAGCTAGAACGTGGTTCTGTAGGATCCTTTCTGGTGGAAGCAGTGAACGAAGTTGTGTCTGTTTTGTAGGCATGAGAGTTGCTCTGAGCTATCTCCAGTGCGCGAGCTTGATCGTAGGCACTCTGCAAGTCCAAGTTTTTGTTTTCTAGTAGGCGTAGACGTATCGTGTCTGAAGCAAGTCCATTGAACAAGGCATCTCTTATCTGTTCATCTCGGTGCTGTTCAGCAGAGACCGAGGAATACTCGCACTCAAGACTCAATCTTTGCAGTTGCTGTACAAAAGCGTCGACACTTTCGCCAGGTAGTTGTTTCCGGATTGCTAGCAAGTGCCGAGCAAAGACTTGATTCTTTTTTTTCACATAGATGCTTTCGAGTTTAGAGATGGCATTATCGTACTCTTCCACGTTCTCAATGTATTTGAAGACGGAGGCAGAAATGTAGTTAGTGAGAACAGAGAGCTTTTCAGGATGGAGAGCTGAGATCGAGGAAAGAAAGTTCTTGAAGATTGAGTACCAGTGTTTCCACTCGTCAGTAGCAGTGGCAGAGTTGGGATCTATGTCAAGTCTTTCTGGACGCAGAAACTTGTCCATTGAGGTGACAGGTTGAAACTAAATTGTTGTAAAGTAAGAAATAAATTTATTTGAAGAAAAGTAGGCTTTACTTTCAACGAAGATAAAGAAATCTGAAGGCTTATATACTATTGAAAATAGAGTGATTGTGGTTAGAGGGTTAGTTGTAAATTGCCAGTGAATTGTAAGCTTTTAAGCTATGTTGTCAGGCACCACTTTATCTACAACATTCCAATTATGTTGTGAGGCACTCTATTTACAACATAAGGAAAATATTTTTCTTACATGATTTTTTTTATTATAAATCAAATTTATTTTTAATACTTTTTTTGTTTGAATGTCAATATCTTATTAATTTCTTGGTCAATTTTTGACCACTTTGTTTATTGGACATCACGAATAATGTTACTTTCCAAAAAACTTGATGCTTTAAATGATCTTTTTTTACGTGTATAGGCATGCTGCGTTATGTGATCGCTGCTTCTTGTGCATCTTTCGCAATGTATCACGTTGCACACTTGCACAAAAATAGCACACTCAGCAAAAGAGCGTATCTCCTTTACTATTTCAAGCAGCATCCCGAAGATATTCCCATTCCCCTAATCAGTAAGCAATTTCCTGTATTTTTTGTCTAAACTATACCTTTTCACAGTCTGTTTTGAGTCAGTCTTGTCTTCATAATATCGCGGCCTCACTATACCAGATCATCTATAACAGTGTTTCTCAATCTTTTTGTCCAAATCACCCACTTTGATTTCCAAAATTTTCACATTATGAAGTTAAAATTCGCGAAAATCTTTCACTCTTTTTTCAAACTTTAATTTGAATTATTTTTCCTAAAAATTTTATTCTGCCGATTGCATATTAAAAGAAAAAGGATTCCCCATCCATTCCTCTTTCTAAAGCTCGAACAAATCCGCAATTCCGAACAATAAGCGATTTTTAAGTTGAGATTTATGGTTAGAAAAAAATTTACTTTGATTGAAATTCCTACTTTATTAGGTAAGTTTTCAAAAATATTTGTTTTTTTTTCTAAAAAAAAATGCCCACTTTATTCTATTTTGGCCCGAAAATGTGCCAATCGCTCAACTATAAAGACTCTGTTCTATAGTTTTTCCAACTGGACTGCAGAAATTAGGAGTAAACTGGTCCTAGCGGTTAACAGGTCCTTATGATCGATTGAAAAAGCTAAAAGCTTCTTTACGAATTTCACATTACACGGGAAAAAGATGTAAACTTTTTACTTTAGATTTGGACTTAAGAGAAATCATAATGAATCAAGAAAACTTCCTAATGAATACGACTTTCTTCGAGTACTTAATCACGCAATTCTATACATAATTTTCTATAAATTTAATTAAAAACTCGATCTTGAAACTGGCATACATCCATATGAATTTGAGGTATCTTTGATCAAAATAAGATTTACTTTATTCACTCATCAAGCCAAAAATGGGAATAAATAACTTAAAATGCAAAATAAATAATAACTATGCCAAAACATCCACAATTCTATAGTTTATTTCTTCAACATTTCTCTTTTCATTCTCAAAAAGTTACCACGTTTGTATGTGCTGACGAAGTATATTAAAGATTCAATTTCTTAAATTATTCGTGGATTCATCTTTTACAAGAAAAAAATTTAACTCTGAAGGCTTCATGCTGATTTTCATATCAAAAATTTGTCATAAAAATCATTTTCCAAAAATCTTTCTCCCAATGCTGCATCCTTTTTAACATTTTGTTCGTGAGATTTTAGCGATGTTTTGAGTCCAGCCTTTTTATTTTTTTAATTTTCAAGTTATGCTTCTAATTTGATTTTTTTTGCAAAATAGGAAGAACATTCAATCAGTGCTTTTACAACTGGAATCCAGTGAGAAACTTTTAAAGAATTCTTCTCCCTTGCTTGGACTGTTGTTTATTTTTTCAAATTAAATAAAAAAAATGTCAATGTTTTTGCGTCTTTTTGTCAACTGTGAGGATATGATTAAATAAATCTAGTGATCTTGTTTCTGTCCTAACAAAAGCGTGTGTTTGTTGCGATTTAACTTTACGCAAAACGAATCTACATTCCTATGGCGATTTAATTTAAAAACAATAGTTAATTATTATTATCAAAGTTTGTTAGTTTCGCTTTCCCGTCCTGTTTAGTACGTGTTTTATTGTTTTGTAGCACGCACACTCAAAATCACTGAAATTTGTACTTCAAAAATACATGTATATTTGTTTGTATAATGCAACAAGCATGCTGTAAATATATACATACACCTCTTTTTATTTGTATTCTTTCAATTATTCCAAAAATAAAAGAGCAAGAATTGGTGAGCATCGATATTAATAAATACCTTTGGATGTATTTATAGAGACTTTTGGGTATTTTTTAGTTGCGCGAAAATTTAGAATACATTTGCTCTTTTTAGTTCCTATTGTCTCTTTTATATAAATAAATAATAACTCGTTCTTCGGAAAGGGAAGCCTTATTAATGTTGCAAACTCACAGTGATGAAACTGTAGTTAAATTATGTTAACTCTGATAGTTTGTATCAAATCTCTTAATCTTAGCTGTTTCAATTACTGTTATCTCATTTAATGAATTTTCAAACCCTGGTGTTTAAGTTCATGATTTCTCCATTGCCGACAATTCAATAAAAAAATTTTTAACTCGAAGTGTTTCAAGCTAAAGTAGACTGTTGATTCTTTAAAGATTACACCTAAGATTAACCGAGCAATTGTATATCAACGGGCAACAATATCTCTAGTTCACATATGTTAAAACTGTCTTTTTTGGAAACTCTCTGACCCTTCATACCAAAAATACATACCATCCGCTAGACATAAAATAAAAAAAAAATTTTTTCTGAAAATAAGTAATAATGCTTTTAATCTTATCAATGAAGTCAGTTTATAGCATGTTCGTTTGAAAATATAAAATGACCTCAACATCAGTGGTTTTTAACCTTGAGGTCCACGTACCCTGACGCGTTTATGGCTGCGTCTTAGGTGGTCTGTGAACAGTTATTCATTTTTGTAAAAAAAATCTTAAAACGAGCGAAAATAATCAAACAATGTATACGTGAAAAAATAACTGCAACAAAAAGCTAACTTAAAGTTTTAATAAATATCAATCAGTAACTTTTTTCTTCTCTTCTTTAATTTGCGTAAATTTGCTTTGCTACCTGTATTTGACATAATTTGAAATCAAATAATTCATACTAATAAAATAAAGTACAAATAGTAATTGCATGGGAAGTTGTTTTTATGCGAAAATTTCCTTGTAGTGGATCCATAGCTTTCATTAATTTCTTTAATGGGTCAATGACTGAATAAAGTTTAAGAACCCCTGCTCTACATGATCAAATATTTTTAAAATTTCTTTTCTATTATCTTAAAAACTCTGAACCCTCAAACATAATTTTGATGATTTATTTGACTTAATCGCAAAATCGGTTAAGAAATAAGTTGAAAATCATTTGCTTACAACACTAAAAGAGCTAATTACATGTCGCCTCTATTTTTGGAAAAGATACTTCCATCATAAAGCACCACTTTGAGGTACCATTACTAACCTCACTTCTAACGAATATGTTTTTTTAAGTATTTCGATGGAACTCATTTAATCACAATTCAAAGATTTTAGAAAGTTATATTGAAACTATACCCAACGAATAAGTTAGTTTGCAATTAAGGCGTGCTAATATTTTGCGCTCTCGAAATGTATTTTGAAAAGCAAAATGTGTAAATAAGACTAGATTATTTATCATTTGTTCCATTAATATGAACTCGGAGTAGAAAGGAGGACTTAGAATCTAGACCCTCATTATTCGTCATCTTCCTTATTTACCGATTTTCACATGACTCTTATGAACTGCATAGTGGTGTATTTCATGTGGAGAAAATCTTTTTTCGTCCTCGCCATATTTTTTTCAAGTGGGCTTTTTGAATATTTTGGAGGCATGTTGGAAGGTATAACTATTCCAATACTCCTTTAAGAAAAAATTATTACTTTTTTTAGGTTTTGGATAGAATTCGCACATAAAATGACTTAAAAGCAAGGATGACTCATTGATCCTTCTGTTGGATAAGTGTTATGTTTGGCAGCAAGAATTAAATTTTTACTCCTACATAAGATAGGTCAATATCCAGTATTTTTTTTTATAAAATGGCATTTTGAACTTGTGTTATCTTTCATCGAGTTTTGACTTTCAGAATAAAGCAATCCTGAAACCACTCAGATGTTAGCGTTTTCTCTATCCAAACCATTTTTAGTCGTGCATCCAATAAACTAGTCGCAGATTTTTCTCTTTGAAGGTAGAATAGAATAGAATAGAATAGAATTTATTGAACAAAAAAAGGATGACTTTTTATCTGTTCATCTTATATAATATGTATGTGTGTGAAGGTATAATTATGTGTTATACAAAGTTGACATAACTTTTTATGTGTAAAATAAATGTTTTATCAGATATATAAAAAAGTGTGTTGAAAATAACAAGAATATACAAAATAGAGGGGAGAAGAAATACAATGTAGGATAAAAGAAATGATAGAGAAAGGTGCAGGTAACAAATTTACATAGCAAATCAGGAAAAAAATTAAACCGGATTTTAGAGGCAGAAAGATATCCCGTATTTATGAGAGTGAAATCAATGCTGACCATATTTAGTTAGCAACGGAGAACATCCTTTTGCGAATTGAGCAAAGGATTAGGAAAAAAGCATAGGGAGCAAAAGAAAGAGCAAGAACATTGAAAGATAATATATATATGTATATATATGTATTATAATTTATAGACATTTGGAAAATACCCAATTACCATAAACAAAACTATAATATATTAAATTAGTGAAAAAAATTAGTGAAAAAAATTTGTGTGATATGAAAACCTAAAATTATTGATAGCCAAGGAAAAACAGTTTAATCCTTTTTTTAAAGTTTTTCAGAATTGTCTCTTCTCGAATTACCTCAGGAAGGGAGTTCCAAACCTTCACTGCTCGGTTTAAAAAACTATTTCTGTATGTGGCAGTATAACAACTCTTAATCATTATATTTTCTTTATTTCTTAAATTATATGTAACAAAATCTTTGGTTTGAAATAAAGAAAAATTGTTTACAAAATTGAGATTTTTACATTTATACATGAAGATTGCGAGTTGAAACCTTTCAATTTGTTCAAGATTCATAATAGAATATTTTTTTCTTACATAATTATCAGAAAAGCCTGCAATAAATCGAAGCGCCTTTTTCATTGGTGTTTGGTTTTGATATAATATGTCCTGGCTCTATCATAAAACCCACAGCATTTCGTCAGATTATGAGTGTCAATCAATCTTCCTAGACGTAAGAATAATTCCTTTGTCGTCTTCCTTCACAGTGAAGACTCCCGATCGAATGTTTCTGATACATGTTGAACTTCCCGTGAATAGCTTTTCTATCGTTTCTCCAATCTTTCAATATGTCAAGATTTGCTTTTAAATAGTTTCCACCTGCACTTAAGTGATATACAGATATTGATTTCCTATTAAATGTAGACTTCAATATTTTATAAGAATTAATCATCTTATAGATAATGCCAAAACATTGGTAATCATTCTAATTTTCTAAAATCAACCATCCTTCTTTGACTTATCTAAGGATCTGAGAGTGTGTAACTACTTTTTTAATCATTACTGGACTGATTTAGAAGCTAGAAATCATAATCTTAATTCCAAATTACCTCAAAATTGCATCAAAAATATGGCCATTTGTCACGTAAGACAGTTTGTCTCTTAATTCATGTGATTAACAGTGTATTTAGAAAGAAAAATTAAAGTCGCTATAAACAGTGGGTCGTTAAACCAGTCCGTCGCTAAGATAAGTTTTTACTGTATCTCAAAATATTAAAAATTAAATCCATTCAGAAAACTTTTGAAATAACAAGAAAAATAAGTTTAATTAAATTAATCTAAATCCTAAAAAATTTCTAAGAGTTATTAACTTTCATAGAATTAATAGCCTCCGATAAATCACTAAGCGAGAATTCTTTAATATTAAAAGAAGAGTAGGGAGTTTAATGTAACTATTAATTTTAGAAGTTGTACTAAAGTTGTCATTAATAAATAAAGTTTCATTCAACTTGTTAACAACAGATTGATTAACACCAACCTACTAACACCGTTGAATCAATCATCCTTTAAATACCACTGCAAAAATCAAGCTATCTACACTTCAAACTCTTTAAACCAATATCTACACTTAAAACTCCCTAAATTTCTCCAAAGTTATCCTCACTCTTATTCAATCGTCAAGTCAAATGATTACAATTCTCCTAAACTTCAACTTTGAAACTTTTTAAGCATTTCACAAGCATATGGAAAAGTCCGATAGTGCTTAGATATATTTTCCTACCTATCATATATTCATAATTTTCAGGGCTTTTAATATATTTTCTACACCATTTAAAATTAAGTTAAAAGAACTTAAGATGAATTATTATCCCTTTTTTACAAAAATCTCAAAATAAAAGCTGTTAAAAATGAGAATTAGTCACTAAACATTTAAGTAAAATGCCACTACCATAAAAAACCTAGTATAGAATGACAAGACAGAAAGGAAGGCTTCGAAATAAATTATACTTACTAAAGTCAAAAATGTTAATTTTGGAGTTTAGCCAACTTTACTATATACAATTAATAGAGATAGTAAATTTAGTTTAATAATTGAGATTTTTAACTAGAAAATATATATCTTTAAGCTTAGGTAATTGATTTGCAGTTTAAATTTATAATTTGAAGACTAAAATTTACATATTCATTACGTTAAAAAAGAGGAGTGTTAAGAAGGCCAGCAGACTATAGAATAGTAAATTCTTTCATGAGTATTAACAAATTTTTGAGTTATATATTGCAAGATTGGAACAAACTATAAATTATACAAAACTAAATAATATAATACAAAAGTTTATTAGAGTTAAATATATTTTGCCGGGTAATGGGCGGTTGCCTGTAAACCAGCATAGGTAGCTTATGTATGGTGGCGCATCAAAAATATATTTTATTTATTTAAAATAATGGATCTTATTCATCATTCTTAGTTTGAAAATGGAGTGTCATCAAACCTTAAATGGAGCCGCAAATAATGGGGATTGTTTATCTGTTGGGTCTATAAATGGAAATCATTATATTGTAAAAAGATATTTTTATAATTTATATTAAATTTACAATAAATCTTATTCCAAAAACATCAAAAATAAAATTAAAAGAACTTTTATAATATAGTAATAAAAATTTAAAAATACATAAATCTAATGATCTAATTTATATTATATTTAATTTAAAATTAATTTATCAATATGTATTTTTGTGTTGCTGTATCAATTTTAACAAATTTGTTTCCTAAGAACCCTGACAAATTTGATGAGATAGGGAAAGATTACGTAAAAAACTACACTTTTAACCCTTATCAGGCAAACATGTGTCTATCAGACCCGAGAAACTTTAAAAATGAAGATTTTTTTGTCATAAATTATATATATATTTTTGAAACTTTTAAAATGCCTTATTCTACTTGTACTTAAATCATTCAAAAAATATTTTTGTCAAAGTTATTTTTTTTTTCGGCAACGACCTAAAAACTTTTAGCATTACGTTGCAGGTAAACATGGTTCTAATAGACCCAATAAACAGTGAGCACTCCCAAAAACATTATTTGTGTGAAATGTAAAAATAAATAAAAAATTTAATATTTTTACAATTAAATAATAGTAAGTGTTTGTTCACTAACTATTGTACTTTGAAAAAGCTTCAAACAAATAAAGAAAACCTTTTTTTGCCCCGCGTCTTTTCATTCAAATACACATTCAAAAAACATCTAAAAACTAGTTTTATTTTTAGTTTATTTGTAGTTTTATTAAATTGTTTTTTTCTTTTTTATATAGATTTTATCATGAACATAATATTTTAGTATGTAATGTACTAACTCTTGCTTTAGACTTTACTACCTTTTAATATCCTTTACTTTTGAACTCAATTGATTAATTGAAATTTTTTGTTGAATTTCACTGATTATTTGATTTAAATAGTTTCTGTTGCTATCTATGATGTTGTTTTTTGAATGTGTTTTTGGGTGAAAAGACGCTCCATTTCTTGTAGTAAATTGCTGAACTTTAATATTTCTGGCAATATAAAAGATATTTATAGT
Organism: Nectonema munidae; assembly: GCA_030549495.1. NCBI lineage: Eukaryota > Metazoa > Nematomorpha > Nectonematoida > Nectonematidae > Nectonema > Nectonema munidae. The sequence continues at coordinate 1,225,529 of JAUIRK010000509.1, forward strand.
TACATATATGCACAAGAAATCATTAATTTAAAGGTTATAAATACGCTAAATGTACAAAATATAAAAATTATCATAAACAAAAGAGTATTTGTGAAAACAAAAAGGCCGGGCCTGTTGGACCCATGTTTATCTAAATCGTAAAGAAAATATGTTTGCCGCATGAGGGTTAAAAGAGTATCGTGCTAAACCTTTGCATACATACTCTGAACAATTATGAAAATAATATAACATTTGGCTAAAAAAAGACAACATTATTATCATCTTATACGAGGTCCGTTGCTAGACTCAATTCAAATGGGGCAAAACGGAATCCATTGGCGCCAGAGAGTGGAACAAATCACAGAGAGCTTATCCATCTTATCCATGGGCCTGTAAAAATGAAATATTAAATTTGGAATTGAAGAGTTAATATCTCAAATTGCCTCTATATGTTCCTAAGAAAGATATTGAAGCTTTTGAAATATTAGTCCAAGTCCGTAACATGAAAATATTTTAGGAGGGTCTAAATCTATAAAAAATATTCTGCTATCTGAGTACCTTAATCTCTATATCTTAGATTCTCCTTATCTTTAAATTGCTCATCTGGAGAAGATACACTTCATATGTTCTAAGATTCATCATTAATTGTAAATGGGGGTAAATTTTCCCAAATTTTGCTAGAATTATTAATAATCTGAAAAATTTAGGGGAGGGGGGGGGGATCAACTTTCCCCCTCTCGACCCGGTTTCGTTACCGGCCTGATATGTCTATTAAATTTATAACAGTGTAAAATGATTTTTTTGTTGAATCAAAATAGCTAAAGTACCTGCCATTACAGTCAAAATCTCATTTATGCATTGAGGCGCTGTCAAGCACCAGGACATTTGAATTCTGTTTTTTTCTTATCTACGCTTTTAAAAATTCAGGGGTTTTTGGTTTTTTCACGCGACTAATTATAGCCTGCCTCCAAACTGGCAAATCCAATATTCATGGTCTCATTTGCTCCCTTTTTTAGATTTATTTTTCTCTTCATTTTTACAAATCTCTTGAACTCAGGAAAGTGTATTTTGTTAACGTAGCTGTAGCACGGTATATAGGAATGGGGACAAGTAACCATTTCTCTTGATTATACTTATGTTCACCTGCAAAGTAGATTAACAACGAATATGCTAATTTTTTACTTTCAGGCTTATGGTTCTGGTTGCGAGCTCATTATTCTCAACAGTGATTTCAAGAAATTTCAAGTCATCAAGTGTGCCTCCAATGTTCGCTGCATCTCAGCCCAAAATGTTTTGGGAAAGGTTATTTGCATTTTTAATTTCAATTATGGCGTACTGATTATGTTTTAATCTGTTTGGATTAACTCAATTCAAAAAGTTTAAGAAAAGTTGTTAGTTCAAAACCAAATGTAAGATTAATCTCTCTCTCTTTCTAACTTCTAAGCTTATCTACACTGCTTTGATTTTTCTTACAAAATCGGCAATCTCACTTCTCATAAATGACCAATACTCCTACACATCTCCTTTCTTTAGTTTAATACAAATTGATGTTTAACTTTTATTCAATGAAATTACTCATCAATTCTTGTAAAGTACTTTAATTTCACGAGAACAAAATTTAGCGATAATGTTTCAAAAACCAATTCACGAACACTTATAAAATTTTATTACAGTGATTTTTAATTTTATATATGAAAGATTTTAGATTCATATAAAAAACTTGAAACTCTGGATGTTTGCGAATTTTTGCTAAATTTCAACTCTTCTCGAAAATTTCTTACTTTTCAGTATTTCAATTTTATGATAAGAAAAAGTACCAAAAGAATGTAATTTTAAATTTGTTTGATATCGCTGGTGAAATTTTATAATGTATTTGTTTCTTTCTATAATTTTTTTGAAACTAAATGATGAAACTGTTTCATTTTTAATGTTTAGATTGCTGTTGGACTTGAGAACAAGGTTGAATTATTTCATCCGCAATTTTCTACGCATTGCTCAAACACTTCGCATGATCATTTGGTATCATTCTTTTAACTCTTACAGTTCATACATTAGAATTCTATTTGGGAATACCATAACTTTTCCAAGTCTCTTTTTTCCCCGGGGAAAAATACAAGATTAAATTCACAGTTATAATCATATTTTAACATTATATGATAGATAATATGGTGGTATTTATGTATTATGTGTATTTCAAAGTATTATTTATAATTCTTGATTCAACTTGTAAACAATTCATATGTGGTGGTATTTATGTATGTGTATTTCAAAGCTATATGTATTATATATAATTCATCATGATTCAAATTGTAAACAAAAACAGACTATTTTATTATTTGAACAATTTTGAATAAATCATTTCAAAATTTTAGTGTTGTTCTTGATAAAAAAAATATCTTTTTCCCCGGGGTGAGAAAAAATTAACTTCAGGGTCCCCGCTAACTATTCTAACTAGCAGTTTCGCTAAATTCTTACTTTTCAATTATTAATACAAATCATCAAGTTTAACTAAATTGAAAATTAAATACATATTACACTGAAAAACGAAGTAAAAATAAAACCCAGATAAAATTTTTTCCATGAAAAAATTGCCTCTACCAAATCTTCTTTCTTTGAAGCTAATACGAAGAGCCGAAAATAATCCTTCAACATTAAGCTGAGTTGTGGGCAATGCTGTTACTGCGTGTCCCACATTTCGAACTATTTCAGAATACTGTGGTTTAGCCTCTAAGGCGTTCCAATTAGATGACCTATCTATTTTTCTATTTCATTCGAAGTATAGGAGACGTTGAGTTTATATTTAAAAAGCGGGAATACTTCTGATTTAGAATTTTTACTTTCTATCTCTATTCATCCGCGCTTGCTTTCAATATCAAGATGTTTCTCGTTAGGTAAATGCTTAGTCTGCTTCCTTTTTATAATTAACAAGTGAATCTTCAACTCATTTATTTAACATTGCCGGGTGATTTACTACACGTTATCTTTAATCGAGTTAATTTAAGATCTCATAAAAGTCGATCCAAAAGTCTAGAAGAAAATCAATTTTTCTAAAAAGGTTGTTCATAAATTTTTGGCAAAACTGAAGAATATTTTTTACAATAAAATTAATTTATTTGTATATGAAAATACACATTATTGAATATATTTGTATATAATGGTTTGTTTATTATATGTATTAATAAGTTTGTAATTTATTGTCTATTAATTAATAAGTAAATTAGCTTAACCAATAAGTAACTTTTTGAATCAATAGGTTTGTTGATTACTTAGTCAATTAAGTAGTTTTTGTGAATTTGTTAATGAATTAGTTAAATGATATATAGCTTTTAATATTGGTCTTTTGTAAATTAACTTTTATATTATTTTTTTGTTGTATTGATTCGTTATTTGATTGAGTAAATCAGTTTGGTTTTGCTTGTTAAGTATCTAAACTATATATAATATAGTTAGTTTTGGGTATATCTTTGTTAATTAGTTAGGCAGATAGAAGTAAGTTATTATCTTACTAATTCTTTACTAATTTTTTTATTATCTTTTTAAAGCTGCGCAATTGGCCCATGTCAACTCCTTATATTTACTTTTTGAACATCCTTCATTCTTATTATGTAGGTAAGAAACCAAGAACTTGATGATGATAAATCACTGTCAAATCATGTTCATGTTTTAAATGGCGAGAAAAGCTTCAAATTTATCGCATGTTTTTAAGTCAGAAAAAAGATTTAAATAAATAAAACATTGAAACAATATAAAATGGAAGCCCTAAAATCTCGATCACCCCATCAACAGTTTTCTCAACTGAACAATCTTCAATCAAAAAAAAATTGGAATTCCTAATTTATTTTAAGAATTTGAAATTTATAAATTAATTTATTCATCAAAATTTTCAGATGATTCGCGCCACCCATGTAAGTGAAGCCGAAAAATGTGAGAATATTTTTAAATGAATATTTGAATCTGCACGACTGAACGATTTCCTGAAAAATAGGAATGGGAACCTTTGCTTTAATTAAGTTGAAAGTATTGGATTAAAATGCTATTAAACATCATTGCTAAAAGAATTCAAGCAGTGTATGTCAAACATCTCTTGATGAGTTCTTTTGATTTGCAATTCATCATAATTGTTCACAATATATACATATATAGCGTTAATATTCGTTTAATACTTCACCCTTTAATACATCCACCCTTCTAAAATGGGCAAAAATGAGCGCTAGCTTGAGTGAGCTCATCGAATAAGCTTCCTAATTTGTTCTTTAGCGAGCCTGACTGATAGCTTGCTTTCTAATGAGTAGGCTCCCTTAATTAGTGAAATAACTAACTCTAAATTAGATTTCATGCAAACATTTGTCAAATATGAAGTTCAGTATAACTTCGTATAATCGCTGAAAGTGGAAAAAAAGTCACGATAATTTTTGTTTAATGCGATAACACATATTATTATATCTGCCCTCTGTTCTATAAGGTTTTGTTTTATTAGAAAGCTGGTTGCTATTCCTGGAAATGCGTTATGTCGGTTGAAGAGGCATCTATCAATGTTATTTGCTGGTGTGAATCTGGCCTGAAATTTTTATTTGGGAGAAAATTCATTCATTTATTCTTTCATAATTCACTTCTGCCCCACGCTTCCGAAAATGCATCTTTGATTGAGGGTGAAAAGACGAACTTTTTAAAGCCGAATAACACTCTAGCGTTTATAAACTCTGTTGAATACATCTGTGTTTCTAAAATAAGGTTTTAAAGTTTTTTGTTCTCTATTTCTACCATCACAATAATTCACTTCTAGTTCTTCTTCCACAGTCCATCTACTGGAATTTTCACCAAACAGCGAATACTTCGCGTCTGCTGCAAAAGTTTCTTAATGTTTTCTTTCGTTAAATTATTTTTTCTCCTTTCTCTTTTTTAGAATGATGTTCTTGTAAAAGTTTGGTTTGAGCAAAAGAAATGTATGCTGCTTTTTTTTAACATTACTCTAATAAAAACATAAATGGAATCATAAAAATATCTTTCATTCCTTTTTTGAATGGAAATGATCAAATGTTAGGATTTAAGGTTTGAAAGCAGTAAAGATGATTTATTTCACATTATTTTAACCATTCTATATCCGGCTTGGAAAAATATAAAAAATTTACTATGATTCTTCTAGAAACACCTTCATCGAATATCTGAATAAATGTTAAGTTATTCATAATTTTTATCGAAAATGAAATTTAGAGAGGCGATCAGATTGTTTCTTTTTTGAATGATCGATCATGCGGATAACAATGTTCCTTCCTCATAGGTAAAGGTACCGTGACGTGTTTTCATCTAAAAGGCACAATTGCATCGCTTGTATCGAACTATGAGGAAAGGAGGCTTGATGCGGGATCGAACCCAAGACCTTGAGTTATCGAAATCTAGTATCTAACCAACCTTACTCACGCCCCCTACAAAATGTACGAACGCCATATGTAAGTGTAATATAAGAAAATACTAAAAACTTTAGTCAATAGGATGTGAAAGGAAGGCGCTATTTGAAAAAAGACGATATATTTCTGAATGCCTGCCTACCTTGCTCTATCAAGTAAAATCAAATCATTGGAACTGATTGATTAAGATTTTCTTTCACTACTTTTTATGCTGTGATCTTCATCAAATAAAGTTTTTTTCAAATAAAGTTTTCCTTTCACATCCTATTGCTTAAAGTTTTTTGTATGAATATTCATTTCACAAATTTATACTGACTTTATTATGAGAAGTATTATTATTCCTAACTATAAGGACATACTCCTTTGAGTTAGAGGGTTAGGGTTATTCTAACTTTTAAGACATTAATCGAATGAACACTTTCTTATTTAAATGTATTCTTTCATAACTATCAAATGCCCATAATCATACACGTTAAGTTACCAGAAACTGTTTCACCTAGAAGGCACAATCCAAAAGTTACCGGAATATTCGTACTTTTCCTACTGAAACCCGATTCCAAAATAATTAAGAAAGTGTCGTTACAATAAAAGCATTCTTCTTTAACTTAATTTTTTTGTAACACCTCCTTTTTACTGATATTTTTATTGACGTGAGAATACCTTGCTTTATTTATTTGTGGAATTCCTTGATCTTTTGTACAAATCTATGATAACAATGTTGCAATACTCATTTCAAATAAATATTTTTAGCTTACCTGCTTTCCACAACTCAAAAATCATTGTCTTTTAATTTTATATACCTTTCTCATCCATCTCCCATTAAGAAGATATCTTGGAGACTGTCCAGCAGATACATGCCAGAGTGAGTTATATCTATTTCAATTTAACCTTAACTACTTGGTATTTAAAAGATTTGTCTGTTCACCTTTAACACCACTAAATTTCACCAGCTTTCACTCTTAAATTATGAAACTTATCCGAACTCTTTTAATTCTAGTGCTTCTTCGAGTTAGGCCAATTTCGACTCCCTCAATTTTTTGTAGAGGATTAAAATCATAAAAATTATTATAATTACTTTTATATAAATAATAATCTGTTCTTAGCTCTGACTATGCTAAGAACGTTATTCTATTGAAAGTTCTTTATTGAAAAGATCATTTCGACTCTATGAGTCTTTTTTTAACTGATGTCAAACAGAAAGCCGATGGAACGTCTTTTGTGGTGAAGATGTGAGGAAAAATGATAAGTCTTTTCCATGTTGAAAAAGACTCAAATAGTCAAAACATTCTTTTTAATAAAGATTTGTCTTATTCATTGCTTATATTTTGCAATACATAATATGACAGCTCTTAATGAAAGTTAAATTTAAAAAGATGATAAATTTGGCATCTGTTTGCATTCATCAGAATAGGACTCATAGTTTTCATTAAGAATCAATGAATTTTAAAATTTGACCTGAAGTTTAAGTATATAAAGTGTTTGAGATTCAAAATTTGTTCGCGTTAGAGAAAATTATAATTACAGAAGTATTTGTCTTAGACCATAAAATCTTCCATTAAACATAACGAGTAATATTTTTGAGACTTTTCATAAAGTTTCCCTTGTGTCGATATCAGGGCCCGTTGCAAAGCGATTTGACCGATTTGACCGATTTTGGCCCCGTTCCTTGAGGCCCCACGCCTGTGGGCTAACGTAAAATGAAAAGTGGGATAATCTTTTTCATAATATTAATTTATTATGCATGAGGAATTTAGTAAATTATCTTTATGTCATCTCCCTTAGCAATGGCAATTTTTTTTCACTTTTCAATGCTTTTCAAATATGGTGTATTTTTATCTTACTTTTTTAAACATTTAAGATTTCTACAGCTTCAAATTTCAAAAAAGAACTTTGAAAGATTTGCTAATAAAATAACTAGAACAGTCTTTTTCTAAAAGAGTGAATGTAATTGCCTAATTTGCCTCGCAAAATAGAATATGTAATTTGCCTCTGTTTCCATATTGCCTTTAAATTTTCTTATACCAATTATTAAATGTCTAATTTTTTTGGTTTGTATGTGTTTTTATTCATATCAAATATAACACCCATAAATTTAACTACGTAGAGTAGTGGCCCCGCTATCAGATTTCTAATTGGGCCCCGCAATTCCTAGCACCGGCCCTGGTGGATATTCTTATTATGAAGCAGAGTCGATTTATGCGAAGTTTTTAGAACAGGTAACTTTTCATTTAGGAAATTTATTGAAAGTTGAAACGTAGGCAATGCGAGGAAAATTAAATTTATAATTTTGAGACCAAGAATTGTAAAAGAAGGAGAAGGGGGGGGGGGGGGGGGGTGTGTGTGTGGAGGGGGGGGGGGGGGGAGTGGGGGGGGGGGGGGGGAAAGTATAAAGATTGGAAAAAGTCAAAAAATTCTTTTGCTGATAAAGCTCAAAATAAAGTAACAGAATATAAACTAGACAAATAAAAAGTCAAAAAGTAATAAGAAATTCAAAAATACGAATACGTAAAAAAGCCTAGAAAACTAAAAACAAACAAAGAAACATCTCAAAAAATTTGGATTTCAAAATATGGAAGAAGAAAGAGACAATGCTGATAGGAGCGGGATTTAAGATTTTAAAAAGGTATTAGAAAAACCTGTTCTAAGATCTGATATTTATATTATCCAATTTCTAAATTTATGATTCAGAAGTGAGGGAAATTTATGGCCGGTACTCATTGACTTTGAGAAAGCATATGATAGAATACTTAGAGAGTTAATTTAATGGACGCTAAGGAAATCTAGACTAGGAGGATGCACAATCTGATTGGACGTGGCTACATATAAAATACATTAACGAGTGTTGAAACTAACTATAGATTTAGCGAATGGTTTGAAGTAATAGAAATTTGTACCAAGGTTCAGTCTAAGAAAGTTTGATATGCAAAATTGAATGCTGGATGAAAAGATTTAAAGACATATATTCCAAGATCAAAGAGTAAGGAGTAATTCAATATATTATGCTAACCACTGTAAATCTATTCATAAAAGATGCATTAAAATTAAAATAATTTCAAAAGCGATAGATGCATGAAAAGATAAGAACAAAGTTTTTGCCTTGAAAATAATTCCTTAGCGATTATGGTTGACACATTTTGTTATTTGGTGACTATTTGTCCGACGGCTCTTGTATAATCGCAGTCACCTATTGAATCAGAAAAGCATTAGCTCGCTTTACAAAACTTTCTGCAGTTCTCACAGCAAAGTACATACCTTTTCACTGGAAAACACTATATAGGTATGAAAAACTGGAATAAAAAGTGTAGCAAATGAGTATTTCATTACTATTTATGTCTAAAATATTTCGATTTAATATTTCTTGATGATATACTAGTACAAATATATTCTGCGCTCCGGAAGGACACCTCACTGGGTGTGAATTTTTTTCCAGCATTATTTTTCTTTTTTACAGAAACACCGTTGCTAATGCTCTCATCACAAGTTGTGAGGACAGTATTGCCCGAGTTTGGGTTGAATCCTTTCAAGACTTGGACTCGTCCTCCATCCCAACCTCTTCGTCTTCTTTCGAGCAAAAGGCGAAGCGGTCGAAGAGTATTCTTAAACACAGCCAAAAACTGCTGAAGAAGTTGAAAAATGTTAAGTGAGTTTTTTACTCTATTAAAAGTTGTAGATAGTGAGTAATTTTTTTATTTCAAATATTATTTTGGTATTCTTTTCGTTCTAAATTCTGAGAAAACTGTTCAGCTTATTCTTCCAATTTAAAAATATCTTTTTACTTTTTTACCCGGCATCCTACTAACAATAAAAATATTCTGTTAAACAATAAAAATAAATAATATAATAATATATAAAATAATAATATAATAATAATACTGTTAATGTAAAAGATTCTGTTAAACAAAGATTTATCGCTATACATAAAACTGTAGAAATATACTGTTTGACTAACTTAATATGGTGTATTGAGATCCCGTATATGCCTTTGCTTTATATAGATAAGATTATATCATTTCTATAGTATTCAAACTCAAAAGTTTCTCAACAAATTTCAAATAATGGAAGATCTGGTTTTGAAGAAATCTCATTAAATTTGAAAGGCAAAATAGTATTATCAATAATTTTATCAGCTTCCTTAATACAAATTACATTATTTTTATCATCTTCTATTATTTTATTGATATTAGCCCACGTTTTTTTGTGTCGTATTACATTTAAGAAAATTATGGAAAAAATATTCATTTTTTATCTTTCTTATCTCATGTTTGATATATTTTCTCACAGAAGTATACCTTTTTTATCCAATATATTTTTGCTTTTTGGAATAATTTATCTCTATATACTTAATTAGGTTTAAAACATCTGTGGTTATCCATGAATTGTTTTTTTCTTATATTTATGTTTTCGTTTTTATAATATAAGTGCATTTTTCAATAGTACTCGATAACTTTTTGTTAATTTGTTCAAACAGGATGCTTGGGTCTTTACATACTTGAATAGTAGGACGTCAGTCAATTTGTGAAAATGTGGAAACAAACAATACCTCATCAAACCGTTTATATTGGTGTTTTATATTTTTTTCATTGATTTTAAAATCTAATGAAAGCAAAATTGGCGCGTGTTCAGAAAAAAACGTCATGCATGTGAACGCCTTATACTTGAGATGATTTTTATTTAAAAAAAATTGTCTATCAACGTATCTGATTGATAACGAGTAGGACTAGTGATAGATGGAATAGGAAAACCAGCTGAAATAATGTTTACAAACCGTTGAACAAAGTAGTTAATATTAAAGTTAAAATCACCGCAATAAACATTCAAGTTATTCCTATTTTTTTTGTCAAAAATCAGATTTCCAAAGAAAAAAATCATCCAAATGTTCTTTTTTAGTAGATGGCCGTTTTAGTTTTTTACCATTTAATAAATCTAGAGTAATCCCTTGAAACTCAAACGAATTCTTAGAGAAGGCACTTGCTTCAAGTTTATAGTTAAAACGATTATTATTAATAATAAAAAACAACAAACCACCATGCTCTGAACTTTTTTTAGGTATACAAACCGTACTATAATTAGGTAAGTTAAAATTATTAAAAGCATTATCTAACCAGGTCTCCTGAATACAAATAATACTTATTGATTTTTCTAAAAAAATTACAATTTCATGAAATTTGTTACTTAGAGACTGGCAATCATTCAGAAGTGGCATCTAAAAATAACTTATGAGACTTTTGGGACTCACATTTTCAATTTTTTTCAATTTTGCTTTCATGTAATCATAAAATAAACAAGTGTGGCAATTAAGATCAATACCTCCAACAGTCATTAAATTTTGTTATGCTTTTTTATCATATTCGATTTCTTTAGCGCCTGAAAGACAAGCAAAACTTATAGTAGAATGATTAAAATCATCTTTTCCTCCTTTAACACATGAAGCGCACTTGTATTTGGAAGAATCCTCTTTAACGGGACTGCTTTGTGAGGGATGAGGTAGAGAACAAAATTTACAAGTTGTATCCTTTCTGCATTTGCTAGTTGTATGTCTGAAATACAGGCAATTTCCAGATTGGATGTGTGAGAAAAATTGTCGGCATTTGACCACTTGCATATCAAAGAATAATGTGAAGTCATTTTGTTTAAGTAACTAAATATATCTAGAGATACTTTTAAAACAATGATTTTATTGAAAGTATTTAAGCTTTTTGAAAAAAGTAGATTCATCAGATTACCTTCATTTGTCAATTCGATTATCTTTTCATTTTTATTCAGTATAAGGCTTACAACATTTTCATCAGGTACATCTTTTGAAATGACAAAAGAAACTTTAGGAAATAATATTTTTTTCCAAAAAGTTGAAAAGCTCTCTTCCTTGCATAATAAATTTTCTGCCATGTCTAAACTCTTTTCAGCCGGAAAATTGAGTCTAATAGCTTCTTTTTAGAACCTATTCTTATTAGGATCCTTTTTTTGTTTCTTTTGACACAACTTTCACTTTGTTAAGGATTTGTGTATTTTTTTGAGAAATTTCATTCATGTTCATCTTTTCAGATTTTATGTACAAAGTATTATTATTTTTAGGTTTGGGACTTTCTGAAACTTGGTAATTTTTTAGCTATTTGAGTATAGCTCATAAAAGAAGAATCTGGCTTTGGGTCTTTATTTAACTTGTTGTCAATTTTATTAATTTCTTCTTTAACTATTTTGAGCTCTTGCGAAATAGTTTCAATTTTATCAACCAGTTCGGAATTTATAGATGATTTTGCTAAAGCAATCAATGCATGGCCTCTATTTTCTTTAGTAACTTCTCTTGATAAAAGAACCTTCTTTAGCTAATTTAATAATATCTTTTTTTAAGTCATTGAAAAGAAAAAAAACAATACGATGAATAACAAATCCAGTAAAAATTTATTTAAAAGGAGGAGGAAAATAGAAGAAGATTATAAGCTTGAAGTAGAATATCTTTCTAAATTATAAATAAAAAAAATAAAGACGCCATTTTAAATTAGATTAGAACAGAAAAATTTATATAAGTTTATATAGTTTTATAAGAGAATTGATGTATGTGTCAATGTAGGAGGTGAACAATAAAATAAAATTGATATTTTACAGAATATCTTGAACTATATGTTTCAACAGATAAATAATATTGATATTCATATGTATTTTTAAAAATCTGGATGGTGCGCGACTTCTGGGACACCTAATGATTTCCACGTGACTAAATAAAAAGAAGGAAAGACTGCGATTTTGTTTCATATTTTATCAAATTTCATATATTTATCATTGTATCATATTTCTCAAAAGGTGTTCAGAATTTCATTAAAATTTTAGACTGGAAGTATGATTTTTAAATTTTATCGATTTTGTAAATAAGCAGCGCGAAAAAACAGATGTGCTTTTAATGTTTAATTTTCTTTATTGATTTTTTTGTAGTCTTTTGTGCTCTTGCCATACCACTAATAGGGAATGATGTCTTATAATTTTTACCTTGTAGAACTGTGTGATAAGAAGATTTTGCGAAAGTGATTGTATTCAGAGTTTTTTTGCTTTAAATCTGACAAGTTTTTGAGAAATATCTGATTACAATTTTATTTTATCTTTTTTAAGAGAAAGGATTGAGACTCATCAAAACTTGAGAAGAAACACGTTGAGTGAAAGTACGAATGTCTGCGCTTCTTCTGATTTGCTTAAGCTTTGGATGCACACTGACTCAACTAGCAATGTTCATTTTTATTTGGCTACTTTAATCAATCCCTTCAATGGTGATCTTTTATTCTTATTAATCATTAATCTCTGTTTTCTAAACTCGTTTGTGTTGATGATTTTCTGCAAATTTTGTCTTGATTTTTGTTACACTTACTCCAAATCTGTCTAAATTAGTTTGAATCTTCGCACCTTATCTTATTTCGCTCTCATTATGGTTTAGTTTACATCACTTTCTCCTTAAATATTTATGCATCTTATGAAAATAACCTAACACTAATTTTGATAAAGTTAGATGTTGTGTCGTGAAGTTTCCATTTCCGATTTGTCAGAGTTACTTATCTTAGCTTTCTAATCCTTAATAAAGAAATAACTTAAGGTTGTCATTAGTATTTACTTGGGTTCGAAAATTACCTAAAATATCATTACCTGTAAATCATTCGTCTCAGCTTTTAGAGTTTTTAATAATTTTTATGTTTTTTTAAATAATACACATAAAGACACATATTTAGCATAAATTTGTCTCAAAGTTGAGATAAATTATAAAAATGAGAACTAACAAAGTTTATGATTTTAAAAAGCATAATACTTCAAAGTTTTTCTTGGATAATCGAGAACGAATCTTCGATGAATGCAGCCTGTCGAAGAAAAGGCTCTTTCGCACTCTTGCTTGTTCCTCTTTTAGTTAATAAACTTTGATAAAGTTTTTCCAATCTATCTGATCAGCTTATTTTTGACAATTTTTGCAAGTTTCTTTGAATTTAGTGAAGCTAACCCTTTACGTTTCAGCATAAATTATTTGGAATAAACTCACTTGTTGCAATCTAATGTAAACTAAAACCATCTTTACATTCCATTTTCATAACGGCTTCAGGCATAGATTTTTTTTTAAAAAAATTACCTAAAGTTTCTTCTTTTCTTATTTAATTTCACATCATTATTTTCTAAACTTTTTGAAGAATGTATTTTATTTATATGAGATTTTAACCCATACATGGATCCTTCAACAAACTTCAAAACTTCAGAACAAATTTTACATTCAGCTTCATTGGATCTGATCGTTTTTTAGACATACGGAAGTATATAGTTTAATTTAAAAAATTTGATATATTGAGTAGTTTTTTAATAAATTGTTTTAGTAGTATAATGTATTTAAAAATTACAAATAATTCTGGTTAAACTGTATTAATAATTAAGTTTAATTATTATTAGTCCTTAAATTTTTTCTAATAAATTTGTATTCATACAATTATATACTAAACTCTAACAAAAAAATGTATACTCCTACTATTTAAAAACTTTAAAAATATTTGAAATGATAAATAAGGAGTCCTTATTTAGGCCCTTTTAGCACAATATGAAGTAATATTGAATTTGACATCTCTAATGCGGAGTTGATGCTAGACTTGACACTAGACACTCAATTCCATCTACATGGAAATTTCTATTTGATAATGAGGAGGTGGCAATTAAGCGTTTTATTGATGCCTGAGATCTCACCCTTTTGATATAATTTTGACACAGCATTTTAATTTGATATTTAGATACAATAGTTTCACTCGGCTTTAAAACATCCCATATTTAAGACAATGTTATTCCTAAAGTATGTGTTAGATCTTGGATAGCAACATATATTTATTCAATTATACTAATAGTATACCAATGTTATTTAAATAAACTCTACATTTATATTATGTTAATACTTGATTAATTTGCAAATCAAAAGAGTTTTTCAAAGGGCATTCCTAGGCAATACCAATTGATGACTATGGCACACTCCAATTGACTGTACGAGGTCTTGTGTTTTATTTATACTTTAGATATACTAGACTTGAGTTACACTAATAAATCCAAGCCTAAACCTCGGGCTTAATATGTAACTTTATCAAAAGGGGTGTTAGTTTCTTTTTGCGTTGTCGGTTCGATGGTCACATTAAAGTTTTAAACTTATAGCAACAGACCACACATCAGACACCAATTTAAAGCATCAACATATAGAAACATACATACTCCCGATCGAAGAACAGATAAAGATTCCTGTATTTAGACTTTGAGGATAGATTTTCAGATAGACTTCCATTAAAACATGAATAAAGGATGTATATATAGAAATTAATATTTTTATTTTCTTTTCGTCAGACTTATTTCCTTCAAGTGTTCCAATTTCTAATGGTACATTCAGTCAAGGAAATCCTCAACACATCTACCACTGGTTCAATAACAAAAGTTATACCTTTACCTTAAGTATGGAAAAGCTATTGAAGCAAGTCACTTCAAACATCGTCCATAGTTCACTCTCATCCCAGCAATTGAGTGAGAGTTGTAATTTTCTTACCTTTTAATATTTTTATTTTCCTTCGCCATCGCGTCCAAGTAAAGAATGGTCTGATATAAGCGAATATTTTGATATTGGGAATAGTCTTAACGAACTGCTCCATCAAACAATAGTCCATCATCCCATAAAGATGCTTATTTTTTCATTTCATGACACTGATGAATTGCTAAATTAGCCAGAAGCATAACCTACACTGACCATGGGAAACTCTGTGAAATAATTTTAGTATAAATAAACTCATTCACTGTTTAAGCCGAAGGAAATGAAAAAGAAATAAGAGATGGCTTGCGACAAAGATTGTCTCTACAAGATATGAAATCTGTGTCTAATGATTTGAATATTAACAACATAGAATACAATGAACACAATGCTTCCAAGGTAAACCATAACTTCCCTTTTAAACTTCTCATTTTGAAATAGTATTTAAAATTAGATCACAAATTTTCTTAATTTTAAATGTCATTGTTGTTGTTATTAGCCCCTAGGTTACACTATCTCGTTATTAGTCCAATCTATCAGTTATAGAATTTTTGTTACACTCACGAAGCAGTAGCAATGAGTAAGTGTATTTTCAACCAACGTTAGGTACTGCAGACGTTATGTGTCGGCTTCTACATATGGCTTTATTATATAAATATATAAGTTTTGAATCCGAGCCTCTGTCAGATAGTTTCCCCACTTAACAATAAGTTTACTACCTCACATGGCTTGGACCATAAATGAATGGATTTACGTGTTGTATGGAAGTGTGAGCAGTTGAAGAGGTGGTGTGCGTTGTGTATGTGTAGATTGCAAAGTGGACAGCGCGGATTCGTATATGTTTTTGGATCAATTTTATAAAGATACTCACTTAGTAATGGTGATTTTTTAGCTCGTTTTACAAGTGTTTGCGCGGATGTATCAATTTTTGGTGGACATATTCGGTTTAAGTTTCGGTTCGGACATATTCGGTTTGTTACTGTTTTTATGTGAATTGTTTTATTGACCTTTGTTTGATATTGACAAGTGTTATAAAAATGAGGTTATTATCATCAAATATCGTATTTTTCATGCGTGTTTGTGGTTTTATAGAGTGGGAAAGTGTTGTTGGTTAACAGCTTTTGCTCTCAAGTTAGATGCGTGAACATCAGGGGAAGGTAAGGTGATGATCAGTTGAGACTTTCAGAAGCAGGTTTGTCATTGAGATGTCGATTTGAGAGTTGGGAGGGAGGTTAAATTTTGTGTATTTTATTTTCAAGAATAGGTGCTCACAACAGTAGGTTCTACCAAACATGACAATAATGCGTTGAACATGCGGAGTATATGTGGGAAATTTGTTAAGAGGGAGAACAAAGCCGTGGAAAAAGGACAGCCGAGAAGCGTGGAACTTTGTTTTGAGCTCATCGATACATTGCACCTCTACCAACTCCATCAGCAGGAAAAAAGGCCGCTCGTCGACAGGAAAATCAAATGGGGTGTTGAAAAGTTTGAAGTCAACAGCCAACGATTTTTACTTCTGCGAAACGAGAGGCAAATTCTTCTTGCAGGGAGGTGACTACGGCAGTGTAACTTTCCAGGTCTACCCCTTCAAAGGCACAAGTAGCCAGGCGACGCTTTCACAAACCAAGCTTGATTTCAAGGATGGTGATGTGTGCAGGCATATCTGTCACAAGAGGGTCTTTGCCTTGCAACCTTACGTTAAGGTCGTTCAGGTGCGTAAAAATGTCTGCAAAAAAGGCCAAGCGAGCGAGCCAACGCGGTTCAGAAAAGAAGCCTAGGTCAGTTTTTCTAACAAAAGAAAGTGGCAATTTCCTGCTGCAAGTCACATACACGAGACAGCATCGCTCTACGATTCAGCTACCTGATCTACCTTGTAATGCACTGTCGCTTCGTCCAACAGTACCTTGAATTGACGGTGGTTGAGTTTGCGAGAAAGGATGGAGTTCACGCCCTTCACTATGACAGACATGACATCAATGACGTTGGTAGACTTGGCACACAGAGACTCTTAGTGGATAATGCAGGGCACCTTGTGGATAAGCTAAGTGTGTCTGAAGTCCTCACAGTGTCGCACTAGCATGGAAACGGCGCCCTCCTCTCCACTGTAATATACACAAAACGAGAGAGGTCCAAGGAATCCTGCTTTACATACTGAAGCACGGCGTTAAAGATGTCTTGGCCAGTAATGATGTCACGCAGGGGGACAATCTGGAGGAATTCCTCACTAATCTGGAGGTCAGAAGTAACCCCATGGATAAAAACAATGTCACGACAAAATTCCCCATCTCAGGTGTTTAGAATGGCTAGAAAAAATAGCAGTACTTTCAATATGTTCAGATTACTGCTCATATCGCTAGTGAACCACCGTCCTAGAAATAAATATAAGGATGCCGAATCTCGGATCAATTCAATTGTACTATAAACATACTAAGTAAAGACGAATTTAGATTATCTTTGAAGTATTGCATTTAACTTAGGTTTTTAAAGACACGTTTAGTCTTTTAATAAATATTTTAGCATTTTAAAATTTACTCAAATATATTAATAGATTTTTTTACTCAATTAAAGTTGTCCATAGGGGATTTTGTGCTCAGAGGGATTTTATCCTAGTACCGATAAAAACTGCCGATTAAGCCGTGTCATTTGTGTCGACTCTCGTAAGAAGCGAAGGAAAAGATGGCAGTGCGTCTGTCGTGCACGTTGTCTGATATCTCTTTGATACGATGACAAACAGTGCAGTACGAAAGACTTATGCCCTTCAAAGCTGAGTGGTGTTCTTGCCAGATGGAGTCATCTACAGCAACAAGACACTCTGATGAAATCTCTATCCGCAAAAAGGTTTTATCCTGCGACTTTTTAATTAGAATTGCGAAAGGTAAAATAAAAATAAAAATATAAATGGTTTATATTTTTCATATTGTTTTTTCTTTTTGTATTTCAACAAGTAAATTGCGAGTCTAAACTATAAAGCGAATTTGCTGCCTTCTTTTATATCACAACTAAGTTTTACTATGTTTATATTAGAGATTGATCGGATATCCGCATCCATAGATGCCGATTATCCGCAAAATTTTCACATCTTTTTATCTTCATCCGCGCATCATTTAAGTTTCAACATCCGCATTAAAATCCGCAATTTTCAAACATTCTCCTTTTTTCTATATACCGATATTTTTTTCGAAATTTTTCAATTTTTACTTTGTCCAAAATTTTTATGATAAGTACACGTCTTTATGATAACCCATTTCACATCTTCTCACATTCTTCTCACATTCACATCTCTCTCAATTTTTAAGAATTATAAAACTTGCATTTGCTTAGAATAGCAATTATGACATCCGCATCCTCTAAAAAATTAATTCTGCAAAAAATTTCGTCCCCCCCCCCCCCATACATCTCTACTTTATATACGAGAATAGAGAATTTGGGGTGAAAATAATTATTTGATATTTATTTCTTCACTGTAGAATTGTTTTGAAGATATTTTTAGAGCAAGCAGTCTTTAATAATTCCATACATAAAAGTAATGATGCATTCTAACATTCGTAATGCCCGTTATGTTTTTCCAGTTTTCAAGCAACTCTTCACTGGCGAGTGCAGACAGTGAATCGATGCTCTCTTCTTTCATGCAGAGCGAGAATGTTGACATACTTTACCGAAAAATAGAATACTTGATACGCGAGTGGCAACAAGGCTTCGACATCGTTTTCTGCATTTGTCCTAAGCAAGGGAACCTATATATTTGGTTAGTTATATTTTTGCATATAAATCATAGATATTCTTCATGTAAATCTGATGCTGAAGTTGTCCCATAAATTAAAGGAAAATTAAAATAAAATTCAAAATGTAATATAATTTATTGGGCACAGGATTTTCCCAGTAATAAAATTTTTCAAGTTCCTAAAATTTTCCCAGTACAAGGAAAGTGACATTTTTTGTTTTTTTTTCCTAATTTTTTTATATCGCAATTTGAGTAAGGTGTATACAGTACATAGGAATAAATTTAAAAAAAAATACAAAATTGAGTTATTTAACTCGAGTTTTTTTTCTCATGATTTTAAATTTAAAGCTTGGTAGAGATTGATAAGTGTTCAATTTCACTAAATTTCAAGTAATAAATATCCTACGACTAATTCAATATATATAAGTTGTATCTAATATTATACTTTAAATGAAATAGCTGCTTTAGTAAACTTCATTCTAACTATAGTTTTTATTTAAATGAAACCAAAAATACTTAAAATATAAAAAATTTTACATATGAAGACTTTATTAACTTAACTTATAAATCATATAAGATATATGAGACTTTTTTTAATCAATTTTTTAAAATTTATATTTTTTATAAAAATTTATTTGTGTTTTAGATCGAGTATTGTTTTGAATCCAAGATTTCATTATTTTTAATCGTTGCGTGCTTCTACCTATGCTATATCTACTTAGTGTTAGAGAATTCGACATTTGTGTTTTTAGTGATTTTGTTATCAATGGGGTAAGTTTTTTGGAAAAATTTTGTTTCACAAATTGAAACTTTTTCATATTGCCCGCTCTTCAAATCAAAAGCAATATGTTTACGTGCAATGATTTCAAAATTAAGTACAAAGAAGTAAAGTTCTTGTTTGTTTTAACCAATTGCATGAGCTAAGAAAATAAAAAATTTTAAATTTCTAAAATTATAATTTCCAAAATCACATTATATTCATTGATAACAAAATCGCTGAAAACACTAATGTCAAACTCTCTAACACTAAAATAAATTACCAGACAATATAAATCTATTTTTACCTTTACCTTATCGAAAAACAAATTTTTTAATTTTTTGAAAATGTTTTTATGATGGCGAGCCTATAATATTGCAATCTTGTTTTTTGTTGGACTTTGAAATATCAAGTTCAAATTGGACACTTATATCCAAAAATGCACCTCAGAAGACTATGCCAATTTTTCATTTATTTATTTTTCCTAGTTATATAAACATATTTATTCAATTTTTAAAACTATAAGCATAAAAATCCTTTCAGCCCGATAGTATAATTATATACTTTTCTTTGATGCCTTAAACTGCATGATAAAAGAATTTGGCTTGTGTCAAAAAGGTTCTGCATAAGGATAACTGAAAAGATCATGGTTTGTCTCAAAGGGAAAGCTTTTGATTAAGACGTCCTTTTACATATAGGAAGATTAAGAGCTTGGATGAGTGCATGCCTGGAATAAATCAACAAGCAGAAGTTTCCTTCATGTCATCTAATAATAATGCGTTTTCCATCGGTATGAAAGACAGCGCATCTTCTTCAATTTGAAATCACATATTTTTCTTAGGCGATGCTTCAAGTTTGTCAAATACTCTTTTCCTATTCCTTGATCACGGGCAGTCCTATTTCCAGTATATCTTTTCAAACTCTTTTCAAAGTAGTCCAAATTCTCCAATTCTTTCTGGCTTAACTCCTTCTCTACACATGGTGACTAAACACACCAATGGCACAATTAATCTGTGGAAGGTATGTTTTTTTCATAAGAGATTCTCGCTAAGCTCTTCTATCCACCTTAATATCCTCGACATCTACAATAATTCTCTTTCTTATTTCTAATGGTAGTATGATACTGAAGTATATTCTTACTTATATCAGTGTTTCTCAAAATGCCAGTTGTTTGAAAATATGGTTCACTTTCAGACCCTCCTTTTTTTTTCTTTAGAGAGATTTAATTTTAATCAATTTAAATTTTATTGTATTCCTCGCATTGTTGGAGATACCAACGACTAAATAGTACTTCTACGAATATCCGATGATCTTTATAACACGACAATACAAAACTAACATATCAATGATTTGCAAACGCTAGCAATAATAATAATCGTTGGCAATTTTTTTCCAAAATGGTTCTGAAGTTGCAATTAATTTCAATAAGAATAGAGGGATCAAGAGCTCTAGAATTTCAGTACTCATCATTAGGATAATAGAAAATAACTTCAATTTGCTAAACTCCTTACAAAAACCCATATTCTAAGGTGTTTTTTAAATATTTTAAAAAGGCTTGCACCTACGTTGAACTCTAGGCGGAAATACTTAAAATTGGGTCTGTATGAAAATGTTTTCAAATATTCAGTAAGGACTAATTTAAATATACTTTATTCTATAATAAAAGCTTTCTCGTAAACTTTTTATAGGTATGGACTAATTTAATCTAATTATACGATATATATAAATAAATTTGTTTTAAATTTATTAACTTCAATTAAGCTTGACTTTGAAAATGTTTTTTTCCTTAAATTTCTTAAAATGTTCCCCTTTTTCTCACAAAATAAAAGGCACTTTCTATTTTATTTATTTTTGAGCCAGTCGCCAAAACATAACGAACTTTTTTTAAAGTTAAATAATGTTTTTAATTTCTGATAAGAAGTTTTATAGAAAATGGAAAGGTATGAAAAATGAGGACTTGTCGAATTAAAATTTTTTTCATGCAGAAATGACAAATGCCAATCAAAAGTTAAACTATTCAATGTAACAAACATGAACTGCTTCAAATATCAGTAAAATGTTATTATTTTGATTTAAAAGTTTTTGAAATCGGGTTTTTTTTATCAAAGCAGAGATAATCAAGAAATATTTTATATTAATATTTGAAAATGCGCTGTTATGTAATCTGATATCTATTTTCATTCTAATTTTTTAAAGTCATTTTTTCATAGTGCTATAAAACTGATCAGAAATTTAAATATTTTTAGTTTCGAAAATTATACCAGTCTTTATGTTTTACCCTTGACGCAAAATCATTTAGATAGAAGATGCATCGGCCTTGAAGAATATTTTTTGGAAATTTTTTCATAAACACACTACTTCACCTATTTCTGCTTACAATTCTGTTTAGGCTAAGGTTTGTACAAAATATAAAACATTATTACACACTCACCAGATAAACGCCAATCAACCAAACATGAAGAAGATAAATAAAACCTTGTACGGCTATATGTTTATAGAATGATACTCATGTTCCAGAAATAGAAATTTGCCACAAAAAAACTCCCAGATAATCTTCCCAAATAAACGATTATTTAAGAGTTCTGGAATTATTATGATAAATGTTCCAGCCATATTTTGAAAACATCTTTAGAATAATCAACATATGAGATAAAAAGCTCTAAAAAAAATGAAAAACCTGTTGTTTAGATAGGTGCCTAGGATATCACGAATAAAATTTGAAAACGCTGGGCAACTATGAGCTGTACACTCCAATGATTTAAATACTATTACAACTGCCAAAGCACGGGCCAGTTGCAAGCCGATTTGAGCGATGTTATCAAATTGGGCCCGAACCTGTTGGCCTTTTTCTGTATAATATGAAGTACAAAATACTACTTAAAACGTAAAATGAAAAGTGAGATAATCTTTCTCATAATATTAATTTATTATGCATGATGAATTTACTTAATTATCGTTATGACACTTTTCTTAGCAAAGGCTAAGAAGAAACCTTAGGTTTTCAATGCGATGTGGGAAAATATGGCATATTTTTTCTTACTTTTTAAAATCATTTAAGTTTTCTACAGCTTCAAATTTCAAAAAAGAATTTTGAAAGATTTGCCAATAAAAAAGCTAGAAGAGTCTTTTTCTAAAAGAGTGTATGTAATTGCCTAATCTGCCTCTCTTAATGTTAAAAGTAAAACAATATTGCCTTTAAATTTTTTTATTCCACGCATTAAATGTCTATTTTTTTTGGGTTGTATGTGTTTTTCGGAGCCCGCTATCAGATTTCAAATTGGGTTTCGCAATTCCTATCACCAGCCCTGCATGAGATCCTCATTTTCTTTCAAGACTTGTATTCGACTCTCACCCACGCACCAAAGAATTGAAACACTTGTTTCCAAAGATGCATTTTTCTTTCTTTTACTAGTTATATAAGTTCTTCTTGAACTAATCACACAATCATCTGTGAGTGCTTAGTTTTTGTTATTGTATTTTTATAAAGTAGTTTTTCTTCAAATCTCTGGTTAGTTTTTTATTAATAAGATTGTGGCCGTCATTTCTTGTGCTACTTTGGAAGTGAGTTCACGCATTCTCTTTCTTATTTCTTTAGATTAATTATGGCTACGAAGATGTTTCCCTTTTTTCGTCAATTCACAATGTTTTTCATATTTATCGAATATGTGGGCATCGCATGCAAATACAGAATGTCATTCCACACCCAAGGTTGAATTTTCTACTCTCTGTCGCTTCTTCTGGCCAAGAAAGGTGAGATTGTTTTCAAGCATTCTTGTACATTTATTAAGTAGGTCTTTTTGGTATAATTTAAGACTCTCACATCTTTCTTTTAAAATAAATTAAGTAATCTAGCTTGACAAAATGATTTCAATGGATACTGGATGTTATCTCTACAATTCAATTTTGAATATTCTTGGCTAATTTTTATAATTTCCAGAATCTATTGTATTCCCTACTCTTCTTTATCTGTAAATTAATTTTTTATAATGTTATGTAAACGGTGCAAAATCAACGTTATAATGAGAATGTTAGCGTAATATAAGCACATTTTTTAAATATATAATTAATAATCCAGCTTTTCATAGTTAATGACAAAAATAAGTGAGATATAGAAGTTCAACACTATAGTCGAAGAAAGAATTTCAAGAATCATCCTACTACATCACTATTCCATTTTTGGCGAAAAGATTCTAGAGAGCTGTTGATGATAATAATTAAGATTTTAGTTTTTGTCAATTCTTCCTAAAATACGTATTAGGAATTAGGATGATAATTTGATAAAAATTCCAGAATTTCAAGTCTCGTGGGAGAAAAGATTTGATTGAAATCAAAAAGCTCTTTCATCGTAGATAGCTAAGGAAGTAAGCACTTTTCCTGGTTATCGGTGAAGAGAGACATATCATGAGTACAGCCAGAATCATATTTCTAGTTTTGCGGATAAGAAAAGTATTTGGGTTAGAAATGGAATTTATGGTCCATGGTCTTGACATGAAACAGAAAGAAAGAACCTCTTAGGAAATTGAGTCTTTTTTATCTATGGCACTTGGAAACATACACATTTGTCAATGAAATGAGGATGCGTGACTTGGCACTGAAAGGAAGATTGAACAATGATTAGAAAGAAACAAAAGCTTTTATGCTTTGACATGTTTCTAGAATACCTAAAGATAAGATGAACAACGATTCCTTGCATCCAAAATTTACTGGAAGAGAGATCGAAGAAAACAGTATAGAAAAGTAGGTCATGTGAGTGAGTAATTTGAGGTTAGACGTTTGAAATGATCATCTTGTGAATCTCTTTACCTCAGCTTGTCGGGATTAATGAATGCCGCAACTCCAAAGCGATAATTAGGAAAGCAACATTAAGAAAGTTATTGTTCATGTTTCAATTTGTATCTTGTTTACCATTTTTCTAGTGTAGGGCATTCTTTTTAAATGGAGATTTATTCATAAGAAGTTAGGCCCTTAGCAAAGATTTTTTCTCCGGATGCAGAATGTAAAGAGGTTCTTAAAAACAGTTGTTTAAATGATTAAATGCGCAAAGGTAATCCTAAGTTTAATTATTCTGTCTTCATATACAAAATGAAAATTATATGTATTTAATAGTTTTCCATCTTGATCTTCGGAAGATAATATAATGATAGATCTTAATTTTATATATGAAAACATTTGTAAAAATACCACAAACGCTTCCATTTTTTTATTTAAATGATATCAAAAGATTATGTTACTTTTTCGCGATTATTATAGGATTGGTAGTTAAATCTTCCTAAGAATTAACTATTGCCGAATTTAATAGTACATATTTTTATGTCTGAGAAAACTTTTCACTTTAGTTTGTGTTTTTAGATTGATTTACTCTAAAGAAAAAGAATTTTTGCATTTTATATCCTCTGCCTCTATTTTTTTTAATTTTTTCTTCCTTTATATAAATTCATTTTTTTTACTTTAGTGAACTTATTTTATGGAAATTAGAAGTACTTGGTCCTCTTTCAAAGTCTGGAGGTTTGGTTGAGTTGGCTCGCTTAAATTGTCAACAGCAAGATTCTTTTTCCACCATTACCTGGTTCCCAAAAATTACTAAGTACGAATCAGGCATTAAAAAAATTTTAATATTCTTTTCATGGTCAATTAAGATTTAATAAAATATTGCATACTTAATTTCCTGTATCAAGTTGTGAAGAATGCGGTTCGAGGCGAACTAATTAATCTAATTGCGATCCTTTTCATATATTACTTTCTTTCTTTAATTCTCCTCTCCTTGATCTCATCGCCAACCAACATTCTGTAGATGACCGCTTTTGGCCATTGAATCCTGATAAGCTTCACTTTGTAGATGCATCAAAGCTAACATTTGACGGCTAATTGGCTGAGGTTCAAGTTTAACACCAATCAAATCTAAAGATCTTGAAAAATTTTCAAAGTGCGATTTGACGAACAAGCTGAAACTTTTTTGTCTCGAAAAATGGAAACCGACCTTGTATAGAGTGTTCGGTTAGTGATCATGATTATGTACAAGAGGAAATATGATTTCAATTTATTATTAATACACTATTTTATATGCAATGCTTCCAAAACAAATATTCAATTCTTTATCTAAAACATTTTTACATGAGATAGATGATTTTTAGGATTTAAACACCTTGCTTGAAAGATCTTTTGTCTCGAACTCAGCTTCTGATCTTAACTTTATAGCTCATTGCTTGCAATTTCTTAACCAATTCAATTATCTTTTTATTAAGTACAAGATTTGGAATGTGCACTATTTTTGCGGCGTTGTGCAACACTTCCTATCAAATTACTCTTTTTTTTGTGCTACTCGATGCTGAAAAATTCCTCAATTTTTTCTTCTCTTCAGGCAATAGAAAATCTTCGGTATTTTGATTCTTTCAAAAAAATATTTTATGATTTCGCTAAAATTATTTTTCAGTCGATGGAAAATGTGTCTGGAATCAACGTTGTGAGTCGTCAGTCATCTGCTAATCCTGGTTGCATAATTAATTTGGGGTGCATTGAGACTAACGTATGCAAAGTGAGTGTTTTCTATCTAACTTCGCTCTATCTAAAAGTAAATTAGATAAAAATAAAAAAAAGTAGGAATAATTATCCTAATTCCCGAGCAAAATGAATCTTTTATACTTTTTACCATTTTATTCGAACACTAATCCGTTTTTTGAAGATTTTGAGTATCGATTTTTCTCCTTTTTAAATAAAAATTTAAAAACAAACAAATGAAGATTTTCATAATACCAGTTATCAGAACAAATGTATCTTACAGTATTTATGATGTTTGCCTTTGTAAAAAAGTATGTTTTATATTTGTGTAGGAATTACAGAAATAACATGGGTATAAAAATATAACATTTTTAATTCATTAAGTATAAGTTTTTGTAATGAGCTTCTTAAAGTAAGCAAAATTATAAATATATGATCTCTGAAAGGTAAATTTAAAAGACCGTGCTCAAATTGTTTTTCTAAGAAACAAAAAATACTTTATGAAAACGCATATAAACGTTGGTTGTATCAAAACGTATTATAGTTATATTATCCCTACAGAGTTCAATATTCGAGAAAGTAGAATCAGATGGTATGGGCACACAATGAGAAAAGATGAGGCTCATATAGGAAAAAAAGTGATGGATATGTAAATAAAAGGAGGGCCGAAACTCAAATGGATGGATTGTAAGAAAGGATTTCAAAGCTAAAGACCTTGATGGAAATGATGTCTGGGATAGAAAAGAATGGGGGAAGAAAATCAAAAACATTGACCCAATAGAAAATGGGAATAGATGAAGAAAAAGAAGAAGAATCCCTACAGAGTTCCAACTGGAATGGAAAATCATTATTCCAGTTGTTTTATAAGCAATTAAATTTCCCAGTTTAGTGATTGTTTAAAGCTTATTGGCAAAATATTCAGAAATAATTTCTTTTATTACAAATTTTCTTTCTTTGAAAACCTTCTGATTGAACTGGGTTTCAAACATATTTTCTGGATTTTCTTTACGTTTTAGATCAAAGTGTATCAAAATATGCGTTGCCATTCTGTCACTTATTTGACTCCCATCTAATGTGCATTTGCTAGCAAATGAAATTTGGGAGATTCATTTTCTTCAAATTGTGATGTATTTGAGATAAAGATTGAATTAAACGTAGATATCTTTTCAATCTTTTATCTGCCTTTTCAAGTTGCCTTTTATTTTAAGGCTTCATTTTTTTGAAAGCTTTGATCAATAATACCAATTTTAGTGTCTTGACCTGGTTTGCGTTAATTCATGAGTAAGCTACGAATTTTGTATATTACTTCTAATGGAAACCTTTTGGAAGAGAGAGAGATCCTTGAAAGGGTGATATGTTTTTCGAATGTGTTGTTTGATTCACTTTCAAGGATTTAAAATAATAAGAGTTAAAATTAATAACTTAACTAATTAAAGCTAGAGTTGTTAAAAGTTGCAAAAAAAAATGTTTAAATACAAATTAATTTATGAAATTTTATTTTTTTCGCAATGCTCTCCTCCTCCCCGTAGTTTTATGAGGTCACTTTTTTGTCGTATATATAGGAGGTATTAATTTCTTAATTCAGACATCACAAATATTGGAGCTCTACGCTTTAAACTCCTCTTTTTTTAATTCTTTTGATGATGAAGATGAGGGGAGCAAAGACAGTACTAACCTAATTCTTCTTTCCAAGGAATCTTCTTCAAAGCGTTGTCATATTTTCATGAGCAAAGTTACAGTGGATATATTTAATGAATCCAATTCGAGTAAGCCTATTTCAAATATCACGCACACGTTTAATCATCGCTTCTTTCAGTTGCCTTTAAAAGTGATGCTATTCATTCTGAATATCTTCCACTGGAGAAAGAAGTGCTTTGGATCGTATCTCCCAGCAATCACATGTCTTCTTTCAACAACTTTGTTCAAACATTTTTCCACTTTTGCACAGTGACTGTGGACAATTGCATGCATTTTTGGACATACTCTTCCAAAACTAACGAGTGGTGTCTGAATGAAGATAAGCCATTAAAATTTGACTCAATGCCTATCTGTGCTCCAAGTTTCGCATACTTAGGACGCTTTGCTGTTTCACTTATGTCTCCCTGTAACTCTTCTCTAAACATCCTAGTTTTTCAAAGTGAATCTAGTGGAGGGCGTTATTGGCAAGTCGAAGGCAACATTAACCTTCAGGTTGAAAATATTTCTAGGTTTTTTTTAAATTTTATCCTTCATTTTGTTGTAAAATATCATTTTTCCTTTTTCAAATGAAGATGTGAAAATGTTTGGCTTTCAACAGAAGATGGTTCGCACATTCTAATCGTCATGGTGAATAATAAGATATACCTGTACTCCTTCATGGATACTAAAAGTGATTACGCTCATTCAAATTTAATCAGTGAAGGAGAGTCTGCCAAGCTGAATAAGTATCGAAAAATGTCGTTAGCAACTGTTGGCCTCTTTCATCAAAAGATTTCGTGGAAGCAGTTCTACTTTCTTGATCTCTCTAGCAAACTCTCTCCAGAAGATGTTTACTTTGCAAACAAATATACTTGGCTTAGATCTGGCATTTTGCTCGCCATTTCTTCTAAGAATGAACTCAAAATATTTTCCCACAAGCAGCTTCGTCTTCCTCAGGCTGCAAAGACCGAACCACAGACGTTGTTCCAAGGCGTTGATCAATTTTTGCAAACACTTCCTCAATACCATCCCAAGTTTTTGTTGGAATTAGCAGATGCAGGCTTAGTCCACATCGTGAAAATTATTTTAAATTATCTGATATTTTGTCTCGAGATGCACTGTAGTGATGTTCCTGAGAATGTTGGTGAAGACCGTGAAGTTGATCCTAATTTTTCTGAAGGCAATTTTAAATATATCTCGCTAGACGCTATTCAACCATTTCCACTTTCTATCCTCCTTGATCTTCACAAAAGTGACTCTGTGGGCGAGAAAAAATTGTTGTTTTGTGAAGAAAAACGTGAAAATTTGGATGATTCCATTGATGATGTATTTTCTTCTACCCCTAAACCAATGGTTCTTTCTTTACCTTTTATTTTTTTGACAGTGTAGTTTTAACTAGTTTTAAGGATTCGTCTTGCTTCAATGAAAAAAAATTGGGGGTTTTAACGAAGTACTTGACACATATCTTGCTTCCGAAACTTTCAAGTTCCGATCAAATGCACCTGCTGGCAATCGCACACACCTTTGCTAAAAGTGAGAAAGACGTTGACATACCGGGTATCCGCTTTTTGATCTACCTGAGGCAATTTAACTATCTTCTTGCTTGCCTACCCTCTCCCCAAAAAAATAATTTACTCGAAAAGGGGATATCTACCTCCGCCTATGTTTGGGCGTTCCACTCAAACACTCCTGAAGAGCTCATCAGCGCTCTCTTCGAAGTATAGCCTCTTCACCTTCAACAACACTATACCTCTTTTCACTGTTTAGAATGCGCAAATGGCATGTCATTGGAATTACTATCGGTGCTTAGGTGTGGGCTGGTGGCTGCAGAGTTCAAGCCAACTCCTCCTCATTCTCGAAAAACTTGCTAAATCCTCTTTCCTCTCAAACAACGATCCCATGGATGCTGCTCTCTTCTATATTCTACTTCAAAAGAAGAGTCTGCTCTCTGCCTTATTCACGTACTTATTTTGATTACATCCTACTCAACCATCGCTTCGACCCGAGTCGCAAAGTAAAGCGTAGATTTTATAAGCTAGTTCCTTTGTTATATTTAATACTCTTATTCTCTAAATTTCAAAAAATTTTATTAAGAAATGAGAGCCTTTAATAGGGGGATGAAAATTTTAATTTCGGGTTTATGTAAACTCTATTCCAAATAATAGTGATAACAAAAAAGAATGATCACATTGGTTTTTTGTTTGATCTCTATGTGTGCGAATCAACATTGCGTATATAACAAAGGAACTAATTTTTGTTATTCATAAATGTCATATTTTTTTAATTTAAAGCGATTGGTTTATCATTGTAGTAAGTGCGGATTTCTTATGTATGAGGCATTCAAGAATTTTTTTAGAAATAGGACATATTTAATATTCCGCTAAATAGATGAGTTGTCAGAAGCGTTAGAACTTTCTTGTTTACACCTTTTTCACATAAATAGGTCTCGAGGCAACCAAAAAATGGCGGACTTCTTCAAGCAAGACTTCACTGATCAGAGTGTCAAGAAGATTGCCCTGAAAAACGCATACTTTCTTCTGAGCAAACAACGCTACTTCCATGCCCTGTCTTTCTTCACAATAACGAATTCGATGAATGATGTTTTTGAGGTCTCTTTCCGTACTAACGCCCCTTTTACACAATTTCATAGGCCCACTTGCTTCTATATTTTCTGTTTTAGACTTGAGTCGCGCACCAACTTGACAAAAATATCACCCGCTAAAGCCATTATAACATATGTTTAATATGATTTCTGCTATAATTTCATTCTCACACACGTTTCTTACATCTAGCAAAATATGAACAGAAAGGTGAACCTTGTCCCTCCCATTATTTTTAATTTTTGTAACATCGTCTCTCCGAATGAGGTACATCAAATTTTACATCTAGCAAAATATGAAGATAAAGTTGAACCTTGTCTCTATGGAATAAAATACCACCGTAGTATGCCGGCTGGAAAGGATAAACAAGTTGTCTACCCGCGTTCAACCTTACACCTTATTAGAATATATCATTTCTTAAGGGAGAAGGAGAGAAACTCTTCATACTGAAAAAATATTTCCTCAAATTTATTATTAATATTTTAAAAAATTTCGCATTATACACATGATACATGAGAGGAAAAATTTTATCGGTAAGCGGTTGCATGATACGCGAGATGGGACGTTATTCGAAAATTGCCCAAATAGATATGATTGTATAATTCGCCAATGAAATATTTAATAGTACTAAGTTAATTAGACATATTTTACTAAAAATTTAGTAACCAAATAACTTTTTTTAAAACTTAAATTTAAAACTAATTTTTAGATAAAATAGCTTGTTAAAATATTAGGCTCAAAGTTTTAACAATGAAATTTAAGAACTAAAATAAAGTTAATTTATAAAAAAAAAGGAAAACTAAAATTATTTCATAAACATTTACACAAAATTTGAGTTCTGATAGTAGAGTGGTTTTATAATTATGTTGCAAATTGTTACAGATAAAAGGTGAAAATATCTCAAAATGTAACAAGCGTTAAATTTCAAAAGTACCAAATATAAAAAACATGCACCTCTCATCTGCTAATTACGGGCAAAAGGGATTATTACAAAATTTTATTTGTTATTACAATGGTAATGAAACCCATAGAATATGCATCACTTTAATAAGTTGCACGGTCAAATATTTCAAAAGTTATGGGCAATATAAAAACTCATTTAAGCATGTTGAAAAATTGCATTACACAGATTTACCAATTTGATAACTATAAAAATAAATAGGCTGCTTTATGATCACATATATATGTCGAACGATAATAATGAACTATTATATGTTATTTGAAAATGGCCTGTGATGCAACTTTTAAATATTAATTATGATGTGAGATAGATAGCATTGATGTGTGATTTCTTTATCGCACATTGTCCGTATAAATATAACAAATACTCTTCGTTAAAAAACAGTAAAATGGTATTTCTTAAGTACTTATGATATAAGTAATGTATTCTGAAAGCCCATAAAAAATACTTTAATTTGGTATATCGCATGATGCATTTTGTTGAGAAATGTGAAAGTTATAAGCGTTTTAATATTTGACTAAAGTTTAAGCTAGGAACACTACAAATAAACTAAGCGTACACTAGCCCGATAAAATAAACCACACACGCGTGCTAAAGATGTGGTGAAGCGTATGCGAGATAAGAATTCACTGCACTCACAAACGCGTAATGCAACATGTGTTAATCTTTCTTCGCATAGTTAACCGCTAAAATCAATCAATAATGTGATTTATTCTTCGCACACTGTCGGTATAAATATAACGAATGCCCTTCGTTAAAAATTAGAAAGGTTGTATCTAAACTGAATAAAAAAATTTTTAGAAATAAAAGTAGGCTACGATTAATCAACACAACTTTTAGATTCGATCCAAATTTTCTAGTTCAAAAATAATTTTGAACTTTTTCTTCTACAGTGGTTCTTAAAAAGATTGGAGAAATCGTGTTAAAAAGTGGTGTGGGTGTTCCTGTGTGTGTATGTTCCTGTGTAAGCGTATTATCCAAAATATAAAAAACATTTTATTCTGAGTATAGTATTTATTCAAGAAGCATTGAGAAAAATTTATTAGAAAAACATTATACTGACCCGTAAAAAGTAAAAAATATATATTTATATTCGCCAGTTTTCTTTAATTATGATATTTTAAAATGGAAAAAAATTATATTCTACATTTGCTATATGAAACATTAAAAAATATATAAATTCATCAGGTTAATTATGCCTATATTTTTAACTATTGCCTGACCTCACACATAAAAGTAGATTTTGCAAAAGTAAAACATATTTTTTGTATACCATATGTTAACCACAAAAAGTTGAGATTTCCAATGATACTATTTTCAATAAAATATTTTGCTTAAATCTTCACATTATACTCTTCATGAAAAATGGTGACACTTTTTCTCACTAAAATTTAGACCAAATTTCCCTAAGTAAAGTCCAGTTATCGGAAACTTAAAAGGCGTTTACTAAAATAAACTAGCCTAGCGTATATAGCAAACGATAAGCTTTCAAATGGTATAGTTCATTTTTTGTTCAAAAGAAATAAATAAAAAATTTCAATAAAAGCGTTTTTTGAACTTTTTTTTAGTTTATGATGGGTCGTATGCCTATTTTTTAATTTTGTCAAATTTGAGCTTCTCATTAAATTTTGATAAGTCTTTACTTTTTATCTGTAATAATTTCCAAAACAATTACAAAATCATCCTAAATTTATTATCATTTTAGTTTTCGATTTTTTTAATATAAATTAACGCCTATTTTTGTTCTTAAAATTCATTATTAAAACAAATATTTTGAGCGCTATATTTTAACTAGCTATTTTATTTAAAAATTGTTTAAAAAATAGTTCCAAATTTAATTAAAAAAAGTTTTTGAGTTAGTTATTTTTTTTTAAATATAATGTTTACTGAACATTGTATTATTAAATGTTTCATTGGTGAATTTAAATTATTTCTATTTGGGGAGTACTTGAGTAACATCTGTTCTCGCGTATCATGCGACCCTTTAATTTCGCTACCTCACACTACTAAGAAACATTTTATCTAAAGACTTTTAAGTAATCATCGGTTTATTTGTTCAGGTAAGTATTACTTATTTTGTATCCTAATTTGATAGATGGTTAATTCGTTAGCTGAATTTACTGGGAAAATCCACTTCGAATCAAATTATTTAAAGCTTTGCGGATGAAATTTATTTGGAATGAAAATTGTAGCATCGTAGATTCATATACATCTGGATAAAAAATTTAAATTCTCAAGTTTCAAATTATTACAGAAAATGTTTAAAAAATCCACCCTTACTCAAGTTTAAACAAACATTTAAAAATTTTGTCTTTTTAGAATTTAAAAGTTGGTTTCTTTTTGAATTATGCTAAAATTAGTAGTCCATTTTAAAATCAACACACTTTCACAATTTCAACAAAAGTAACTAAAACGTGTTTTTCCTGCAAATTATGGAAGTTAAATAAAAAATTCTACAGCAACGGAATAGTCGTATTAGCTTTAAAGAGGGAGTTTCGCTCGCATAAAATTTCAATTTTTTAGGTGTTTATAAATTCCAGTTCGAGATGTAATCCAAGCATCCAACTTCACTACTCTAAGTTTGGATAACTCACCATACTCCACCAAAATATTCATTTACTTATGTAATTGTAAAGTAAATTAGCGCAACTATAATGAAAAAGAAACTTTTTATCATTATAAAATGATATATTCCAACTAAATTTTGCAATGCAAGAATGTTTTAAGATCAGGCTTAATCAATGAAACTCTTTAGAATAGTATTTAAAAGTAATAGTAATTGTAATTAAAAATTCATTTAAATGCTTTCAAAAGACTAGAAAAACATTTCATGGCTCATATACCATTTTTATATGGGGTGAAGAAGTCAAATATACAATAACTTTTTTCTTGGGAGATTCAAAATCTAGCTCCGATTTCTACTTATAAGAGGCTCGAGCTCACCTCCATATTGTAAAATTTGCTATGCTCCATACTTCTGTACGTCTCAATGAACTTACTCTGCAGTGTTACACCTTTTGTTCAAAACTTTGTTCATAAATGGAGATACCACCCGAACAATCGACATTGCAATACTCAGCTGAAAGATTGTTTTTATGGTTAAGATACTTGTATAAACTTGAAATCGTTTTCGACACGTTAAAGTGTTTGTGAAATTTGTTAAGAATCCATTCGTAAATTTTTAGTTATGCGTCAACAATCTCAAAGATATCCAATTGGCGTTTTTTATCGCTCGTATATACTTCAAAGAATACAATGGAGAAGGGGAATTGATCAAAATGTTGATAGAATGTGAACCCACCGTCCAATCGGATCCATTTTTAATGAGTATTTCATATTGGAAGTTGAAAGAGTACACTCAATCACTGGATGCCTTGATGAACATCTCTTCTCTGATAAAGGAGTCTGGAAGAGCAGCCTTCTTCTACAATTCTCTTGTGCCTTCCATGTTCAACTTGTACACGTATCTTCGCAACAACCCACTCATAACTCGTTTCCTACGATTGCAAGCCAGTGCTTCTCCTAAGCCTTGTCGCCAAATCGACCGTCTCTCCAATGAAGAAGTTGAGTTGTACTTCTCAACCGTTTATGCCTACATCAAAACAGGCTGCCCTGCACTGGCGCTGGAAGTCTTGTTCAAGCTATCCCCTTACATCTCCAAAGATAAGTAAGTCTTGATTTCTGATCCGCAAAGCTTTGAATAATCTTATCATGATCACGATGCTTCGTAATTCGAGATAGCAATAGATTCACGATGAATCTATTCTTGACTTAATTTGGATCCAAGGTATTGCAATTACATTGAGTTAAAATGCGTTATTTGAAGTTAAATTGACAGTTTGTTCAGTAGTTTGGATTTTTTTAAAACTCCTTCCAAAACATAGATTCGTAATGTGTTTCTGTATCTATCTTTTTCACAAACTTATTCAAATTTTAAAATTCTTCAAATCACAACTTTTCAATGAATATTGGCACTAAGAGAGATGTTTCACAATTATGCTTACTGCATTTTCTTCAAATTAAATTGATGATATTAGTTAAAGACTCTTATATAATTTCTTATGTTCTCTGCCAAGCATACTTGTCAAAAGTTATGACGTCAATAATCGTAAGAGGTTATCTTCTGTGTTCGGTCTCTTTAAGCTAGGATAAATTTTTACCACATCTTTTTCATAATGAACCTATACTTATTGATTTTATAATTCCTTATGATTTTTGGCTAAGAGATGCAATAATTGGTATATTTAAATAAAGTTCTTGTGTGTTCCTCAAACAATTTTTATTTCTCCTTGATGAAATCATCAAATAAGCTTCTACTGGCATTTTTCAACCGACTAATGATAACATTCAGGTCTCTCTTACTCTATGATCTCAAATGCCAAATTATATCAACAGATTATGTGAATACTTAAGAATAAAAGTTTGCTATTAATATCCTTAAGGAAAGAATAGTCTCTACGAGCGCTGGGATTGGTTTGCCAAACCCAGGCTATACAAAAAGTACCTCAATTTTTCAGGTAAGAAAACCTTGTTTGAAAAACACTAGCTTCTCATAGGTCCTGTCAAATAAATAAGTCATTCCTATTCGAAGATAATTTGATTGATATATATGTGTGTATTAGAGTGTTCCAAAAATAAAGAAAGAAAATAATTTTTTGGCACTTCTTGTTTTTTAGTTGTAAATAGTGTATATACTAGACATTAAAAACTAAAGTCAAATATTCAAAACATTTTTTGCATTAGATGTAGATTATGCGATTAATGTCAATTTTCTGAATCTATTTTTTTAAATAAATTTTATTAATGTTTAAGCTCAATTTTTAGTAAAAAGTAAGCCATTTTGTTCATCTATAAATAAATGCTAAGATACACCAAATAGTCTGTTATAATTTAACACACAAACACGTGAAATCGGATCCTATAAGCTTCATCTGATGTAAAAATTTCTTAAGAACGTTTAATTTCGTAACTAGAAAAAAAATGAGTGACAAAAAAAGTTATATTTTTTTTATTTTGAGGACACTCTAATGTATATACTTTTTAAAAATCGAGTTATTCAATTCAATACGCTATAATATTAACATACCCGTAAAGTAGATCGTTCATGGACAATATATAGGCTAATATGTAATATATATATATATATATAAGGATACACCATACTGAAAATATTATTTACAAATCTATATCTATGTACAATAGATTATTATCATTATTAAAAAAAGATGGTTTAGATTAGGGGTTCCTAACCTTTTTAGCTTGTGGACCCTTGAGCGACAACGAATATTCATAATTTCACATCTAAAGGCTTCTTTGAACAAGATAAACAAAAATATACGATAATAACTTTCAAATAAAATCCGATATACATTCAGGCCTCAATAGCCAAGTAGCTGGAGATTACTGTAATCAACTTCATTCAAACTAAACATGGAATCATAGATACTGTTCCCTAATAATTGTATTGTAGAATTAACTTGTAGCAAAAAGAATAAATATAAATATATTGTGGTATCCGTGGCTCAGTCACTAGTAATTTAACATTTTAGGAAATTGTTATCGCTAACTACATGGTGATTAGATAAAAATGAGTAATATGGTCATTAGACGTCCAAACCATGTAAAATATGCCTACATCCAATTTTTATTTTTCTATTATACACCTTTTAGTATAAACATTTTAGAATATATTGCATAAATAGCTTGTCAATTAATCGCTAAAAGCAGTGGACGCTGATAACTCATTTGTTAATTGTTTACATATTCTCTTTTTTTGGCAAAGACTTCATAAACCCCTTATTGTGTTAAAAGGACCCCCAATATTCATATTTTTGTCCACCTTAAATTCCCAATGGACCCTTAGGGGTCCATATGGACTCCGTTGGAAAACCTTGGTTTAGATCAAACATTTTTCAATAAAAATGCAATTAAAGCTATGCACTATGTATCTAGGAATGATATTTTGAATCTTTTAAAATTTTCAAGATTATTAAATCGTAAAACTTCACTATTTTCAACATAATGGGCTTAAGTTCAGGATTAATAATTAGTTGTATGGAGAGCTACTGATTTAGTTGTGTTATTTAAATCAAATTCGACCACCTTCTTTCGAAACTAGTTTGATTCAACTTCTCTGCTAATTGTTTGGCTTTTTCAAGAGTCTTTTATTGTGTTAGAACAAATATTCTCATCTTCAATTATCAGCTTGCTTAAAATGTTCTCTGTTCCTAATTATTTTTGAATTTTTAAAGTTGGAAAAAGCTTAAATAATGAAATCCATTTGTATTTTGTAATGATTCAAGTTCAGATTTCAGATATCACAGAACAACTATCACAGAAAGAATTCTGTGGTTTATTTGTAAAGCCCGCCAAAACGTGTTAATTTTTTTGTTTGCTTCAAGTTGCTTCTTTTCTACATTTAGGTATGAACCCGAGAAGTATGAAGAGGAAGAAATTGACTCTAACACAAATTCTCGCTCCAACTTATTTCGAGTAAGTACATTTTTTCCTTTTAAGAAGAAGAAACGTAGGGTTCATTTGAATTGGCTGTAAAAAGATATTTCTTGAAATTTTTCACTCCCAAATCTGGGACTATTTTCTCCTATTCCTAAACACTTCTAAGATTCCTTAAAGTTTGTTTAACTTCCACTAATACAGGAAGAGTATACTCCTTTCATTCTAAGAGGCTTGTTCTTAGTATACACAAAGGGAATTTAGACTTGTGAACTCATTCCAATTTGCGATTATGGTAAATTCAATTACACATTTGACATTTGAATTACTATCTATCATTTCTCCTAAGTAACTTAGGCTTGGATCCCGAGCAGAAATGGGAGCATGCATGCAGCTTGAGCCGGGAACATTGAAAATATTGCTCCTATGCATATTTTGATACCTATATGCTATAAGAAGTGTGGACAAGAGAAAGCCCATTTTTTAAATATTGATTTCCTAGTAACCACTTTTCTGTTTACAAAATACAATACACTTTGAAATCTCTTCTTTCAAATGCGGAAATCAAAACTAAAATAACTTTTGTAGATTTCTCGCAATTTATTACTAATAACATATATCATTCTAGTGTTATCCGCTGCACAATTAGGACATGTCATTTCTTGGCAAGTTTGAGAGAGTGCTACACTTGTATTATTACACCCCCTACTTAAGCACTTTTTTTTCTAACTACAAAATTTTTAGAGTTTGAGAATCTTTTCTTTGTGATAAGTTTCTCTCAAGTTTTCAATCAGAGAGATAATAAATTTTTTCCTACTGATTTCTCATCTGTTGCTTTTTGATATACAGCCCATGCATGTAGCACAGCAATGTCTAATACATGGTTTCTCAACCGTGCGCTTGAGTTTTAATGTGAAAATGTAAGCTAGGAGGAGCAGTAAAAACCTTATGCTTGTGCGTCCAGTTTATGCAATAATTAATCGAAACGAAACGGTGCTGCTCTCTCTACTAATAATTTCAGTGCGAGTATTTTAATCATTCGAACTGAAAGAAGTATTCTGATATTGTGAAGGAATACTAATTGATGTCTGAAACTCACGAAAGCTTTCAGCACTATTATTGGAATCGTTATTTTCAGACTTTCACTTTTCATACCCTGTATGCCGCCCTTCTTAATACAGATTAAGGTTGACAGTATTTTGGAGAGGCTTTCACTTCCCCAAACTTCCGCCTTATTTGATAGTTTTTGAGCGGTCGAAATTTCGTTCTGCAAATAAATAGTCTCCATTATTTATTCTGTTTTGCTTTTTGTTTTAAAGATATCAGATGTCATTGAACATTTTTTTTTAGAATTTCGCAGTCATGTTGCAACAATTGAAATTCATGGCTTGTCTTAAAGTCATAACTAACGAACTCACTAACTTTACGAATAATCTGACACAAGAAGGGAACTTCCTGAGATGCCGATTCCATTTATGGTTCATTAAAGAGATCAACGCGTTGAATGAGTTCTGTGGGGAAGGTGAAATCCAAAACGGTACTTGTTTAATGTAATAGAAGAATGGTATGCCGCTCAGCATATGCCATTGTATATACCTTCCAAAGAGAACGTAGCAAGGCTTCTTTTTCACTTGTCACCCCCTATTACCCTCCAAATTTATAGTTCTTGTAATTTCGTGATATTCGCCAATACTTCACAATTATGTTATCCTGATATAAGCATTGAATTATATACAATGATGCACGAATCCGCTTTACACGACAACTTATCTTCTATTCTCGATGATCTTG
Organism: Nectonema munidae; assembly: GCA_030549495.1. Lineage (NCBI taxonomy): Eukaryota > Metazoa > Nematomorpha > Nectonematoida > Nectonematidae > Nectonema > Nectonema munidae. The sequence continues at coordinate 1,264,879 of JAUIRK010000509.1, forward strand.
TACATTTTATCATGAATGGATGCCGCTTCTCAAATTCTACACACGCACAGCCTGTTCACTCGTTAAAAAATTGGCTTAGAGGTCGATTCGAAATAGAGCCTTTTGTAGTTCTATTTGGTCTTTTTGCAATTTTAAGTAAATAATCACGATCCGAAGCTAAAACTAGCAGAATCATTTGCATCATATCAGATGCGCATAAATATACTATTTTTTAATGTAAAGTTCTATTCTCTTAAATTTAGCTACTAAACACAAAACATGTGTTGTACAATTGTGTGAAAACGTCCATGCATAGCCAGTCCTACTGAAAAGGGCAAGGGGCCTGGCCTCTCTAACAAGATTGTGGGTGACCTCTTGTGCTAAAACCAATCTAAACAAATACTTAATGCCGTTAAATTTGATTAGATATTTAATTTGGTTACATAGATCAACGTTAATGGGACCGACTATTTTCTAGTCTCACTTTAAAAAAAAAGACGAAATATGAAAAATTACCTTAACATTCACCATTGAAATGCTTTACACTGTAAATTTCTTGTTTGAGACATGAACATAATTTTAGGCGTACTCACTGTAATGCCGCGGCCAAACTTAGCCTGTTCTATTTTCAAATTTAGGTGCTGTTTCTGCTGGATTAGAAGAGTGGCGGATTCGTAAGCTCTGGCTCTCTCGCAACGAAGGTATCTTGCGCACACTCTTGACGCACACATGCTTGTACGAGTCTAGTGGCATTACAGACTCCATAATTTACACAAAAATGGAGTTGATGGTGATGCTGTTTGAACTTAATGCTTCTGATCATGAAAAGTATGCGCATTTTATGCAAAAAGAGTACAGCAAAATTCCTCTCATTCTTGCGTTCTCCAGTCAGCAAGCACAACACAACAACTCGATAATCACCTACGTTAGATCTCTTTCCCAAGATCTTCTCTTATCCATTCTCGATCACTTCCAAACATTTTCCTTTTTAACTAGAAAGAAGCTCTACAAAGCTAAAACATTTTTAAGAATGGCAAATTTGCTGAGCACTTTGATTTATTTGTGTCTGAACAAGATTTATCAGTTTCCATGCGATAAAGAAATTGAGAGCTTTTATTTTCTCTCCACTTCCACCCTTAACAAATACAGGCAGTCGATCGTGAAAAATAGCGTTGACGATTTTGCGCTGATTAATATGCTGCCTTGTGATTGGCCAGGTAATGGATTTTGTTTTTTATGAAAATTGGAAATTAATGTAGCCATTTTTTAATAGTAAGAAAATGCTTGTCCAAAAGAAAAAAATAATCGCCTTTTTGTTGTCTTACAATCGAATAAAATTGACATTAGATTAATTAAAAAACTTGACTTTTAGCAAAAAGTTTGACCCAATTTTTGTTTTTAGAATTCGTATTGACTTTATAAAAATAGTTTTGACTATTGATCAATAAAAATATAAAAAATAGTTCAAATTGATTTGTAATAAGTTGTGCAACGTTTTTTAGTGTAGACCGACTATATTGATTTTTGTTCACCCTGTTCATAAAACATTGGCGAATCATAATAAATCAACTAAAAACACAGAAAGAATATCATTATATAGTTAACAGGGCTTGTCTGGCTCTGACTTCGAAGCAGAAATATTTTAGACTTCAAATTTTTTTATTAATTTATAAAAAAAAATTAATATATAGTATCTTGAAAAAGTAGATTTGCATAACTACAGAATTGCTTTATTATAAGCTTACATTTGATAGGCACTACGCTAATTTTAGTTCTCTTATACTTTTATATTGGGCAATGAAAATGGAAGATTGGAGAAATTTCACGAGTTTATTTCTGCATTTATAAAACAAAACCTGTTTCCATTTCTTGGACTAAACATGAGAACTAAAGCAAATCTTTCTACCTAAAGTACATCAACATTAGAAATTTTAAAAATGTAAAAAATATGTTTCCTTAAAAAAGTAAATTATGCTTCATTTTTTAAAATCTTTTTGAAAATGGGCAATAATTTTTTTAATTGCACCTTTTAGTTTTAATTTACCATAGCGTAGTGTGATCTATTTTTAAAACTTAAAATCAATTATTTACAGATTTTAAAGTGTATTCTATTTTATATCTCAAAAAAGTGTTTACTTTGATATTAATACCTAAAAAATGGGCCTTTTGGCTACACTTCATATAGCATATAGGTTAGACGTCGTTGTTGCTATCAATTGAGTCGTTATTGCAATCAATTACGTTAATTTTCATTCAATTACGTCAATTTTCATTCAATTACGTCGTTATTGACGTAATTGATTGCAATAGCGACTCAATTGATTGCAACAACGACGTAATAGATCGGAAAACTCTGCATAAAACGATGAACTTTCTTATAATTATGAGAAATAATAAGCTAAACCGCGATGAATGCATAATAACGTCACCCCGGTTGTGAATAAGCATTATTTCATTATTATTGTGCTTTATTTTATTTTATTAATTGTATCTTTTCTCGCTTCAATTTACTAAAGAGGTAATCGCACATATAATTTGCATTCAAATCATATCTTGTTAAATTTTTTCAACTATTTTTTTCAGAGTAAAAAATTTAAAACTACTATATTTACAAAAAAAAAGAAAAAATTGGACCTTGATTTATTTTATCAAACTTTAATTAAAACAATTTTAAACTAAATAAAGGATTTTTGAAATGTTTTGTTATATTTAATATATGTTCAAATAATTTATATGGGTGTGTACTTTTCTTTTTATAAAAAATACATAGAATTTACGAATTTTTGCTTTTTCTATAAAAAAGTTCATTGAAACATGCTACGGGAAAGACAAAATAAAAAAAGTTATAACCCAAGTGCTTACTATTCCGGTGTTATGATGACCACTTTTATGTAACCTACAATTTTAGGTATTGATGAATGTCGAGAAAGCAATAAGCTTCTTTCTCTTCTCTCAGAAGTTTTGGTTGGTGTGTACTTAGCAGTTTTCATTTATGCCCTCTCTACCGCCAATACCTCAATTTTATCGAGTGTTTCACGTTTTGTGATAGACAAAGAAACTTGGTTCAAAGTTTTTGGAGGTTCATTTAGAGATGAATCGTGTTTGAATGGTAAAAGTTTTCTCCACAAAATTTTTAATTAATTAATTTTCTCGTGCATTTCAGAAAAGAAAATGGATTATAAAAATGTGTCGCCCACAAATTTCAAAAATGAAATAAAATATAGCAATCGTTTTATTTCACCTATAATTAAGCTATCAGACTTAATCCTGTCCTCTGTAGATTTATTCATTGTAAGTTTATGTCAAATACTTATACTTACCTTTTTGCAGGCCGCAAAGAAATTTGATGTAGAAGAAGAAAATTTAGTCCGTTTCGAAGGAGAAAATGGATTAGATGAAGCTGATGATGAATATAAAAATCAGTCATCTTTTTCGTGGTGTTTGATGAAGCTGTCCTTGTGTTATCAAATACATCAAAATGTTTGCCAAAATCTTTTCGGTCTGTTGAAAGTTGATGGCAGCGATTCAAATGCTATGTCCCCCCTAGTCCATTCCTCGATTAAGCTTTTATCAAAATGGCAGTCACAACTCTGTGCTAGTCTGAGCGCTTTTAAAAACATTCCTGAAAGTTATCACTTCTTCTCCGCACTGAACGAGAGTATTTTGCTTTCAACCATTAAAATTCCTTCCTTCAAGAGTAACTCCTGTTTGTTCAAGGATGAAAATACGCCATTCAGGCACTCTTCTACTATTTTTGCTGCCGTCATTCTAATGTCTTTATTTAAGGGGAAGCGGTGCAGCGATTGAATCTGTGAAGGAGCTTTGGTTAACTTTGATTCAAAAATCCTCTTTACAGCATATCTTTATTCGATACATATATGGAAACATCTTTAAAGAAGTAAAAATAATTGCTTCTTCCTCTTTTTTAATATAAAAATATGTATAGAATAGATGGAGCAAACCTAGAAGTAAGCTGCGCCTAGCAATTCTCTCGAGCAAACAAAATATTGTATCCCTTTATGGGGCATTAATGGCAATTGCTCTAAATTTTCCCCACTCCTGAGCTTGTTTATATAACATATATTTCATTTTAGCCATTTTTTGTTAATAAGAAGATATGTTGACGCATTTTCAATGTATTCATTATTATTAATCGCCAAATAACACCTAAGAAGTTTTTATTTAATATAAGTCAAGTTAAAATGTCAAATATAATTGCGCTTTTACGCATAATGATGATATATCTATTTAAATGTTCATATATCATTCCATTTATTATTGCTCATCATCGGAAATGCCAAAAATGATTTAATGTTTTATTAAATTACAAGAATGCAAATTGACCTCGAACAAAAGAGTGCTTCTGAAAACTGGCCCCTTTACCCTCCTCTTCTGTTTTGCTGCATCCTGAAACTCGCTTCTGATACATTAATTTAAACGCAGCGATTCACATTTGAATCAACCTCCTGCTTCCTGCATTAGCTTAGCCAGCCACCCTGTGGAGAATCTGGCGAACGAGGTGAATGTTTTTAACTGGGGAACGCATGCCTGCTAGCACACCACGCCCGTCTAAATCGATGACCTGTCTAGGAAATAGGAATTGAGCATTTATTTTTATTAGGAGCCCTCAACGAAGGAAGCGAAAAATTCGTCTCCTCCACTCACCATCGTTCACAAGGATGACGATGCGATCGTGGCCTTCGCCCTGAACTCTAACAACTCTGCAAAAAACAATCGCAGTTACCTTGCCCTCTCCACCTTCTCTTGCATCCAAGAGATGGAGATCTCCTCCGCTCTCAACATTCCTACCTGGCTCAACAACTTCTTGGAGCATGACCTTCTAAGCACAAATAATTTGCGCGCGTAAACCCTTCTTCCTTAATTGTTGATGTTAAAACTAACGACGATGTCTGGCAGAAGGACATGTCACATGCGTAGGAGACTCACACATCAATCAAATCATCAACACAACATACGCTAGCACAATTGAGAACCAATAGATCACCACATTTACTTTCCTCTCTAAATAACATTTTGTCATGCATTTGCCCCACATCTCTACATTACACACACTCGAAACAACGCATCTCTTTCCTGCTCCTTCTTTATGTTCAAAAGGATTTTTAATGATTGCAGCAGGTCTCCTTCCTTGTTCAACTTCTGCATGAAGCCTGGAAACGATGTGATGCTCTAATCAGCATACAATAGCCATTTGAAGCACTATCTCTAGCCCCTTAACCCAGTCACTTTAAACCAAATTTCTTATTCTTTAAATCAAAATCAAAAATTTTATTCTTGTTTCATTGAAAAAACCAGTTTTGTGTTTGATACGCTTTGAAAAGTTGTTCAAACGTTTTCTTAATATTGTTTTAAACTTTAAATTTGTCAAATTATATATAAAGTGGCGCTGAGTCATTGAAAACGACGTGAAAATTATAAAAAGTATATTCAAATAAAAATTTTGAGAGATAAATTTTCGACCGCTATTGTTATCATCTGATCTTCAACTACCAACTGGGATGTGGTTGAAAATTTATCTCACAAAAATTCCATTTTAATTTTACTTTTAAATTTACTTTTTAAAATTTGTCAAACTTCATATTTTTTTAGATACACCAAATAATCAATACTATCGTAATCAATAAACGCAATACTATCCTAATATATTCCAAAAAATATGTAATGATTTTGTCCTAAAAAAGAGACGACGATAAATATCTCAAATTTTTTGACAACATAATTCTAAAATTAAAAATGAACTTAAACTTAGAGTCCTGACATTTGGTCAAGCTAATTTTATACCTTGAACATCGAAAAGAACACCAATTTATATATTTAGTGACGTTAAATGTAACTTTTCTATATATTTCAGTGTAAAACCTTTTCTCATTAAAGGAAACTAATAAAAGTCCTTCAGCTATTAGACATTTTTTTAGAAGTAAATCTATCAATAATAATTCATAATAGACGTATCATCCACGTATCTATGATGCATAATTAACAATTCTTTGATCTTTTTATGAGGCAATTTGTGCTTTACATCGAAACCAAGAAAAATATTTGCCAGAGCTGGGCGCAGAGATGAACCCATGGCTAGACGATCGACTTGTTAATAAACTTCACCATTATAGATAATCTCAAGATATGTACAAAAAAAGCAATAATCTACCGACAATAATATTATAGAACATTGCTTTCTTTCACTAATTAAATTTATATTTGCAGCACTAAATCCATTTTCTACCATACAATCTGTGCAAAAGATTAAAGATATTTTAGGGACTTCAGAATAGTTGGAAAAGACTGAACTTTTTTTGGTATTCAAGATTTATTTCTACTTGTATAAATTATTTTCCAAAATATAGCTATCATAAATAATTCATATTCATGGCTATGGCAGGCCCATATCGGGAACGCTTGCTCTAAAACATATTTGAAGATATGACGGACCGCACATAGACAAAGTAGAATAACATGATAACTCTCCTTTTGAGTCTAACCATTAGCATACTTTACCGACAGGCTTGTGATGCAGTGGAGTTTACAAGCTTGTCTTTTCCTTTCTCTTTTACAAGGAATTTTTGTTCTCCGTTGTATTCATTTTGGTATCACCCTGAGATTTGACTGCTTTAGAAAGAAGAAGAACATTTATTAGCAAAGAAAACACTTTAAAAACATTAAAGAAATAAACAAAATGTTTTAAATGAATTGACAAATGTTTCAACGTATAAGACAAAGTAAATAATCAAAATTCGCTGAAATTGTTATTAAATTAAAATGGCTATCTGCTTCAGTAATCTACTTCCAAGTTAGAAGTTTTCAGTGCCATGTTAAATCATCGTTGATGATTTTTCCCAGTTTAATAGGTTCAGAAATTAAAGTATCATTCTGTTTTAACTGAATGATTAGCTTAGTTTTAGATTTCGAAATGTTATTTAGCTTGGTCCGGGTACTACAAGATTCTTTTATGTTCGAAAAACAATTGTTTTAAGCTTCTTACGTAATATAATAAATGCTCCTTAAACCTGAAAGTTCTTGATTTGCATCTTTATGTATTTATTTGTACAGTCTGTTTCTTTTTTTTAAATCATATTCAAGACATCAGCTGTAACCCAGAGGGACTTTTGCTTACATTTTTTGTTTTTTTCTATTTTTTCTTTTGAAAAATGTACATTTCTCAACAACAGAAAAAATGAAAATTCTTAAAATTGGGTAGCGGATGCTTCTTCTTGAGAGCAATCTTTAACTTTACCGATAACATCACTTTTAATAATTTTGATCGGAGCTTTTTTTTCTAGAAAAGAAAACAGTCAATTGGCTGCCGCATATACCAAGATCCGACTACGCTCAATTAAGATTTGAAATCGATGAAAGCTTCTTTGATTTTGGGGTATCTTATAAAGCGTGTAGATAGTGTGAGAGTGGTGCTCTTAAAGTTAATTTCAGTCAACCCAAATCATCCCACTGTCAGTTTAAACTTACATTGAAAATTGCTTATGTTTTAAAAGTATAGCAAAAAAAAAAAATTATTTCTGATTTTTTGTACAGAATAAAAATCAAATAATTTTTTTATACCAAGTTTCTGTTTTATTTATCAAAATTTTATTGAAAATTTCTGTTTTCATTTCTAAAAGAAAATTTATCTGAGTTTAAGAGTAAAAACTAAAATTTTAAATTAGAAAATAAAATTTTTCAAACTAAAACTTTTTAAAAACTTAATTAAAAGTATTTTAATACTTTTAAAGACATAAATTTAGAAATTTACAATTTTTTTCAAATAGTTTTACTTTTTTTTATTATGTACGTTTAAACTGACAATGGGATAAAATAGATACGTGTTTATAAGAAAGTCCTTGATGTAATATTTTATTTTATTTTTTTAGTTTTAATTTGTCTTTATTTTAAAATGGCTGAGGATACTCTTTGCAATGTTCTTGATACATTAGAAGAAGCTATAAATGAAGGTTCTGAGTTTTTTACAGCTTCTAAAATCTATATTGAACCTCCAATGAATACAAATGTAGACATTAGCGATGTTGATTCAGGTGAAGATGAAAAAGAAAATATCAATAATTTAAATAAGAACCAGCTTTTAGCCTTTACATCCTTACAGGTGCATTCTTTTGATAAAGATGAAAAAAAAGCAAAATGCAGGCCAACAAAAAGAAAACTTAGAGAAACGAAGCAATTTATTTGGGAGAAGAAAGACAAAAAACCAGAAACATATTTAAATTTCATTGATGAAAGTGACATTGACTTGGACACTTTTGATTCTCCATTTTTGCTTTTTCACAGATTTTTTACAGATGAACTTCTTGAACAAATTTGTAAAGAAACTAACAAATATGCATACAAGAAAGGTAATCACAGCTTTATCTTAGATATTAAAAAATGTAGGTCTTTTTTAGCAGTTTTATTGATAAGTGGCTATGTTTCTCTTCCAAGAAAAAAAATGTTTTGGGAAAACTCAAAGGACATAGATATTTCTTCAATTTCATCCTTACTTTCTAGAAACGAGTTTGATAGTATCATGATGTATTTACATTTTGTTAATAATGAAAAGATTGATGCATCTGATAAATTTGCAAAAGTTCGTCCTTTAATTGATTATATAAATGAAAAATGTTTGAATAATTTTCATAAGCAAACGCATATTTGTATAGATGAAGCAATGGTCCCGTATTTTGGAAGGCATTCATGTAAGCAGTATATAAAAAACAAGCCTATAAAGTTTGGCTACAAGTTTTGGGTGTGCTCAACGAGATATGGATATGCTATTCAGTTCTCTCCATATAGTGGTAAAAACGAAGCAATTTATGATTGTGAATTGGGACTTGGAGGTTCAGTCGTTAAAAATTTCGCCGAAATTCTCTATTCAAATAAAAGTTTTCATTATCATATTACAGCCGACAATTTTTTCTCCAGCATTCCTTTAGTAGAAAGCTTGCATCAAAAAAAATTTAATTATACAGGAACTTTACGAATGAATAGAACAAAAAATGCTCCACTTATAAATGAAAAATGAATGATGAAATTACCAAGAGGTTCTTCTGACCTTGTGGTTGATGATAAGAATAAATTTGCAATAGTCAGATGGAGAGATAACAAAGTAATTACATTTATTTCATCATTTTATGGTAGAAATTCAGTCAGTTCATGTAAAAGATACTGCCGAAAAACAAAGAAGTTTATCCAAGTTGAAAGACCCCAAATTGTAGAACAGTATAACGCAAATATGGGAGGTGTCGATAGACTTGATCAAAACATTTCATATTATATGATCAATCTAAGGAACAAAAAATGGTATTGGCCTGTTTTTCGCTATTTGCTTGATTTAGCTGTAAATAATGCTTTTCAAATATACAGATATCAAAGAAAAATGTTTAAAGAACAACCTTTAGATTTACTATCCTTTAGAAGAAATATAGTAAATTATTATATTGCTCAATATTCGAAACCAAAAATTTTAATAACTCCTTCAAAAAACAAAGAACTTTTTTTATCCAGTGAAGAGTCAAGATTAGATAGTTTTGATCACTGGATTATAAAAGGTAAGCAAAGAAGATGCGCAATGAAGTGCGGCGGAAGAACGCTGTATTCTTGTTCAAAGTGTAACGTCGGATTACATCCTGATTGTTTTACTACATATCACAAAACAATATAATTTTTAAAATAAATATTTATGTTTTTGTATGTATATCATTTTTTTGTAAAATTGCTGAAACTAGATAGAGAATATGGTTGATTTTAGCGAAATATAATAAAATTAATTAAAGAATAAAGTTTTATGATTGATGATCAAATAAATATTTCTCTTGAAATACCTAACTTTGTTTAATCTTGAAATAATAAATATGAATACTTTCGTTCCCATTGTCAGTTTAACCCATTTAAGACCAAGCAAAGCAGACGACATCTTAAAAAAAACGCAGACGATTTATATTCAAAGTCATTGAAAAAAGCAGGCGAAGATGAAATTACTTATGTTCCAAAATAGGAACATTGGTCGTAAATGGGTTAAACTTACAAAACATTTTTTGCTTATAAAAACAAATTGATTTAATTTTTTTTCTAAATATTTTTGTTTTCATGTTATTTAGAGGCTATTTATCATAAAAAATTATACTATTTTCAAAAATTTTTTATTGGGTTAATATGGGTTAAATTTGTAAGATAAACACCAAACATTCGTAAAAGTTTCGAAACACTCTGGCTTGCTTCTCTCTTTCTAGCTTTTCAGAAATTTGGGAATTTTCTATATCATTTGATATAGACAGTTTATTACTACTTTTAATGTAGAGGAAGAACAATATTTGATATATGTTTTTAATATTCAACTACATAAAAAATGATTGACTTATGAATGATCTTGTTTCTCGTGTTATGTATGTCCCCCACTTTGATAACCTTTTCACAATATTTTGCCCAGTAATTCGCTATTTGGTTATGATCAATTGAATGGATTAATCTGAAGATATCTCGAGTCTATCTGGAGTTTGCATGAACGTTACCGATTATCATCAATAGGAAGGGACACTTTTTCCTGATATGTAATCGAAGTCAATCCTTCTTAAGTCAGAGTTGATAATGAATGTTGCGACTCCACACAGGATAGCCCTAACTCTAAAATACATTTCGCCATGTTATCTCATCGTTGGACACAATTATGCATAAATTTGCGCTCATATAACAGCAATGTTTTTAATGTTTATAATTTTTAGATCAATATCTGCTTCGAATTATCCCGATTTCATTGCAATATCCCAAACTTCATCTCCACTGGAAGTTGATGAACATTCCAAAAAGGATTACGAATTTTCTTTCCCCAAAAAGAATAAATTGGTATTTTTTTCAATCTATTAGAAACAAATTTTCGGATAATGATAAATATCCAGATCTTAACTTTTTCAATTCTCCTAGCAAACATTATTTTCTATTCGCACATTTGAATTTTTTTGATTTTAGTGATTTTAATTATTTTTTCTACACAAATTTCTTTAGAAGAAGAGTGTACAATAAATTTTATCATGAAAATCTCTTTTTTTTTTCCAAAAGACGCACACCCGCATCTTTTCTTTTACGAAATTTGAAACCGAACTACCTTTTCTCCTAATTCTATTTAGTCCTAATTAGAATTTTACTTGTATCTGACTAAGTTTTCCTTCTAACAGTTAAATTAAAAAAAAAGGTTCTAGGACAAACTGCCTACATGGCGATTTTGCCTACATTTTAATCCGGTTATCAATCGCGGGATAGCTATGATGAATTGAAGCCCTCTCTAACACTTTGATCGTGCCGCTTCTGCCTTGCAATGAATGCTGTCTAATTTTTCTCATCATCACTTTATCGACGCACGTTCTTTTCCTCATCATTACTTCTTCTAAGGATGCGTAGCATTCACTACTTTTAGGAAAAATTTGGGGTTTTAAATCTGATATCATGCTAATTGAGAATAATATGAAACACTGCGTAGTCAAAAAAATTTAAGTTTTATTTTTTTCTTATGATCATGAGAATTTAGAATAATACGAAACACTAAGTAGAGAAAAACTTTTTTTTATATTTCTCATGATTTTGTTAATTGAGAATAATACAAAAAAACTGCGTAGACAAAAATCCTTTTATTATTGTTTTTTGTATTTTTCAGTGGAAAAGATGCAGTAGAATATCTAAATATTACAACTGTAATCTAAACAGTATGTCCTAAAATCTAAACGTGCTAAAAATTTTCAACGATTTAGTAATTAGTTAGTTATTAGTTAAGTTTTTGAATTAGTTAATTAAAAATTGATGAAAATTTAACTTAGATATGTAGTAGTAAAATACAATTTATAGATTCTAGAAAAAATTAATTATGTACATTGTTAAAACAAAAACTAAAACTCATAGTAGGTAAAAGCGTAATTATAGGTAAAATAGAAACCTAAATAAAACTCGTTAAAGATGTAAACTATATCTTTAACTATATAAAACTATATAGTGTTAAATGATTTAAACACTATATTTACTAGCCAAATATAAAAATTAATTCAAAGTAAACAGAAAAAAAATTCATTTGTATAGTTAGTTCAGTTCAAAATTAACAGTCAATTGTTTAATATATTTGAAAAAAATGCTGAACGAAGATGAAGCATTCAATATTGAAAAATTTACACAAAATTCGTCATCAGTATTGGATGTTTCCATGTTCTGAGGAGAGGATATACATATTGAAATTCTACTTAAAAACGTATAAGTTTTTGTCTACTAGATATGCTGCATATATTTCCTCAATCATTTTTTCTTGATCTTCTTTTCTGTCTTTCTTGCCTCCACTCCACTTATATTTTGAGTTTAATGACTCTATTTCAGGCACGTCAACCCAAAGTCTCTCCTCACTTTTAATAAAAAAAATCAATCATTTCCCATGTTGAAGTCTTTTCGTAATTTAATGACAATTTCAAACTTAAACATGGTACAATTAAAGCAAATTATTTATACAAAAAAAAATTCACCTGTTGTGAAATCCTTCGCAATGATTATTTGTTCTTATTTTCCTTTTAAAAACGTTCCACAGAATTATTCTATTGAGCCAGTTGTTTTCAAAATATAAAAAAAATTCTTCAAGATTGAAAATATTCATCATTCTTTTCAGCTTTCTATAAGCAACTTTGATCTTTGGTTAAAAACATATTAATATTAAAATAATTTAAGGTTAATATATGTGATAATAATTGTAATGATTATAAACCAAAATGATACTTCATTCTCAGGTAAGAACGCTAAAGCAAGTACCATTTTTATGCTCTTTCTGAAGGATATACTTTTTGAATATAAGGGACGGAAGCCCATTTCAGATAGCTTTCTGTATATGCTCTGGCAAAAATGAAAATAGCATCCGTGGTAGACAACGTTGGGAAACGACTAAAAATTTATGATTTCCTAAGTATAGAGTATTCATATATGTAAACTTACTTCTCGTGCAGCTGAAATGATCGCCTGCTCAAAATCACCAACTATAGTTTTCAATTGATTTGAATTTATAATTTCTTTTAAATGACGAAAATTAGTCTTAAATAGCAAAATACCTGTATAATATAGCAAAATACCTATATAGTAAATACCTGTATGTCTGTTGTTTTTTGTCACAAGCAATAGCATATAAAATTGGTATTTGAGTAATATTTAAGAATGCGTGTATTGTTATAATTTGATAGAAGTGACACGGCGCTTTTTTAAAAGTTCCATCTATGTATATTTCGAATAAATTTGATGTTTGAACTAAATGAGTAAGCATTTTTCCATGAAAAAAAATCAATCTTTTTTTTCCTTTTTTAAAAAAACCCCACTTTAAAAAAATAAACCCCATGGGTTTTGGGTTTTTTTTTGGGTTTTTCAAAATGTAAATTGGAAGGAGGCTTGACTCTCTTTTTGTTGTAACGAATTTTTCGTAGAATACTTCTTTTGAAACTCAGCAGCGTTTCTCTGTCTTCCCGATTTAACTTTGTTATGTTTTCTCTTTAAAAAGATAAAATAAAAACACACGCTAAATTTAGAAAAAAAAAGTACTGATATATTTGGATAGTTGACTTATTTGAAGTTAGTGCTTCCAGTTTTATATTTTCATTAAACTTCTCTATACGCTCATTTATTTTTTCATGATTATGATCAAAAAACTTGAGAACATCATTGGAGCCGTCATTTTTGACAATAACTTTTCCTAACAAAATAAAAAACTACGACATAAAACGACTTCCAGTTTATTTAAGAAAATGAAAAAATGATTTTAAAACGTTTAATATTTTCTAATTTATTATAAAATATACCTGGACAGTTCCTTTTTGCACAGCGATAATGAATTGTAGAATTGAACACTCTGTTAATATGATACTTAAAATCTTCAATTATTTTTGGGGACAGTTATGTGAAGTAAGTTAAAAATAATGAAAATCGTTTGATTTGAGTACCACAACTTTCCTAGAATAGATTTCTCATTCCCACGGTTTAAATACATTGTAATTACAATAGAGATGCATATATTATTTAATAGATTAACCATGTGTTTTTATTTGTCTCTTCACACAAGTAGAGCGTGAGTCGATAAAGTGATGAGGAGGAAAATTAGAGTTGTTAAAGAAGGCAGAAGCGACACGATCAAAGTGTTAGAGAGAGCAAAATCGCCATGTAGGGAAAATGTCCGTTTGCCAAAAAAAATTAGCAAAAATTAAATATTGCATTGTCAATCCTGGTAAATTGCCAAGCTCTCAATTAAAATAGAATCGCTTAGAACCCAAGGTTCTCTGATTGTTGAACGCACACAAAGAAAAGCTTTAAAAGGAACTGTTTTTAACTCATATGATTTACGATAAGTTATATCAAATGCTGATACTAACATAAGTATGTATTGATCTTGATTCTAAAAGAAAAAGCTTAGAATGACAAATGGCCTTATTTCAGTGAAGCCTTGGGTCTAGTAATTGCAAAGCGTTTGGTATTGATACAAAATATCTTGCTAATATCTTAAAAATATATTAATCTAAAAAGTTATATCTTGGGAGTTTGCCTGCCAACACTTGTCTGTACAAGCATTCTCATATTGATAAAGGTACGGTGAGGTGTTTTCATCGATAAGGCACAATTGCGCCGCTTATATCCAACTATAAGGAAAGTAGGCTTGATGCGGGATCGAACCCAAGACCTTGAGTTATCGAAACACAGTACCTAACCAACCTTACTCACGCCCCCTATAAGACCAATACTTATCTCTAAATCAGAAAAATTTGACGCAGAGTTGGAGCATTCTGAGTTTTTAGTGTTGCAAGGATGGCTTGGCTTACACGAAACATTTTTGCTTCAAAGATGTCAATGACCTGCCACAGTGTCCACTACAGTTTTTATAATAATTGATTAACCTTTAAAAAAATTGTAAAAACTTATTTATTTTAAATTTAACAAATAAACAACTAAAATTTCCTAGCAAGCTAGTTTGTGTCTAGCCGATTTCACAACTATGAATAAATATTTCTTCAATTTTCCCTATTTTTCTCGTCTCCTAATTTTAGATTTTTTTCTCATCTTTCTCAACTACTTCTTTCAAGCTTATTTTTGAACTACCCTTTGTCCTTACTCAAATTTTGGAATTCATAAGTCTTTTTGATAAACTCTCCCTTTGATCTATTTATATGGCTAAACTATCTTAGACTTTGCTTTTCCATGATATTTATTAATTCCATTTTCTTGACATAAATTCCTTATTTTCTCATTACTTTTTCTAGAATTACACATAATTCTGAACATTCTCATTTCTGTCGTATTTAATCTTCTTTTGTCCACTTCTTTCAATGCCCAATTTTTATCACGAAAATCCTTAAATCTGATTGAATACAACTTTTATGTACATAACCTCTTAAATCTAGAGAGAAAGTTACTACGCAAAACACTGCTTAAAGATTTACTTTTTTTCCAACCCACTCTTATTCTATGCCCTACTGAATTCCCTACACACCTACCCTATCTAAAATCTCTCCTAAATAACAAAATTGGTTAACTTTTTCTAATTCTACTCCTTCTACTACAACTTTTCCATTCACAGTCTCTTATTATCACAACAACAACTACGTGTAAAATTGTTAACTTTTATAATCTACCCTTAATCTTGGAGCACCTACTACCTACATAATACACAAAGATTAGCATTTCTTTTAACTCTTCTTCATGTAAATATATCAAATAAGTGCAAAAAGAATTTTAAGACATCGTATGTTAATTCAAATGGCAAACATATCTTGTTTCAAATACGTAACTTCAAGATAACGACATTGTGTCTTATTACTATGAGATTTGAAAATGCTTTTTTACATATAAGTTTTTTCTTGGAAAGTCATTTAATTCATTGCTATTTCACACATTAAATGTTATTCAGTTTAATAGAAAGTAAAACATGAGATCTGGATAAAGGTAACTAACTTCTTATTATGCATAGCATTATTAAAACGAATTATCAAACACTAACCAAAGGTTAATAAATATAAATACTACTTTATGTTTAACTACTAAAAAACACAGTTTTGGACCAAAGGTAGGGCGTATCAGAATATTTTATCAACACAGTTGTATTCTTAGATAACAGGTATGAAGGTAAAGCACTTTATGGCACACACTTTTCCTCGAGTGGCTGTTGAAAAGAGTAAAAGCTTGATTACACCGGTAACAACTTGAAATGTATTTGTGTTTATCCTCTTGTTTCTTTCTTTCTCTTCTCTCTTTGTCTCCTTTTCCACTTTCTTTCACGATTCTTGAATTTTTAAAACAAGCTCTATGCTGTTTTTTTAAATGAAGATTTTTATAAGCTTCTTTTGGCAAACGTTTACAAAAAGATCGATTGGTTGCATTCCAATGCATAAATCTTTACATGCTTCTAAGATTCAAACGTATTATGTTAAAACGCTAAATCTAACAAACGTGATAATTGTAGTTTTTCACGCATGCTTTGAGATCATGTTAAATGATATTTTCTAATTTATAGACTCTTAGAAGAGCTGAAAGCAACATCAGAGTTCTCACACCGCATCCAAATAATTCCTTTTGTAATTTTCAACATTTAATAAAAATTATTTTTCTTCCATAATGATCCTTACGTTTTTAATTTTAGATCTTGCGGGAGGGAATAATGGAAGCATAAAGTTGTTTGAATGGAATCACGAACAAGTCATATACTCTACGAGTATTCACTCGGACAAACGAGTTCCTATAGCTTCTATCAAGTTCTCGCCCTTGGGAAACAAAGTTTGTTTTTTATTCTAAATAAACCTTAAAAAAATCAAGAAATAGTTAATGTATAGAAATCATAAGTTGTCACGCCAAACTAATATTATTAATAATAATAATACACAATAGATCCATTATAAGGCTGTACAGATTAAAGGCATAGCGTTTATTATTAGAATTCGCGTTGTATTTAGTCTAACTTGTTCAGCTTATTTAAACGTGCAACTCTGACCACTATATACCAAACTTGACATAATACACCTTCTATACGAATAATAACCTCCTTAATTTAAAGAAAAAATACTAACACACCAAATACTGCTGACTACATTTTTTTGAGCTACCCTCATTCTATGCTGGACCGAATGACCTCGACTATCCACACTGTCTATGACTTCCCCTGAATAATAAAATTCATTAACCTCTTCTATTTTCCCTCCTTACTACATTTTTATTTGTTATTACAGGTATTAAATAACTATTTGTACCTAGCTATAGTATATGTAGCCAAACTACTATATACCTTTTCTGTATATATAGAATACTGAATATACAAAGTTTATGTGCACTATGTCACACGACTATATATCTTATTTACAACATGCATGAGATTTGAAATCCTACTTCTCGTCAAAATTTTTCAATGAAGTTTTGCACACTTTTTAAGATTAATTTGAAATACACAAAGAATGAGTCTCATTTTAAAAATATCCAGCCTCTTTTAAATACTTTATTTTTTCGATGAAATTGTGATTTCTTATTGATTGAATTAAAATTAATAATAATAATTAAGAGGGCTTTTTAAAACTTTATTGAAATTTAAACGTTTCTCAATGTTTGTCCTTTTCAAGTATTAAAAATATAAATGTTAAATTGAAGGAAAGAGAAAATTCAAAGTTTAGCATGCCGTATGCCCCACTTTTTTTCTTCATTCAGGGATATTACAAAGAATAGTTGCAGAAAAGGTTTTTGATAAATTAATAGCATTCTTTAATTGTTTGTAGATAAAGAAAATAAGGAGAAATTTCTTGACTAAGATATGCTAGACGGTGTTTTTGTCTTCCAAAGAATCTTTATTGATAAAAATAAGATATTAGAAAATCGAGCAAATTTTTCTTGTCTAATAATGCCATAATTCCAGCTTCATTTCAAAAGCTGTCAATTTTTATGACCATGAAGTATTCTGATCTCTTTTCCTTGCAGCACAAGATTAAGGGAATTCATAGATTCAAATATTTTCACTAAAAATGTTAGGAATAAACGAAACGGTCATCGAAAAATTCTACATACATCTCCGATTTGCTTTGAAGAAATTGTTGGATTTCTTTCAATAGTATCGCTTGGAAAATTTTGAAAAGACACCTCACGTTTGAGTGCAGTAAGAGTTTTTTAAAATCATTTTCTTTGCATAAATCTTATAACAATCTTTAATTAAATACTCTGTTTTAATAACTTGGTTGAGAACATTTTTCAGTCCATCACGTATGGTTTTGATTATGAAGGCTTGGTAGCGCACTTTCTTACATCTGGAGTTTTTGCTTAATCAAAGTGTAAAAACTAAAACAAGAAATTGCTAGAACACGGTCAGTTCACACTCCAAGTGCATCTTCTAGCTTAATAACATGTGGTGTAAAAATGTTTACCTTATGAAATATTTCTCTTGCAGTGGTTCTACTGCTAAGAGGTTTGTAGAGCAAAAAATTGTCTGCTAGCTGCTTGTCACGTAATCAGACACCTCTCCTAGTATCCTTCTAACAGTATCCGTTGACAGCAAGTAATGCTTCAAATTTACAAGTTCAGAATTTCTTAGCTCATTCAATATGGTATCTTTGCGGCAAGGTATCAACTGTTCTCCTATGTTGTGGGATTTTTTGAAACTTTTCAAACCATACTTAATATTTTGCAAAACACTCCTATCTTATTAATCAAACCTGGATTTGTACAATCGTTCAGCTTGGCGTTTAAAATAGTCAATAGTTATGTTTACCCAACTCTAGTGCTTCACTTCCAATGCAAGCTTCACTTGACGGACTTTAGAAAAGTGGATGCTAATACTTCAGAACACAAAAGGCTTATGTTCTTCTTCCTCACTAGACGTTAATTCAGCAAAACCAAATTTCAAAAATGAGTTGTCATGTTTCATTTTTTAAACCACTAAGAAAAATGCACGTTTACATCTATAAAATCAAGCTTGAAAAGCAATAAAAAATTTTAAATAGTTTAACTCAATCCAAAGACTAAGTTATTCATTCTTTTTAAATGTGTCTTATTTTTAAAAATGTTAAATAACCTAACATGGATGCAATATGTTGCCCAAAACGATCCACTCTGTGACCCCTTCTCGGTACCCATGGAACTGCTTCTCGATCACATAGGGCACCGTCGACTCCAGTTTGAAAACCACTGAGCTAGAAGATAGTGAAGCAATCAGTATTACAAACAACGTAATTTCATTTCTTTCAGTACAGGAATGGTGGTGTGTTCATTGGACAAAAATTCTCTTATTAAATTTTGAAAATTATAATAAAAAAATTAAAAACAAGTCTTTAATTAAAAATAAGTCTTTAATTAAAAATAAATCTTTAATTAAAAATAAATCCTTAATTATTCTCATCTCATATCGACCCCAATAGAATCCTGTTGAGATATGAGAAAGTATGTAAATTTCTTAAATATCAAGTATGCTTAACTTTTTCTAGAAATATCAAAACTTGAGGATAAAGTTACTTTTTTATATTTTTTAAGTTTGTTGTTTTGGACGTGGAAGGATACATATGTCTTTTTAATACGCGCGCACTCGTATTTCCGCTTTCAGCAATTTGGGTAATGGCAGTCAGCCACTTATTATTCTTTGAAATGTAAACGTTTATGCATTTGCCTTAGAAAAGTCGGCTTAATTGTAAATCGGGCTGCGATGTTGTGTTCATGGCGAGTTCAACTCTGGTTTGCGCTTGCGGAGAAAATGGAAAAAGTAATCTTGTGGTGTGGAACACGCTTACTAACAAAGCTGTTTACAGTAAGAGAATTGTTTCTTTTTCTTTTTTTACGAATTTCATTTATTCTGTAAATAGGTCAGCATTGCGATGGAATTGAGGCAGGCTGCATATGTTTATTCTACGCCAAACAACACCATCTCCTCCTAGCGGGAACTAAGAAAGGCGTTCTCTTGGCGATTGATGTGTTCAAATCACGGCACACAATGAACAGTGTTCAGGCTCACGAATCCACGCTTAAGTGCATCTGTGTCGATACCTGTGAAGAAATAATCGTGTCTGGCTCTCTTGAGGGCAGTATAAAGGTAGGAGAGAAAAACATTGCTTACCCCATTATCTATATTTTTTTATCTTTGCTTTCTTAAACGCACGGCAACAACGATACTTTACACCGTGTTTTTGCGCCATTTTTGTGCATCAAAATTTTGGAAATCACAACAAAAATACAGAAAGATATCAATTTTCATATCCCAATACGAAAACTATTCTTTCCAATATGGAAACTATTCTTTCGAAACGAAAAATAGTTTACACGTTTTCAAAATTATTTTAACTTTGTCATAACTACATTTCCTATATTAATTCTAGATTTTGATGATGATTATTATCTCCATTTGATTTTGCATATAAGCAGCAATACTGAGCTTTACGAGTTACGACCTCTTCCTTATGAGTTGGGATTAGCCGATTAACACAAATATGATATCAGTAGATTCTCTTTTCATTGAAGGAGTTAATTTAAAAAGTAGTCGGTATGGTTCACTGAAGAGGTTAATGGGAGCAGTGTAATGATCATTTATTGATATGGATAATTTAAAGTGAACTGATCATTTAGCACTTATGGTACAAACTCTACTGTAATTTTTAAAATGGCATTTATTGATAAAAGTCCAAATATAAAGATATTTGTGGAAATCACCCTCTCCCCGCGCTTGATTTTTTGGTTTTTAAAACGGCTTTTATTCATATAAATCATATAAGAATATTTAACCGCAAACTTTTTCTACCAAATTCAGACACCCAGGAAATTTTAAAATGGCCTTTTATCGATAAAGATATAAATTGTATGACGTAATATTTATTCATGAAGACTTTGCAAATCCCTAATCCAAATTAATTTTAGTTAAATGATGTATATAATGTAAATATAAGCCATTTTAATTACTTCTACACAAAATCATAAAAAGAAGTTGTTTTATTATACTGTATGCATCAAGGCTCTATTTTTTTTAAAAGAATATTAAATTAAGAAAAAGTATCATTTTTTTTTTTATAAAAATGAGAAATAATAAAATAAAACACGAGAATTTTAAATCATAAGAGAACTCTAAAAATGTATTATATATGTATATTTGTTTAGTATGCCTGAAATGATTAATTTTAGGCTTGTAAAACGACAAGAGATTCCGCGCACAACCGAAACTATATTTCGTCGACAATTTTAAAACCTAAAATTTTTATTTTATTTATATTAAATTTATAATTCGAATAAATTCTTTTAGCTTTTGACAAAATCATGTGTTTATTGTCGATGAAATCTCGTGTTCTTTTCAACAGCGTAAAAACTTGAAATTCAAAAATTTATCCTCTTTAAATATACATTTTAAACAAATTTTTGTCTCTTGACAAAATCTTATATTTATTGTTGACGAAATCTTGTCTTTCTATCACCAACCAAGAAACTTTAAATTTTCAAATTTCATATTTATTCGACTAATATTTTTTATCTTTTCTGAAGAAAAATTTATTTATAATTATGTTATGAGATTAATGTTTGCTTTTAGGTTTAAAAAATTTATTTAAAAATAATTGAAATATTTTTAAGAGCACCAAACCTTTTTCCATAATATTTACACTTTTTGTTCTACTATATAATAGATATAAAACATGGCCAAAAGAAAAGTAAAAGCGGAAGATGCTCAATGTAGAAAAACATGGAAAAGAAAACAAATGGCCAACCCTGGTTAGCTGGGAAAACGGCCATGCCCGGAGGGGCGAATGGATGATGATGATATATAATAGATATAAATTTTTAGTTGAACTAGATAAAATGTCAAAGATTTTTGACATTGGCTGATTTTGATGCATAGAATTCAAGATGATCTTCATCACTTCTTCTTTATCATATTTGATAAAACAACATAGTCGTTCTGAAATTTATTGTTTGTTTACAACTAAAGTGTTCCTTAAATATCCTATTCTCTTACGACTGTTTTTATACGTTGAATTTTTGTAATGTTAGATTTGAAACAAAATTTTATTATTTAAATCGCTATTTAAAAATAGAATATTAATGACAGACTGAAGTTACGCTCCTTGACCCCACTTGTTGCCATAATGCATAAAACATTACGCGTAACAACAGAAAGTGTAGAATAATTCCTTCAATATAATAACATATTGTATGTGTGATAAAAAAATGTACTTTATCTAAAAAAGCAAAGGAAGCTTTGATGATGTAAAAGTGTTAGTGTGCGTTATGTACATACTGATGTTACACCTGCCATAATCAGATATGGGCTATAAATGAATATCTTATAAATTATACGATTTTTTAAGAATTAATTCGCGAATGCCCTCAATTTTGGAAGTTAACCCACTGTACTAATATTGAAACCACGCCGCCCTGACCGCAGAAACTTTGTAAACAAATGACATGCACCCTCAATTTGTGTGTGGGTCTCGCAAACCCGTTCAAGTTCCCTACCTGAGGCACGCCTCTAATGGAAATTGCTTTATCATATGATAAAAACTTTTTAAAATATATAAAATCGGCACAGGTCTGTCTCTATTGCATACGTAGAATTTGTATTCAACTTCACCATATGCAGATGTGTTTCCTAGCTATGTTGCAGATTTGCATGCTTTCTTGTGAACATTTAAGTTTGTGTTTTACTTTTATCATTGGTTGATTCCTGTTCCTAATGGTGAAATTAGTAAAAATAGTATACTAATAGTTACTAAAAACCTATAAATCAAAGGAAACGTTTCTATAAGTGTTTAATCGATTTTTTTTATTATAAGTGTTTGGGTTTTAGTGTATCACTTCCTATTATACCCCTGTTTACAGATATTTCGTGTAAAATTTTATAACTATCATTGAAATTAAAAAATGTTTCCTTTAATAACTTACGACTACTGAACAAGTTTAGGCTCCCAAAATCTTGTAATTGTGAATTTAATTATTTTAAAGGTTTGGACTCTAAAAAACCTAAACAACCTCCATACATTTCCATCTCAACACGTAAAATCATCTCTTTTTCGTAACATGGCGAATACGGGGGTGCTTCAGCTCTTTGTCGACTACTACAATCGAGTGTTTTCTTGTGGTGCTGACGGATCTCTCAAATGTCGAACACTTCTACACAATCACATGGAAAGCGAATACGATTAAGAGTTCTTTATTACCTATTTTTACCTCGTGTCTATTAGTTTGTGTTGTCAATAAATTAATATATTTTAAATTTCTTTTTTTATGAAGTATTCAATAAACAATACTTGTTTTCTGTATACCGCTGTTGACGGGCGTGACTAATTTGTGCCAACCTCAATTTTTTAGTGCCAAACTCAAGAAAACTTTTTTTTAAACACATAATTTTAATCTTATATATTTAATAATACTTTAAAACTAATATTCATTTAATTTCAAGAATTTTCTTTGCTTTAATTTTTTTTAATACTAATTAATAATGTTTTTTTTATGTTTTTTGATTTTTTCAGGCATTTTTATACAAACTTAACAATTCAACTAAAATTTAAATGCTCTTTCGTTTAAATTCGGAATTTCAAAATTAGTAAGACTTTCAAATTAACTTTTAATATTAAATACTATCTTTTTCTTATCTAATAATATTCGTTGTGATTATACCTCATTGATATAATTTATAAATATCATGACCTTATTTTTAAATTCTATTTTCTAACATATATTGCTAGTGAATAAATAATTTAATCTATGTAACGAACAGATTAACCATGATTTAACAATATTATTATTTTAAATAGAATTTTGAAACATTTAACAATTTTTGTTAGAATTTTTTGACTAGAATCTTTCAGATTTATAATAAAATTCGTAAAATTGTGATATATAATTTTCCTTTTTCAATTTTTTACATAAATTTTTCATTTTTTTTCGAAAAAATATACAAACTCTCTATATATAATGCAAAATTTTCAGTAACGATTAATTTTTAGCCAAAGTATTAAGCTTTTAAACAATATTAAGTTTTTGTGATAAAACGCCAAATTTTATACAGATAATTATTATGGCATAAAAATTAATCAAAAGTTTATTTATTTTTTTGAGACAACTATCGAATACCGATCGTAATAATTCCTTCCATTGTCCAGGTATGGAAGATTATTCTTCCCTTGGATAAGATACCGACAATTAATAAAAACCATTCGATGGAAGCTACTTCTATTTTTACCAACATTTATTTTTTATTGTAAAATTCAGAAAGTTCAATAAGTTATCATCTACAACAAGGGTAAGAAATTAATATTAAACTTTGGAAATTTTATTTGTCGATGTAAAAAAATTAATGTAAATAATATTGAGAGTTGGAATACAATAAAAATATAATGAATTTACAAATCTAAACACGGTATTATTTTTGAAATATTTAATATCTAAGCTAATTGATAGATATTGCTAAGCTAATATCTTTCAAATTTTTGTGTGTGCTTTACTTTGTCGTCAACCTCATTTTATATTGTTCTCAATATTAAGTGATTTTTGTCTAAATTAAATTTCCACAAAGAGTGGCTAAAGATTTGGTTTAGTAATCTTGTTCTCCACCATAATTGTATTTAATCCAAACATAATTTAGCCATAAAACCTTATTGAAAATCGGTCTGAAGTATATACTGATTTAACAAATTTACGAAACCCATATATTTATTAAAACTTAATTCTCAATCGTATCTATATTTGTGGGTGTCATTTTTTGGCAAAATATTTCAAAAAAATTAGAAACAATGCAATGAATTTTAATATTTTTTAACTATTCAGAATGAAAAATATTTTTTTATCTTTTTTTTAGTTGAAAAATTAAAATAAACCAAGATCTCAAAACTTTTACAAAACTTATTTTTTCAAATAAATTATATAAACTAAATAGAATGAAATTTTTTGTTTATTAATTTTAAGCTAAAAGATCGGAATAGTTTATATTCATTTCATTAACTTTTGAAATTTTCTTTTATCAAAAGAAACAAATTTTATCTAATAAAAATCATGTTATGAAAAAAATGTGTATGCATCTGCTTTTAAATAATTCAGTGGTTGATATAACCAACGAACATATATTTAAAAAAAAAAGAAAAAATATTTTTGTTAAGATACATAATAACAAATTTATTCCATTGAACCCTCAACCAAAAGAAGAAAAAATTGTTGTATTCGTACATTATTACTCAAATCTAAAGCGAAAGATTGATTATAGGAGAAGAATTTCATAGATTGAAAACTATACGAATAATGAAAACAAAAATATCTGAGGGAATATATAGGATTTAAACCGACTACAGTCTGACATCATGGTAATGCAAAAACAAATCAAGAATATATTAGAACAAATGTAGTAACAAAAAGCATGCTTTGTCTCAGTTAGAACGATTAAGTCTTGTAAAAAAATATTACACAGTTATTTTGATTCCTAAATTGAACCACCGAAGGATTCAAAGTATATTTGTAACCTGAAATTCACTCCAATTACTCAATTACAGCTAAAAATGAATAAAGAAGATTTATATAGAGCTAAGTATTTGTAGAATTTTTTTTTGTTATGCATTTGTACCAACTTTTTTTTATATTATGCATTCATAGGATACAACTTTTATGTATAATGGGGCGGGAAAATGGTTAGTCAGATACAGCAGAGATCCAGAGGGGGTCTTCTTTTCCTTTACCAATTTTTAAGGATATCAATGTATAGTTCAATCATAATAACTTTCATTATGTGAAGGAAGAGTTGTATTTCAGATCCACAACATGAAATATGTAAATGTTGCTTATGTGATACGAATAATAGTCTACGCATTCATTCACAATGATTTTTCATAAAGAAAATTGAGAAAAATTTATTTCAAAGAAAAAAATTTAAATAAATTTGAGTAAATTATTGTAGCTTTTAATAATCTTGATTGAGCATTTATTGTTTCACTCATTTGATAAAAGATAATATTTTTAACTTTATCGAATTATTCCAACAAAAATTGAACAAGATGGATGATTCAGATTTGAAGACATCTAGCTGCAATGATAAACTTTCTGAATCATCTTGACACTTAACACGCTTTTCGTGTTGGTGAAATGAAGAATCGATTTCTATTTATAAAAAAATAATTGGAAACAAAAAGGAAAAAACAGAATATTAGAAAATTACTGTTTTACTCTAAAGTCTAATGGCGGAAAAGTTTCTTTTACTGTAAAATTAAAATTTTTTTTATACCTATTTTTTATTTTCCAGACTTATTTAATCAGAATTTAGGTTGTCCATGGTTTTTTTCTTTTTTACAGGAGTCTGCATTTTTTTTTATGCATATCCAAAATATTTAAAATGAAAAATTTCTGGAAATGTATTACTAATTCCTATTCCTTTAAATTATTTAAGATAAATTCAGATTTTGGCGGTTTTTTTTTAATTTTTTTTGAAAATATTACTATTTTTGGTATCCCCAAATGATCAAAATTTCAATTGAACTTTAAACCGTTTATAAATCAAAAGCGCACATCCGCAAACTTTTTTTATAATTTCCAAATTTATTCTAAAAGAATTTTTGTCCAATTAACCCGTTAACGACCAGAATAATCAGACGATATCTAATGTAAAGCAGAAGATTTGTATTAAAGTGCTTTGATAAACGCAGACGATTTTATTTTTGTAAAGTCGACTATAGTCGACATGGGCGTTTACGGGTTAATACACCACTATTATCACCCTACATTATGCCTGCACTGTAAGCTCACAATCCCGCCACAACTGTGGATTGCTCAATGGATTTTATCAAGTCAAATGACCTTGTTTATAATTCTGATTGCTTCACTACCTTCTAGCTTAGTAGTTCTTAGGATTTCGCAGTTCCTTAGTGGATTGCAAAACAGTCGATCGTTTTGGCAACATATTGCACCCATATTGGGTTATTTGCGACTTTTACCAATAAAAATACTAATCAATTTTATTAATTTTTAGGCCTTATTTTATAGATGTAAATGTGCATTTTTTTTAATGACATAAAAAAAAATGAAATATGCGACTCATACTTGAAATTTGATTTTACTCCACTAAAGTTATCTGAGAAAGACGAATCTAATTGCCTTTTGAGTTCTGAAGTGGTAGCATCCAGTTTTCTAAAACCAGGCAAGGGAAGCACTTGAATTCAGTAAATAAAACTATTGACTATTTTAAACGTCAAGCTGAAAGATTGCACAAATCCAGGTTTGATAACATAGGAATGTTTTTGCAAAATATTAAGTGTGGTTTGAAAGCTTTCTATAAAATTTCAAAAAAATAACTTGTTAAAAAGTCAACAATATAGGAGAACTGTTGATATTACCTTGCTGCAAAGATATTATATTGAATGTGCTAAGAATTTGTGAACTTATAAAGTTGAAGCATATCTTCCTATCAAACGATACCGTTAGAAGGCGTATAGGAGAGATGTCTGATGATATGATATCAGAGGTGGTTTTGTTGATTCTAAATTCGATTTTCAACTTTTTTGCAATTTAGCTTGATGAAATGATGGATGCTTCAAACTTAGCTCCGTCTTTCGTTTACGTACAATGTGTACATGCACTTAGGTTGTGTACTGATCATGCTTTAGATCTCGTTTTTACACTCTGTTTTAAGCAAAAATCTCCAGGTGTAATTGGTACTCATTGCGCTATCCATCGCCAAGCCTTCATAATCAAAACCATGCCTGATGGATTGAAAAATGCTCTCAATCAAGTCATTAAAACAGCGTATTTAATTAAAGGAAATGTCTTCAACTCTTGTTTGTTTTCATAATTATGCAAAGAGAATGACTCCGAATTTAAAAAACTCTTGCTGCACTCAAACGTGAGGTGGCTTTCCAAAGGAAAAGTATCGAAACGATACTATGGAAAGAAATTCACCAATTTCTGCAAAGCAAATCAGACATGCATGTAAAACTTTCTGATCTCCATTTTCTTATATTCGGCATTCTTAGGAAAGAAAAAATTTTCTAACATATTTGTTATCTCATAACATCAATAAAGATATCCTGGAGGGCATAAAACACCGTCTAAATCTTTGCCGATAAATTTCTCCTGATTTTCCTAACCTACAAAAATTGGAATAATATTATCAATTTATCAAAAGCCTGTTTATAATCTCGATTAGTAATCTGGCCTCAGAACACTTCTTAATTCAAGAACAGTTTAATGATTTGATTAATTATTGAGGAGGTGCAAAACATGTTTTTGTGAAATGTCTCATTGCGATTTTTAGATTGAAATAAGATAGTCAGTCCTGTGCTGAATTTGCAAAGATGGCACTGAAAGTTCTGTTTCGATTTGCCACTAAATATGATTGTGAGCAAGCCTTTTACATGCTACTTGCAAATGAAACCAAATCTCGAAACAGATTGGAAGTGAGTAATCTTATGAAAGTTGTATTTGCTAAAATGGAGCCAAACTTAGACAAAGCAGATGCATCCATCCCATTTACTTATTGATTGCATTATTCACACAATTTTTAAATAAACAATTGTGTAAATTTTTTTAGTTGTCTTATTTTTTACCCCGAGCTATTAAAAAATTATAGAGAGACCGCTACGCCGAAAATTTTTAGAAAGTTTGTCAACCACTCTTCAAGCTCAACAAGAGGGCACAGTTTTTCATATATGTTAGATCACTACTTGTCAGATGTAATTACAATGTATTATTGTAATTACAGATATGTTATTGAAAGGGATGGTCACTGTCTATCTGTATAATCTATTAGAAATGTCTATTAAAATGATCTTAAAACTAAAAATGATCTCTTGTAAATCTTTAAAAAATAGAATTTTTGGTTGAACCGATTTTATATTTAGTGTTCGAAGGTTAAACATGTCTCTGTCTCCTAAGGCCATATGGAAAGGGTTGTATTAGAGGACTCATTGGTAATACAGTCAGACCTCATTTATCCGACACCAGATTTCCATTGCAGACTATCCGATGCACTATTGATTAGGAGCTAAAATATATTTCTCACCTCACTAATTGTGAACAAGCCTGATTCATATCAAATGAATTGGTTAGGTGTATTGATTACTCTGTACTGAAATGCATTATTGCTTAAATTAAAATTTTAAAATATTTAGCAACGAAATGTTACCAAGCTTGATTAGTAACACAGAAAAATAAAGAATCATCTTTTATACTCTTCATATTCTACCTTCACATATATTCAGTTAGTAAAGTAAGTTGTTTGAAAATATGTTTAGGATATGGGTCTATAAATTCACAGGTATGTAGTATTGAATTTAAATTTGGCCATTTTTAATTGAAATTGAAAATCTATATAACAAACTTTAAATTTATATTTATTTATTTTACAGAATACTAAAGATATACCTTTTTTCAATAACAGCGAGCAGGAACGAATAATTACTTGAATGAAACATAACTAAGTATAAAAATAAGAATTTGTTCACACACTTTATAGATATCTATACGAGTCTAGGCGTGGATTAAATTTGAGTTTCATCTCGATTATTGAATCAGGCAGTAAACGACTTTTTTATTTAATTAAAATAAACGATTTTTTACGCTGCATATTTTTTTATAAAAAATAATGAAAATTTATTAAAGAGCATTTCACTTTTTCTATTTATAATGAAAATTTCATTTATAAAATAAAATAAAAAATAACAACCAAAAATTGCGAAAGAACCCATTGTAACAAATTCAGTAATTTATAATAAAACAATGTTTATTTATGGGAGTGTGTATTTGGTATTTTACACTTATTTATATCTATATTTGATTTAAAGAATAATGAACCCCAACTGTGTATTGTTGTAAGGAAAAATGCCTAAACTCACAAAACCGCCGTTAAAAGGGCTCATACCTTTGGGGGACATGGCCCGTAGTCTTAAGAAAGCTGTAATTCTGGTTCAGAAACGCTGCCTTTCATCGTCAATTTGTTATATCCTGTTTTGGTTTATTTCATTCCTTCTAGTATAATGTAATTTTTGAAATCTTTTGAGGTTTCTTTTTTTCTTTAGCACCGACCCAATAGTGTTTCGGATTTAGGAGTAAATCGTTGCGTGTAAGAGGCGAGCAATGAAAACCCCAACATTTCGTCTCCTTCCCTTTAGTAGATTAATTCGCCTGCTAGCTCTTGTTGCACGGGACGTCAGCTTGATTTTAAATTGTTTTTACACTTACCTGATAAGTGCATTTTATTTGCCTATCCTTACATTTAGGTTGAAACAGTTCCGACGAAGTTGTTGATAAGCGAAATATCTGAAGCTTCCAGTTTATCCTAAATTTTGTCCTCTATCCGAGTGAAAATCAATCAATTCTTACAACTGTTCAAAAAATAGGTTAGCATTTTTTTATATTAGTTTACAGCATCAACTAGCCAAGGAGAAATATATTTGTTTTCAATGGCTTCTATACTTATACTCTAAATATAAGCAAGTAAAAGATTATAAATGTATACGTAAACTCTTTTTAGTGATAAGATGGACTTGGAAAACTCACCATCAAGAAGGCTTAAAGATCCCAGCTTTTCGCAAACAGATGCTGCTCCTTTTCGCTTGAATCGCCTGATCTCTCGCTTTGACTTCTATCAAAATATCGTGAATTTTGGAAAAAGTTCTACCGCTTCATCCTCTGATTTGCTTCTTCAGTCTGAAATTCCTTTTGCACTTGGCAAGGTATCTTTTGTGCTATCTCTAGTGTGCATTTCCAATTCTCTAACTAAGCAACTTAATAGAAAGACAGCAGAAATACTCAAGCTCTAACTTATTCACAAATTAACACGTAAAATTGTACGAAGTATATCCATCCTTGTGGTCTTAAATGATATTAAGAAGAAACGCTGGTCAAATATCGCTTGTAAGTAAATGCAGGTTTCCTTTTCTTCCTATATAGCCATCCCACCAAGTGACGTATTAAAATTTTTAGCGGGTCAAGTTGATAGAAAATTCTATGAACAAACAATATAAAATTGATTAGCCTTTGAGAAGGAGTGTTGATTAGTTTATACAGTAAACACCAAGCTATTCGCTGTTACACATTTTGGTACTCAAGTATCCACGAAGATTTTTGAAGTCCGAAATTCTAAAAAAAATTTAATCTCAGCCATCTGGGATAGCCGAGCAAGTTTAATTGAGATAACAACTCTCCATCAGATTAATTGCCAGAAGTCTATTTCATAAAAAGTTAAAACAGATTTGAACATTTACTGTATTAAGCTTTAAATTTCTTTTTTTATTTGTTTATTTTTAATGTGTTGTTGTTCAATTCAAATATTTTGTGCAACATATGGATAAATTCTTAGCCCCTGTAACTCTACAAAGTGTATGGGCGATGCTACTAACATGGTCGAAAAAGTTGTTCCTTTTGAAGAAAGGTGAACGTGCTTGATATGTTAAAACAGGGACACAAAAAACCCTATTTTGAAAAGTTTGGAATCAATAAAAGCACAATTTGATCGATTCATAGCTGTGAGAAAGTGATTAGAGAACATGCTGCTACAAATGTGAGTCAGCTTGCCAAAAAAATTAATTAAGTGCGTGCTAAAACTTAGGTAAGAATGTAATCATTTTTATCTTTCAGAATTTCTGACCTAAGAAGAAAGGATGTGTGTGTGTCATTGGATATCAACATAACAAGAGAGAAGACCCAGAAACTTTATAAAACAATTGCAACAGAGAATATATCAGCTAATCAAGATAACCAAGATTTCAACATCAACCTCCTTCTGAAGATGGGTCTACGTCATCGCATTGAGGCGAATTTTAAGCAAACAAGACATGGAAGCAGGATCAACTGATCTACACTCCACAGCTTCGAAAATGAATTGAAAAATAGGGTACTCGTTAGAAAGCATGTTGAACATGGTCGAGATCCGGTTCTTATGAGTCGTTGTGTGTGCTAATGCTGCAGGTTTTATGGTTAAACCAGGGCCTATTTACAGGCATGTCAAATCTAGGCTTCTTACAAATAAAGATAAAACAACGTTTCTGTGCATTGGATGCACAATAAGAAAGTCTGGACTACGAAGGCCAGTTGTTGTCAGAAGAATGATTTCATCGCTGTTTCTTGCCTGCTGTAAAGGAATATTTTCACAGCAAAGGCATCCCATTCAGAGTTATTCTTCTTATGGATAATGCTGGTGGTCATCATTTGGATTTCGGTTGTGAGGGACTCTATGTTGAATTTATGCCACTAAACTAGGCTGACCATATAGTGTCATTTTTATCATGTATTTTGAAGGCCCTGTCTTATTTTAAATGTTCCATTTTTATTATTACTTTTTGTATTTTATTTTGTTATCTTTCTAAATAAAAATGAATTTGAATATGACAAAAAATTTTCTAAAACTTTGAAAGACCAAAATGTATTATGTAAAATTACTTCATCAAAAAAAATAAGATTGAAAGTATAATTAGCATAAAAAATCAATAAAAAAATTTTTTGGTATATTTTTTTTACTTATGCATTAAATTTATTTTATTATGACTTATTTTATGTAGTTTTTTATAACATATTTAAGTTTGTTTTGAATTATTCAAAATCAACTAAACTTGCTTTTAAAAATTATGGGTTTTTTACTGACATTTGTTCGAAATGTGGCTTTTTTTGTCTCAAAAAAGTTTCGAGTGAGGAAGGAAGATAGAAAAAATATTAATCATCTGAATCTATGAAAAAAAATATATAAAATTGACCATTCCTTGAGAAGAATTTTTCTTATAGACCATTTCAAATCCCGTTTGGGGTTGGTTGGGTCCCCCCAAATCCCCTTCCAGGGTTGGGCTGGCCCAGTTTCACCCCCCAAACACTCAATTGAAAATATAATGTGTACGGGTCTGATAGGGACCGAAATGAACCCCCAGGCTCTTTTTTACCCCTTTGGTGAGGGGGTTGGGGGGGGGTTTTTTTTTATTCTTTTTTTTTTTTTTATTGTTTGGGGGTGTTATAATTGTAGTGGGGGGGGGGGGGGGGGGTGGTTTTGTGGGTTGGTTTTTTGTTTTTGGGGGGGGTGTTGGTTCCGCCCTCCCTCCTATTTCTTTTTTTGATGAGGTGATGACACCCCCCCCCTTATTTTTTTTTTTTTTTTTTTTTTTTTTTTTTTCCTTCTTTTTTTTTTTTTCTTATTTTATTTTTTTTTATGATGTTTGTAATTTTGTTTTGTTATATTTAATAACTAAAAAATAAAAAATAAAAAAATTTTTTTTTATAGGGTTAGAGGATAGAAAAAAAAGAAAGGAAAATTAAGTAAAAAAATATTTAGAAAAAAATAAAAAAATAAAAAAAAAAAAAAAAAAATAGATTCTTGCTTGGATTAAAAAGCCTCAATCGCTTAACGTGATCCACTCAGATACAGTGAGTTTGGAATTGCTGAGACAGATCCATTTCCTGCATTTGGGGTGCAGCAGGAAATTGATTTCATCTTTAGATGCGCTCACAAAACGTTTCGTGTAGTGTAACTCAAAGGCAAGTATTTTGGTTGTGGCAGATGTGGCAATTGTGTTTCACAATTGAATCTAATGAAACAGTATTTATGGACGGTGAAGAATCAGAAAAGGACAATCTTCTTTTATGTTTGAGGTGAGGGATGCAGTGAAAAGGATTTTATGCAGTAAAAATTAAACCTGGAAATAAAGTAAAGTTTCTTGTATAACAGCAAGTCTATTGTATGGTAGTCAAATATGGGCTTGTACAGAAATGATAATGCGAAAAATAAAAATATACTCTAATTATTTGTAATAGAATATTCATTGAGGTACAGCAGAATTGGGTCTGGAAATATTCGATTTTTTAAAGTTATTGCAAAATTGTCCTAATTTACATGATGAACAGGTTATGCTAATATAAAGAAGGTTTACGATGAGTTAAAAAAAATACAAATTTTTTTAAAATTTTTTTATCCTTATTTTGTTTCACCTAACGACGATTCATTGAGATGAGAAATCCTTAAAGTGGTCGTTATATTTAATTATCTAACCTAGAGCTCGCAACAGACAACATGGCTCGATCTTTGTGACATTGTTTGTCCAAAGTGAAGTTTTGGCTCGCCCAAATATACCAAAATTGGTATCGCCGAGTAAAGCCCACATTTTACTAGATGATGATCATTGTGACCAGATCTGAGCAAAGAAGTTAGACTTCATTTACAATCTTAGAAGCACTTCTCGATTTACTGCTCTTCTATTTGTCATCTTAATTCACTGGTTGAACTAGTTTAAGGAGTAAATTTTGTTATTTCTAAACAATGTTCTTTATTGAAGGCATTTTTTGATTTGTTTTATTTTACTTTTTGTTCTTATTTTTTCAAATTTTAAAACAGATCTTGAAACTATTCAACTATTTGTAAATGAGTATCAAATCGAAGAAAATTTATTGATATATTAACTAAGGTATGTTTTTCTGAAAGGAAACACAAAATTTTTGTAATAAAACTTCGGCGTGACATTGCAAAAATCAAATTAAAGCTGCACAGTTGCTTGAAAATTTGCTTTTCGCCGCACGTGATGCAGTCTTAATTGCACAGCAAATTTAGCATGAAGCGCACTTTACTTCACTTAAAAAAGGATGCTCTTAGAACAGGGGCCTACAACGGCTGAACTTTTTTTGAAAAAGTGTTCAATTTTTCTCAAATGATTACAACTGTCAAATAATTTCGGTCGTTGTACTTATTTTTTGTATAATTTATATAAAAATATTTCTAAAATGTGATCCAATGCAATTTGCTAAAAATTAAAATATTTTTGGAGCTTCATATTCGATTGAGTGGTGAACTTTTGACCAAGTTGAGTGATTTTTCTTTGATTGTTCTATTACAACAACAGCAACCACGTGTCTTACTTCTATGCTTCCATCAATAACAAATTTTATCACTTTTTTTTCAGTTGAACACTTTCTCAAGAAAAGAAATCGAGTCGGATGTGAAAAGATTTTTCATCATTAGGCATGCTGAACGAGTTGACTTCACTTTTTCTGATGAAGTTTTCATGTCTGCCTTTTCAAGCGGTAAAATATTAGTATTAATTTAAAATACAATATATACAGTATTTTGCTTTTGCTCATAAACCCTCAATCAAGCCTAGTCCACACTTTCATCAATTAAGCTCGGTCCACATAATATATGATGTGCCTATAAGAATAAATATTTGTAAACTTGTCTTTTGACTCTATAGTTGTATTGTGCGACGCTTGACTTTTTAAGCCTTTCAATTTCCTCACAGAAGATAAGCAAGTCCTGATTTTGATTTTAATGCATTTTATAGCCTCAGATTTCCAAATCTGAAAGAGTAAAATAGAAGTAATTTTCCAATTTGCACTGAATTTCTCGTCTTTTTAATAGGACACTAAAATTGAATCATAGAAATGAAGTCCTAATCATTTCGATAGACTCTAGGGAAGCAAACTTGATGCTATAACTCAAGGCAGTTCCAGGGATGAACAAAATAAATTCCAGGAAGGCCTCAACCAAAAAATCTTATGGTGTTTTTCAATTTCCTTATTCTTACTTTTTATTCATGAATAAAAATCTTTGCGCCACTTTATCCACATGATGATTTAATAAATATAAATTTATAAATAACAAATGCTAACTTGAAATGTTATTTATTATTCGTCATAAACTGTTCTTTAAACCTTGCACGGTCTACCAAAAGATCGCGTGCTCAATTCTTCTGGAGTATAATTCCTACTACTTTCCCATAACTATTCCTAAGGGGCAAACATTTTGATATTAAGAACAGTTTTGTTAAAGTAGAACGATTAAAATTGAAAGAAAATGCAAGAAATGAGTTTTGCCGTTTTGATAGGGAGATTGCAGAACTAGGAAATTGAAGGGATATAATTCCAGATTGATATTATAAAATTTTATTTACAACTCTTTTATTTTGAGCAATACCTCTTAACTTTGAAAAACAAACCGACATTTCAAGATTGCATAGTGATCACATTGGCTTCATTTTGAGATGTTTCGGGTGTGAACTTTTTTGTATCCATCCGCAGATGCGAAAGCGGATTTCAAATTTGACATTCTAGCGAATGCGGAGTCAGATGTCAATGAGTTTTTTTTTACCATATGCGGATATCATCATTGCTATTCTAAGCAAAAGCAAGTTTTATACTCTTTAAAAATTTAGAGAGAAGATGTCAATCGATATGTGTTATCATGAAGTCGTACTTATCATAAAAAATTTTAGATAAAGTAAAAATAGAAAAATTCTGAAAAAAACTTTGCGGCATATACAAAAAGGAAAAATGTTTGAAAATTGCGGATGCGGATGTTGAAACTTAAATGATGCGCGGATGAGGATGTAAAAAGTATTGGATGTTGCGGAGCGGATACCCGATACATCTTTAATTGTTGCAAACATTTTTGAATTATTCAATTATTTTAAAAATGAGACTCTTACTCTCCGATATATATATAACATACATCCAATCTACACTCATTATTCTTAAGAAGCATTGAGGATGTTACAACATTGTCGAGTTCATCAATAAATTTCTTTACAAAACAGTTTACCTTATTTATTTGCAACGCTTTGATGACTCTTCGGCAACACGGCATCTATATCTCTAGAAAACACATAACCAGAATGATAAACACTGAAATATACATTAACATTGGCTGTCAGGCAGTACCCCACCAACCTCCTGCTCTCTTGAATATGTCAAAATGTATTTTTGAATTAGATGGGGACTACCACAGATTGAACTTGAATCTTCCGCGCTACCTTCCCAAGAGACATGGCTTCCCAGAAACATTCATAAAAGACACGCCCTTGACTGAAGTCGGCATGCTTTCTTCATTCCTATTGGGTAATTTTTCCTTTAAATTTTGGAGAATTTTGTTCTCATTCTTCATTGGTCTTTACTCTTTTATCTATTTTTAATCTACGCATAACTTGGTAGATAAATATCATTCCTGAATATGTTTGATGGCAATCCCCGATTTGAAAATTAGTCGATAGAGGCACAATATTTAAATATCTAACCAATATGAATACAGGCAGACTGCTTTTTGCAACATCAAAAATTTGTGCATTTTGAACCTTTTTTCCTGACTACTTTTCATATGGAAACATAACTTAAACTCTTAATTTGCTATTCTCTCTAATTTTTTCCAACTTTTTTAGCGAAGAAAAAAATAGTTAATATATATTTATAACTAAAATTCTTTTTTCACTATACTTTTTTTTGCATTTTTTTAAACCCTTTTAAATATAGGTTAGATTTTTGAAAGAAAAAATCAATCGATAGAATATTAATAAAATCTTGGAAACATTTTAAAAATAATAAGAAATTAAAAATACATCATAAAAACATTAGTGATATTTTGATTTCATAAAATATGTTCTCTTATGGAAACATTGCGAATCGTGGTGCATTTGAAAACTTAAAAACAAAATTATCACTTTATACACATTTTGTCATAAAAAATATTTAATATAAAATGATATTAATTTATCAATTTTAATTTTGTCCTACTTCAAACTTTAGTCTAAAGTGGATCTAAATCTACCTCTGCTTTACTTCAGCACGCTCTACAAAATGCCGAGTTTTCTGTCAAAACACAGGAACCAAAGATGCTGATAGTGAAACTGAGAATACAAATTTAGTTTCAAAAGATGTGTCAATGTTTGAAACAAGAGGCAAACTTGAGCTCTTTGACAAATCTTCATATTCAAGTATTATTCCACTTCCATCAAAACGAAAGTATAAAAGTTGTCTATTGTGCAAATGTGACTGTTTTAAAACAGGTATATTTAAAAGTTCCCCAACGTATTGTGTCAATTTACTTCTACAAATTATCGAAGAAACACCTTTTGATCTTCGAAACTGCTTTTTTAGTAAAGAATTGATTGAGACAAAAGTTTCCCAAAGAAACATTCTTGCAATACATTATGAAAATGCTACAATCTTTGTAAATGATAAAATATTTTAATTTTTTAGACATTATGCTATCTGGATATCATATATAACACCCAGCAAAATAATAGAACTTTAAATGAAAACAAAATGCCCAAAATAAGACTGGTGTTTCACATTTGAACAATTTTTTGATTTAATGTGTACTTTTTAATAAACATATGGTGCCCTATTTAGGCCGCAATAGTTCATAAATGTTCGACAAAGGATCCTTTTCCCTTTAAAAGTTGGTGTCTTTGTGGATCAGATGGATTTCCATACAACATAAGTATGAATCGTGGAAAGAAGAAATTCGTATATAAATCTCGTATATAATATTCGTATATAATGTATATAAATCGTAGATTCAAATAGTAAAGGCAATATCAAGTATAAAAAGATAGATTTTATTTGGATACTATTTTTTAGAAGACGCTAACTTTTAAAGCCACTGAGAAAATAAACGTGAACGCACATTGGAATGGTATGCACAAACTCGTGTGCTTAAGCCTTTATGGCGGAAAAGCTTAAAACTTGTATGTTAGGCGTATCACTCTTTAATACTCTAATTAAGCTTCTAATTAAAAAAATATTTAAAGTAGGAAAAAGGTCGGATTTACCTGTTGTTGTTAGTTGTTATATTTGATAAGGCTTAAGTTTTAAATGTAAAATATGCCTTAAAGTGCATGTATTATGTTTTCAAGTGTCAACGTTACAGGGAAAGGTATCAAAACATTCCTTAATTCGTTTTTTACCTAGCAGTGTCACTTTTTCTCCAAATGGAAGTTCTCCTTATCAGGCACCACATTTTAGCATACAAAATATTAAGTTATTTTGAAGAATTTAGCAATGAAAGGAATCGCTTACCATTTGAATTATTGTATGAAGGTAACTTGGTTGCCATTTGAAAATCAGAAGTAAACTAAGAAAGACATGATGAAATAAAGCAAAGATTAAGATTTGGTCATTAAAGAAAAGCTTTGTGGAAAATGGCCTTGTATCTGTGAGAAAGCTGTTGCATCAATTCATGGATGAGTTCAAAGAGCTAAGTGGCATTATGAAAACAAAGCACATTTCTACATGTGTCTAAAAGGGCACCAGTTTTGTTCAATATGGGAGTGAAAGCTAGTCTTTGCATGCGATGTATGTGAAGAGGATAGTGACATCGCCAAGAAGGTGCTCATGACATCGTGGATGTAGCTGAAATTGGGAAAAGATTAGATGTACGAAAATAGATTGGCATGGATTCAAGAAAGAAGCGAAAAATCAAAGAAAGCAAAGCATTTCAAAATAGTGAATGATGACATTTCGAATAAGGAAAGCACGTCATCAATGCAAAAAGACGTGAGTGAGAAAAGTTTTGGAAAAAGAACTGAGGAGAATAATGTGCTAAGTGTGATTTTATTGTGCCACTTTCTAGTCAAAAGGTATGATCGCCCTTACAAAAAGAAAAATCAACTTTGAGATGTAGATTTCTAGAACATAATATTTGACCGTATCTACTCACAATCTCCGGAAAGTAAAATCCCCCCTATCAAAATTCCTAAAAACTAAAATCTCAGAAAACTAAGGTAAGAGTAACTTAAATTTATGATATCCATCAATTTCATAATGTAAACTTTTTCATTACGCTGCTTTTTGAAATAGTGTCACTCTACTTCTGTATTCTAAGTACGAAATACAGGAAAGATTTTTTATGTTTGTCTTTTTTCTCAAATTTGGGCAATATTCATTTTATATCTCATTCATTCTTTTGAGTGTTTCTTTCCCGGCATCCCCCACTAATTTTGACAAATTTTGCTCCAGGGATTTATAAATTTTTAATTTGCTTCTTTAAAAAGTAAGATTATTTTTGATAATCTATATATACATATTTGTTTTTTATCGTTACACTGATCTAAGAATGGTTTTCTGCATATTTTAAATTCCTTTTTTCTATACGCTTGCATCATCTATAAGAAATCAGTATCATATTTCTAAAAGTGATCTTTAATCGAAATTAACCTTTTGCCATAATCCAAAATGCCTGCTTCCTCATATAAGCTATCGCTGTGGGCGTGAGTAGGGTTGGTTAGATGCTGGATTCGATAACTCAAGCTCTTGGGTTCGATTCCGCATCAAGCCTGCTTTGCTCATAGTTCGATACAAGCGGCGCAATTGTGCCTTCTCGATGAAAATACCCTATGGTACCTTTACCTATCACAATTTCAAATAATAACTTCTACGTTAATAACTCTCAGTCGTATGAAGCATAAAGATCAACTTTAAGGTCTTTCAGATTCTGACATTCATTTATTTTGTGACTTTATAAGCGTAATAATTTTTTTATTTCAAATTTACCTTTTTATTCAAATTCTTCTGTGCTTCAAATTTTGAAACAAGAAAAAAAATAGTTGATTCCCAGGAAACCGACAACTATTAAATTTTCTTGCAAATTCTCTGGGCAAGACAAAAAAGACAGAACTTCGGCAACACTAGTGTAACACTTCACAACATATTTTTCCAAGTTTTGCTAATGTTTTTTTCTCCAACTTTTGCAAGACTTTTAAATATTTATTATTCTTATCAGTTTAGTTTTGTGACTTTGATGTCGAAATCTTGGAAAGTTTTAAAAGTGCTTGCAATTTCGAAAAATTTTAAGACAATAAAAAAATATGAATATTTGATAACAATTAAACATAGATATGGATAAATATTTAATAATATTTCAAACTTTTTTTTATCCATAAACTTTGTAACTCACAGGTGAGCTAACTGTGGACAAAAGCGACATATGTGACATACGGCATATAAAGGCTTTTGTGCGGTGCTGGCTTTAGTTTTGTAATGCTACAAAATATTTGGAATGAATTTTTGATAAACTTTCAACTTGAATATTTTTGCATTAAGTAGAGGGTTAGTTCTGTCACTAAAATGGACCGACACATAAAAAGTATTATGTATGCACTTGTATTTAGTATAATGATGCATGATTTAGTTTAAGTTTTTTTTCAAGTTTTTTTTTCTTCTTAATTCAAGTTATCTACCTCTTTAGCTGCTTACGCTACATACGCTTAGATAAAAATTAATGACCAATTCTAATCAATGAGCTTCCTCTCAAAAGGAAAATAATTCTACATTGCATTATGTAAAGAATTAAAATTGAAATGATATACGGTCTAGATTGCAAAATATAGCCAGGATTGCGAAAAAATCGCCAAGTCTCACACTAATATATTTCAAACCTCTTTCAACTATGATGCAAATAAGTCCACGCATGTTTTATTTATTAGATTCGTTAAAATGTTTGGTTACGTTTATCTAGTTGCCTGTCTTTGATTCGTCGCTCTGAATACACTCTCTGATCTTATTTGCTGATCACAAGAAGTGCAAGTTTTTTATTCTTGAATACTTTTCTTTCAGGAGAAGCTCTTCAAAGCGTTGGTCTTAATTGCGAAGCGCTCAGCGTGTATTCGTCTCCCGCACTGCGTTGTATTCAGACAGCTCAACAAATTTTGCGAGGTAACTTTACAAAGTAATTTACGATTATGTGTTGGCTATTCCGAAGACAACCACAACTGGCCATTTTTCTAGCTTGATTGATGTGCAAGTTTTAGATAAATTCAGATATTCTTTAAATAGTTCTGCACTTTCTTTGAAAATTTGTATATGTAATTTCCGGAGATGCACTGATTAGATCGGTATTGAGGCCTCTTTTGTTTGATCGCGATGGGCTTTTCACTCAAAATTTGATGTAGAAAATTTGCTTCATTCGTAAAAGAATATGGGATCCTTCACAAATAACGACAACCGGTTTTCCTTCATTTTTGATTCAACTTTTAAATATCTATATTTCTGCTTTATAATTTTGTTTTGCCGTCCTCTGACGTTTAATTGTCGTGGACAATTTTTATTTCCTAGAAGAACCAATTTGAAATAACCACAAGCGCATGTTTTTACATTAAAATTTAAATAGACACTTTTATTATGCTGTTTAAAAGCTATTAATACTAAAATAATTAAAAAAATTATATACCCAAAAATTTTTCTTAGTATCGGTATCAGCATTTTAAAATGAAATCGTCATCTGTGAAAAGCTGGGATCGTAGATACTAGTTTTATGTTTTGATAAATTGTTCAACTTTTATAACAAAAAATTAGTAGACTTTTTCACTATGTTGTATGCAATAATCTTAACAATCGGTCTTGGTCAAATACACGCTTGATCTTTAAATGTGAATATAATCTTGAAGATGTCAAACCAACTGTCAACTGTCCTTGATGTTACTGCTTGCTCTTTTTGCTTAACTTTCGCCTTATAGATCTTTTGGAATGCAAACACTTTTTATTTTTTTATACGTCTTCTGATATAACAATGAGAAACCATATAAGATACTTTATTCAATTTTTATAGTTTATGATCTTATTATTCTGAATCACTCAAGATTATTAAAAGTTTTATAAGTTTTCAACTCGTTTTAGGGCGTAGACCATCACACGGGTTATGAAAACTTCGTGGACCAGAAAATTATTATCAAAATATAATGAACCGCAGTAGTAATATCTATTTATGTCTATAAACGCAATTTTTTTGGTTTTTTTATATTCAGACTTTTGAATTCTTTTACTTTCAATTAACTTTTAAATGTTTGGGCAATTATGATATCCGCTACGATGTCAAATTTGATCCCTGCCGTATCGGATACAAAAAATTTCACATCCGATACATCTATATATATATTTCATCTAATAAATTTTACAAAATACAATTTATGTTTGCAATCGTACTAAGAAAAAGTCTCAAATGTTTTATTCTGCTCATATATGAAAATTGAAAATTCTAGTAAAATTGTTTCCAACTTTATTAGAATACAAGTATCAAATATAATAAAATTTTTAAAGTTATTAAATTAAATAAAACCTTTCAAAATGAAATGAATCCAATTGTTAAATGAAGTAGATCACAAAACAAGAGGTATTCAAAAGTTTAAAAACAAAGGCATGGTGACTGAAAAGAAAAGCATCTACGAATAAGGATGGAGAATTTCGATAACTAAGCGAGAAAACGTGATTGATGTAAGACGAACCAATGAAAATGATGTAAAACAGTCGCTATATAAGTGCATGCGAAACTCTTTAACATTATAAGTGTGTGCAATGTAGCGAGCAGAAAAGATTTACAACTAAAATATTGCGAGAATATAAAATGAGATTTTTGTTGTATCTGTTATTTGAAAATCATAAGTCTTATATGTTGTGAAACCGCTTGTGATACATGGACGGCCAATTGAGAACCACTGATATAAAGAATAATGGAATTCAAACTCACTGGAGAAATTAGAGTGGCCACCGGAGTCTTAGCTTCGAGTATACAAACGATCTAAAGAATCGATGAAAATCATTGCGTACATTTCTCTGGAAGATGGCAGATATTTTAAGGCACGATGTCTCCTATAAGTTTTCGCTACATAAGAACAGTTTCGCATTTTGACAACAAGGAAATCAGAAGTCCTTTATTGGATAAGTTGGTTGAGAAGTTTGCGACAATTCGTTTTAATATTCTGTCATGTTGTATAATGTCAATATTTAGATATAATTTTCTGTATTCCTTACAAAATGCCAAATCAACTCGAAATCACTCCCATAACACAGATAACTCGAAGTACTTCCTTGCAGCACAAGATTTAACTTCATCCGTTAGAAACATTATTATACACGATCGAGACATTTTCACCCCTCCTGACAAAAACTGTGGCGCTTAAACGAAAATAACATTTCAGCCAATGTAGAAGCTCTGAATTAAATTACACTCTTCACTATTTTCTTTTAAAAAGCGCGTGTCAATTTATTTTCTCTTCATCAAGAAAGCCATTTTTCAGTGTTATTGAGTGCTATATCCATTTGTTAACTTCAAAATGTTGGCATATTTTATCAATTTCTTGTGAAAACAAAGGATAACATAGAACGCGCTTTTTCTATTCTTTCATGAAACTTCTCAATGAATTTGCAACTCACCTGAGCAAAACTAGAAATATTTTAGTGAAGAAGGTATACACGCTATTCGTGGCAGAAGCTAGCAAAGTAGGTGCAACAAGTTACGTAGCGTAGAGCCGGCTTTTTCTAATTTTTGCGCGATCATCATGTGTTCTTGACCTACGCGACTACACTTTTGCCTTTGATTAACAAAGTGTCTTTTATTTTGAATTCGAAAAGGAATGGCTTGCACTGCAAAGCCACAGATAAAAGTGCGCTACGATTTGTTCGAGTGGCTGCACTGGCTCAAGGACCTTGGACCTCCTGTTTGGATGACGCCACACGAACTATCTCAAACTGGCTTCAATCTCGATCTTCCATACTACAAAAAGATGTTGTCTGTTAATGTAAATCATTCATTTACTCTTTTTAGCCTCAAATATTTTCTTCTAGTGAATTTTCCAAACACATTCGTATTCTGTATTAAATTTTGGTGCATTTAGTCTCTACATCAAAATGCTTCTAAACATGTAGTGAATACTTATTTTGGAGTATAATGAGAATTGAAATGTTCAAATATTTTTCTTTTTAACTTTTTGATTGGAATAAGTTTTTATTTGTTTTTTTTCTAAATTACAGAAGCGAAATGGTATATTTTTAAAACCACATTATGATTTATAATAAGTTTTTATAAATGGTAGGCTCGTT
This sequence comes from Nectonema munidae, assembly GCA_030549495.1. Taxonomy (NCBI): domain Eukaryota; kingdom Metazoa; phylum Nematomorpha; class Nectonematoida; family Nectonematidae; genus Nectonema; species Nectonema munidae. Next base: position 1,309,375 of record JAUIRK010000509.1, read on the forward strand.
ATTTAGTTTTTAACTTGGTAAAAAATGCTTATTTATAGGTTTAGTAATCCGTAAGCAATAATCGAGGATTTATTCTTAATTGGCAAAGTGTCATAAAACCGTCATTCGCAAAGATATTTCATGCAGAGAAAGGAGATGTAGCAAGAACCAATGAACATTTTATAAGCTATTTGCTCTATCCCATATGTTGTTTAACACGAATTGCAAAAAACACTTCTTTAACTGATTTCTAGTTTTTATTAAGATTTATTGCATAAATTTTGACAGGATATTTTTTGGACATTTATTTTTTCATATGTCATTTAATTTATAGCATTTCCTAAACGTATTTTAGTTTGAATCTTGTAACTCAAATGAAAACCTTGGGGCGTGAGTAAGGTTGGTTAGGTACTGGGTTTCGATAACTCAAGGTCTTGGGTTCGATCCCGCATCAGGCCTACTTTCTCATAGTTTGATACAAGCGGCGCAATTGTGTCTTCTCGATGAAAAACACCCCAGAAAAAAAACTCAAATGGACTCACAATTAAGATTATATTTTATTTTGTAGATAAGATGGGCCTGCGTCATCATGAAAAAAGGAATGAAATATATTAATACACAGTAAAACTTTTATTCATGAAAAAAGAAACGAAAAGCATTATAAAGATAAATTTTGGGCCACTACGGTTTGTGTATAATCTGTTGATGACCATAGTGGTCCAAAATTTATCTTTGTAAGGCTTTTCTTTCCTCTTTTTCATGCATAAAAAGATAAATTTTAGAAGTAAATCGCAAATTTGATTAACACTTATAGGTATTTTCAGATCCTAAACGTAAAAAATGAGTCCAGAAATGAAACCAGCATGGCCGATTTAGTATAACACATATATTTTATGTAAAATGTAAAGGAATGTTTTTGCAGACAATTTTCAGAAGTAAACCGCAAATTTGATTAACACTTATAGGTATTTTCAAATCCTAAATGTAAAAAATGAGTCCAGAAATGAAAACATCATGACCGATTTAGTATAAAAACATATATTTTATGTAAAATTTGGAGGTATATTTTATTAGATATATTTTTGATCAATCAAAATTTTGATTGACCTTTTCTAAAAAGTAGCCATGATTATTGAAAAAATTAAATATATAAAGTGTTATGCGTTCCAAACTGTATATAATTATAATTTTCAGGGTATTATATAATATAGATTCTAAGTTATAAGGTTAAGTACAGATAATGTCAAAATTTTGCTGAAAAATAATTTTTTTTTATTTTGATTGACAGTTTTGGACATGAAAGGGTCATTCAACTACCATGAAAATGGTTTCAAAAGATGCAGCTAGCGATTTTAGGAAAGTCACAAAATTTGAAGGGATATGATTCAGCCAATTTTCTACAATTAATTTTTTAGTGAAGGGGGGGCGTTTTACGCCCCCAGCACTAATAGGGTTAAACTTGTGAGTTCCTAAAATCACACTGATTCCGACATTGATCAACAATTTTCTTCTTTGTTCAGTTGATGCGAATAACGAGTCTTAAGAACGGTTAAACTTCTTTCTAACAAATTTTTATTATCATTGTTAGGCAAAAAATAGCTATAAATATATAAGAATTTTTTTGTTTTTTTAATTTCTCAAATATCTTATCTTATTATATCAGTTAATCTTATTAAACCAGAACTTATTTCGCTGCCAAAATCTTTATCTAGTGCGTTGATTTAAATTCTATTCATATCAAACGATATCCTTTCCTTTAATAGACTTTGTAATACTCGTATGATTTAAACAAAAATAATGTTTCAAGCTTCTCTCTTGTTTTTTTGTCATGATGCAAAATTGACGTTTAGGTGAGACAAAATTTATTTTTAGGCAGAATTGAATATGGACGAAAGCTTAGAAGAGTACTATGATAGAAGTCGAAAATGTATGCTTGAAATAAATTCAGAGGCATCGATCGCGGGTAAAATTTAACTTCTCTTCTTGACACATCGACCAAGCTTACGTGGGGGAAACATTTTAATTCATCAAACGGGGATAAATGTGGGCTTGAAGAAATTCTTTAACAAAACTCTTTATTCCTTCTCTTCTCAATAAAATTTGCTATTAAACCTGCAAAACTCGTAGGCTTCATGAAGCGTCTGAATTATAAAAATAAGGAAGGCTTGGGAAGCAGAGGTAGAGAATTTATTAATTTCTGTACTAGATTCTTGTGATCTCGTCTTGCCGAAATTCCAACAACTCTTTCATAGAAAGCCCTAAGTGGATTCTGACCAACTGCCTTTTAGTTCAGAAATCAGTCGAAGAAGAATTTTTACTTCTTGGACCTCTTTTGAAAGAAACAAGCATTAGAAAAACCTTGTGGAATAAAAGAGACGAAATACCTAGTCTAAGATTTCTAAATATGTTGGGTTTTTGATTTGAACCTAACAACATTCCTTCAATTCCTGACGTTGATATTTATGATTTAAAAAAAAGGATTTTTCTTTATCCAGTTTAGCAGTTGTGCTTTAAATTTCAAGGCGATTGCAGGCTTTTCATATTTTTGATTCAGACAAGCATTCTTTTTTCATATTGTTATTTTTGTGTAAACTTTTAATAAAAAATTTTAAACCTAATTGCACTATTCAATTTTTGGCTTACGTAAAAAACGTAATAAATCTTATTTAAACTTAAATTCTATTCTAATTTAGCATTTAACATGGAGGCTAGGTACTAACTGAAAAACTGTCTATAAAACGAACCAATCAACTAAAAAAGTTCACCTTTTTGTCTTACTCCTTTGATTACTCTTTAATTGTGTCACTCCTTTGCCACACATTTTAAATAGCTTTTTGTTTTTGCAGTTTATGATATTTATACGGAAATTCGAAGAAGTAGCACAATAAAATGATGACAAAAAATACTTCAAAAACCCGATAGGAGACTTTGACACTAACTCTAACATTAATCTTGGCTCCAATTCCCATTAAAAATTTTCGCCCTTTTCTGGTACTGCCTAAGTGTGTCACTCCTTTGAACATTATTTAAAGGGATGAAATTTTTTGTCATTCCTTTGAACGCACCCCTCTAAATACTGTTGTTGCGATGTAAGTAAGGCCTTTTCCTGCTAAAAATCGAACTCTAAAGATGAGAGAGAGAGAGAGAGGGGGAGAGAGAGAGAGAGGGAGGGGGGGGGGGGGGGGGGGGGGGGGGGGGGGGGGGGGGGGGGGGGGGGGGGGGGGGGGGAGGGAGAGAGAGAGAGAGAGAGAGAGAGAGAGAGAGAGAGAGAGAGAGAGAGAGAGAGAGAGAGAGAGAGAGAGAGAGAGAGAGAGAGAGAGAGAGAGAGAGAGAGAGAGAGAGAGAGAGAGAGAGAGAGAGAGAGAGAGAGAGAGAGAGAGAGAGAGAGAGGAGGGGAGAGGGGGGGGGGGGGGGGGGGGGGGGGGGGGGGGGGGGGGGGTGCCTGTTTTGTATCTAGCTTTGTTTTAGGTGGGGATGTTTTGATTGTGGCTCACGGCGCTTCTCTAGACACTTTGACGCGTCAGCTGCGCTTGCCGAAGAACGGTAGGGACGTCTGCTCGCTGCCTGATCTGAAGAAGTTCTGTGGCATTGTTCGCCGCATTCCCTATTCCGCCTTCATTGAGTTCAGGCACAGCGCCAACGAAGACTTCTGGTCACTCCAAACTCCTTCTATCCTTCCCTCCTTTTCGCATTGCGCAAATAGAGCTCTTAACTCCTCAGTTTTTGGAGACCACGATTCGCCTTCCATTGGCTGAAAGAAATGCTTCACTACTTTCGAAATTCTTATTTATTTTTTCTTCGTTTTAAACTTTGAAATAAAATTTTGCATAAAACTTTTTAATTTCATTTCAACTAAATAACATCTTTATCCTTTCATTTTTGTGTTCTTATTGTTTCAAATATTTTTAGAAAAGCAATCGTTTCGAGATCTGCCTATCGCTGATCTCCGCTTGGCATTCAACCTTTTTATTCCATTTTTCTACGTAAACCTCCGAAAATTGTCGAAGCATCTATCAACATATGGCAACCTGACCATGCTTTATGAGTTGTTCGTAAGATAAGTAAACAAGATGTTAGATATTTAAAGCGCTCATAAGTTCTAGACACTATCTACCAAAAGCACAAAAGTATAAAGAAATGATACGACCACTCCTAATTCTTACTCTATACAAGCCAATTGATACCGTTGTTTATCTGCGTATATGATTTGATATATAAAAGGAAGACATATTTATTGAATTTTTTATAAGAAAATGTGAGAGATTTTGCCAAAATTATGTTTTTGATAATGTTTACTAAATCATATTTTTAATAATCTCTTAGTGGTATACATTTGAAGATTTAAATATCCATCTGGTATTGTATTGAAATATATGCATTAATTTCTGGATTGGTATTATATCGATTGTAGAAAAGTCGAAATTAGGGCTTTTTGAGATTTTGTTATCATCAAGAACTTAATGTCATTTTGGGAAATTGAAAACTCTTTTTCAAGGTTACGTATTTAAATATTTCCTTTGAAGATACTTGATGGGATTAGTAATAGGATAAACTTTGATGTGGAACATTTTTCACAGGGTAGTTATCGAAATATATTAAATCTAGAATAAAAAAGTGTTTTTTGATTTTAAAATTATTGAAAATAAATTTCATCGTATGGTAAATTCATCGTGATGCAATACATAGTTGGCATTTTCATCATCGTTAAGTATTTTCATCGTATAGTGATTACATCGCGAGATTTATGGATTGACCATTACTTCCTTGCGGTGTCACAAGATAATCCCACAATTTGCGTATATATGCATACATTTTTATAAAATTACTAACTATATACTACATATTTATTTGTATCTTCATACCTCAAAATGTCTTTAAGTGCAGGAAAAGCAGCTTTTATATCGTCATTGTGTATTCTGTTATTCTGTGTATATATAAATATCTTTTCATAGGATATTTTTTTTTATAATAAAACTAAAAAATAATTTAATTGTTCGTAATAAACTTAAAATAATTATAAAGGGATATTTACAAAAAAACATTGAGCGTCAAGCATAAATTTAGTAAGACGATGTAATTACTGCACGATGAAAATACTTGACGATGAAAATACCGACGATGTATTGCATCACGATGAAGTTACATTGAACCAGAAAAACAACCTCAAATCCATTTCAGGTTTATGCAGGGCGTTAATTACGTGATTAATGTAAAAAACGTCTAAGCAAATATGTATTAATTAGACGATTGGGATTGGTTTACGAAAAAAATTAATTTTTTTATTACGAAGATTACCAGACCCAAATATTGGTGGTACATTTATAAATATATCATCTATCTATTTTGTATTAGGGCGCATACAACGCTCTCATATAAAAATTTTTTTTTGTCCTCAGTATAATTTTTTTTCAATCAATAAAAAAATAGTCAAAATATTAGTAAGAAAAAAATATATTTAAGGGGGGTCCACATGTCATTTGAATTAGAAAAAACTTATCACCATTTTTTCATTTTATTTTTCATTTACTTTTAGATTAAAATTACAAAGATTTGTGCTCTTTGTAATTTTTGACAATCACCTGATGAAAGATTGACAACTCATCTGTTTTTTCACTTTTTGATATTTTTTGGCGTTTTCATATTTCATTTGAAATGAATCCAAAAAATAACAATACTTTGTTCGTCGAGAGCTAAAAAAAACTTATCTGTTGCTACCAGAAGTTCTTCAGAAATTTTTGGTTTAGGAAAAGACATATGCCCAGATGATGCAGCAATCAAAGGATGTCGTCTTCCAACTTCGCAATAAGTTTTGAGGTGCCTGATGTTTCATAAAAAAGATGGATCTATGAGGTTGAGAACGAAGTGGGAATCAGCAAAAATTGTTTTATTGAAAGTACAGCCATTTTATCAAAAAACTAATATACCGATAATTTCTGAAAGAAGGGCATGCGAAAAAATGATGAAACTATTAAGAACAAACTCCAAACTTCTGGAAATTCCAAAATCAAGACGAGAAACTTCTACAATCATTAAAAAATTGAAAATCACCAAGAAGAGTTATCTAAAACTTTCCAACTGTGGTGGTGGAGGATATTAAATCAATGAAAACTGATAGAAAAGCAAAGTTTGGTTCATCTGACTTTGTTTTGGATGCCAGAAATAAGAAAGCACTAGAACGAAAAATGAAAGAGGAAAAAAGACTGGAAAAAGCTCATCTTCATATGAGTGATTTTGCCTCGAAGACTGCAATTATTGAAAGTGAGGAAAACGAACCTTTTTTTCTTCTTGTACTTCTTCTCCTTCGTGTTTTATCCCATCAGAACCAGGCAAAAAGAAATATCAACGAGTTCGTGAGGGTAGAGAGGCCTTTATACCCCATAATATTTTGCAATCTCGTAAACTTGTTTCCTTGGCAACTCGGATGAAAATAACCGCCACTCAACAGGCAGCATTAACAGTCATTAAAGCCTTTATTGAAGAAGCTGGTGGCGATTCTTCAAAGGTGTCAACTTCATACTTTCAAACGGCAAAGACGAGAACAAACGTGAGACAAGAAATTGGGAGAGTCATTTATCAGGAGCGGAAACCACCTCATTTGTGCTCACTACACTGGGACTCCAAGTTGATGTCATCTCTCGTCAGCCAATACCAAAAAGAAGAACGACTCACTGTAGCGGTAGGAGGTTCAAACGAAGGGAAGATTCTCAGGGTTCCTTAATAAGGGAAAATCAGTAGAAGTAATGAGCAAATTTAGTCATGATTTGTTCATATGGAATCTGTAATATGGTTTTTGACACGACAGCCAGCAACACCGGATCTATATCACAACTTGTGTTATGGTTCAGGAGAAGCTAGGTAAACCTCTTTTGTGGTCAGGATGCCGGCATCATGTTGAAGAAGTAATACTTACGCACGTTTTTGAAGATTTGAAGATCGAAGTATCAAGGTCTCCTGAAATTATGGTTTTCACAAAACTCAGGAAAAACTGGAAAGAATTATCCCAAAATACGGCTGATTTGGTTCATTTAGAGTTGAGAAATTTTTCTGAAGAACAAAAATTACATATTTCAGAATGGAAAAATGAGGCTTTCCATATGGTTAATTCTGAAAACCATGCAGGACGGGAAGATTATCAGGAATTTATGAGCCTTTGTTCGTATTTTCTTGATTGTGATAATGTCTCGAACTCATTTAGAGCTCCAGGAGCACTTCATAAATCAAGATGGATGGCTAAGCTTTTATATAGCATAAAACTCGTGCTTTTCGAATACCAAATTTCAAAACTGAAATCTGGAACAATTACAATTAAAGATCAATCGTCAAAATTGAAAAAGTTTGTAATTTTTGTAACATTCGTTTACAGCACATCTTGGTTAAATTGTGGGTCTGCTGCTGATGCTCCATTCAATGATTTGAAACTCTTCAAACGTTTGATAAATTTATAAATCAATTGAACCCATGATTTCATATTCTTCTATCAAAGCTTTCAGCCGCCATCTTTGGTACCTTACAGCCGAACTTGTTTCTTTATCTTTGTTTTCTGAATTGCTTCCAGATTACGAAAAAAGCGAAATAGCGAAAGAATTGTTACAAGTTAAGCCTTCCAATTGTGGTGTTCTGCCTTTGAATCGTTTTGGAAAGGGTTTCGGCAAGCCTTCATTTCCATCCAAAATAAAACTTGACACAACTCTTGTTGATTTGATTTCAGCTGACTCATGGTTTTTCTTTAAAGTGCTCAAAATTGATTGTTGTTTTTTGACTGAAGAAGTTAGTTTATGGAATCAAAACGATGTTTATAAGCAGGGAAACTCAATACTGAGTCAATAAATGTCATCAACGACTGCTCAGAAGGCATTATAAAGCTTAGTAATGATTTTTTTTACCATCGGCGCGCTTAGAAAGAAACTATCAGGATGTCATCCAAGTCGTCGAAGAAAGTAGAAAACGAATAGCGAATCTAAGAAAATCAAATCTTTCATGAGAAAAATCCATATTTTTCCATACTTTTTTCGCACTATTTTCTGCCAATGTGAATATTATTTTTCATAATAATGTTCTTATTCGTTTTTTTAGTTTCAAATTTGATGTTTTTGATGTGTAATAATTTTTTTGTAAAACTGAAAAGGATCAGTACTAAAGTCAAATAATAATCCTAGGATTGTTTTTAAAACTGTTTGTTGACCCCTTTAATATGATCCAAAACTTTTCAAATTTTACAAGATTGTTAAAAACTACAAAATGAAAAGAATGAACCGAGGGCAGCGTGAAAATTGAAATTTTTAAAAATTATGGGGCGTTGTGTGCACCCTACCCCGCGCTAAGCAAAAAGTTTAGGGGGCTTCATTGGGGCGCTAATTTTTGAACTATCAGAAAGGCGAAAAGAAAACATGATGTATTTGTCAAGCCATATCTATACAGATTACATTTTCATGAAAGAAATTATCATGAATGCTAGATGTTTGTCATATTTTTTTAGTATTTTTTAGAGTAATGGAAAAATATTTAGGGGAGCTTGAAAATTAGCTGGGGGCTTGAGAAATAGTTGGGGGGGGGGGGGGGGGGGCTTGTATTAAAATTAAGTCTCCAGCAGGGTAAACAAAATTTACTTTTATTTCAAAAAATAGTGAATAAAATCAGAATTATGATGAAAAATCATGTTATTAAAAAGTGTGATTGATTAATCTTGCTTGACGGACTCCTTTTTCTCTTTCTAAGTAAGTCAGTATTAGCGGTTTATTACAGAGAGTTGATTGAACTGAGTTCACGAAAAATATGTACCGAGTTCAATGTTATCACAACACATTGTACATGAGTATGAGATGGCATGATGAGAAAAACACGATATAAATATAGGATGTGTTTTATATTACGTAATCATGATGACGAAAAACTAAAGAAATATTTATACAGATCGCGACGTACAATATAATTCAATGTCTTTGTGATTACAATAAAATTTAATATTCAGTAGTAATTGCACAATATACTCAAATATTCTATAAATTGGTTAAAACAGTTTAAAATAATTTTGTATTTCAAATACAAATTTCAGAACTTTAAAGGAGTTTCCATATTTTTTTAGATGGCGTTAAATACAAAAAATTTATATCTTTTCTGAAATGTATTAGATGTTTTTCTCTAAAACTTTAACTAAAATTTTTATTGTTCTTTCAATTTATCCTCTTTTTCATATTTAAAATCTTTCTTTCATTATTTATTCTTACTACTCTGGTTGCCTTTTTTATAATTCAGATTTCGAAATTTTTTTGAATAGGGAGGAATCCCCATTCAGTGTATAGCGGGAAAAAATACCGAGTCCGTCAAGCCAGGGTTAATGAAAAATTGAGCTAGAAGATTTAAAAAAAAGTAATTTTACATAGTGAAAAATTAATTAAATTTAAAAATTAAGCAATAAATCAATTAACAAATTAATCCATAATAATAATAATTGATTAAATGAATCAATAAAAGCTCTATTTCCCAGTTTGTTTTTTATCTGGCTTTTGTTTATTTGTAATCGTAAAAAATCTAAACCATATCGTAAATGAGTAAATAAATAAATAAAGCTGTAATAGCAAATGAAGTTTTTCACATTGAATCAAAAATGATATGAACGTACTTTGAGAATTCGTCTTCAGGTGGCCTCGCCGTGGAAGCTTGTGTTCTTGTTCCAATGACCCTTTGTTTGATTTGCGTGTGCCCTGTTTTGAGAGAACATTCCTTCGATTCAAACCTGGGATTATCCATTTCTATAATGCCTTTGATTTTTGCAAATCTAGTATCTAAAATGCTTTTATTTTACATTTGTCTTCGAAAAATTTTGACCTCTAAAAAGTTTAATTAGCGATTTGACAATTAATTCTACCAATTTGAGAAAATTTTTATAAAGTTTTTGGCTAAATAACTACTTTTTATACTTTATTGAGCCCTTTTCAGTAATATATCATGACCAACATACATTTGTTCCACAATGTTTGATAGCAATTTAGGTAATTTGTAATTTTTGTAAAATTTAGTAATTTAACATTTTTCCTCTACAACATCCTTTTCTTTAATTTTTGATAATATTATCTTTTGACATTAATAAAAACCTCTAAGAAGACAGATTAAAATCAAAATGAAAATATTGGAAGAGCTATTATCTTAAATAAATTATATCACAATAATTTTGTTTTTTTCTTTTTTCTTTCCAACCTTTGTGAGTAATTCTCTTTTTATATCCCCATGTGCTTTGCAATACTACCCCTCTGACCCTGGATGATTATTCTCTTTATTCCCCATCTTTTCAACAAATTTAATATTTCAAATTAATTGATTTCAATCTTATGTTTTGTCATATTCATTTTCACTATTATTTTTACCTTTTTTTCTATCTTCTTCACCTTAATATCTTTCGCCATTCAAATTCAGTCCCTCTTCTTTATTTATTCTTTTTTTTACTTTCTCAAATCTTTCATTTTCCTTCTACCTTGAAATATACCTTCGAACACAGTCTGATCAGATTCTCCTTTTCATTTTCTTACATATGCTTCAAACTCTTTATTTGCATCTACCTCAATCCCCCTCGACTCTTCTTATTCCACTCCAATGCGCTTACTTTCCAAGCCAACACTGATGTTTACAAAAATGAATTTTCCGACATAGACGTCTTCCTGCATCCAAATCAAATGTTATATCTTACACCATCAAACTGTTTATACTAAAATCAATTTTATTTTTTGTTCACTTTTTTTAAATAAATCCTTCAAATATAATGTGAAAAATTTATGACTTATTTGATGTATTAGCGTCAAATAAGGTAAGTCATACCGGTCAAAGTAATATAGGTAAAGGTACCGTGGGGTGTTTTCATCGAGAAGGCACAATTGTGGCGCTTGTATCGAACTATGGGGAAGGTCGCTTGATGTGAATCGAACCCAATACCTTGAGATATCGAAACACAGTATCTAACCAACCTTATTCACATTTTTTATATATATATTTTTTCAAATTTTTGTCATATGTTCGTTATACATATCTTCAATCATCGTGAGTATGAAATATTTATTTTAACAAAAAACAAAACGTAAAATCTTTTGAAGATTAGTATGAGAGAAGGAAGCAATCTGAAACAAATTGAAAAGAGAACGTGGGATCAAAAGAAATTATTTTTAAAAAGAAGTATTCATCTTGACAAAATGGAAGATCTACCATGTTCTAATGAACTAGAAAGTGGTGTAATGATCTAATATTCGGTGTTTCAAAAAAGATTTTAACAGTGAAAAAGAAGTTCCTCTTTTGGAAATGAAAAATCTATAAATCTATAGCTCATCAGCTAAGATTAGATTTATCATTTCACTAAGATGGGTAGGAAATCTGAAAATTTTGAAAAGGTCAGAATTATCAAAACTGTCTCAGATGGCAATATGTGGAAATTTAGTCACTATCAAGATAATTTAAAATTTAAATTGAATGTGTCCATCTTTTTCCTTTTGTGTAAAAGAGAAAATCTTTTAGATAGAGAAGGTAGATAAATTTTTGTAATTGAGCAATGAACATCATGATCATCAAAAAAATTTTGAACTGATATTGGTTGACAAATATCTCTTCATAGGATAATCCAAATATCCCTTCATATCACCTGATAATAAAATACATGATACTGATAAAAAAAAGGATAAGATCATCAAGAAAATTCTTTATTCAGAATGTTTTGAGTGCCGAAAAACCTGTTCAAAATAAATCCTTAAAAAAATGTCGAACACAGATTGCAGAAAATAAATTTCTAATGAAAAAAGTGCTACCAAGAAAGGATCATTTAAATGAATAGTAAAATTACATTCTGTATAAAGTATAGAAAAAATGACATAGAGAGTATCAGCCGATGAGAAATTTGTAGCCAAAACGATGGAGGTCCTATCGAGATACCTAATTTACTGAGAAATGAAATATTTTGACTAAATTAAACACCAATTAAGAAAATAATTACCAGAGAAATACTGCAAGTAGAATTTATTTTGAAGTTTATATATTTGAAATTAAATGACAGGTTGAATCGATTTTTGATACGTTTGATTGATTTTCATAAAAGTGAATATCACCACTGAATTTAGCATACTTGAAATTAGATATATGAACATGGTGTAAATAACTTTATATAATTATTTAAATTAAAAGTTTCTTTTTGAGATGAACTGTCAAATATAAATCAATTTTTTGACAGGTTTTATCGATTTAGATAAAAAAAATGGAGAATATATATATCACATTAAAAATATTTATAAAACTTATTAATATCTCAGAAAAACAGGGGATTGGGGAAAGCTCTTTACATCCACCCAGCTCTTGAGCGGATAAATTTAGCCCAGCACCAATCGTGTTTAGATATTAATACTCGTACCTACATTATCTATGATTGCTTATATAATTCCATGGGAAAATTGTTTTTACTATTGGTAAATATTTATCATCATTCTTACATCATTTTTACCACTTCGATTTACGAATCGCGCTAGACATAAACATGTAAATGTCATTAAGAACAGTAACGAGATATTTGATCAATTTATATTCTTGTTTCAACTTCTTTGATATATATGTGTATTGGAGTAAATCTTTTTATATATTATCCCTGTATCTGCATACATATTCATTTATTTATTTTTTTTTATTTTTATTATTTTTTTTCTTATTACATCTGTATTTTTTGTTATATTTTTCCTTTCATTCTATTTTTTTATAATATTGTTTAGAATTTATACTTTATTACCTCTTCTTTTACATTGGAGATTTCAATTTCGACGGATAACTTTTTGTCATCCATTTGACAAAATGTATATTTTTTTTTATTAAAGTGGTATTTACTATTGTTTTTTATACGTTAAATCTTTCTTGTCGTTTTGGTTCAAATATATTTTGATTATAGTATGGTAGGTGGGAAGAAATATCTAAGCACTATCGAACTTCTCCATATGCTTGAAAAAGTATAAAGGTAGAATTGTATTGATTTGGCTTGTGAATTGATTAGGAAAGAGGGACTTTGTAGAAATTGGTTAGTTGTTGAGGGAGTTTGAAGTTTAGAAAGCTGGATTTTTGAGGTGATAGTTGAAGGATGATTGATTAGTGTAGTTATTTTTGTAGATTTTTAAATTTTTATATGTGAGTTTATGTGGTATAAGAAGAAGTCTCTGGGTTCGGAGATTGCAAGTTTGACTCTATGAAGATAATGAGAGAGTTTAAGGTATTGAGGGAGGTTCGGATATGAGAGTAGTTCGTAGAAATAAGATGGTGGGCGATTGAGAGTTTTGACGGAAAGTGAAAGAAATGAAGTTCTTGCGTGGTTGTAGTTACAGCAGGAAAGTAGAAGATGCTGAGGTGTTTCTTGTTGATTGCAGTTGAATCTACATAGATTGCTTGGTGATTTTTTAATACAGTAGAGATAGGAGTTGCTGGGGCAATGTTCGCATAGTCATCTGATTAGCGATCGTGGTGGGGAAGAATTTCATTTTGATCAAATGTTCAGAATTTGGTTTGGATTGTTTATATGTTGGAAGAAAATGGAGGGTGAGGATTGGATGAGTTCTTGTCTAAGGTATTAAGTGTTAGATCTAAGTAGAGGGGTATAGGTTTCTAGGGGAAATGAGGTAACCGGGATGTAAGGTGTATTTGGAGGTACTTTTTAGCTAGCTTATCTACATAAGTGTTTTCTAGAATGTTTGGGTGAGCTGGGCACCAGTAGAGCTGAATTTCAAAGTAATTTGATAAGTAGGTGAGTTTAGAAATAAGGGTGTATGTTAAGAATGGGATATTGTATTTGAGACTTAGGTCTTTGATGATGTTTTGTGAGTCTGTAAAAAAAAGTGTAGTGTGTTGTAATGTCTAAAGGAAAACTTATTTTGGTTTATGTAATCGCAAGCCTATAGAAGGGCATAGCATTCACCACTATATATTGGAAGAGAGGGATCAATGGCGGACGTTTTTGAGTAAAAAGGGAAAGGAGAAGAGCCTTTGAAGAGTGCAAAAGCATAGTAAGATTTGTTTGAGATTTTTGAGCAAGCCAGGAATATTCTTAATGAAATTGAGCTAAAGTTGGAGCGTGTCGTAATTAGAAGTTTAGCGATGGATTTGATGAAACAGTTGTGAAGAGATAAAGGTAATGGTAAGGAAGGGTGAAATTGTTGGAGTAAGGATTTGTAGTAAGTTTGAGAGGGAGTAATTTGAGTGTTATGGAAATAGAAGGATTTAAGATGAGACTTTGGTTCGATGCGTGTCATGATATATTTTTTGGCAACAGTTTGTTTGAGATGAAGGGTTAGAGGAAGGCAGTTTGTGAAGAATTCTAAATTCTAGTAGGGGAGGTTTTGTAGGCCCTGGTCATTGTGATGAGGCAAAGGCAGTGGATTTTATTTAGATAAGTGAGTGATGAGGGGTAGTTTAATGATAGGCCTCATGAAAGAATGCCATACTCAAGGTAGAAAGGATGATTGATCTGTATATAAAAGATGAGTGTTGAATATTTAGGCCCCATTTTTAAGATATAATTTTATTAAGAGAGAAAAGATTTAAAGATAATTAGTAGTATATGTTTTTAAAGTGGGATGACCATTTGAGGTTTGATAGAAAGGTGAGCCCTAAATATTTTATGGAAGAATATGGTTGGATGAGGATATCGCTGGATGTTAATTCTGGGAGGTGAGGGGAATGTGTTGGTTTGAAATGTATAGGAGTTTATTTTGTTGCGTTAAATTTTACTTTTAATGAATCGGCTGGAAAAGTTAGCGTGTTAAAGAGATAGTTGATGTTCATTGTGTTTTCTTTTTAAGAATTTGAGGTAAAGATGAATGTTAGATCATCTGAATAGCATTGAAAGAAGGCTGAATTGTTAACTAATATATCTAATAAGGGGTTTATAGGTATAATCCAGAGGATATTGGAGAGACATCCACCTTGTGGCGTGGATAGTGAGAGGGAATGAATGGGAACTAGAGAATTGTGTTTGAATATAAGGCACCGATTTGAAAAGTAATTTTGAATGAATTTTATGAGATAATTGTGGTATTTTTGTCGGATCATGTTGAAAATGATAGCAGGATGCCATGCTGAATTGAAGCCGTTGTTGATGTCTAGAAAGAGGGCGGATGATGTTAATTTGGAAGATAGTTTTATTTCTAGGTAGGAGAAGAGTCTATATAGAGCGAATTCTGGACATTTGTGTTCTGAGGTATGCAAATTGGAAGGGACTAATTTTGTTAGATGTGGTGATGTGAAAGAGAAACCTTTTTTGTAGAATTTTTTATAAGATTTTTCCTAAAGTAGGAAGGTTCGTGATTGGTCGCCAGTTGGTTATGAGGACTAAGTCTTTGTTGGGTTTAGGAATAAGCTTATCTATTTTCCAGATAGATGGAAAAAAAGAGAATTTTA
Organism: Nectonema munidae; assembly: GCA_030549495.1. Taxonomy (NCBI): domain Eukaryota; kingdom Metazoa; phylum Nematomorpha; class Nectonematoida; family Nectonematidae; genus Nectonema; species Nectonema munidae. The sequence goes on from JAUIRK010000509.1 coordinate 1,324,753, forward strand.
GGCAACTGTTATATAATTGTAAGAGATATTGTGAATATAAAGGGAAAGATTTTATGATATGTTTTGTGGTTATTAGATCAAAGCTTGGAGATGATTTAGGATTTATAGGTGAGGCTAATTCCGTTAGATTTACTGGAGGAAAAGTTTGGGATGAATTTAGGGATGAGAAGGAGGAGACATGTTCGCGTATAGAGTGGTTTACTATGTTATCGGATGTATGAGAATCCTGAGGGAAAAGCGTTGAAAGAAAGGATGGGTTGATTAATGGGTCGTTAGAAATTGTGTGCGTTAAAAGTAGATTGATTTGAGAAGAAGCTTTGCAATTTTTTCTGGCGGAATTAATCCCCTTCCATGGATTTTTAAGAGAGGAGAAGCAGAATTTTTTCCAAGATTTTTTTTTTGCAGAATTTATTTCTGCCATATATCTATTTTTATATTGAATTAGTGTTCAATGTTGTTAGGGCAATCGTTTTTACGTAATGTTTTAAGAGAATGTTTTAGAGATTTTTTAAGCGAGATGAAGTGAGTTTAGAAGTATGTGTGTTTTCTGCGTAAATAAGGTTTGCCTGGGGTGGATAGTGTGATGGAGAGTTTAATTCTGTTGTTGAGGGTAAGGGCTGCAGAATCAAGATCACTGGGAGAATTTATGCGAGGAATAATTTAGGGAAGTTGTGACTTTAATTGATTTAAATTTTAATGTGTTTTTTGAGTCTATGGTCAGGTCAACATGGGAGAACGCAGTTTTGTTGTTAGTAAATTCCATAAAAGTAAGGTCTTTAGATGTATCGACTATGTAAAGATTGTGTGAGGCTAGGAAGGAGAGGAGTTTCGCTGATGTTGCGTTGATGGATTTCCCTAATATTTTTAATTTTCTGTTAAAAAATTATTTTTCAATATTCAACAAATTAACAGATATGCTTCAGCATCAGCCATTCCTATTTTAAAGATTTAAATTTATTATTTATGTTTAAGCAATTTATTTATTATATAATTATAAAGTACAAATAGTGGTCTTAATGAAATCTATCCTGTCTTGGTTTTGAATCTGGATTTTATTTACATTAACCCATTTAAGACCAAGCAAAACAGACGATATCTAAAAAACGCAGACGATTTATATTCAAAGTCATTGAAAAAAGCAGACGAAGATGAAATTACTTATGTTCCAAAATAGGAAGGACTCTCTCTCTCTCTCTCTCTCTCTCTCTCTCTCTCTCTCTCTCTCTCTCTCTCTCTCTCTCTCTCTCTCTCTCTCTCTCTCTCTCTCTCTCTCTCTCTCTCTCTCTCTCTCTCTCTCTCTCTCTCTCTCTCTCTCTCTCTCTCTCTCTCTCTCTCTCTCTCTCTCTCTCTCTCTCTCTCTCTCTCTCTCTCTCTCTCTCTCTCTCTCTCTCTCTCTCTCTCTCTCTCTCTCTCTCTCTCTCTCTCTCTCTCTCTCTCTCTCTCTCTCTCTCTCTCTCTCTCTCTCTCTCTCTCTCTCTCTCTCTCTCTCTCTCTCTCTCTCTCTCTCTCTCTCTCTCTCTCTCTCTCTCTCTCTCTCTCTCTCTCTCTCTCTCTCTCTCTCTCTCTCTCTCTCTCTCTCTCTCTCTCTCTCTTTCTCTCTCTCTCTAATACATTTATTACATTCTATTTATTCAGCCAATTTGCTACATATTTGATCAGTAGCTTAGATAAAACAAAAAAAACATATTTCACATATCATTTATTCAAAAGCCCGGTTTTAAATTGACTTTAATATTACAATTCTTTTTTAATTTTCAAATATAGATTTAAGCTTATTAAATTTTAAGAATTTTCCATGAATGAGATCTAATTGAAAATTATACCGAACATTATTTATATAATTTTATCGTTAAAATGATTTGAAGAACAAAAAAAACTGCCGAACTTTTCGTTAGGTAAAATGACATTTCTAAATTTTTGGATAAAAATTTAATTATTTATATTAGCGAAAATTTTTAATATTCATATGAGTTTGTTTCAGTTAACAATTATATCTCATGTAAAAGGTCAATTCGTTTATCAGAACTCCACCATCATATATACAATTGATTAATCATATCATCAAAAAACAATCATATCTCCCTTACTCATGACAACTTTATTAGCTTTAATCTACTGAAATTGTTACGAAAATGGTAAAATAATAAAAATAATGAATGATAACCATGTTTAAAATAATTAAAAAAAGAGACTGATTTTATTAGTATATTACTAAATTAAAAAATGGTTTATTTCACTTATCTATCTAAAATTACCTACATATATGTTTAATGTTTATAATTAAATAATAAAATTATATTTTTTAGCAAATTATTTTCTGTTTGATAACAACTCCAATTTGTTTTTTGCGGATATTTTAAAAAAACGTCTACTGTGCTTAATGTTCTTTATGATTAGTTTATTTTTTTAATTAAAATTTTGATTTATATATTATATATAATTCATTTTAACACATTTTCAAGCATAATTGTTCTTAAAGTTCTTGATAATCAATAATTATTAGGTTGAAACTATATGTACCGATTTAAACAGTATAGTATTATTTATCTTTTTTTTATAATTAAAAAAATGAATTAGGAAGGTGACAAATAGTAGGCGAAAATTAGTTTTTGTACAATAAATTTTTTTGGATATATTTTTTTATAAGTATGCCTAAAATCAAATTTATTATAGTAGTATTAAATGTATATAAGTTTGTTTTGATTACCTTCTGACTAATATACACACATACTTAATATTACAAGTGTTTTTTATTGATAATCACTAAACTAAAATTCTCTTATGAATGAAATTGTTTTGGCCAAAACTGGTTAAGAAATTTGTTAAATTTTACTCATCAATTTTTCCAATTATTACATAAATGATAAGTTTCTATAATTTTTATAATATTTATAAAAATATAGATTTTTAAATATATTTTCTTTGAAGTGATCCTTTTAGTTGATCTTTTATAATTTATTTCATACATGCTATGTAAATAGAGGTAATTTTTCCCATTATCAATCTTTTAATGACAACTAATCTTGATAATTTTAAAAAAGGATGATTGATATATTAATCACCGTTTTTATTTGAAGAATATCAACCTCATTAAATTTAATACTGGAATTAGATATTTATCTACTTTTTGATGTTTTTTAGCCTTAAGTCGATGTTCTATTAGTTATCATTATATTGTAGATTTATTTTTAAAATCTAAGAATTATTTTAAGAATATATAATATGTATTAAACAAATTTCAATAATTATAATAAAATTTTCATATTTTAGTCATATTTAAAAAAAAAAGTTTGAATTTATAAGCATTAAAAATATCCTTTAATTAACAAACTAAAGCAAGTTAATATTACAATTTTTTTTCTTTTTAAATCTTCAATTTATAATATTAAATATTTGATTTAAAATTTTATGAATAATATCATAAATTCCATATTTATAATAGACGGAAAATTTCTCTTGTTTCTAAAAAAATCTATTGATTTTGGTTATAATTGATAAAAACTTATTAAGATCATATTTTTTTAACGAGATTCTTTTAATTATTTTTTAATTAAATAATTCAAAGTTATAAAAATAAAAATAATTTAAAAAGTAAAATTATCTAATAAGTAGATTTCCGGAATACTGAAAGTTTCAGATTAACGTAGGTCAGAATTAGTGATTTCCGGTAAGTCATATTTTTATTGGAAAAATATTTGCTTAGTTCTTAAAATACTATCCAAAATTTTTTATTTCTTGAGGAAATTGGAATAAAATAAAGGGGATAATAAGATCATTTCGAAATTTGAAAAGCAATATTTAATTCCTTGTAAAATTTGTTAAACACATCAAAGCTACGTACATACTCGCGTATAAGGCAACGATTTTCTCAAAAAATACACATATCACTCCTCGTCTTTTGTACTGGTTAGAATCTATTCATATCAGTCGTTTCGAGCCCAATGTTAATGAATTGTATATGCTAGCGATAAAATAAGACAGATAGATGCCCAAATAAAACACAATATGCCCTGGCTCTTGAAGGTATCGGCCTATCACCTAGGCGGCCTGTCAAATGCAAGAAGTTGGATCGCCTAAGATTTCTGGAATAGCAATCTCGCTGACAGGGTGAAATTAAGAACACACTAAAGCCACAAGTCACACATGTTATGTTATCCCTGCACTCCTGACAACAATCCTGCAGCCAATGGGCAAACAGAGCAAACCAAGCATGGAAACTACAAAAGGGACAGCACTCCTATGACTTGTCATCAGGGCAAGATTAATTCTGATATGGTCCAAGACTCTGCCAAGGAGACCGGGATGCTCAGTCTGATGGCGGTAAGAGAAGAAGATATGCTAGCTGCATTTCATCATAGGGTGAAGTCGAGAAGAACAACGAATCAACATCTGTATGAAGGAGGACAGACCAGACAACGGTTCCCAGAATCAGACAGCGAAGAGCGTGCATATAAATGTTTTCTAGGAAAATCTTGGTCAATTTGCCTCCTCTTATACACGGCTCAGACTAAATTTAACGATTTCACTGCATAATTAGACCTCGTCTTAAAGGTACTGCTACAAATTGGCGTAAAAGTAGGAATTAGCAAAAACACTTTATTTCACACGTCATCTTTGTGCTGGTCCAATCTTAAGGACTAAGCTTTTATAAAGTCGGTAAAAATATGGTCTATAATTCTTCTAAATTGATTGTGAGATTTTTGCCAACTTATAAAATTTTGCTTTACATTTTCAATCAAAAACTCATCTAAACCAGGTAGCTAAGATGATAAATATTTAAAAAGTTAATTTTTTATTATATTCTAAAATTACACTAAGAATCCTTGTTTTTATGTGTTCTATATTTAGATGCGATTAGGTCCGTGATAAAAGTAAATGGACTACTAAATATTTGTCCAAATTTTTTATTTTTAGATCAAACCAATTATTATAAACTAACTAGAAGTATGTAGTTAATGCAAATGAAAGAACATTGAGTGCATCACTATCATTTTTAACTCCTTATCTTGTAAGTGATCTGAATGTAGCAAATATTGCCCTAAGATCACTCTTTAGACTGACTCAAGTTGGCTTCAACCTTAAACTTTCGAACTAGTGAATTCGTGGAATGCTGAAAATCGCTATGCTGGCTCTGCTTGAACATGTTCAATGAAGTGAGCCAAAATAAATGGAAAAAACTGTCAACATATGAAAAATGGAGTATTGGCTATTTCCTACTTTGCAGTGTGACTTTTGTTAGCACTCCATCTCTTGCATGCTTTGTGTATTTTATAAAGTTGTCTTGACTACAAGTCCAGGCTTTGCTGATGCAAAAGCGTTTTGATTGAGTTGCTAAATCAATAACTTCACTTATTGAATTGTATTGATTCGTCAGTTATTTTTTCACAGATTTTATTACGACATTTAAAAATTTTGCTTCTCTTGTCTTTTATCAATCACTTTTCAATTGGCCTAGGTATCTAATGCATTCATCACATCTGTAAAATCATCATTCATTGAGTGTTTTTTTTAGTCTCTTAGATGTCTCTTTGTATTGCATGGATTAAACACACCAACATATCCCAAAAGTGAGTTTAGCTTCTATTGCTCATTTTAATCAAAATGTGATTTTCGAAAGATTATCTCTACAATAGATGACACTTTTGTGTCTTAAAGCCCGATTAGTGAAAAGAAATTTTAAAACGCCAAAACACCAACACGTTACTCGTTTTCTTGAGCTAAACCGAATCGAGGTAAGTCAAGGCGAACAATAAGACACGCATTGGGGTGAAACTTCTTTGCGCAGTGTGAAATATACCCCCCCCCCCCCTAATTGCCTATTTGAGAAACTTGACAGGTGTCTCATAAAATGGATCATTTTGAGAATCCGGAATTTGCAGTCTATCCTAAAAAAGAGGTTGGAAAAATCTAACTCCAATATGATGAATTATTATCCCTCTTTTTTTAGTATAAAAGTTGCTTTTTACTTTCATGCATCTTTAAGATGATTTATTTTTGTGAGGAATAAAACATTGTTATTGACTTTTTTCAAGACAATATTTGTTGCAGCTTGCTTATTCAAAATTCTAGCACCCTAATATGGGCTCTAATAACGCGTAATGATAAAAATATGCGTTTCTGTTACAAGTTTTCACTTGACATCGAAAAAAGTTCTTTTGTATCAAACCAACTCGCCTGTATTTCATTTTCTTTGACTTTTCATTTGTTGGGATTTGAGGGATTTAAGCCTCAAATGATAAAAACGAATTTTTCAACTGTTTTTGTTTATAATTTTTTTTAACATAGTCCATAATTGTTTTTACATTTTCCTGAGTTTAAAGTGTGTTCAAATCAGAATTAGTAAAACTGTGTTGTAATCTAATATTTTTGAATAGAAGTTATTCAAGAGTTCACTCGTACTAGTGAGAATATTGTTCAGGATTCGGAAATTGAATACGATGGTCAAACTTTTTAGTTGTATGCACCGTTTTGCGCTTTCGTTATTTCGACGTTGAAGAATCCAAGATTCACACTTTTAAGTCTTCTCAAGAGAAGATCCTTTATCAAACTCTGTGCACATTTGAAGATGTTTGGGCAAGGAATTGCGAAGACCTTATTGAATCACTTTTTGCATTTGCATACAAGCAAAGCGTATTTTGCGTTGTATGCGTGGAAAATGTGAATCACCAGTTCAAGAAGTCATGGACTCGATTGAGCTTTTTTGGAAGAGTGGGGATCAGGGCCGGGTCATCCACAAAAAAATCAGCTTCATGTCGATTTTATAAATTTTTTCCTAAAGTGAACTTTTTAAGTAATATTTAAAAATTGAACTTGGATTTTCCATTTTAAATCGATAATTAATTTGAAGAAAATAATAATTGAATGAGAAGGAAATTTATTTTATTAAAATAACAATTAATTTCGGTGTACACTAACACCGTTTTCAAGTTATAAAAAGTAATATATTGTGTATTATGTATATATACAAGGCAGTGTGAATAATTCCTTATCTAAAGTATTAGTGTTTATTATTTTGGCCTAACGTTGTGTTTCTGCAACTCATAGAAAAAGGCTGAAAAATTCAATTAAATTAAAGAATGAACTTTTTATATTACACAAATACCTTGTAAACTGTAAAGGAACAATGAATCAGTTTGTGAGTAGAAAGTTTTTGGAAAAAAATTTTAAACCAAATAATTTTGTCTAGGATGAATTTAGTTTTGCCTTAGATAAAACAGGTTATGGACATTTATTTGAAGAAAAAAAATTTCCTTTGCAACATAAAGCAGAAGTGTGTAAGATTCAGGACACTTTAAGATCAACATTCACAAATGACCTTAGAATCTGGTACATGTCATCACCCGTTTAACCCGTTTAAGACCAAGCAAAGAGACGATATCTAAAAAAACGAGAGTATATTAAAGCATGAAAAAAGCAGAGAAGATGAAATTTATGTTAAAAAGGAAATGGTGAAGGGTTAACATTAAAAACTGATGTCTCCAAAGCAATTTTACACAATTTGGAGTTAGAGATTTATAACATTTGAAAGAGAAAAGGTTTGCTGCTGCATTATTCCAATTTTAAAGTCAAAGACGCATAATTATAATTAGGTGGAATCAAGGGTGCTAAAAAATGATATATATAAATGGAGTTGCTGTTCCAAGATTGGAAATGTGTGGAGGCGGAGTCGTACAATATTCTCGCACGCACGACCCTGCCTCAAAGTTTGGGGGATGGGAAGAAGACGATCGTCTTTTCGCCAGTTTCCCACTTGCACTGGTCGCATCTTCTTACGGCAGGAGGGAGGATGATCGCTATGATTTTTCTTTATTTTAGAAAATGGATATTTCTTCCGACAGTACGAACTTCCCTTCCATGAATCTCAGTGACGAAGTCTCGCACTCCTCCCTTCTCCAATGCTTCACGGATGAGTCGATGAATGACGAGAATCTGCGAATGGAGTTTGCCACGCCCGAAAAGGACGTTATGCTCAAGGACTTTTCACACACACCCCTCAAGAGCGCACGCAGAATCGTGAACAAGCGCTTGATCCTTTGCGAAAACATGACTTCGACACCGCGCTCCAAATCCCTCGCTCCTTGTGCCAGATCATTTTTTGCTTTTTCGCAGGAGAAGGAGTCGATGGAGCAGTCTTCTTTCTGCGCCCCGTCTTCTCCGCTTTGCGGGAGGACTAAAGAAGAGGGTGTCTACGAGAGCCCGTCCAAGTGTCACAAGAAGTTCTCTTCGCCACAAGTCCTCACCCATCACTCCCCCACGCCTCCCAAAAAAACGAGCAGTAGCAGTTCGCTGGTGCGCAGTTTATCTGCCTCCCTCATCGAGAGTCCTGCCAAGAACAATCTCTACAGTGCCTACGAATGCCCGGACTTGATTGGCGACTTCTCGACAACCTTTCTGCTTCCAGTGGTCAAGAATGGCCGCCATCCTGACATCAAAGCCATCTCCGCCAAAACCCTTTCCCAAGTCCTGACCAAGACGTTGCCCGAAGTGACACACAAGTGCATTGAAAGGTTTGAGGTGATAGACGCGCGCTTTCCCTACGAATTCAGTGGGGGCCACGTGCAAAACGCCTTCAATTTGTTCACCAGGGAGCAGATAATGACGCATTTCTTGCACAGCGACATCCAACTGCCCCATAACAGAAGCATAAAGGATTTCCTCTCGAATTCGCACAACTCCTCCTCTCACATGAAGTACGAGATTGCCGATGACTCTCAAAAGCGCAACATTTTCGTCTTCCATTGCGAATTTTCCGCAGAGCGTGGCCCCAACCTTTGCCGCTTCTTGCGCGATCAAGACCGAATTATGAATAACGACCGCTATCCACGTCTCTACTACCCCGAGCTGTACCTACTGGAGGGCGGGTATCAGCAGTTTTTCAAGCTCTATCCTGAACTTTGTTTTCCCAAGGCTTACAAGCAAATGTTCCACTCCGATCACCTGGACGATTTGAAGCATTTCAAAGCAAAGTCCAAATCCTGGAATGGCAGCAAAATACTACTTCTCAACAACAACAACCCCCATCAAAACTCGCCCTTCCTCTCCAAACCATCCTTCAAAAAAAGACACGTATTTTGACATTTCTCGTCAAACACGTGGTTTTGCGATGCTTCGTCAAATGTAGATACTTACTCTCCAGCATCTAAATACACCTCTCCTTCGTTACACGTTTACACCCCGATTATTGCTCCGCTCAAAATTCTTATTGTGTATGTGTCCTAAAGTTTTTTTCAAACGGCTGGGTCATAGTGAAATAGTAACCTGGTTCAGCCGTATATGTTTGCGATTCATGTGCCTCAAGTTAAATACAAGCATGCATGCTTATATACCTATGTATATGTCTTTTACACACAAAATTCGAATATTCCCTACATAGTACTTGATTCTCTCTATTCATTCACTTATCCTGCCAACACATGAAGACAAATAAAAGATGTGTTCAAAGCCGAGTTTCTATCTCCTACAGATGAAAATGTCTGTGTGCGTGTACTCTGTGTATGAAAAAAGCATTTGCCAACTAAGAAGACATCGATGATTCTTATTAAAGTAGGTAAAATTGCACAACGAACCAAAGCTGCCACTTTTCTTTGTATTTTCTTAATTAATGATTTTTTCCCAAAAGATAAACACACCTCTTCCAATAATGCCATTTGAAAAATGTTTTGAATCTGAGTACTGATGACTTCTTTGAGGTGCTGTGAATTTCTTTGCTCCGCTAATCACTACTTTTGCCTGTGATGGACATTTCACAAAGTTAAAATAACTTAGTTTCCTGCTCTATCTACATAAACCTCCCTGCATTTATCACATATGTGCTTTTCTCTTTGTCTACCCACTTTCTATTTTTACTTGTTATACACATGCGTTTATTTATTTATTTTTTATACATCTCGTGATCACCAGTTTTGTACGAAAGGTAATAAATAAAATTAAAGATTTATACATTCCTGGCCTTTGTCCCTTTCAAAATCAAAAATCCTTGATAGCCAGGTTTTGTTCATCCAATTTTTAAAAAGTTTATAAATTTTAAATGGAAAATCTATAAAACTTCAAAGCCATCACTTTTTCCGTTATTCTAAAATATTTAAAATATCAATAAAAAATAGTAATACGGCATTTAAAGTTCTCTTTTCATTAAAAAAATGAGCAATGCTTTTTGCAATTTTTAATATTATTTTGCCATATGAAGTCCCAGGTTTTCACTTTATGCATCTTTTTGAAACTTCTTTTTTGCAAACAATTAACACCTAAAACTGTAAAACAGTGGTCTTTATGAAATTAAATGTTTTTACCTTTTTCTTTTTTTTTTTAAAAAAAAATATAAAGCAATTAAGAATTAATTTTTCTCAAAATTATAATTATGTGAATTAATATTTTTTGTTAATTGTAGTTATATAAGTTATGCGTTGTCAATTTAGGACACGCTTTTCCGACATTTTTTTCTATGGACCCCCTAAATTAAATTATAGGGATCATGGCGCCAACTACAAACACTTGAGGTTTTGTGTGTTTAATCTTTCTTGGTCCATTCTAGGCAAGATTATAGTGTAAACAGAGTAGGTAGTTTATTCAGGAATTCTTTTTCTGAATTTAATAAGTTCTAGCGTTTTTATTTATAAAATTTATTTTACTAAAAGTCGAGCATTTTTATTTTGGCGATACCAAAGTTTGTTTTTTATGAGCTAGAATTGATATTCGGTAGACACGACTGACATAATTTTAGCTTATTTAATAAAAATGTTAGTCTCCTAATTGTATTTAAAAACGCGTCAAATTCTTTCACAGCCACGAAAAATGTTCCCTTGACAACGAAGTCATTACTTATTTAGGAAAAACACTAATATATGTAGTGTAAAGTTTATTGACAACTCTGCACTCAAACCATAATGCATCGAGTGTGTCTTCTTTTCCTTTAAACTCTCCATGAACCTTTTAAATTTCTCTGCGGAATTTTACTGATAAGGTCCAAAAATGTTCCTTTTTCTGTCTGCATTTAAAATATGAAGTTTTTAATCTTCACAAAAGTGAAAAGCCTCTTTCACATTGGGCTAATGGAAGAGTTGAGCAAAATGTAAATACTCAAGAACATCATTTGAAAGAAAATGATTAAGGTTTAAATTTGACTTGTAAAGTCTTGTATTTTCATGTGGTAGGCGATCTTAATAAGGTTTTTCACTATTTTAGTTTGTTAGGAGTCAAACATGCTACCCGCGGGCTGCATTCTCCCGCCAAGGTGCGACTCTTCGAGTATTATTGACAAATTACTCATGATTAAAACTTAAGTTTTACATTTAACCTTCCATTGTTCAAAATTGTCCCACAATTTCACAATAAATTTTAACATTCCGAATTCCAAAATCAGATGAATCAAAGGAACAAAGTTTAAGGATAAATTTTAATAATTCAATTTGAAGAGAAATGGAAGCATTTGGACGCGTATGTATGCAAGTATAACGCATTTTTAACAGTTCTATGCTAAAATCTGGTCATTTTTATTCAAGCATATAGATGAATTTATTAAAAGATGCGCTTTAAGTATGAGCTTTCACCACAACTACGTTTAAATATTTTGAATAAGGGTGACGAATTCAAATGCTTTAATTAAGCAGATTTATTCGAAATATGCTGTGCAAGTAGAAATGTGGATCAGATCATACGTTAAATTGAGCATTAGGAACGCAAAAAGGTCGAAAAACTCCATTTGAAAGGCGGCATGCCATCATAAACGCATATAGTATCGAAACGAGCGTGCAAAATGCTAAATCCGAACCTTGTTGTGGACTTTTAGCCAACTCTTCACACGAATCAATTTTGAAGAAAACAAAAAAAGTAAAAGAAACGAAATTCCCTTTTTTAAAACAAATTAAGAGTCAATTGGGTGCATTAATTTATTTCAATGACTTTTTTCAATATTTTGCATAAATCTTGTGAAACTTCAGTCATTATTTTTAGCATTTACCTTAAACACACGCCTAGGTAACTTTATACCGTTTGTTGAAAGTCGAGATTGCGAAATTTGATACCCGTCATTAAAATTGGAATTTTTAAAATGAAACTTTAATGCAAAATTGAAATTAATGGGATATTAAAAATATATTTTATTGAAAAAAGATAAAATTTAACAAGGCGATAGATGCATAAAACAAAAAAGATTGGCAGTATGTATAGCGACTATCGTATGTTCTCTATTGCATAAATTCATTTTGATTAACATACACATGCGAGCAACATATTGACTATGAATACGTGTTGTAATGGGATGAAAGGACGGCATGAATTTTTACAAGTATTGCAAATTGATAGAATATTGCAACGAAAAACTTGAAATTGAAAATGTGATGAATATAAAATGCAGATTCTCAGTTGAGGCAATGAAATGAGATAGAAGTTTCATGAGGGAACTGTTGAAGAGATCTAGGGAGAATGTAGTGATCATTGAGAATTTATGCGCATTCCGTCCTCCATCTGTTCATGCACTTTTTCGATGTATTCTTTGAGAATGAGAACCGTTTTTTCTAGGCATTTCACCTTTTTTTCCATTTTTTCTTAAAAGACAAGATAGGAAGTTTTAAATACAGAGTATAAAAATATGCCAAATGTGCTGGTTGTGGAAGATGACATCCAAATCATTTGTCTAGTTATCATCATCATCATCATTCATTTATCTCCAGGAGGGGAACAAGGTCTTATATCCCGGCTAGCCAGGGTCGACCTTTTCATTTGTCTAGTTATGGTGCAATTAAAATAAGAGAAACATTTTTGAAGCCTTGAGTTAAAATTTACTTTTCTAAGTGTCAGGGCTTATTTTAGTTTTATGCCTATGCAATAATAGTAACAATATGAGTAAACAGATGTAATCAATATAATAGCTTCGGTAATTGTTATGCCAGAGACGATAACAGGTTGTGGTAGTAAGTTGATAAGACTTTAAGGAGAAGTTTATTGGAGTGGATTTAAATGCAAAAACATATAGTGTTTTTTAAATGCTTTACTCTAGCCATTCTCAGACCGCTTACTCGCAAGATGCGCAGGGATCCACAGGATTCTCAGCTTTGTATTACTACACAACGAATCCTCACTAAGTGGAAAGGAGAGAAAAAGCAAACGTGCGAAAGAGTGTGCCAATTTGGCAATTACTCTGGTTTGTATAAAAGGAAGCTATAAATCAAGCTCCATATGATATTTCAGTATGAATAGAAGGGCGATTTTTAGAAGATAGTTCCGTTGACATCAGTAGTATACGTCATGATTCTCATCAGTAGTATACGTGAATAATTGTCGTCATATAAATTAATAAAAAAAAATTTTTATTGTCGTTAGCATAAAATATAGTCATCTAATGAAATCGTTTTCTACGGACCGCCGTTTTTAAAGTACTAAATGTGATCATTAGTTTACCCCACTTTTATGAAATATGAAAATTTTGAAGTAATCTTTCAAAAAAAGATGCAAATCGAGTGAATAATTATTAAACATCCAGATTCTTACGATGGGTTTCAGAGTCTTCGAATTTCGGGCAGACTTCACTTTGTATAGCATCTGTATTGACGGCTTTGTCAATAAGGTCCAATCGTTGCACGCTGGCTTGTGTAGCTAAACGTAGAGAATTAAGAAAAAAAGGTTGAATAAAAAACAAAAAAAAACTGTTTACGTCTTTTTTCACTATTAATCATTATTATTGTTTTAATGGCAATGTTAATCAAATAAAATCTTACTTTGAGAATTAGTTCTTTTGTCATATTGAAGGTTTATATCTTTTTCGAAGATTGCTTGAAGAGATATATCCATATTGCTTCCAAACTTCCCTATACTTTTCCCATTTATTTCTTTCTAAGACAAATGTAGGTGGTATATATAGAAATGTCTGAAAGCTGAGTGGTTTGTAGTAATCCTCAACAGATTTGTAATTGATCCATCTAGTACGGAAATTACCAAAATGGGGTACGCGACATTTTTTAAGGGTACGACAATGGATCGCACTGCTAAATCTTTCGCATGGGATATATTAAATTTAGATGCCATCTGACAATACAAAATCTTCTTATATACGGATTTTAAAATAAAATTTCAAAACTTTTTGCTTCTTGTCGAATCTTTGAACTAAGACTAATTAGTCTTTAGACTAATTTTAAATATTCTGTCACATTTTTTAAAAGTTGTGATAAAACAAAGATAAATAAGTTTTCTATTCTCCCAAAATTGCGCTTAAAAATTCAAAACAAAATTTTGCTTGCTATAAATGTCTGTATTCTGTCATAAGTCCCTTCTTTTAAAAACAACACCTCACATGAGAGTCATTTAAACATTCACTTCTAACCACTCATAACCATTGGAAGAAGCATTCACCAATCACATCTTTGTTTTAGTTCAATTTAAGGTACTGTCAAAATTAGAAATATTTAAGTATTCTTTTGTTTTTTTCGCATTACATTCAAGGGAACAACATTATTACATAAGTGGATAAACAGAGATGTCATGATTAAGAATAATCTTTTATACTTACAAAAATTAATGAAATCTTATCTTTTAAATTGATTCAATAAGATAGATTTCAATAAGGTAGGTAAACTCAGAACATATACGTGGTCCAATACTGCTTTACAGGCTATATTAGTCCGCGTAGGTAAGCGGCCATCCAAAAGGGGGATATGAAGGTATTTGCTGTGAAAATACTGATAAAACTTCAAACATTCTCCCTTTTAGTCACTTCGATATTATTGAGTGTTTGTATTTCTTTTTCTTATTTTTCGTGTCATCAGGTTTGCAAATTTCCAGATCCTTTGATTTTTCCCAAAATTTACTTTTTCGACTATTCTTAGTTGATAAGATTTCAAATATATTTTAATAGCAAAAAAAACTATTTGATTATCAAATTGTTTGATTCAATATATCCATTTAAAATGTCCTTTTTTTTCTAAATATGTTGAGACAAATTAAAATCTGGAATCACCTAAGGCAAATTTAAAAAATATTAATTAAACTGATTAATTTATTTTAAGCATATTTCACATAACTTAATAATTCATTATTCTGAGCAACATAGTAGGTTGTTTGATGTGCCATCCATACATACGCATAATGTTTAGGACAACAGCACATCATTCGGCAATTGCTTGGATAAAAAATAGTCACAGCGTTTGTTATGGGGTACATATGTTCAAAAGGTTTGTCAGTGGGTTAATATGTAGTTAAACCCTACTGTTTTCCATTTTAATAAGGATGCTCCTTTTACGTTTCCTGGTCAAAGAGAAAGGATGAGCAGGCGAATCTAAAATCCATCATGATAAATTGGATTTAGACTTAGATTGATATCCCCATCTTTGTGAATCAACGCGGAACGGAATATATGGGTTAGTAAAGATTTTTACTTCCTTGTTTGAAGTTACGCCTCACTATTAAATGTTTGAGTAGGAATAGTTAAAGTTTGTATACTTTTGGACTTCTCTGCAAAACAGTAAAAGATGCGCCATCATCTTCCACCTCGGTTCTCTTGATTTTGGGCTTGGGAGAAAAGGAACCATGGGAGGATTTGTGATTTTTTTCTTGATAACACCTGCCCATGTTTCTAAAAGTAAGGATGCATGTCAAGTCGTGAAGGAGGAGAGATGGAGAAAGGATGAAATGACGTGGTAAAAGTGGAAAAGGTATCATTCATTCTACCTTATAAAGGGAAATGAATCATGGCACATCTTTCTTAATTTTAATTTACACTCAAACTCGTATAAACCGAATCTTTGAATAAACTGCATTTCATAGACCCCTTTCTTTTTGTTGAAGAATGCATAAGGTAATTTTTGAAATGACATCTTCTCTATTTCGGGTGTACATTTTCTGGGGTTGGTCGTTTGTGATGAATTCTTCAGAAGATATGGCATTACAAGTAGTAATCTTTAATATAGATATCTTCATCGTATTCAAGAGAAGGATTGCCAAGCTTAGTAGTAAACCCGGTGTGTTGAGTTTATAATCGTTGAGAGTTTCACAGAATCACAAGATTTTTAGTGTATCTAATTGCGTCAGCTAATGCGATGTAGTGAATCCCGTTAATTTCAACTTGTTCTATAATAATCTGATTTAGTTGATGTTGGTGAAAATAAATTTAATTAATTCAAAAGAGAATATTATTTTTAAATTTTAATCATTTGCAAATCTTTTAAACGTTAAACTTAAAAAAATTAAAAACAAAATATTTAAATGACAAATCATGGTTTAATTCCTTACTCCCATTCATCCTAATAATCATTCTCTTCATCTTATACTTATTGAAACAAGAAAATATGTTTAATACTTTATGTTATATTTTGGAAAATAATTTATAAAAGTAGCTGATAAATTTTTTTATTTTTTTTTATTTATTTGTTTGTACTGGAGATTAAGTTGGGGGATGGCGGAGAGCGAGGGGTGCAAAATAAGGGAAATTAACAAGTTAGAGAATCGGATCTGAGCATTTTTACCGAAATAAGGGGGGTTGGTGGTAAATCGACGTTGTGTTATAGCGGGGGAACACGGTATAATGTATGTATACAAGATAATTCGCATTATATTGAATTTTGATAAATATTCATTTACAAAAATAACTATTTCAAATAAACTGGAAGACAAACAAACACAAAAGATGATAACTTCATTTTAAGAAAGAGCGAGTGGTCAATGGGCAAATGCCCCCCCCCCCCCACTGCCTATATATCTTATTCAGTTGTATTCTATGTTTTTCGAATATATTTTAGCTATTTCCAGAATACAATTGAAAAAAGATAACCCAGAACTGAAAATGGTATATATATAAATTAATAGATCACACCTAAAAAATAGTCTTGTATTTCTCTTTAGTTGGCAAACAGAACCAGAATCAGTTATAAAGAAAGTTGTTCTCCACATAATCTTAACCCCAGCGGTCGCAAACTTTCTACACACGGAGCTAATACAACGAGTATAAACTTTTATATACACTGCTCCCTCGCTTTACCGCTACCCCAATTTACAGCCAACCCCGCATACCGCCATACAATTATGTAGACCCGACTTCTCTCCATTATAATTCCTCCGATTTAACGTCTCTCGCCATCCGCCAATAACATTGATAGAACAAGCACACTTTACTTCATTGAAAAACCCTCGATTTAACGCCATGCGTTGTTGATGCAATTTTAGCAGTGATTAATGAGTTGTTTGATCCCTCGCACAAACGCCACGCCTTTGAAATGCCTCCCGCAAAATTATATAGATCAAATTTCTCCCTTTTATAACTCCCCCAATATAACGCCACTGTTGTCAGCCGTCAGCCATATTTATTTACCGAACGGATATACTTTTTTCGTCAAATTTAGCCCCGATTTTATATCATGCATTGCTGTCAAATTAACTATAATAATATTTACTTTTATTTATTCAAAAATAATAGCCTTTGCCATAATTTCCCTTCTATTTATGTTTTAGTGACACTTTTGTACTCATTAGGCATTTTTAGTTACTGTTGATAAAGGAAATTCAAGCAAGAAAATATTTCTGGCTACTAGTAACAAATCTAGAAAGTGATATTATAATAAGGAATACGCTCAAATGAGGTTTTGAACTCAAAGTGTAAAGAAAAAGCAATGCTGGATTTTAACTCCAAAAAATAAATAAATTTTTGGATTTCTTACTTTAATTAAATGTCGTACTTTACAATACTGCTCAAAGCAAATAAGACAACTGCATTTTCGATACCCCCGATAAACCGCCAATTGATGATAACCCCAATAGTGGCGGTATATCGAGGGTGCACTGTATATATATCACGGTATTTAATCCACGACCCTTGTATCGAGAGATGTTTATCGTAAGATTCAGAGAGCACGATCTATTGGAATTGATTGATTGAAAAATAAGGCAATTACGAAGAACAACAGCAGCAAGATGAAGGAGCAAGTCCAGGGGTAGGGTTAGTATTTTTATGAATGCTCCGCTTTGCCATTGACAGGGAGGAGTGCTGCTTTGCTTTCACCAATTTACGCACATGTTCCTGTTGTGAAGCGAGAATGCCTGCCTGCTTCTCCACTCGAAGCTTATATTCTTCGTTCTCCGCTTTCAAATAGTCACGACTCTCATTTGCCTTGCAGAGATCACCTCGAACTTGAGACAGACTTTTCTCCAGCTTTTTAACGGTGTTCTTAAATAAGATTAGATCAAAGATAAAGATAAAAAAGTAATAAAAAAAATAAAAAAATTCTAGAAGCGTATGATATGTATGAATTGTAAAAAAGGGCTTTTTGCGAAACCAAGAATATTTTTAATCATTATGCGTGCTAAATCTGACTCAGCTTTATAACTCTTTCATACTAAGGGAGGAAGTTTATTTTGAAAAGCTAACCACAAATGACGTAGATAGACGGATAATTCAAAGTGAAAATCCTTTCGTCCGTTTTGTATAGGAAGCGAAAATTTCGAGAAATCGTGCAAATATCACGCAAAATATTGACCATTATGTGAAATAGAAAAAAGATTTTCTTTAGAGATTTGAATAAAATTGATTGAAAATAAATTATACAAATATTAAAAATTTTAATGATTTTCGTTATCATTTAATATTGATTTTAATCATTTTCATCACTCCATCAAACTTTATGCTAACGCATATACTTTTAGCTCCGGTTAGGGCGAAGCTTTCTACATGAGCATCCTTCATTTTTATGTTAAGAACTTATATTTGTGATTTTCGCCATGAAAACCGACATTTGACACTTATAAAAACAATTCAATCATCCCTTATTTCTTGAAACTATCACAGGCGATAACTATTTTCACATGCAATGATTTAGAGCGTTAGCTCAAGTCGTTCGTATATATTAGATATAATGCGATGCACTCGGTGAAAATTATTTTTAGACAATGAGAGATTAGACTTTTGGCATGGCAGTCAGTCCATACTGTTGGAATGAACAAAAATACATTCCCATTCTAAGTAACGTGGACAGCTTGTTTATTAAAGAGAATCGAAAAGCTAAAAATTCGATGCATAGTAAACACTCTATGCAGTATATAAAGTTTGGCAACAAAGCAAATTTTTTCATATTTCATTACAAAATGCTTAGGTACAAAATGGTTATGCAGAATGGAGAAGTAGATGAGTATGCAAAATTTTGGAAGAACTTAGAAAAAAATGTTGTCTCTAGGCTAAAACTCTCCAGAGCTCTCAAGCGGGTTGGGTGTGAAATTTTTAGTTTAATATTCGCAAGAAGAATTTTAAAAGAATGCTGATTTAGGTAAAACTTCAATGAAGGAAATCACTTTAATTAAACTTAATATCTTCATAAATTGTTTAGCAAATTTGTTCTTCTCATGTAAAGAGCGGTGGCTGAACGGTTGATGCGTGGGAACAGTGGTGTCCAATCTCATCTCTAGACTCAATTCGATGCACATAAATGTGATTGGAAACCTGCATCCACGTGATGGGGCCTGCAAGGTAGTAGTCTGTCTTGGATTGGCTGCCTGAGTGATAACGTTAGTCAAATGCCTTACTCCCATTCATCCTAATAATCATTCTCTTCATCTTATACTTATTGAAACAAGAAAACATTTGTAATACTTTATGTTATATTTTGGAAAATAATTTATAAAAGTAGCTGACAAAAAATTTTGATGTCAAAAAAAGTTTAAAGTCTCTTCCAACAATTCAAATGTCACTAAATTATTTCATTCTTTCCCTCAGATTGAAAGGTAGAAAATGGATTTGGTAAAGAAAATAAATTTTTGAGTAAAAAATGCGACGTCTAATTTAAAGTTGGTTAACCATAGAACCAGCATTGAAATATGTTTTTGTTTTGAAGCTTTGAATCATGAACTGTTGATAGTCGCGTATTTCATTTATTTCTGTTCAGCTTACACGTCATCAAATAATAATGATTACTGAGTGACTTTTTATAGCTCGATGTCAATTCGTGAATATCTATGGGATTGCACAAGTAAAGAAACATTGTGTAATTGTTCGGGAAAGTAATCTAAAATGAGTTCTTTTAGATATAGAAAGAAGCGCAGATTGTTTCTGATGAAACTGCTCTCGCCCGTATGATACACAGTACACAACTAAATAATGTCTATAAACAACCCACAATTCTAAAATGAAACATTTTTATCTCTTTGGGAGGTGATGACCGCCAGGTTGGGAAATATTAATGTAAACCCAAACTGAAACCTATTTTTACAATGAATACAAAAGTACACCTTAAGATCTAGATTAGAGAATCATGGTAAGATTAAAAAGAGCTTTCTACCTTTAGAGATTTTATGTTCTTTGTTTTTCCTTCTATTTCACAGGTCACGGCTTTCATCTTTTCGATCAAGTTCGCGTTATAATCTTTCTCGTCGTCGATAGAAGTTTGAGTATCCTATTTAAAAAAGGCAAAATCATATAGAGATAATGAAGAGTACTCGTATCTGGACATTGTAAGACATATGATGTATTAGGATGAATGCCAGTAGTAGCAATTTGAATAACGTTTGCAAGATTCTAAAACGGGATTCGACCTTATAGGTATCATCAGTTGGATGCAGGTTGCTATTCCCATTTCTCTGATGAGAATTCAGCCAAAATGGGAGGAAGGAGGGCACAACCCAAATACCTCCGCTGTTAAGTCACAGCTCCTTGCATGATAACATCAAACTTGCTATATAAGCGAAACCTTTAGAAAAGATAGCATGCATTGTTACATGTAGAAATGGTGTAATAGAGTACTTCTTATATCTACGTATAGCTAATACATCAAATAGCTTACATTATACACATGCGAGCACGCTATCACATCATCTCTAAGAAAGTTAATTATGATCTATTTTCTAATTTTTTATTGACGGTTTCTGAATTAAAAAAACATCATTAACGTCCTTTGTTCCCGAATCCGTAGCGTAAGACGTGCCTCACAACCACAAATTTGTGCTTGGAGCGTGGTCCATTTTTTGACCAGATGCCGTTCTTGATGTTAACAGGATGGCATCAGATTAAGCGAGAAATTCTATTACGGGTAAGTGGGAAAACGAACCCGAGATCTTTGGAATGAAATCCCTGAGGTCTAACCACCATACCACAGGGGCTCCGATTTCTGAATAAATACAATTATTAATACATTTATATTCAAATAAAAAAAGAGAAACAGATCAAAATTTAATTGACATCTTCGAAACCATTTGAAGTAGCTCAAAATAAATTGTAATTTGTATAACGGACCGTAAGGACGACTTTGAGAAGGAATCGTTTAAACTTTAAAGGAATATCAAAAAAGGCGACAATCGAGGTTGATAATAATCAGAAGTTGACAGGGGCCGTCATGACATTCATTTTTTTAATAAGGGTCAGTCAATGCAGTGGAAGTACCTTGATATGTAATTGAGATAAGAAACTTAAAAATTCAGATTTTGATTTTCAATCCATGATTTTCTCACTCTATCTCAGTTGTATCAACAAGAATATGACATTAGTTTGCCTAGGGTTAATATACAGTATACATGTTAATAGACATTAGTTGCCTATGTTAATTTTATAAGAGTGGATTTGAAAATGATTTTGAAAGCCGGATAAACTTGTTTAACATTGAAATTTCGCTCAACTACCTTGAAAAGTAAAGCTAAGTTTGAGTAATAAATTCTTCCTTGAAATCAAAATAGATGTTCACTTTATGAATTGATACCTGTTTGTCATCTTCTATGAGTCTGCTGGATACTCGTTCTAAACCACGTTTGCTACGTTAAAAATGAAAGGCTTAGATCTTGTAAAAATGTGAAAAATAAAATCATTACTGATTGTCAAGATCAAGCTTACTTTCAGGAAGGCAACTGAAAGCTGCCTTGAATGAAGAAATGAGTTTATCACGCTCTTTCAAATCTGCTTCCAAATCATGGATTCTTTTAATCTTAAAAATGAATATTGTATTTTATTAATGCAACAATGAAGCGAGAAAATTCACCCAAATCCCATCGCTTATCCGTAATGAATGGCGCGTGCAGTACTATCACAAGTATAAATGGAATAATCGCAAGTAATGAAAGATTGCATCGATGAAAAGCTTGATAAAGCTTTGAAATACTCTTATTTATAACAGCATTTGTCAACACAACATATTTGCTCATTCACATAAAATGTAGCTTCGTTTATACGCACACTTTGATTTCCAGTCCATTTGCGGAGATTAATGAAGCTTGCGGATAAATGGACATGTGGCTTTTCAAAAAAATATACGTGTCTCTGTGTTAATCATAATTTACGTGTTTCTTGGTTATGTGCATCTGTGTTGATTTTAGTAGCATTGGTGAATGAGTGATTATGAATGAATATACTTGTATACTTCCACAAAATAAATTGTATAAAGTGATGTGGAATTCGAGTAAAGTGCGCTTAGACTTTGTAATAAAAAATAAATAAGTTTGACATTTCACCATCGAGACGGATTTTCGTGGTACCGCCATTTGGTTTCCATAAACAAGATAAGAACTCTTATCTTTATTACAAACACATGTATACAACTTAAAGACTATTTAAGCTGAAAAATTACAGTTTGACATACAGGGCATTCCAACCAGTAATCATGTGGAGTAGGCGTTGCGTTTCAGTAGTTTCTCGCTCAATGTCTTCTTACTCAGATTAATCGTTGATGGGAAGAGCGGATCTAGTATACAAAGACAGTATAAGTATAAGTTATCTTATCTCAGTGCAATTTTGTTTATGTTTAGCTGAGTAGAGGGTGCAATGAATCAAAAAAGATAGAAATGGTGTATCTTGTTCGCTAAACAGTGTGCTGAGACGGAAAATATAATACCGCATTTAACAAATATTGGAATCGTTCATAGCGATGCGGGTGCGGATTAACGAAAAATCGGTTTATTGAAAAGCGCATAAACGAGACATGAATTTATATACCAGGGATACGCTACATATGGCACATGAACACAAAAGTGGCGCATTATATAAAATGAAATGGGGCATTGATGACTTTTTATGTTAAAAAGTGCAAAAAATTTTTTTTAGGTCTTTAGACTAAGAAAAACTAGGACAATGGACATAGCTTGTCACAAGAGGTAGAGCATTTCATAATGATAACGCAATGTTTTGCTTCGTTTTTCAATACAAAATTCAGTAGGTGTCAATATTACTTATAGATCCATATTTACAATGCATTAAAATCTCTATTAAAGTGAGATCAAATAACATTTAAAGGTATTTAGAGAAATCATTCAATGTGATTTTGCCATTTTCCCACGAATAACTAATCTGGTAATAATTTACCCTAGCAAAAAATTTCATATTTTAAATTACTTGATACACAATATTTTAAGAATTGAGCTTAAACAAAACTATATATTGCTTTATATAAGAGATAACTTACTTTATTTTTATTTGGTATACAGGAAAAATTTATTTGAAAATTTGTTAAAATGTTGAAAAAAGATAAATTCTAAACCGAATTAATGAAAAGTCAACGATGGAAGACTTATATTTATACCATTTTAGTAGTTGGCGCTTCAATGGAGCGTAAATTGTTAGCCAAATTCAAAAGTTCGTTTTTCATGCCTTGTGTTTGAGTAGAATGTTGTTGATCTAAATCCGATATTTTATTTTCATATTCCGTTTTCGTTATCTTCATCTCTTCTTTGTACTTGGAAAGCTGATCACAGAGCTCGCCTATATACTTGTCCTTATTTTCAAGTCTTTTCTAAACGTTAAAAAAAGTCATTATAACAAGCACTGCAATAAGAGGCATGTTTGCTCATTTATATACAATTTAGGGATGAAAAGAATGCATCGCCTTTTCAATACTCCTCAGCTGTACTCTCAACCAATGGCATAGCAGAGAAAGGAAGTTCGCCCTCAGCTGGCATAATTCATTTGTATTGGCATATCCATAATAAAATGCACTACAAACAAATATTATCGACTTCAACAATGCAGTAATACTCATTAAACCTCTTTTATTCAGTGTAAGGATTATTAGAATTTTTAAGGGGCAACCAAATTAACATCCGTCCAGGACAGCACTTGTGAAAAATCCAAGATCAGTTGATGCGTTTGGAGTTAGCGCGATCTATTGCAAAGAGTATGTGCATCTCTCCAAAATTAAGGCTTATTCAACTTGAGTTCACAGCACAGACATGAAATAGTATGCGAGTAAAGATCTTGTAATCTTGCACAACATTTGCAAGCTTCACGAGATTATTTATCTTCAAATATTTAAAACTTTTTTAAAGATTACGTAAATAGACGAACATTAACAGATAAAGGACTGTTAATCCTTTATCCTTTATTTAGGGGATTTTTTAACTTTGATATAAAAAAATAATAACTTTGTTATTGTAAACAAATTTATGAGTTCAAGGAACTATCTCCCAGCCAAGATTATTCATACACACAGTTCTTCTTAGTTAACTCGTAGAGTACTCACAATCGTAAGTACTAGAATATTAAAGCAAATAAGTTTTTTTAGAATTTGGAAAGTGATTCAAATAGAAAGATTCATAAGATCTTACTCAGAACTTCAGCAAACATATAGCATAAAAATTAAACCAATTAGAAGGAGTCATTTTTAATAATAATCAAAGAATATGCCATAGCAGGTAAATGAAGACCTTTAAATGCGATTCTATGATATATCATTTGCATAATAGTGTCAAAATGATATCATTTAGGGTAAAGATGTGTTTTTTAAACAAAAAGTTTCAGCAATTGCTTATTTTGTAGCTTTCATACGCAGCACAATAAAAAATTCCTAGCTGTATAAATAAACGTTTGCTTCTTCAAAAACGCCTACTTGCAACAGTAACGATTTTAAACTTCACTTGTCACATGCTTCATTTGTCCTTTCAAATTTTGCATTAATTCATAGGCACTGCAAATCACTTCATAAGAAATCTGCACTCTTAAATTGAATCAACAAAAACACACACACAGAGAACAGTTTCACTTATATATTATTAAATACGAGGACAATGCAATATATTGATAAATATTATTATCCATATAGGTGATCGATTTTTGAAGATAACCAGTCCAAAAAGCAGCACTAAGTTCTCATATAATGGCGAGTGTATCTTTCTGTCGATACTGCTATATTTAGTCTATTTACGAGCATATGCATGGTTTTAAAGATTCTTTAAACTCACGTCGAGCTACAAAACTCCTTAAATTCTACTGATATAAGTTAAGTCGCACTATCTATACTTAGACATAGATTTGGTGCTGAAGGTGACCCATTAAATTAGCGCATAACGTAAAGAGAGAAAGAGATTTTATAAAACTTTATTCCCAATAAATAGTTTGCTCTTTATCTTTACGTATACTCAGTAAAAGACAAAAGTATCTCTTTTAATTTAAAGTTACGACTATACAGAGCAACTGTAATTCCTACTGTTCTCTACGGCGCAGAATGCTGGGCAACAAAGAAGGAAGAAAAGAAAAAACTTGAAGTGTTTGAAATGAAATGTCTTCGACATATATGCAACATAAAGTGGCAAGACAAAATTAGCAATAAAAAAGTAGAAGAAATAACTGGAACAACAGAAAAAAATTTAGACCAAGTGAAAAATATTCAAAGAAAATGGTTTGGCCACGTTGAAGGAATGGATTCTATTCGCCTACCAAATATTGTCTTAAATGGAGAGGTAATTGGCTTTCGTTCAAAAGGAAGACCAAGAATTACGTGGTTCAACAGCTTTCGTAGAGACAACTTTAACTTTTCTTCAAGAAAACTAACAAACATGGCAAAAAATAGGAAAGAATGGAACGCTTGGCAGCATAAAACATGGAACCTCCAGGCAAGAAATGATGATACTCAGTGCCCGTGCTAAGCAAAAATTTTAGGGGGGGGGGGGGGGGGGCTTCATTGGGGCGCTAATTTTTGAACTATCAGATTAATCCGCTTCAAGGCGAAAAGAAAATATATGATGTATTTGCCAAGCTATATCTATACAGATTAAATTTTAATGAATGCTAGATGTTTGTCATATTTTTTTGGGGTAATAAAAATTTTTTAGGGGAGCTTGACAATTAGTTGGGCTTGAGAAATAGTTGGGGGGGGGGGGCTTGTGCCCCAAAATTTAATAGGTAGCACGGGCTCTGCGTATACTTTATTAGTAATTAGACTACTTTTATTCACTGATTTCAAAATTAAAAATCTTAGGAAACAAGTGAAGAGGTTGAGAAGATAAGAGACTACAAACAGAAATAAGGAATTATTAATTTAGACACGCTTCATCCAAGATGCGACTTTCTGAGTTTAGATGCGTTAAAGACGTACAATAACTCATTTTGAAAGGAACAAAACTGCTTTTACATATGAAGCAAATGGGATCGTGAAATCACTTATTTCCTTCCAGAAAATGATCGATAAATTAGAAATTTAATGCTTAGCATACCTGAATTAGTGGATCTTGAATTGGATCTGAAGAATCCAGAGTTTGTTCTTTGTTTTGTGATTTTTCCTGTTCCTCTGCCATATCTGTAGGAGTTTCTACGATTGCATGCGACGATGAAATAATTGAAAATATCGTAGATTTATCTGTAGAGTCTTTTTCATCAGGTTCGCATAATTCATGAATATTCTGTAGATGATCTCTGACATACGAATGATTCACACAAATAAGTTTCTACAAGAACAAATAAAAGATTTTAAATTTTTAAGTTATTGCAGTTGGAGTCTAATATCTTTCTTTCTTGTGCGCAACCCAGCTCTAAAGTTTAGATTCTTCTCAAATCCTTTCTTTATGGTGGAAATGCGTTAGGCAAAATCGGTTAGATCAACGTGTGTATAAACTTCCTTGCAACCAATTGGCTTCTTGCGAACGCTAATGTCTAATCCCGTTTGATCCTAGGCCCAATACAATGAGAAGATGTAGTCTTGTACACAGCTAATCGATCAAGGAATTATCAAAACGGCATATTAAATTAATGTGTTGGATGCATTACACGCTGAAGAGAGAGAGATTTCTCGGAATTCCCTACAATTGAACAAACGTAACTTAATTGTTTACGGTTAGGTAATGAACTCGCAAGATGTTTCTAGCCTAGCTGGTCACAAGGTTTGTTTTCAAAATGAGAAGCGTTTGAGTTATTCTATATAAAGCACTATATCATTTCTGTAAAGTTCTTAAATAAATCAAGGTATAGCTATGCGGACCACATTTTGTGTTCGTTATTTGATTGTGGGATGAACAGTATAGACTCCGAATTTCAATGAGAGAGGAGCGTCGATATCCAATAAGGATGATCAGGAAACACAATAGAAATAAGAACTAACAAAGAATTTAACTTAGCGTTAAATGCAAAGAGTAGAAGACAAGGAACAGGGAGTGGGAAAGAAGAATATAATAATAGTATATTAATAATGCGAAGTTCTTATTTCTTCTTTAAATCTTTCAACTTTAATTCATGCCTTCTCAGCAACATTTTCTTTACAAATATAATTTTTAGTCGTGAATGTACGAACCTTGAATTTAGTAGCGTTTTAAAGACGATTTAAAAACGTTAGTTAAAAAACTTAAGAATATATATATATATTTTATAACAACATTAAAAAAATAAAAGAAGATACCTGTTTTAGAGACATATTTTCAGCTTTTAGCGTGGTCAGGTGTTGATCGTTGTCAAACTTATTGAGGAGATTAGAAAATTTCTAAGAAACGAAATAAATAATAGCAGAGGACGTATAAAAAATGTACGGCATAGCAAGAGTCCAGTTCAGCTTGCTTCAATTGCGTGAGTTCACTCTGTAGGAGCAATTTATTCTAAGTGATAGAAAAGGAAAAGACTGAAATTTCATTCAAAAACGATGAATGCTCTATATGTAATTGAGCCATGACAATTCAAGACAAAGCAAAGGATATGGAACAAAGTGGCGCAAATTGTATCAATTTTACAAATGCGAGATAACTATCTTAATGCCCATATGTTCTAAAATACAATTTTAAGCGACAAAACAGATCTACATGAAAATCACATATTAAAGTCACCAATTCACAACTATGGACACCCGTACCCCAACGTGTACGTAAAATGGCGTATCCATGAAGAGGGGAGGGGGCATTGGGATTTTAACATCCTTGTTAAAATCAAGTATCGATATTTTATATTTGATAGTTATTTTTGTAAAAAGAAATATATTGGAAATTCAATAAACTTTCCCACCTTTGTTGATAACAACCATTTAGTTTTGGTGATAATTATTTTTAAAAGCTTTTTTAAATTTTCCTAAAATAATCTACTGGATAGGACACAGGGAACATGAAAGATTTTTAAAAGCTAGGCCAATAGATCATTGCAATTTACACACTACTGGCCTTAACTAAATTATAAACAATTTTACAGATGGTAACCGTACAAGTATTTTAATAAAACTTGAGGAGGGTTTTCGTACTAAAATGAGGTATTAGGTTGTTTTGTCAATGGGATTCATAAGTGTAGTTTTGGATCAGTAATAAAAATTACTAATCACAAAATGTACATCTAATGTATAAATGCTGAGAATGATTGATTTTAGTTTCAAATGCTTATTTACAGTTTTTGCAAATATAAAATAAAGAGTGCTCTAAAAATGTTTGCAAAGTGTTCTAAACCAAAATAATATATTAATGTGGGGATTCACTTCCCAATATTTTGCCAACTATGTTTTCCATCAAACGTAATCTTTTTCTTGTAGATGATATAAATATCGAATTTCAGAATAGGAATAAGAAATTGACTATTATAAATCAAAATGACCAGTACTCCTATGTGATAGGCTAGCTTCTTCTAACAATTTTATGGCCACTCCCTACCCCACATAAGTGCCTTCATTTTTTGTTTCAGGCGTTTTGAATATAATTAAAAAAGTTCCTGAATGAAAGGGGGAATTCATTGTCATAGAGATGTGTCTGTTATGTTTCCTTTGATCAGCTTAGAAGGCCTAGGAAGTTACAAAGGAGAGCGCTAGGACATTTTGTTGAAACAATCACGCACCGATCTTGTTTTCGAAATGATTTCTTATAAACTTAAAGCAACAACTTTTAGAGTGTCGATTTCTTTGTGGGCGTTTTGCTTCTGCTCTTTGGAATCCTCTTCTTTTGGAAGCGCAGGTGACTCGATGTCTTCTTTGATGGAAAAAAGTGAAGTTTGTAGGATTGCATTCCTGTTGAGAGTTTCATCCAAAATCTATCACAAGAATGCAAAAACGATACAGTAAATCGTAGAACGCTATAATCTTTTATCATCCGGGCGCCAAAAAATTAATTTGCGTGAGATTAAAATTACTTTACGCACTGTCGTTTCTTAAGTATGTCAAGAATATAGAAATTTTAATATTAACTTCGGTAAAAATTAATGAAAATAGCTACCATTAGGGTGAGATATAATTGGAGTGAGAAATTTATAACGATCGGTAAATAAAAATATACATTGAATTATTTTTGTAGGGGGAGGGAGCTCAAATCAAACCGAAGATTATTTTTCAATCATTCAGTTTATCGGCCGCGACCCTAAATTGGATCAGAACTTTTTTCAAGGCTTTTGATCGGGGGCCATGAAATTTTTTTGAAAAACTTAACTGCAAATTAGAGTGTAGATTAAAATTTTCTAATATACAAAAGTTATTTTAAAATAATATTTTAGTATTATCATTTTACTCAATTAATAAATATAAGAATCAATAACTGTTTTTATGTCCAGTTTCAGTATACTGTTAAATTGTTTTAACTGTTCAATTATGAATAATAAATACTCATATTGGTGTTGTTAGCCTCTAGAGTATACTATCTCTACACGAGTATAATCTATCAGTTCAAAACCAAGCTTTGTTTAAACTGAAAGAGTATGCCCATAAAAGCAAATACTCTCAGGAAAAAGTGTAGAATTTTGTTACACTTTCGCAGCAGCAGTGATAAACCAGTGTAATTTCAGCCAACCCGAAAAATCCACCACAAGGTACTGCTGGCTTTTTGCAGGCTTCTACATATGGCTAGAAATAATATATAATATGATGTATAATACATGTAAATGAGTTAGATCCAAGATTCTGCTAAACGGTTTCCCCACAAAGTGAGTAGGTTAACTATTTTGCATGGCTTCGACCCTCATGTTTTGATTTACACCGGGATCTTAGATAACTCTCAGTCAGTTTTATTAAATTTTTCAGAAAAACGAGCCCCACATTTTTAATTCTGTGCACAGGCCTGAGCTCTTTTTTTTTTGAAATATGTAACTTTCTTTTTCCCTTTTCTTCCATTAACCACAGTTTAAAGGTTCTTGATTACCTTAATGTAATACTATTACAAAAGTAGCGAGGCCAATAAAACATTTTTTTAAATGTCCAAAATTCACAAATGGAGTGAGAGTTATGTGAAATTTGGTTTCACAAATGCTAGCCGTGATGGCTGCTTGAATTGCGCGCAATGTCTGCACTAGTGTGTCCACTTTAAGGTCTTTTTTTCATTCCCCGGGGAACGAGGACCTCGTAATTTTTGAAATATTTCCCCGGGGAAGAAAAAGCGATTTTTTCACAATAAAAAAACTCTTCTAAAATGAAAAAATATAAAGTATTCTGAAAGTTTTTTATTAGTTCAAAAGTTGAATAAAATTATTTTTAAAAAATTTAAAAAAATATTCATGTTTTGAAAAAATATCTAAGAAATACTAGAGCGTTCAAAGTTTCATCGTTCAACTGGTTTACTATTTTCGTAGAAAAATATCTCATTGATGAAAACACTCGTTCGGAGTCTACAGATGTTGGTTTTATGCTTTTTAAATTCTTGAACAGATTTTCCAAAACTTTGGGCCTTCTTTTTGTTTCCAAATAAAGGTCAAACGTTTTTTTCATTATTTTATTTCTGCTTTAATACAACTTTTTTGTTACATCAAAAAATGTAGATTTAAAATTTTGATTTGACTTAAAATTATAAAATTAGCTATTCCCCGGGGAATAGAGGATGAGGATACCCGGGGTGGACACCCTAGCACTGCTCGGTTCTTATGTCTAATTCATCACTACGTCCTTCCAAACTTTCAACAAAGAGAGAAAGAATAATTCAACCTAGGAAGAGAGTTGGCTTAACTAATAAATTTTAACACACTTATCAGGAACAAGTGATGCGTACTTTTACAGGTTTTTTTAATAAGATAAAATATTTTCTATATTTGTGCAACAAACATAAATTGTTAGAATAGCTTTTTATCCTGATTTTAAAATTTTTAATTTTAAACTATTTAAATATAGTTTGTAGGTTATTTTTCATAATGACGTAATTAAAAATATGCATTAAAATTAAAGGAAAAAGTATCCAGTATTGATATACTTCTAAACTGTATCATTTTTTTGATTTGTTTTTCCATCAATACCTATTGATTCTTAAACAAAGTTTCAGCAACTTATGATTTAAGCATTCATGCGCTTCAATGCTCATTAGCCAGAATCTTCAACTTTTTAATGATTTTATTTAAAGCTTACATGATTGATTTGAAGCACCAACTTTTCTTTATAAGAAAGGAGAAGAGAGATTTCTTTGATGAGAGAGTTTCTCTTGATATCATCAAAAGTGTAAAGGTCTTTGTGGTTTTGGACGCAATTCACTTCATCCAACTTTTCCTTAATAATGGCATCAATTTTTTCTTGAGAACACTTTTCAGTGAAACTCGAGAAAAGATTTTCGCTAATAATGCGCGTTATGTCAAGAGGCGACGAGTGGTCAGTGAGTGATGAGTCGTGAACGGTGGTGTCTTCTTGCATTCGATTCGTTGGATTTTGCTTCAATGACAGAAGAGTCTTTAATTGTCGATTCTCCAGCAAGCAAGCGTCGAACTGCTGCTGCAATTTACCTAAAAATGAGAAACATCAGCAACTAAATTCCAAAATGCCCGAATTCTTATGCACACAAGTTGATAAACACTCATATGTTAGAAAAGGCGGATCCAAACGTTGACTTGTTTAATTTAATACAGTGAGAGGCATGAGTAATGGAAACATAAGAAAAATTCATCCTTTACATAAGGATTCATATTGCACTCTACTGTAATCACTTCTAACGTTGACGGAGAGCAAAACGTTGGAAACATTAGTTAGTAATCTTTGGTCGAGATCGTCATTTCGTCCTTATAAACGTAAGACCCTTTCTTTTGGTTCCTAAGAAAATGTGTCTACGCTTCGGTAATACAAATACATTTTGGATATCATAGTAACATAAAATAATTTGATAAAATACACAGACCTAAGCGAGGTATTGAACCTGATTTTCTTGCTATTGCACAAGTGTAGTGACGCTACGCTGCATAGACAAGGTATTTCAATCAAATTATTTCATTGTGAAATGATTTTTCAATTCTCTCCCTTTAACATTATACACTTTTAACCAGTGTGTATAAGCAGGACCGTAGACCGGAAAAAGAGGGGTTAACTACAAAAATAATTAGCAACAGGATTCGGAAATCCTTATATATCCTATTACGCATCGATATTAATGTTTCCTTCATCCTCAAAAAAACTCTATAAATTACTTCATGTAAAAGTCTTCTAATTCTTTTAGAAATATGATTAATTTAAAATTTTTAGGGGCGGGACTTTATGGAGAAACTCAAGATCATGATGCCTTCATGGCATATTGTGCATTGGTTTATTGTTGTAAAGCACAACATTTTTGCTATGCTTTTCTTGATAAGCATCGCACAGTTTCAAAAAAAACCACACAAGACCTTTTGCCTCTCACTGCCTACCGCCCATTAGATATGATCTAAAAGTAGTGTACTAGAAGAACGCTTCATGTACAATTAGATTACATGTTAGTGAAGCTTATTTAACTTTTTCAAATTTTCTAACAAGTGGCTTATTAAAATTTTTCGCCTTTCTTTTGGCGAGGCTTTTGATTACATCTTTAAAATTTATTTATAATAATATGCATTGTTTTGATTTGAATAACTATACAAGATAATATTTTTAGGTTTTGATTAAAAAAGTTAGTTCGTCATTTACATCAATTACTTACAGACATATTAAATGAGTAGACGAACATTTTTACACCGATGTCTTGCAATTCATTTATATCAGTTTTTTTAGATGTCGCTATAGCATCCAAGGGAAGAATAATCATCGCTAGCTGGACAAAGACAGAAAAATCAAACAGTCAGTTTTCTTATAAAATAACAACACTGTAACGATGTCTTTACTTTAATATATATCCAATCAGATAAAGATCAAATTGCTTTAAATGTAAAGTGCTGAAGTGTCATAGTTTGAAAGAAGTTAATTAAAAAGAAGAATTCGCAAAGCTTGAAAAAATGTTATACAAAGAAAAATAATATTTTGACTCGAAGAGTTTTTATTTTCTGTTAAATAAAACGTTTTGAAATTTAATCTTTTTAATTTTACTTCTAGCTCTTCAAAAAACAACTACGCGAAAGAAATAACGCTACTAGTGCAAAATCACATGTTTAAAACATTTAGGAGTTGATGAAATCATACTGACAGGGTGCACATTCAAATCTTTGGAGGAAAGAGAAAATCTTGAAAAAGTTTGGGATCTTTTCACTGAATCTTGCAAAGCTTCACATTGGTTGCGATAGTAGGACTCTTTGGATGCAAGAAGGAGTAATTCGCTTTTGTATTTGCGTTCACAATCGTTGCAAACGCTGTAAGAAGACGATCGGTCTAGCACAGAAACCAAGGATGTATTTTCTTCCCTCAAGACTTTCAAAACGTTTGACAAAAGTGGAGGTACGCTGTCCTTTCGCTTTTCGGGAAACCGTTTTTCGTTTACAGGAAGTTTCTAAAATTTATCACAATCTATGCTTTATGTTCTAAAATTTAGCACAATCTATGCTTTATGGTAAAAATGTACCATCGTGCCAAAATTTTGTACGATTGCTATTCCCAAAAATACACCGATTCAGGGTATTCTTAGTTTAAAATATTTATGAATTTGCTGCTGATGCTTCATCATGCAAAATAAGGAACAAAATAAAGAGCTAAGTAGTGTAAATGTGCACCACGAGAATTTCCTTTTTCGGAATACGCTCATTAAAGATCTTGGGGATGAAAAAATATTGCTAATAAGGATCTCTTTGTGCAAATTGTCACTACCTATCTTTCTTTACATAAAATATTTGTCTTAGGTTTTGAAAAATCCTCAGGCTTAGTCACCGCATTCAGTATTCACTGACCTTTAGCAGAGAGAAACGCCAAACTTTTCAGAGGTTTCAAAACTAACTTTTAAAGCAAAGATTTCTATAGCTCAGCAAGATCAAGATTGTGGTTTTGTTTTAGATTTGACGCTTATTTCTATGGAGTCAAGTGTTTATCTTTGTAGAAAACCGTACTCTCTGATCTATTTTAAAATCTTATCTTGTTTCATGAGTTATTATTTTTAGACGCATAGATAACACTAATCATTTGAAATAAAACTGTAAAGTATTCACTATTCATTGATATTAATTTTAACTAAAAAATTTCTATGATAATGAAATAAAAGTTACAATTCTT
This sequence comes from Nectonema munidae, assembly GCA_030549495.1. Lineage (NCBI taxonomy): Eukaryota > Metazoa > Nematomorpha > Nectonematoida > Nectonematidae > Nectonema > Nectonema munidae. Next base: position 1,359,201 of record JAUIRK010000509.1, read on the forward strand.
GATTTGCAAAAGGTAACGAAGGTAACTTTTCGATTTCAAAGACTTTAGTAGAAGACGTAGTCTAGAGTTATTTAAAGATTTTCGATTTTCAAAAAAAAATTATGAACATAAAAATCGAAGCAAATTTTATATGAAACGATAAGCGAAATTTAGAATAAAGGTCAAAGGAGATTTTAAATGCTCATCACAAATATTTATTTAACGCTTCAGAGATGTCATCTATTTTGAGGAATCGGTATAAAAGAGAGTAATAAATTTTTTGGAGGTGATTCCGATACTTGAAAAAACGCGTTCGTTTATTTTCAAAAGAACGTAAGAAAAGTGAAAACAGCCAAAAAATACTCCTATATCATTGGGATCAATAGGTGGCAAATTTACAAATGTTAAAAATTCACATTATAAACTAAACAGAAGAAGAATAGAATTCCTATATAAATTTTGCAACCAATCTTAACAAAGGAGAAACTATTTTATAAAAAATATAGTAAAAAGCCAAAATCAAATTTATGCAAAATGGAGGCAGTTAGTATTAATAATGGGTAAGGGTAGTTGGAGACTGCAATTCGAAGCATATCGCTAAATAAGTTTAGGTCATGTGCACATACCCATTAATCACTATTCAATAACTCAGATCTTAATAAAGGGCATGCATTTGTTCAATGTGCAATTTTGTCGCCGTGAACTGATACTGAATAAGCTGTTTTTGACATTTTACTTCAACTAACATACAAAAATCAGAGATTTACTTTTTGAGAAGCAGTGCAATCTTTATCGACTAGGGTTGAGAGGTATGCATTTTTAGCTTGTTCTTTTTTCAAGCGGATTTTCAACTTGCTAACTCTTCTTTGAAGGCCTTCTACATCATCAAGGGAATGCTTGTTTGATTGGCTATTGTCCTCGTTATACACCATATATTCTTGATCTAAGAAAGAAATATCGAAAAATAAAGCAATCAAGGTAAAGGAATTTGACATGGGAGAAGTTCATCAAAACAAATAACTAGAAAAGGAATTAAGATCATAAATTCTTTTATTTTCTGAAAGAAAAGTTGTGCTTTATTTCCGTAAAATGATATGAGTTACTATTCCTTGCAGGTATCCATTTTACACTGTTTTCGAGTCAAAGGATTTCCACGGGTTTATGGAAAGGCTTGAGAAATGCGCCAATATTGAGGAATAATTATAAAACGCGTATATATAGACATTCCGAAAAGTTTATTTATAAAGCGTTTGGGGATATGTGATATTATACAACATAAGAGTTAAAATTAAAAGTTAGAGGTTTTAACTTTTTACAATGATTTGATGTAATGTCGCAGATGTCATTACATAAAACAGCATAATCTAGGTCTTTTATTTTTTCAATTTTCCAAATTTTGAGCTAACTTTTCTTAAAAATATTTTATTTGTATTGTAACCGGTTTTCTCATTTTTAACTATCTCCGAAAGCTCTTCTCTTTCTTTTTAATCTAAAATAGAAAATTCTTTATTTTTCCTCTTAAAATGAGCTTTTAATCGATGCTTGAACATCTGAATTTTGAATCATATTTGATAAAGCTAACAGATGATCTTTTAGAATTAATACTATATCGAGGAGCACATCTAAGTTTTTCTTTTTTAACTTAACCGAATATTGAGTAATGGATTTTCGTGAAAATTAGACTCAATTCCTATTTTGACTTTTGGTTTCAGCATTTAGCTATTTTCGGAAGAATATTTAGAACAGAAATAACACGACTGACTTTGTTCTATGTTGTGCTTAAAAACTATGAAAACTGGATCAGAATATTTCACCAGCTTAAATCTTTCTTGAATGACAAATTTACAAGCAGGAGTAACTAAATTAGGTAGTTGTTGGTTAGGTATTATTTTACATGCGCTTGATCAAAAATTTTTAAAGTAAAGAGGAAGAAGTTTCAGAACTTACAAACTAAGATGGGTCTCTCTACAAGATGCCCTACAATTCAATAATTACTCCGAAACATTCAAAAAGTTCAATAAATTACTCCGCAACATGCTAATATTCTTTTACATTTAATAAAACCAAAATTTGAGATGCATTGAAAATTCATTAAAAAGTTAGTTATTCATTAATCGACTCAGTTAAGAGAAATTAGACACTAATAAAATTTAGAATATTTTTTGGAATAGTTGCCAGGTGTCCCGGTTTTGACGTCCCTTAAGAACGGAATCCCGCAGGATTTATAAGCCCCGCTTTTTCATTCACAAATCTTATGTCAAAAAAAGAGTTTAGAAAAATTTAACACCAAATGCGATTCATTGACCATTTTGTCCAGTTTGATAACGCCAAAATCTGAAAATCCAAGTTTTGGGATAAAAATCACTCTTATAGTCTAGAAATACAAAGAATCCACTTTTTAGTCAAGCAAATATGCTTTCAATTCAACGTTACAGGACTTGGAAAATATTTTCTATCCAAAAATGTGTCAAATTTCCACCAAACATCAGATAATAAAAATTAAGGACTTTCAGATTTTTCTCTTTGGAATTTTTTTAAAAAACTCTAGGAAAATCACTCTTAAAATAAAAGCGTAAAAGGAATACGCAGAAATCATTTTTGTTTCTTATTTTAAATTTCTAATATGATTTTTGTTTTTAACTTCTGCGTAGACAAAAAAAATTAAAATTTATAAATGAAACATAACTGAATCCTAAATATTTAACTTTAAGCTTTTATTTTAAGAATAGTAAGTTTTTTTTTTAATTTTTTAGAAACCTTGGGAGAAAACTGTATACAAAGTCCTTAATTTTTTATTATCACTGTGTGCCCATTTGGCAATTGCAAAAACTTTGTTCTAAACCTTCACAGTTCTAAAGGATCTGTGATTTTCTTTTCTTCAAATAAATCACATTTACAGTACGTCGTTTCATAATAATCGCGATTACATACAGTACTTTCTAAAAGTAGTAAAAAGACAAATATTTTCTCTTTACCTAACCCTCAAAATTCTTGAAGCTTAAAAGTGTTCAAATTCAATTCTATGTTGTTTCGAAAAAAGTCTGCTAGAGATTCACCCAGTTTATTTGAAATGATGAATTGAGTATTTTACTTTTGAAAATATCGGTCAAACAACAGTAAAAGATAACAGGATCCTAAACATTTCAAGCAATTCCATCCCTCATGTTGAAATGAGTTATTTGAGTAAAATGAAAATAGTGAATCAAAAAGCCCTAAAAAAAATCTAATTTAAAAGGAAATAGAATAAAATCGAGTAAAAAATTTTTTAGATGAAAAAAATTAAAAATTAGGAAACGATAGCAATGATCCTGGCAGGAGAGCCACTAGCTTCGTAGATATTCATGGGTAGTGCCAAAACTGTAAAACCTTTTGTGGGAAGCTGGTGAAGATTCGCAACATTTTCCGCTATGACAGCATTCATTTTGCCCATGAGTATGTGTGTTTTAAAATCCTTTGATTTGCCAGGGTCTATTGAACCAGTGTCGACACCAATAAAGGAAATATTTCTCTGCTCCAATAAGAATTGAGTTGCTTCGAAGGAAACACCTGGAAAGTGCATATCCAAGTGACTTGCCTCCACGCTGGAGGCATCTTCGACATTTTTGATGGAAGCGTCATTTGCCACTCCATAATACTTTTTCCAGCCCATATGGTAGAATTTAGCCCAGCCAAAGCGCACAAAGACAAGAGAGTGAGCGACAATTCTGCCGTGCAACTTTTCCCAATCCAGGACATCTTTAACACGAAGTTCAAAATCCGGGTTGTGGGAAGCAGAAGCACTGACGTCAATCAAAATGCCACGCCCAATTAACTTCGAAAGAGGAACCGACTGAATCCGATGAGCACCTGTAACGAAGTGTGACGGAGCGTCGATGTGTGTGCCGACGTGGTCGCTACTGCAGAAGTCGTTGAGCTCGTAGTGCGGCGAATTCTTCTTTTGGGAGACATTAACTGGATGCAATTTGAAGCCTAGGATGCCTGGCCAATGAAGGGATTTGTTACTGAGCTCGTAAGTCAAATCAAGAATCTTAAAATGAAAAGCTTTCACCGCAGCACAGAGGAAAAGACAGACGGAGACTAGAAAAAGAGTGGATCGCATGCTAAAGAAAATGAGCCAAGAATGCGTGAGAAGAGGGGAAAAGAAATGAAGACCAAGTGAGGCTGAGTATTTAAAAAAGGTGCTTATTTGAATGCAAGAGAGAGAGAGAGAGAGAGAGAGAGCAATTGGGCACATGATCAAAGTGTCGCGAATAGAGGTTAAGAAGCACAAATAATAATCGCGTCAGCTGATGCAAAGGCATTTGAATGCAGGCACTTTGGAGAAAGATACACGAAAAAGATGGGTTAGAGAGAGTGCGGTTGATTTGATATGCACAAATATTTGCTATGCAATTCTAAATGAAGCGCGAGGATGGAAGAGACAGACTCGCCGCTTATTAGCATAGCGACTTCGTTGATGCTTGCAAAAATGGAAATACAGTAGGTCTTGTTCGTTCGGACACAACTACCCACGAAAGAACAAGCGAACCTATTATTTAATTGCTAACGTGAGTGAAAAGAAGAAGAGCCAATATTCTTTCATTAGCTCACAACTGTTTGAAAAAGATCTTTCAACTTACCAGTTGACATGAACATTTTTATTATACCTGAATATTTAATTTATATAAACAGTTAATAACAATGTAAGTGAAGTTTATGCGTCGTGCAAAGCACATCAGCATCTACAAAAACAAAATATTTCATGAAGTACTACTTTTGAATTACATCTTCACGATGCCTTTGTCTAATCACGAATTTATATTTGGAAGATAAATATTAGTTAATTGTTTGTTAAAATAGAGAAGATACAAGAGGTCGAATATGAAAATTCGTTGCACATTTTTTCATTTACAAGATAAGTTACAACTCTGCTCTAACTAAGATTAATCCTAAAACTAACTCTAGCATTAATCGTGAAACGAATTGAACGAAGCGTCGCATTCAACTCATTTTCGTGCACCACTGCCTTTTACATTGCAGTAATTATAAAATTAGCAAAATAGACTCGGTAAATTGCCACTAATCCAATAATACACTAATAAATAACCTCATGCAGGTGAGATGATAAATAAGGTAAAAAATATGTTTAAGAATATATTTAATTTGAAGACGTGTGTTTGCTTAGAATAGCAATTATGATATTTGCATCCGCAGTCACTAGGATGACAAATTTGATGTCCGCTTCCGCATTTTAGAATACAAAAAATTTCACATGCGATACATCTCTAATATTAACGTGATTCATGGCATTGTAGTGAGTATGTGATGAATAATATAAAACATATCATCCACCACCTCACAGATCCTACATATGGTATTTTTGCCAAAGAGCACACCAAATCGAGGTAGAACAGCACGCGGTATGACTGTTTGCTTACATTTGTAATAAAAATGAGTAATGATCATTTAAAAAAATAAAATTATATACTTAAATAATATACTTTCTTTCGGATTCATTTTAATAGAAAAAGTCCAAAGAATGAACTAAGATTTAATAAAGCTCGTACATCAATACAGCATCGGATAAAAATGCAAGTGCATACATTTAAATAAACAGAAGAGAATTATTGCAAAAACAAAAGTGAAACTTTAAATATAAGATAAGATTTGAAGCAAAAGTGCAATCTCTTAAAAGTAATCCTGAAAACAAATAGATATGCGAAATACGCAAAACCCCTTGTATAGTAAGTACCCTTTTAGAAGTGTAATAAAAGCACAAACACAAGCTCATATTATGGACAAATCACTAACTACTACTACTAAAAAAGATCATTGTTTCTTGAATTTTTGAGTTACGTTTCAACAACAGACTCCTGCGGGAAGGAATTTATCGATTCGAGTGAGGGGGGGCTGTGAGGAAGGCGGGATAAAATTCACACAACGTTATTTTAATTCATCTTGGGTTAGGAGAATGTTTCCCCTGGGGGAACTGATACGAAACGTTCAAAGCTGGTATGAAACGTCGGAAAAGTGGTACAAAACGTCTTGAGTACGGAACGCCGTGCATCAGTGAAAAGATATGCAAGAAAATGAAGTAAGTTCAAGCAAAAGAAATAAAGAGATAACAGATGTTTTCTTTTATTGAATATCTAAGAAGGAATAGAAAGAGATAATTGCTTAGCTTTGAATGATATACTAAATATAGCATGTAATATCATTGAGCACCGTATTGTGGCATACTTATTGTTACAGTGGAGAGAGAGAGGCATGAGGCATCCTAGAGAGAGGCTCAAATTTGAAATCCTAGTGGTTGCGGATGTGGATATCATAATTGCTACTCTAAGCAAACACAAATCTTCCTAAAATAACACCTGCCTTTGTATGTAATATATAAGTATCTCTTAGTTATTTAGCAGTGCGCAAACTATGGGACGCGTGCAAAAAGATGGGCGGGTTAGTATCAAATTGGAGTGCTTGAAATTCAAATTTTTTACACATCCACATCTGGTAACGTATGCATCCCACAAGAAGAAGTATAAATTGAACACCTGATGACGTATGCGTCAAACTTGATATATTTTTCACCTTGATTTACTACTGTATAATCTCTACAAAGAGTGGTTTAAACGTGAAGTTCGCGGACAGTTTCTTAATATGGTTAAAAAGATATCAATAAAAGTTGTGTTAAAACCAATATCTACACTTAAAAAATAATTGAAACAAATCATTTCAATGATTTACTATGACGAAATTGCTTTCTTCCTTATATACACTTTTCCTAAGAAAACAAGACCAACAAATAAATTTTGCACACAGATACTCTAATTTTACATAATATGCCTCCTCACTATCAAATATGTATAACATTGCAATGATAGCTCATTTCAGGTTTTTTCTTCTTGTGGATTTTTAAAGTTTTGTTAGTGCAGATGGGGGCTCCAGAAAAATATAGGCTCCAAAAAATGATATTGTATAAGTTTATTTTGATCTATGATTTAATATAGATGTAATATATGATCTATATTACTACCATATAGTGGTTGGCACAAGGGATGCATTTTCCTTGTGGATTTTCTGGAGGACCTTTGCATTTGTGTAAGTAAAATAAATGATAACTTCTTTTATAAAATAAACTGCAACAAGTAAATAAAATTTTTATATGCAGGCTTCTTTGTTGTTTTCTGAATACGATTAATTAATTAATTAATGAGCTTTAACTTAACAATACATTTTTCAGAAATTGAAAACTAAGCCTCACTTTTATGAGCAAAAAAGAAGGCAGCATATAAGAATTTTACTTACTTGCTGATATTCATTTTATAAGAGAAGTCTATGCCTCCAAAAAGTCTAAAATGGTTTGCAAATAGATATCAATGGATGCAAAGTTTTAACAAAAAAATGGAAATGCAAAAGAGAAAATGATTTTGTTATTGCTCAGTAATGTAAAATTATTATTTCTTCCAGCAAACTCTACTTCTGTTTTGGAGCTTTTAGATCATAGCATTATTAGAAGTTTGAAAACTTGCTAGCGACAGGACTTTCAAGAAATGTTCTTCTTAATATTGAAAAGGTTGAAACTAATACACAACAACTTGTAAAATCTAGTAATGTTTTAGATGCTTGCAAGTGGATAAATGCTCTTTAAAAGATATAAAGTTTTCAACTGTTTCAAAGTGTTTCAAAGCATGTATAGATGTTGATGAAAAAATGATTAGTGAAGAAGGAGAAAATGAATTTGATGATAATCTTATTTTTTAACAAAAAACAAACAAGAGAATCCGTAGGGACTATTGAAGAATATTCACTTTGATCAACGTGAAAATGTAGATGAAGAACTTTCAGATAATTGGGGAGAAGGAATGCTAAATCAACTTGAAAAAAAATCGATAAAGATTCACCTGAAGAAGAAAAAGATGAAAACAACGAGGGCTCTAAGTTATTGGCTGAAAAATGACTGATATTACAAAAGCGGTTTATTACACGAAACAACTGGATTTTTTTAGGCAAAAATGAATTTCATGAAAGAATTTGAATGCATAAGCTGTGTGGAAGATAGTTTGAGTAAGAAAGCTTTAGAAGCTAGATTTAAAAAGTCAAACAAGCTTCAATAACTTCATATTTTAAAAAAAGTTAAATTGGTAATTCGTCCATAACGTATTTTAAATAAAATAGTTTTGTTTTTGTATCCTATAAAATAATTTGGCTATTCGAAAGAATCTTTAAGGACCTCATTACTTAATCACAATGATGAGTGTATTATAGAATTGAAGCTAATCGATTGTTTTTGCGCGAGATTCTAACCCATGGGAATACACCTAAAGTTCTTTATAAAAAAAACATTATAAATTTGTCTTTGGGGGAAAGCAGAGAAGAAATAAGTGTTAAGCTGATTGTGGATTGTCATGCGACACTGTTAATGACATTAAGAAGTAGTTGAGAAATTGATAAGACGATGTGTTCAGAAAATTACAGGTTCCTCTAATCGATGTTTTGTTTTAGTCTTATTGGAAGCGACATGATACATTTGATAATGTTTGAAGATGAGTCAATGAGGGGCCGATTTTGTGTAGAATTATCTATTTCCACACAAATAATAAATGCTGGCATCGCCATCTTAATCCCTCTAAAGGAGGCATGTCAAACTTGGAGTCCCATGAGGGCCAAAGGAGTGAGTTTGTGTTCTCATGAGGGCCGCACTCCTACAATTATATTTAAAGTTGTTCAATAAAAATTATACAAAGAATATTTTACTTTTAACTTAGAAACATGTAATGGTTTGGTTATATTCAAAAATGCAAGTACAAAGTCGTGTATAGTTAAACAAAATAATTTGATTAAAAAATTAGCACGGATATAAATCTGTTCTTTATTTTAATATAAAAAAGTTTATAAGGCAACATACATGGCCCACATGTATTTGAATGAACTACAAATGAAATGCACATAAATTACAATAGTTCAAAATAAACATTTATTATTAATTATTAAAACACTTTACATGTTCTGGTCCCGAGGCTTGACACCTCTTGTTATTGACCATCTTTGCTATGTCTGGCTGAAATTTCTGTGCAGTGCGAACTTTTATAAGAGATGATAAGTGAAAATCAGTCAACCTAGTTCTCCGAGAAGTCTAAATCTACACTTATACATAAAATTATAATTAATAATAATACTGTAATCTGTGTGGGCCGCAAATCTGCTTGTAATGGGCCGCATGCGGCCCGCGGGCCTCATGTTTGACATGGCTGAAAGGACCTTCTAATACATAACAATGTTTGCAAAGTTTGATTCGCTTAGGCTGAGATGTCAGTTTGTGTATACATGCATAGAATAACGTTGCAAATGCTGCTGCTGCTGCTAGAAACAATGCTTTGTCCCGTGTAGTTACTCTAATGGAGTGTATTCGAGTAATGTGGCCTAGATCAATGTCGCCTTATAACAAGAAGGGCGCTTATATCCAGTATAAAACTTGTATGTCCATGCCTACTAAAATTAGAGAAGCAGTCACTTACTACTAACCAGCATTGCCTCGATTCCTTAGAAAAGAGCTCTTTGAACTCCGTAAAGTAGTGAATAAGGGAAGGATGGAACAGTATCAACTGGATATCCCAAGAGATGATGAAGTCAAACTTGAAGGATAATCTGTCCGTATGTTACATGGGAATTGTGCTGCGATGATGACCACATGCTCTGGCTGGAACATGGCTTCATACCGGAAAACAGCCTATATGCGCTATGCTTATCCATCTTTGAGGGAATATTGGGAATCAAAGTAACAGACATATAGCGCACAAGTGTATTCATTTTTATTATGCTTTACTTTGATGTATTTATAAAAAGTCTTTTTACAGTAACGTAGGACCTTCAAATTCAACAAAAAAAGTATGAAGAAATCCTATCAACCCTTTTCGTACAAGACAGGCACATAGTGCGCCCATGATTTATTTGGAGATCGGTGAGAACATACTGAGATCTTAATGCAGAATGAGATTTTATTTGAAAGATACAGTAGCATTCGGATAGCTTTGTGACTAGAATTGAGGATCTTTTCATGCTTCCTAACTTTCTTGAAGAATTGTATAGTTAAAAGTAATGAATCTGCAGTGTTTGCAAACTTCTCGACTAGTGTTAAAGACCTCCAAAATCTCTTTGCTAGTGGAAGGGCAAATTCATGACTTTCTTTTTCCAGACACTAAAGTAATTGTTGATAACGGGTCATTCTTCGGCTTCGAGTAAATCTCTAGATCACTGGTTCTCAAACTGAAGTACGTGGTTCACAAAGAGACCGCGAAAGGGTAACTAAATGGCTCGTTTTGCGCAAAATATTGTATCCATATTGGATTATTTACGATTTTCGCCAAAAAGTCACACCTTAAAATAAATAATTTAGTCATTGAATTGAGTTTAACTGTTTTAACTTTTTATTGCTTTTCAAGCCTGATTTTATAGATGTAAATCTCCAATTTTCCTAATCGATTAAAAAAATGAAATATGACGACTCATACTTTAAATTTGGTTTTACTGCATCAAGGTGTGGTGGGGAAGAGGAACCCCAGTGTGTTTTGTATTCTGAAGTGTTGGCATTCACTTTCTAAATCGAAGTAAGTTAAAAAGACAATTGAAAAAGAAGCATTCCAGTTCAGTAAAGAAAAAAATTATTGACTGTTTTTGACGTCATCAAGTCGAACGATTGCACAATTCCAGGTTTGATAACGTAAGAATGTTTTTGCAAATATATTTAGTGTTATTTGAAAGACTCCTATGAAGTTTATAGAAAAATAGCTGGCAAAAAGTCGCACAACATAAAAAAACCTTGCTGTAAAGATATCATATTCAATGCGCTAAGAAGTTCTGGACTTAAAATTTGAAGCAAATCTCTGTCAAGCGATACCGCTAGAAAGCAATAGAAAAGATGGTTGATAACAAACTGTCACAGATGTTTTAATGATTCTGAATTTAATTTCCAATTTTTTACAAATTCGCTTTATTCATCGTCAAGCCTAAATAATGAAAAGCATACCTGATAAGTTGAAAGTTGTTCTCGATAAAGTCATTATAACAGTTTATTTCATTAAATCAAATGCTCTTTAAATGTTGTTTGTTTTCTGAGTTATGCTAAGAAAATAGGTATCCGGTAATTTCATCGTGGTAATTTCATCGCGGTAATTTTATCGTGGTAATTTCATCGTGGTAACTTCATCGTATAGTAAATTCATCGTATAGTAAATTCATCGTTGGTATTTTCATCGTTAAGTATTTTCATCGTATAGTGATTACATCGCGAGATTTATGGAGTAACCGCATAATACGGCGCGCGCATTGTCAATGATTTTGAAAATCGTGACCTAAATGATTACCTTAAAGCGATTTTTTTAAATTGTTTCTATTTTTCCAATTTGTAATGAATTGGTTATCTCAATAATCCTTTTTGAAAAATGGAATAATTTATTACATATATAAATTGGTATTTTTTTCTTAAAAATAAAGTTTTTTATTAAAAAAACAAATGATTATTTTTAGATATAATATACCAAATAATGACTGAAAAGTCGAAAGTTAAAATAGGTTAAGGGGATTTTTATGAAACTAAAAAAACTTACATATTATTTTTTTAAATTAAATTTGATACTTTTATTTTCCTTAAATATTAAGAAATTTAAACATATTTCAAGGCTATTTAATTCAGAAAGAGATATTGTTTTATAGCCTTATAATATGAAAACCTTATATTTAAGAATTAGTTTTTTAATGTTATTAAGAACATTTACAAAGGTTCGTAATAAACTTAAAAAAATTATAAAGGGATATTTACAAAAAAACATTGAGCGTCAAGCACAAATTTAGTAAGACGATGTAATTACTGCACGATGAAAATACTTGACGATGAAAATACCGACGATGAATTGCATCACGATGAATTGACTATGCGATGAAATTACCACGATGAAGTTACGGCGATGAAATTACAGTGAACCAAGAAAATAATTCAGAATTTGAAAAATTCTTGCCGCCCTCACACATGAACTAAAAGAAGTTTTGAAGCGATAATATGGAAAGAAATCGAGCGATTTGTGCAAAGTAAACGAGACTTGCGTGTAAATGTTCTCATTTCCATTTTCTTATGTGCCTATCATTTTTGCAAATAAGAATTAAAAATAAAATCAGCTGATACTTTATTGATCAAAAAATTTCGGAAGTAGTGCTTTTTCAATGTTTTATAGAAATAAATCATGATAAACGTGAGTCAAGGCATTTAAATGGTTAATGGTGTCACGAATTATAGATGGTATGTGTGTGTTATTGTTGTGTATGTATAAACCATATTCATATGAATATATAAGAATCAGTTTTAAATGGTTAAAGATGTTGTCAATTATAAATTGTTGTGTGTGTGTGCTTGTGTCAATATATAAGGTCAAAGTAGGTAGACGATAAGAAGTAGGAAATATAAGCATAGATGGATAATGAAAGATACAATGAGTGTAGCTATTGAACTAAGTATTAATGCCAGGTTCAAAATTTTCAATTTAAAACCATTCCTTACACATTCGATCAACGCATCCATATGCGCTTTACAAAGCATTTTCATAGTAAACTGTGCTTCCAGTTGGTTTTTACCATGAAAAAATGTTTTGCAATAGAAAGAGCTTGTTTGTATTTTTATTGCGGGCATGCGTCAAGTGTTCTCTAAATCTCAAAATAAAGGCCTGTTTGTCTCTCCCATGTGCTTATAGTGACATTGTGTGCATGTGATCTCATAGATGCAGTCCAGGATGCCAAGGTTCAATATTTTTACAAGTTTGGTTGCAGTGGTGTGGAAGAAAGGTTTTATAATTCTTTACAAATATAGATTTAAGACTTGGAGTAACTTGTAATCCCAATCAAAGATGGGTAGATTAATTTCTTGAGATAACCGCTTGAATTTATTATTTAAATGTTTTGTAATTGCTTTATAAAACCCTTTATTAATTACATTAGTTATTAAATAAATTAACCCTGCCTCCATCCCATTGACTTATTGATTGGCCTAATCAGACAATTTTTGAATAAACAATTGTGTCATTTTTTAGTACAGTAGCTTATATGATGATTCCGTTTTTTTTTTAATGAGAGTGCAAGATATCAAAAAATTAAAAAGAGAGCGCTACGCCGAAAATTTATATAAAGTTTGAGAACCACCACTCTAGATTCTTGTTCAGCAATGATAAGGAATTTAGAAGTAAAGATGACGATTTTTAAATATGGAGAACAGATTGTATTTCAGATAGGAATAAGATGAGGAGATTTTGCCTGGCAGTACACATCAGCCGAAGATGCCTTTAATGTTATTTTATCATGCAAACATACGATAGTTCTCCAATTGTTCCTTTTGGTGAGCTTTTCAGGAGAAACATCGTGAACTAAGATTTTAGGAATGCCGAATAAGATTATGATTTCGGTTTCCTTGAGGTTGCGCGCCCCAATTAGTGAAACGCTGGAAAGTGTACCCCACAGACGGAATGGGCTTATAAAAAATGATTTTGCACCATCACAGGATCAAGCGTGTTTAATTTAACGAAAATGGTTTTGAACGATGACCAATGACCATAACAAGACTAGCGTGTGAATTGCGCGTTAAAACTTTTATAAAGTGTTAAGTATTGTTACCCAGAGATACATCGAGATTTTTCAAAAGAGATTCCAACTTGAAGCGTGTCGCCTTCTCCGCGTTTAGTAGGCCAAGCAGGGAGTTTATTGTTGAGAGCAACTGTTGCATAGAATCAGTTGGAAAGAGAAAGGTGTCATCGCGAGCAAAACATTCGGCACGGCTATCTGCTTTGCTGGAAGAATGCAAGACTTCAGATCTCACCAGACACTCATACTTTTGTGAGCATTCCACCCATCTTACCAAAAAAGAGAAGATCGATAAAAAAAAAGAGTAAACCCCATTTTAGTGTGGAGGTTTAATTGACAGAAATTTGATAGCATTTGGGCATCGCATCGTCAGTATTCCCATCGAGGCTAATTCAACTTTTAGTACTTGTAAAAATCAGAGTGCGAACTACAACTATTGTCTTTAGATGCATAACATGAACAACATATTTTTTTCAAACTTAATACTTATATAAGATACAGTTTAGACAAAAGGCATGTACAGTGCATGATGTACAGTGTATTTGCTTCATGAAATACGTAGCTTGTTGAAAAAATTTTTTGGAATAAAATTTTGTTTTATGTACTATACCTATTTAACTGCAAAATGCGAAAAGTAAAGTTGAAAATGGGAATAGCAAATTACGAAATCGAAATTTAAATTGTTAAAACCCATTTAAAACATTTAATACAATAAATTAACACCTTTTACATGCATTTTTTCATCTTTTGAACATTAATTTACACTTTTTACACATTCATCAGTACTCAGAATAATATTAATTTTTTAAGACAAATAAATAATTATTTGCAAAATATTTATTTAGGGCAGCTTGCTGATATCGTAAGGCCAAATTAAAAATACCAAGGTAAAGAGTACTTCTGAAAGACGTGTGTAAAGACATTTAAAGGAACGCTTCTGCAAGCATACTTAACCAGGCCATGCCTCTGATATTGCAAATGCACTACCTTTTGCTGGATGACATTAAAGGATTTCACAAACTAAATAAGTAGTAAAAGAAGGGATTAGCAAAAGGTGATATAAAGTAACAATTTGAAAACAAATTCATTGGCTTTTTTTATAAAAAAAAAAGTTTAATAATTGATATAATTAATATTTAACATGTGTTTCATTCTGGCAAAAATAGATTTCCTAATAGTAAAAGAGAAAATTAAGAAAATTTTAAATAAAGTTAAATGGCTCAAACAAGCAGACAAATGTGTACACATTAAATTAAACTATTTTGCATCAAGTCCACAAAAAATGTGGGCTGATTATCCACAATAAATATTATATGTGCAAATCTGAATCGTAATTTAATTTAAGATCGTCGCTATAAGCTGATATTGGATCAAATATACTTATTAAATTAGTAAATAAACAAAAAAAAATTTTTTAAATGAAGGTAAATTTTCTTTTTATTTATGTATAAATATTTGGAAGTAAAAATACGCAAGGATTAATTTTTTTTAAAGTTTCTTCTTGTCACAATCGATTGTCATGGAACTTGTCACCAAATTTAAGCCTCTGTTAAGAAATACTTTTCACGCGTTACTGAACTTGTTCCAAAAGTAAAAAAGACATTTTTAAATGCTTAAAGTGAATTTAAAAAGCATATTGAAAATTTATTCAAGTTTCAAACCAAAATTGACATTTCTGTAGTGCCCTTATTAAGAAAAACAATGGAAAAAGCAAGATATTGTCTCGAGATGCTTATCCTGCCTTGTTAGAATTAACAGATATATTCTGCTACCATAATAAAAGTTAGAAGGCGTAAGCTTTCTTTGAATATTAGAGAGGGCCATGTGTATTTAAGAAACTTTTTCATGTTATCAATCACCTTGATAAGTTATCCTTAACTACTCTGTAAATTATACGGTATTCAATTGTTAAATTTAGAGTAATAAAATAGACTTTCGACTTGAGAAACAAAGAGTCTATCTTTTATGCAACGTGTAAATATTTTGTTTATTATAATTATACTTTAAAAAATTATCAATTTCCTTTCTTCAAATTTGTATCGATTTTCTATGGATGGATCAAAAAAATTATTTTTATTGGTGTAAAAGCGCTCTAGAAACCGCAGAGAAGTAGCACAGCATGTACTTTTTCTGAAGAAGTACACAGCATGTACAGCGGCCCTATAGCGGAACCGCCACTGGTACCGAGCGTAAAAATGTGTAAGAAAGTGTGGGAGGTAAGAGAGATGATCGAAATTAAGTAATTGGTGCAAAAAGATGACTAATAAATTTAAATGAAAATAAAAATGTGTTATTGAAGTTGTAGCATTAAATTGTTTAAAATGTTGTTATTTAAAGCTTAAATTATTTTTTTGTCTTCTGTGATCTTGCAAAGATTTGGTAAGAAAAAAGAAAAAAATTGGAATGAGTGGGAGAGTTGAGTCAATGAGAAACGTTAATTAACTGAATTGAAAAGTAAAGGATCTATAGTAGGCTTTGTAAACAACCGTCTGTGAGAATATTTAGGTGAAGCATTTACACCATTTGATTCATGTCAGATAAAAATTTATGATAAAAAAATGTTATAATTTGGGCAGTTAAAAGCCAATAAAGTCAACTTTACATTTCTAATAGCACTCATTCTAAAACACGTAAGTAGTTAATTTTGAAAAGTTACTGTGAAAAGAGTCCAGGTTAATAGGGTCAGCAAAAGTCAACTTTTTTTTTGTAAAAATTTAATTTTTTTTTTAATTTTAAATTCGATTATTTCACTTTAACAATATCTTTTTAATTTTGACTCCTCCATTCTGAAACAAATAAAATAAACTAAAAAGATGATCTTCGAATTTTATAATGAAAGATGCATTTGATTTATGTAGAAATATTGATTCTGAATATGATGTGTAAGTGAACTGAAGAACAAAATAATAAAAAAGGAAATCATGAATGTGAAAAAATAAGTATTATATATAATGATCTTCTCTAACACAGGCAATAGACGGGAACAGATAAAGCCAAGTGTTTTTAAAAAGCTTTTGTCTAAAGATCGCCCCTTTTCAAAAGAGAATACTTAAAACAAATATTAATAATAATTGGGAAAAGTTAATATAGAATAATTTTAGGTACATTTTTTTTCAATTAAAGAATTTATAGGTTAACTTTTGTGGCCTCTAGTTATAATACATAGCAGATATGTGAGAACTTACATCTTCAAAGAAATTAATAGTGCAATTAAACAAGAGTTGATTGTGTTGTTGAAGAGCTTGAAATTGATTGGATAAAAAAGCTGTCTAAAGAAGTAAATGGTACATTATATTTTTTACAAATTCATCTAAGATTCAGAAGTTTATTCTTGTGCATCTTTTTCTGAGAACTCATAACCAAACAACTCATATTGACGATTCGTATCTAAACAACTGATATATGGGAAGACTCATGCAAGATTCAAAATAAAAACTAAAATCAGAATAGGAAATCAGAATAGGAAATCAAATAGAAAATGCTAAAATCTTTAGGAAAAATAATTGAATCTGGTTTGAATTATCCTAAATATCAGTTCGCCAATTATGAATTGTGCAATATGACTTATCTGGGTTGATAAATGAAAATCCCATGAAAAATAATGACAAATATAATTCAAAACACTTCATCGCTCCGCACAATGCTTTTGTAATCTCAAACAGCGAAAACGTATAGAAACGGGCTAATAAAGCTGTAGAGAAGAAGAATGATTTTTCTAATAAACTTGATTATAAAGTTGAAAAATATTCTAATTCAGTCAAAAATAGTGACTCTGGATCGTTTACTATATTAAATATTGTAAAAATTATTAAAAAAAAATCATCTTTATTTATTAGTTTCCAAAAGAAAGTTTTGAAAATTTCATAAATTTTTTAAAAAATTTCTATTTTCAATTCGAATATTTTTGTAAAGAAGATACAACAGATCATAAAAGAACACTTTTGATTTAATTTAAATGACCAGAAGGAAACCCAATAAAACAAGATACGAATATCTCAACGTAAGCCAATGTCTTTTTTTTTTAAAAAGTTAGTCTTTGCAAAGCAAAAGAAGTCAATCTGTTTATATATGCAATATGCATACAAGCTTTCTGAAAAATGTAATTTTAATATTTAATGTACATAGCAGGAATAAAAGAGAAACTGCCAAATTAATAAAACTAAATTCAATCAAAACATTTTTCGATAGAAAAAGACATACTCGATTGAACAATGTTGAATTTTTGCCGATGTTCTTGATTTTGAATTTGTAACAAAAAAAATAAAATAAATTTAATGCATTTCTTTCTTTATTTATTTGAACAAGAACAAAACAATATGTATATATGTTCTTTAATATAATAAATCCTTAATCATTATTATAAGCTTATAAATTTGTTGGGGCGGATTTTACTAAACTAAAACTCAAATTTGAAGCATATAAATTTAAGCTTTATCAAAATTTTTAAGCTATTTTTATCTATTTTGGGTAATAGTTTAATAAAAAGTGAAAATACTTAGAGTATCATAATAATATATCAAAAAAGTATAAGTTTATTATAAGAAAGTAACCAGATTAAGAACTAAGAGGATTAACGTTCATATCAATAATGGTGTCAAATCCGAATCGAATATCTCTGTGAACAAAAAGAAAAATGAGAGCATCAAAAGGATCCTCATTCATTGAACTGCGAAATGAATTGATGTGGTAAAACTTGATGTGTTTAAATAATAAATTTACAAAAAAAAATTTCATAATATAAAAGTAATAAGTGTCACACTTAACTACGATTGAAACCTAAAAAACTTTTTAGGACTTCTCACTTTAGAGAGAGATTGAATCTAAAAAATGAGTTGCAGAAGCCATCATAATATTTGAGTTCTACGAAAAGAATTAGATCAGGAACAATTTTCAAGCAATTGGCGATGCAATTTGGGGGGAGGGGGTGTACGCCGGTCAGGCCCCCTTTAAATCCGCCAGTGTAAGTCGTCGAAGCAAAAAAGAAATACTCTACAATATACGTATAAGCCAAAGGTTATAAATAATTTGTTTAAAAAAGCAAATTTAGTTTGAGGTTTGATGTGTGTCAAAAATATATAGCAGACAAAATAATAAATGGTATTTACTTTTAGCATGGTTTTAGTTGTATAAATATTTTTTAATCCTAATACTTGCTCTGTCCAAAAAGTTTTCTAAAATTCTATAATAAAGAAATATCGCAAAAAAATGTCAATAATTTATGCTTGACAATAATTAACATTTTTGCACCATTTAAATTTTTTTGAAGAAGAAAGTTAATTATGAAGATAGAAGGAAAATGTCTCTATAAGCTACTTCCACTTCTATATTAATGACATGTTTCATAATCTTCAAATTGGCTTTAGAAAGAATCCTTTCCTTAAGGCGATGGTGTGCCCACTCGTTTTATAGATTTCTGCAGAGCATTTGATAAGATGCCTCAGAAAATTTTTATCAAACTAATTCAGCGTTACTAAATACATACGTTTGGAGTCGTCAGATTTCGTATTCGGAATTGTCAATTCTTTCGTAATTTTAGGAATCCCCATAGATAATAATGAATTGAAGTGCCATAAGCACATACGTTGTTTATGTGCCAAAGTTTCTCGAGTGATACGCATTCTTAAACTTCTTATATCAATTATTTGATTCGCGGTCCCAAAAATTTCTCGTCCGTATTTGTATTTGAAGGAAAAGCATTAGATACAAATTAAATGTCCACTATTCGACACATACTGATCCTTTGTTCTATGATCCAAGAATTTTGAAGATTAGTCACTTGCAAATTTATATATTTTCATAGCTCGTAGTATCAAACATAAAACAAAAGAGTATTGAAACAACTTATCATTATCTCCATTATTATATCAATGATTATATGATATCAACGTACGTACAACAAACTTTAATAGAAAAGTCTTAAGAAAGACATTCTTAAACCTATTATTCATATAAAAATCAAATTTTTGGAAAGTTTTCAAGGTTTATAATCATCTTTCAAGGTGTTTTTAAGGTTTTCAAGATATGTTTTTATTTTCAAGGGGTTTTCCAGGTTTTCAAGGTCCGTAGACACCATAATATAAAATATTTTATGCTTTTTTACCTTCTATTTCAAATAGTTTACTCTTTCACAGGAAAAATTTGGTGGATAAAATATGAATTATAAAATCGCATTTGCTTGCAATAATTCAATAAGTGAATTCTCGCTTTTTAACAACAAAATTAGCGATTTGAAAAAAGAAGTTTCTTATAACATCTATAACTGTTACTTATGTTACTTTTTAGGTAAATCGGAACAGTTGTTCCTTTAAATTGGTTCTATATGTTTCATCCGATTAATTTTATAAAACTGTTGTATCATATACAACAGGGGTTAGTCAAGGTGATTTCTGGCATCATGGAATATCCTATAAATATTGATTGATTGGAAGTGATATACATTAATATAACTAATGTGTATTCTTTACTATTCCCATTTCTATTATTTTGTTTAACCAGTTATCGACCACAGTTGACATATGTCGACTTTACAAAAATGTGAATCGTCTGCGTTTTTTAATGCTTTTAAATACAAATCTTCTGCTTTGCATTAGATATCGTCTGATTAATCTGGTCGATAACGGGTTAATAAATTCTTCTTCTTCTGCTTCTTATATCAATGAATCATTTATTTAAGTCAGAAGTTTCCCTTTTTAAAAGGTGTTTCTGAATGTCGTACCAAAAGAATTGCCAACTGTCAAAAGCATCTTACACCTACAGCCCAAGCTGTTTAACCGGTTATCGACCCCAGTTGACATATGTCGACTTTACAAAAATGTGAATCGTCCGCATTTAAATACAAATCTTCTGCTTTGCATTAGATATCGTCTGATTATTCTGGTCTATAACGGGTTAAGATCCTTCATCGCCTTTTCTCTTCAACTTAATTTTGGACGTCCTTTCTTTCGTTTAGGTTTAACTTCAAAATTCCAGGCTTCTTTTAGTGGTTCTTTATCTCCTTTTCTAAAAGCATGGCCTAGCCACCTTTTCCTACTTTTAGCCACATAATTTTCTCCAATGCCTACTTTTTCCATAAGCTTATCAGCGCTTATCTTTGCCTTTATTTTCGCTCCGTATATTCTTCTCAGCATTATTCTTTCTATCCTTTGTAAAATGATTTCTTCAAGAGTCTTTAGTTTCCATGTTCAGAACCATAAGTGATTACACTTTAACTTGAAATTGAAAACATTTAACTTGAAATTGAAAACGTTTCACTTGAATTTGAAAACATTCCATCAAGTATTTTATATTACATATAACATTTGATAATGAAATAAAACAAATTTTCAAAAAATTGCAAAACTATTTATTTGAAATAATCGAATAACTACGATGCTTCTCATTTTTTAACTTATATATTTTAACTTCACATCATGGTAATGGCATCCTAATTGAGCAAAGTTATAGGCTTGGAAAATATGACAGCTACAATGGGTGTGAAAAAAATGAGACAGTCTTTTATTAATCATTATTTTATATCTAAATAATAAACTTAAAGTGGATATCTTTTTTTGTTTATTACAAAATAATATAGAATTAACCAAAAAATAAACACGGAATGTATAAAAAATGATCCCCTTATTTTTAAATTATTAAATGTGGAAAAATAGGGGAGCTAGCTGCTTAAGCGAGTCACCTCCTTAAGCCAGCCACGTTAACTTGATCCTGAGACTGGTTCGCTTAAATAGGTTAGACCAGAGGCGTAGCTAGTGGGGGCGCCAGAGGCGGTCCGCCCCGGGCGGCATTTTGTCCTAAGTTAATTTAAAATATTCCATTTAATTTTTAGTTTAAATTTTCGGTTCAATTTAATCGATTCCAGTTTTTTGTGACTGTTTTAATTTTGGTGGAGGGGGTCAAAAAGGCACTCCCCCCCTGTCACTGATAAGGTTAAGTGGTCCAAATTTTAGTATAAAAGTTGCAATCAAATCTGAGCTCTTTTTTGGCTTACAACGATTTATCTATTAATAAAAAAAAATGGAAAAAATTTATTATTAGAGGAAAAAAACCTGACCGTTAGTGTACGGACTTGAATTTTTGGAGGCTTTTGAAACTCAACGTCATAAAGGGCGGCAGATTTTACAACCGCCCCGGGCGGCAAAAGTGTTAGCTACGCCTCTGGATTAGACATAGAGTTTTTTTATTAATAATTAAAAAGTCCCATTTAACAGCCTCTAACGATATGTAGTTTCATAATAATCATATTCTTATTATGAGGAAATATAGGGATATAAAAATTTAATGCAAAAAATTTACAGTGGAGAAATTCAAAGGAGTTTGATGTGCGAAAAAAACGCTAAACCAGGCAAATTTTTCTTGTTCATGCTTCTGTAACGTGTTAAGATGCCAAGACCAAAATGAATCCAGGTGAGTCTTGAAAGAAATCAAGGACTTGAAGAAATCCGAATTGCTATTTCTTTCTTGGTTAGTTTCGTCATCATGAACAAAGTGGGATGCAGAAACTCCAAGAGAAGGATGCTGGTCAATATCCTTAAATGAAGAAATTCAAAACATAGAATTGAAAAAATAAAATGTATACTTAAAAGTAACTACTCAAAGGTACTAGCACTCCATGAAAGTATCCAAAAATACTAATCCTCTAATCTAATTTCATCAAAAATCCTTCAATTCCACTATAATATATTTCTAGATGCCAACCATTGTAGACTCTTGTATGGGTGAGGTTAAATTAGTTACTCCATTAGTGAGTTCATAAGAAGTTATTAGTAAGTTAGAAGGGTTAGCTAGTCAATTGGTTATTTATTATTCCCGTTTTCGTTAATTAGTTTAAGAGGAAATTAGTTGCCTTTAATTGATATACCTTTGGAATAACTGTTTCAAGGGGTAGTTTAGGAATAACAGTAACTAAAAAATATAAAGCCATAAAAACACAGATGAACGTCGTTGAGGTATGCCACGCAAGAATCGTAACACAGTTTGCAATTAATAATATCCATCAACATTGCTACGGTGTACAAAATGATATCTAATCGCATAAATCCCAAAACAACAAAAAACAGAAATGACAATACCTTTATAGTGGTATTTTTTTATATGCCTTTCCATTTTTTCAATGATAAAAATTTTGAAAATACAGTGAAACCTCGAAATTCCGTTCTTCGATTTTCTTCGCCGTCAAGACGCGTCAAATTTTTCTTGGGAACTGATCTTTTTTGTATTTTCCCGCGATAAAGCGTCTACCGCAACATCCGTCTCTTTGAGACCCCAAATTTGTGCTTTCTCTAGTAATTGTGAATTGCTTGTCATGTATATTCAGCTTTGCAAATAGGAGGCGTATATAAGATCAAGTTGTTAGTTGAGGTCTAAATTCTCGCCACTATCCATTAGTACATTGCACTGTCTTACTTCCTTTATTTATTAACAGGAAATGCTTATTTTGGTATAAGCTCATCTTAGGAAATCTTTCCTATTTTTTATCGTGGATCATGTTTTAATCTTTCGTTGATTTGTTGCTTATCATCTTGGTTAAAAATTCTTTTGTATTTTCTTTTAGATATATGTTTTTTCTAAAAATTTAAATATTTACAATGAATAATAATTTTTTAGCTTTTCAAACACATCTTAACTCATTTTTTCTCACTTGTTATAAGGTTTCCTTTGAATTGTTGTGATAATTTCGGTCTTGAAGAAGTTGGATTTGAATATTTTTCAACATAGAATATAAAATAGTGAAATATCTGAAGAGATATATATATATTCAAAATATATCTCATCTACAAATTTTTCATATTATTAATAATTATAAAATTTTTATACTTTTATATTGTTTACAAAATGAAGTACATATAAAAAATATACCACAGAAAGATAAAAAACTTAATAAAAAAATATTACATTCTTTTTTTTGTCTTTTTATTTAATTAGAAAAAAGCTACACGAACTTAAAATAATAAACTGTTTTGTTTTCTCTTATTTTTGTCAAAACAATAAATTCATAA
This sequence comes from Nectonema munidae, assembly GCA_030549495.1. Taxonomy (NCBI): domain Eukaryota; kingdom Metazoa; phylum Nematomorpha; class Nectonematoida; family Nectonematidae; genus Nectonema; species Nectonema munidae. Next base: position 1,382,765 of record JAUIRK010000509.1, read on the forward strand.
TTTAAATTTTAAATCATTCTAATTTAGGGCGTAATATGATAGTTAAATATTAGAGAATAAAAAAGTTTATTGTGCTAATTATTATTGTTTCAAAAAAGTTTGAATATTAGTAATAAAATAACAATTATAAAAAGCGAAGTCTTTCCAAATGAGAACCTCCAAAATTTAAGAGCAAACTTGTTGAATCATAAAACTATATTTGTAAAGAAAATGCTGCTGAGAAGGAGTGAATAAAAGTTGAAAGATGTAATAAGGAAATAAAAAGTAAAACTTTTATTCAAAATAATTTCTAACAATATTAATTTTCGACAAGGATGGCCTTCTTCAGTTAAACGCAACTGTAAAATTTAATCTTAATGTAAATTCAATGCTAGTGTTTATGTGAAGAAGACCAGAGTCGTCAAAAATTAATATTGTTAGAATTTTACTCTAAAAATGGATTAAATAAAAGCGAATTTAAAATTTTATTAAATTAAAGAAATTATTAGGATAATTTATGTGACGGAAAAACAGGACAAATGATTAATTTTTTAAGGACGTAATTTTACAAACAACATATGGCACATATCGGAGACGAAAATTGGAGTGTTTATTTTATAAATAGTCAAATATATGCTTAAAATTAATTATTATCATTAAAAGCAGTAGAAGTTCTTCAAAGTTTAGTTATGCTCAGTGCTAGGGTGGGTATATTGGCATACTTTATAAAAATCCTTCACGAACCCAAAGTCGGGAATCGCAGGCCTCGGGTGCGGCCTGGAAGCGCGATGGTCTCACCTCGCTACTCATATTTCGACACTAGCGTTTCCAAGCTTGCCTTTGCGTTAAATACACTCGACCTTTTATGCACACACTTACTTTGATAATGCAATTGAAAGCGCTTTGCACGAGGGATATGGAAGAAAGGCATTTTTGATAGAGATGGCAGCCATTTTGATCGTTGATTGCAAAAGATGAGCTATTATCCCTCTCAACTTCATTTCTCTCCTTGCTACTTCCACAATTCACATCTTTTTGTTGAAGATTGCTCTCTGCAGAAAAATTGTGCAAAATCTTAACTTGTGCTTAAACATTCATCCAGGGGACGAAGGTTAAGAGCAACACCCTTAACTAATAGATGGCACTGTTAATTGTATATGTTCATGTTCACTTTCACTATCGAAGCATCAACACTTTCATGGAAATAAGTTCATCACTGAAATCATTTTAAGAAATATTTTTATATAGCTTATATAAAAAATGAATACATTGTTTCAGGCTCGTTGATAAGAGGGAAGTGAGAAGTGGAGAGAGCCTGAACCCCCCCCCCCCCGAAACTCCCTTGAAATACATAAATGTATACATTATAATACTTTCTTATAGTACAGGCGCCATTAAATTCGGTATAATGATAGAAAATCGTTGAGTTTAAATCTTTAAAAAAATCGCTATCCAAAAATTTCAGCCATGTGAGCACATGTATTCATCCTACAAGTAAGAAATACCAGTCTAATATGTATATCATATACGTAATTCAAGGAGGATATTTCATTATAAGTAATTTGAAATTTCTAAAAAGCTGTTTTGAGCTATTTTTGACATTGGCGAAAGAAACTTTCTATCGCTACCATCAGAATAGATATATGCAAGGATGGATCCCCATTTGTTTTAAGAATGGATGCAATTTTTAGCGTGTTAAAGATATTTCGAATAATCAATTTTCATTTAAGTAAATTTTGTTATTCATATAGTGTGGAAATGAGAAAATAATATTGCCGTGAAGATAATATAATTTAAGCATATGAACATATGTATAGAAAAAGACATTATATGTTGCTTTCATGCAAAAAAATTGTTTATTTCTAGAACAGTTCACTATTGCATCTTGTTAGATGCAAATAAGAAAAGTAGCTTAAAATTTTACCCACAATGTGATTGATTTGACGATGCACATGGCATAAATTTTTGAAGAGCCATTTATTTTGTTCGACAATCCGCTCATAAGATTCCCTTTTAACATATGCACTAGAAGAAGGATTTTCTAGAAATACATTTGGACTGCTGAAAGATTCTTCGATGTTTTCATGATTATTCTTGCATTTCTTTATCTTGTCATCTTCTACTCGCTAAATAAGAAAATATATTGAGACATTTTTCAAAATTAAAAATTTTTTAACGATTCTTGTGAATTTATTAATGTTTTACTAACTTTTTGATTACAAAAAATTAAATATAAAACAATGTTGGATCGTTGATCCTGCAGTTGACATGTCCATTGACAATCATTATAACGCCATCTGTTCATAATATCAAATATTATTTTACTGGTCAAGCACCCATTGACAAAAAAATTAAAAAACCTTTTAAATCACTAAATTTAAAATTGATAGTAAACCTTAATTTAAAAAATATATAAAAATTGTCCTAAATACCTTTGAATACAACTATATTTATATATGCTTTAGGAAAAACTGATGATTATAGAGAGAAATCATTAGACTTACGATAAATATATTTTTATCAAACATTTGATTTTCATCATTTGAAGGAGATTTGATGGGTGTCTTTATTTGTAAAATTGGCAGGGATTGCTGTAAATCGTTAAGAAATTCGTTATTTGTTTGCAAAAACGCATTGGTTGATTTAACCAGCGTTTCAATTAATTGCTTTGCAGACACAGCATAACTAAGTGACTCTAAAATATAATGTTAATCATAGAAATTAAGGAAGGGAAACGTGAAAATACAAGCAGGGGTATTTTGATTGACCAGACCCTATGTGCAATACGTAATAAGCAACAGCGTAAATAAACAGGATGTCAATAAGTCAGATCCATCACTTAAATCCATTACTGGCAAAAAAAGATATCATAGCGACTCGTGCTATTTTGTTCTAATAACGTATGTTTCGAAATGAGAGTTCAAATTACAATAATCCTTTAAATATTTAATTCAAACCTAAAAGATTGAAAATATGATACAAGCACTATTTTTGATGGAAGTGGGATTTTTAAATCTTATCGATTTTGTAGATAAGACACTAAAAAATTTCAAATATTATCAATACATCATATTAAGAATGTACAAAACTTCATTAAAAACTTTTGGCTAGAAGTTGCATTTAAAAATATATCGATTTTAAATAGTAGCTTTTATGTTCTATTTTTTGTTGTCTAACGAATATATTAAAAATATACCATTATATCCTTGTGTATTCTCTGATAATTCGCTTACGAGTACCTGCTTCACAACATTAGCATCTTTTTCACTTTTAGTAATTTCAGGTTTCCTATCTTCTAATCCAATCATATGTTTAATAACATCTTCAAATTCACTTAATTCATGCGACTTGGTCTTAAAGATATTTTTCCATAGTGAAACTTTTTCCAAAAAGTCCTTCAGAGTAGATTCAGGTGAATCTAAAAGTTTTTCTACATTCTGCATGTTACTTCTAAAATAAAAATATGAACTGCTCAGAGTTTTAACGTAAGATCTTAATTAGTAATCATAAAAATATTTTAATCCGAAATGGCGCAATTTAGAACACAGGTTAAAACAAATACTATAAGAATTTTCATTTAGAAAAAGTAGAAAAGCTTGATAATAAAAAAATAAAAAACTTAATATAAAAATGTGTGGAAAACAAATAACATTAATTAAGAAACATCGTAGGTACCAAATAACTAACATCGCTTGAATTTTATATTTGAATATTGATTCCTTTTTAGACAGCGCATGATTATTTGATAGTTCAAATAGATCACAAAAGAAGATGATATTGTAACATATGTGCTTACCTACATAATTTCAATCATTTATAAAAACTTTAAAATTTGTTATAATTTATATTTTCAAAATAATATTAATTTTTGTAACTCAATAAAATAAATGAATGTATTTGATTAGTAAATGATAACATAAAACCAGATGACTTCAATAATTTTTATTATACATTATAAGCAATTAGGTTGGTTTATAATTAACATATATAATCAATATTGAAATATTTTATTTTATATTTGAACCAGTTTTACTTTTGGGCGAAATTTTGGTAAAAATTCAAAAATAAAAATTAATTAAGAATTCATATATTTGTTTCTTTTTTATTATGGTTGCAATAATTAATTCTTAACGAAAGGGAATTTTTTATACTATAATTAGATATGAGCAAAGATTGTGTTAATTTTTTCAATTTTTAATTTTTTTTACTTATAAACTTACTATTTAAATTTTCTCAAAAAAAATTCTTTTGATATTAAATTTTTTGTAAATTACAAAAAAACTTAAATCCAATAGTGCTTACATAATTATCTTTCAATCAGTATGATTTTTAAATATTTTACTTTGACACAATAAGCTATCTGAGAAACTTGAGTTTCAATTTGTTGATATGTTTAATTTATTAGAGTTTATAATTGACAAATAACTTATTTTGTAGGACTACATAATCTCTATATGCTCTAAATTTTCTTCAATTATTATTGGTGTACTTATAGTTTTATAAAATTACCTTAAAAGTAGGATACTTATAATTTTAAATAAATAACTTTTTTCTCAATAGAGAAGGAAGGAGAGAATTTATTTAGCAAATAAATTTGAATCAAAAATTTAAGTTTTATAATTTTCTAACAGAATTACATATGCATAGATGTTCTATATTTCAAAAGACCACTGATAAGATCACCCAGAAAAAGAAATTCCCATAAAAAATATTAAAAATAGAAAATATTTTATACCCGTAAAAGTAGTGAAAAATTTTATCATAAAAATATGTGTAAAGATAAATTTTTTTGCCATTTTTTGTGTTTGTGATTTTATTTATTTGTAACTAATTTTGATTCCGAATGTAATTTTGTTTTTTTTTTATGTTTTTCGGATTTAAGTCGGTGATAAAGTTATTCAAAGCGATATTCCTCATTCAAGGGATGGTGTTTTAAAGTTTAAGGCACATATATGTATATTTTTTTATTGAGATTTTAAGACACATGTGTTTATGCGTTGTAAAATATTGTGTGGTCTGTTACTATGTGTGGTACTGTGATATTATCGGTAATATTTGAATGCGTTTAAAGAGTGACAACTCAAAGAAGTGATAAAATTTGTTACTCATAAATAATTTTCAAAGGAGTGACAAATCGAAAGAATGAATCAAACGAACACAAAAGTTATTTGGCGAGAAGTAAAAAATAGATTAAATATTAATAAATCAACAAACATAAATTTGAATTTTGGTGGGGAGTTAATTGAAGATGAACAAACTGTTTGTTCAATTTTCAATGATAAGTTTAGTATGAAGTTACCCTCCTCTCAACCGGAAAAAAAACTCTACCAAATACATAGCACAAGTTCACACTAAATTTGAATTTAAAAATTTTTCTTATAGTGATGTTATTCTAGCTGTCAAGGAATGTGATCAAAGTAATTGTAATGATGCTTGCTTTCTATTTCCCACATCATGCCTATACTTAATGTTCTTTATCCATTTTTAAGATTGGGATATAATATTTGTTTAAAGTATTGTGTTTTTCCGGACGATTTTAAACTCAGTGCAGTACATCCTGTTTTTAAAAAAGGCGCTAGAGAAAACATTAATAACTATCGCCCGATATCAATTATTCCGGTTCTGTCTAAAATTTTTGAAAAGCTACTTAATATTCAATTGCAATCATACTTTAATTCTAATAATGTATTTTATCCTCTTCAGTTCGGTTTTCGTAAGAATTACAACACCCAGTCACTACTTACACATTATATAGATAACATTTTGAATACTCTTGAGTCCAATGAAGGAATGCTTTCACTTTTCTTAGATTTTAGTAAAGCTTTTGATAATCTTTCACACCCAATTTTATTTGATAAACTGTCTCTCTATGGAGTGCAAAGAAATTCCTTGCTTCTAATCAAATCTTATTTGCTTAATCGTCAGCAGTATGTAACTTTGAATAAATTCAAGTCTAACGTTTCTACCATTAATATGGGGGTTCCTCAGGGTTCTATCCTGGGCCCTCTATTATTCCTAATTTTTATAAATGATATACATGTATCTAATTGCTCGCTGAAGTTTTATTGTTTTGCTGATGATGTGACAATAAACATCCCGTTTTCTATGGCAAGTCCACCCAAAAGTATGGACTTTTTCAACGATTATCTTGGGCCATTCTTTGAATGGTGTACTCAAAATTGCATGCATATAAATGTATCTAAGTCTAAAGCCATGCTCTTTGAAAGTATGAATAGAAAAATTCCTACTGAGAATTTCAAGTTCGAAGTTGTTGAATATTATAAATTACTTGGTGTCATCATCGACCGCAAATTGAAGTGGGAACAACATATCTCTTATGTCAATTCTATTCTGTGTAGTAATTTAGGCATTCTAAAATACAATAAGTTTTTGTTCCTGACCAAAATCAAATTATTATTGTACAACTCCTTTTTTCTCCCTTATCTTAATTACGGGTGTTACTAATCGGTAAGCACAAATGCGCACAGATGCCCACTAACTAAAAAAACCTTTTTTCTTAAAATTTTATCAATATAAACTTTGCTTTTGTAATTATATGCCTTTTCAATTAGTTTCCCAACATTTTATGAAAGTTAAATGAATTTTTTTAATTTATTTTCTAAGTTGTTTAAATGTTCTTTTTTCCTCTATTTTTTTCTTGGCATTCATTTCGCTCTAATTTTTTTAAATTTGAACCCCAAGTATTATTAAGGTGTTAAAATTCTTCAAAATATCTTTTTTATGATAAACCAATTTATTTTTCATGACTACTATGACAATTAATTCCTCTTTATTTAAACACAATTTATTATTTTATAAAATTTTTTTGTCATATCATACTTGTATGTTTGTGATTTATAAATAATTGAATGAATAAATAAATCTGTAACAAACATAAAAAAGTACACCCTATATTGTTTCATTAAAAATGTTACTATTATTTTTTATGTAATTGTATTTTTATTTTTCTACACAACCGAACTTGACTAAATAAATTTATAATTTTGTTTTATATAGACCTTGCACTATCTTTCTATTTCGCACATGGGTTCCTATTAATTTATTCTAAGATCTCAAAATAATTTTACTTTTGTGACCCGAAATAAACATAACTAGGGTAAAACTGATTTAGCCGTATGAATTTATGATACTAGCAACCTAGTTTAATTAATATATCGGCTCGCTCCTAGATTATATTTATTTTACATAAACTTGTTAAATTTACAGTAGATCCAATTTTTATCAGATATACATATAGTGTTAATAAAATTGTTTGCCTCTGACAACCTCTACACACATTTTTGCCAGGTTAAATTTCTACATACCGTGCTCATTCTTATAAAAAAAATCTATCCTAAATCCAAAAAAGGAAGTAAAATAACAGTAATAAGTAAATTTTTAGTAATAAGTAAAAGGCAGTAAAATTATCTTTGCCTCCTCTCCCCCTACTGGCTATGCTCCTGGTTATAATTTATGTATATATAAATATAAGGTGATAGTTCACAACTCAAAAAATCATCGTTTGAGTTTTCTTATTTAGTAAGTACCCATTTAAGTGGTCATTCAAACAAATAGCTCTGTAAAAAGCTGTTGATATACTACTGATTACAATGTTTTTATTATTTATCACATAAGATTATTTATTATAATAGTTTTAGATTCGAGCCTCGAAATAGACTATATTTCAGAAGAATATTTCTTAACCCTATTTTTAACGGTCTATTTTCATTTAGTCAGTCACGGGGGGGGGCTATTTTGACCACCCCTCTTTTTTTGTTGAAATATTTAAAAATTTTACAACATTCTCGCATGAACTCACTAAATAATTTATTGCGAATTTGAATCTAAACTGAGATAACCTTGGTAGCCCTACTTTTATCAGATATTCATTTTGTACAATCTATGTTCGAAAAAATATCTTTCATAAATGTATTTAGCTAGTAATTTAATCGATTTCAGAACTTTTTTATTGAAGAGAATCTTTTTGTTGATCTTGGTTTTTTTAAATAATGTTTTGTAGTATCTACATTTCCTATTCGGATGGAAAATCTGCAGGGTTATCAGCTGTATGTACTCGATGATGTCCTTGGTGTGGTAGTAACCTTTAATTTATCTTTGAAAAGTTGCTCGAGTAACATTGAAAACCATGGGCACTAGGCCTCGTCATTTTTAATATTAGCGATGACAACATCTGAATTAGAAAAAAATTAACAAAGTAAGTTCTTTAGTTTCACACCAATAATGATAGCCAAAAGTTCGGCTACATGAATCTGCATGCAGAAAGGTAACTTGAAGCTAATAGAGTTACTTCCATTGTCAGACATGCCGATTTGTATTGGAGTAGCATCTATAAAGAATTTTCCCACTTGTTAAGAGGAGGAACGGAGGTTTTGATACTTTTCCAAGCAATCCGCTATGTTAATGGATTAACTCTATTTCTATTCAGGATATATCATAAAAATAATTAACGCATTGATTTATATTAATTTTTAATTTTAGATGATATATATCTGTAAAGATTGCAATAAGATTATTTTTTCAAGAGTTTGTTTTGTTCTCTTTGTAAAAAAAGTTTTCATGCAACATGTGAGAAAATCAATGATGAAGAATTAAAGTTATTTTTAAAATTAGAGTTTTTCTGCCATTTTTGCAACCAGAAAGATTTAGAGTTTGATTATGAAGAGGCATTGAACAGATTAGCAATTGGAAAAGTTTTTAAAAACGATGATATCATTTTAAGAGAACAAGCATTTTTGAAACAGGATGATTTAACTTTAGTAGAAAAGTATGGTATACATGAAAACTTCCAAGATATGAAAACTGACACTATTGCGTCTAGTATGATCAATTCAAATCTTAAGCCTATTTTCATAACAGGCAATGGAAATTGTTTATATAATAGTGCATCTATCTTACTTGTCGGTAATGAAGCACTCGCTTTAGAAATAAGAGTAAAAACGGCCATAGAATTGAATTTAAACAAGCAATTTTATATAAACTCTACATGTAATCCAAACATTGGAAAAGTGTCTCCTAGCGTATCTGAAGAGTGTGTCAGTATTTGCTCAAATTATTCATGGTCTTCTGCATACTCAATGAAAGCTTTAGCTACTGTTATGGGTATACCAATTCAATCTATTTATCCCTCAATGAATGGACAAAATGATTTGATCATACCTATTCTCAATACTATTTTTTTCCCTAGAAAATTGAATGATTATTTTAATAAACGCCTTAAAATTCTATGGACTTCAACTTTTTTTAGAAAGAATAATGGACAAATCTGGAAACCAAATCATTTTGTTCCATTAGTCGATATGAATAAGATAAACTTTACACAAAAAGTTCGTAACATTTCTAAAAACTCAAATTTGTCTCATAGTTTTTCTCATGATCCATCAAAAGAGGAATTACATAACAGTCCATTGAATAAATTGATTTCATATTTATCAATTTCAAAAATATTTGATCTGATCTTGAATTCTAATAATTTTCTAAGTGAAGTTCCAGGCACAATAAAAGAAAATGAATATTTTATAATTGTTAAAAAAAATAATTTTTGTGATGACTGTGGCGTCTGGTCAAAGAGATCCAGTAAAAAGTATTATTATCTTAATAAAGGGAAAGGAAACTACATTTATCTTGTTAAAAATACTGAAAGCATCTTCGGAATTATTAAAAATAAGAAGTTCATACCCCTCAAAATTCAGCCTAAAGTTTCAGATTTAATTATTCTTAACCGTTATTATTGTTCGCTTAAAAGAAAAGAAGATTACAGGAGAAGAATAACTTGGATTTTGCAATTTCCAGGTCAGGAAAAAAGCATACAATATACAATATAGATGGAAGAATATTATCGAATTTTTCATCAATAAATTTTTTACATATATCCGATGTTACAAACATTTTACAGTTTATACGAATTTATCCATATCATACTCTTAAATAAATCTAAATTATAGCATATCTATAAAAACCATTTTGAGATCGAATAACATATAGTTATGTTCACATACGAGTGAGATAAAAATAATATTCGAGATCATCCTAATTATGTCAAACTTTTTACAATATTATATTTTTTTCGTATAAAATAAGTATATTAGTTGTATTCTATAATATCTAAGGAAAAATAATTTATAATTTATACGATGAGTTGCTAAGACATATGTTGGGAAGATTTGTTTCATAATATAGGTATTTAATATAATAAAATTAAGAAGATAAGACTTTATTTGATAAAAAAGGTAACATCTTGACAGTCCAAACAATAATAGACAGAAATAAAACAAAAGAATCTGATGTTAGGGATGAGATTATATTTTTATACTCAGGACCATGAAGAGAGATTTATTTTCAAAGACCTCATTCATCCATTATTTCGACTCCATTCTTCAATTTCTAGCATACCTGAACTATATTCAAATCTCCCTAAAATTAAAGAAAATATACAAATATATGTAGCATAAAAAAAGAAATTTAAATACTGAAAATATTAAGACATACCCATTTTGGAATCTTTCTATCTTGACGTTTTGAAATCATGAATGCCACCCACGATATTTCAAAAAAAAAACACTTCAACGCAGCTTAATTCAGAAAGGTACCGTTAAAATTGATCTCACCTATATTATAAAAACAAATAATAACATGGAAAAAATTCATTAAAGTCATTTTTCTATTATATGAAAGAAGAAAATTGATAAATAAATCGACATTTATCATCATTCTTGTAATCGTTATATCTTCGCAAAAAAGAAAAGGGAAGCATTTAAGGGGGGAGGGGTAGAATAAACTTTTAGACGAGCTTTGCTACCGCACACCTGGATGGGTACGAAAAATAGAGAAGTTAAATGTAACAACCATTATTGAAAATATCTTTAGAATTACTGTAACGCAATTCAAAAGATTGTCATTTTTTGCAGTTTGAATTTCTCCTTAATAGCAGAAAAAATTATATGAATACTATAGGTCTATAAAAGATAAAAATAGACAGAAAGCTAATTATTGTCAGTTACCTTCATAGTAGTATTTTTATATACTCAAATATAGTATGCTTTAAAAACACGCCAAGTTCAAACTTTTCTACTTAAAAATTATCATTAGAAAAGAAATTGCTTATATTTAAAGAGATTGTAAAAAAAAAATAAATGGATATTTGGAAGAAAAGTATTTATATAGATTAACTTTGGCATTTGAAAGTACATTTTGAGCTATGCATTTAATTGTGAATATAGATAATAAATGAGTTTTTATGAAATTTAGCTTAATAAAAGGGATAAAATTTATAAGAAAGGATATTTGAAATCGAGATTCCAATAGTAAAAAGTCTTGAAAAACACCGATTTTTCTACAAAAATAAAATATTAATCTTTAAATGATGGCTTTCAAACTTGTATTTTATGAGCAGACATAACACTTTTTATATTTTAAAAACATATTTATATAAGAAAATGGGTAAAAAGGGTATATCAAAAGAAAGGATTCCAAAATTCGATTTTATTTATAAGACCCAAAGGAATGAGTTTAGAAAAAAGTTTTCTAAGAATTTCGAAAACATTTCTTACTTATGGGTTTGATTAATAATACTCCATGGAAGGAAAAACAAAAAAAATAGAGAAAATTCTTCACTTCAGAAACAGCTCATAATTAAGAATTTATAGGAAAAATAAATAAAGCTAAGAATAAACAGAAATTACTGTTATAGTTGGTAATAAATAAACTAAAATTTTCAAAAAGTTCTACCTTGAAAAGGAAATTTTTTAAGAACTTAAAACTCCCAACTTTTTCCATCCAAATTTAAAAAAATTAGAGCGAAATGAATGCCAAGAAAAAAATAGAGGAAAAAAGAAAATTTAAACAACTTAGAAAATAAATTAAAAAAATTCATTTAACTTTCATAAAATGTTGGGAAACTAATTGAAAATGTATATAATTACAAAAGCAAAGTTTTTATTGATAAAATTTTAAGAAAAAAGGTATTTTTAGTTAGTGGGCATCTATGCGCATTTGTGCTTACCGATTAGTAACACCCCTTAATTACTGCATAGTTCTATGGGGTCATCAAAACCTTGACCTATTGATAAAAACACAAAAACGAATTATACGCTATATAACTGGAAGTCATTACTTATCTCATAAGTAATAAGAACCTTCTCATTGTTCTATTTTAACCGAAGAGATGATCCAATGTGATAATTGTTTTGAGTGGAAATGTTTTGATTGTCAAAATTTCAATAAAAGTTTTTTCAAAACACTTGATAAATTTAGCCAGCATGGTTTTCGTTGGCATTGCACCGAATGCAGAAATAAAAATCAAAGTTCGATTAAAGAGATTTTTGATATAGTAAAAGATTTGAAATCACAAATTGATGAACAAAACTCAATTATCAAAAAACTCAGTGAACAAGTTGAAGAGCTTAAAACACCTAGAGCTGAACAAAAGTTGTCTTTTGCTGAAGTAATAAGCAAGAAAAATGATAAATCATAAAATTTGTGTACCAAAAATTGTATAGTTGTGGAACCAAATCATGAATTTTTATCTGGTAAAAAAATGAGGCTGAAAAATTTCTGCATGAAAATTTGAAGTCTAAATGTAATATAAATAAAATTAAAGTTTTAAAATCCAAAGAGCTGTTAATTGAGACTTCCTCTACAAAGTGCCGCAATAAAATCGAAGATGAATTGAAGGAAAAATATAAGACAACGCAACTTGAAAATTAACCTTCAAAAGAGTTCCAAATTTCATAGAAATGAACGAAATAAATGAAAAAATATCATCACAAAATGATATTAAAGTTGAAGATATTATTTCAGTAGAAAAATATAAGTTCAATTCCCATAAAGACCATTATGGAATTGATGTTGAATTTGATAAACAAGCTTTAACTAAAGTGCTAAAAGCAGGTAAAGTATATATTGGATTTTCATCATATCCAATAATCCCTACTTTACCGCGTGTAAAGCAGTGTTCAAATTGTCTTAAACTAGGACACTTTAAAAGTTTATGTAAATCAAAATCACAATATTGTTCTCTTTGTGGAGATAAAGATCATGAATACACGAATTGTTCTTCAGAAATAACAACTTGCAAAAATTGCAAAGATAAAGGAATGCAAGCTGATCATCACCCATTTTCAAAAGAATGCCCTCTTAAGAAAAAAATATACGATAATTTGTTGATAAAAAAAATGAATGAATTGGATATATTACTTTCTAATGGTTGACGAATCATTCGATTTAACAGATTTGCTTTTTGATAATTATGATAAAAGTTATGATGTTGATTTACATAAATCTGATATTTTAAAATTAAATGAAGATAAATCTTCTGATTTTTTCAATTTTAACATATTATCAATGAATGTTCAATCTATTCGAGCAAATTCAATCATATTGAATTAATGTTAAAACAATTAAAAAGAAACAATGTTTACATTGATGTCTTAGCCTTGCAAGAAACTTGGATGTTGGATGATATTACATATAATATACCTGGTTACATGTTTTTTTCTCAACCGAAGAGAATTTCACAACATGGAGGCTTATGCTTTTTCAGTATAAAGTTGACATTTTGGATAGTGAATTTTTGTCAAATCTTTATGAAGTTTTTTCCATTAGCATAACTTCTGGTTTTTCAAATATTTTATCTTTTCACAATATTTACCGATTGCCTCTTTTTGGTAGCGATCATATGGATGAATTTTTTGAAAATTTTCAAACTTTTTTGATGAAAAACAAACACAATAATAACATATCAATTATTCTTGGTGATTTTAACATTAACCTCCTCGAATATAATATTAAGAATTATTCTTCCTTTTTTTTGAATTTGCTTATGCAACACCATTTCGTACCTTCAATCACCAAACCAACGAGATACCAAGCATTTACATTGATAGATAATATATTTCTATCAAGTGAGAAAAAATTTAAGGAATACAATATACAAACATCCTTTTTAGACCATATTCCAATTTTTACAACCATTGAACATAGCTTTCGAAATCAATTGCATAAAAATCAGAAATCTCCCAGAGTCATATTTGATAAGAGTTTTTTTCAGAATCTATTACGTTCAATTTGTTGGTATTTTTCAAGTGAGTCTGATCCAGAAAATATAATTTACACAATGAATCATTGTTTAAGTTATTGTGCTAATCAAGCTAAAAAAGTACAAAAAACAAAAAATTTCAATAAGTATAAAGAAAGATTTGCTGAATGGGCAAATGAAGAATTATTGACTCTAATAAAGAAAAGAGATAAAGTATTTTTTAAAATTAAAAGAACACTTGAATATAAAATAAATTATGATTTAAAAAATCAACATGCTCACTTTTGTCAACAAGTAAAGCAGATGACTAGAAGTTTAAAAGAAAAATTCTATGCACGATTGTTTGAAAACAAAAATAGCAAAGAAGTCTGGAAGAATATTAATAAATTGATTAAAAAGAATGAAGATTCATCTTTAATTCTAAAAGATAATTTTCAAATCATAAATTAACAAAATCTATGTGATTTCATAAATAATTCATTTATTAGCCGTGTACCTCAATCATCTTTTTCTGAAATGAAAAATTACATTCCTTTTCAAAGTTCGAAGTTTAGACTTGAAGAAATCACTCTGGAGGAAGTGCTCATTGCCATTAAAAATTTGAAAAATAGTAAAAGTGAAGATTTTTATGGAATTTCTTCTTATCACCTAAAACTCATTGAAAATGAAATAGCATTTCCACTATTTTTAGCTTTTAATTCGTGCATGCAAAATTCACTCTTTCCATCATGTCTCAAAATTAGTAAGTGCATACCTGTCTACAAAAAAAAGGTGAGAGACACGACATCAACAATTATCGTCCAATCTCTTTGATTAGCATAATTTCAAAACTTTTTGAAAAAATTATTCTCAAGCAAATAATTCATCATTTTGATCAAAACAATCTCTTCAATTCAAAGCAGTTCTGTTTTAGGAAAAATTCTTCTACTACGTTTGCACATTCATTTTTCTTGACATCAATTTATGAATATCTTGATTCTGGAGATGATATTTTAGCATTGTTCCTAGATTTATCAAAAGCGTTCGACTCAGTATCACATGAAAAACTTTTATTCAAGCTGGAAAAGTATGGATTTGATGAAAGAACTTTGAAATTTTTTAAATCATATTTGTCATTCAGAAAACAAGCAGTGTTTGCGAATGATAGTTATTCAAATTTGATTCATGTATCCAGAGGAGTACCTCAGGGTTCTGTTTTGGGTCCATTCCTTTTTTTAATTTATATTAATGACATATTTCAATCAAACGCTTCGTTAGAGTTTTTAGCTTTTGCTGATGATTTGACTATTCTTATACCTTATTCATTTCTTTTAAATGTTTCTCTGGCTCAGAATAAAACAATTTAGTCTGTTTATAGAGAAAATGTCAATAAAGTTTTTGGTTGGTGTACAGTGAATGAACTTGGAATTAATAACTCTAAAACTGTTCATATGTTTTTTTCTAAGAAAAATGCTCAGCCTACCTTCTTGAAAAATCTCAATTTGCATTTATCAGTATCTCATAATTATTAAGGTTTAATCTTGAGTGAAAAATTGAATTGGAATCTACACATTAAACACATTTGCACTAAAGTTAGTATTGTAATTGGTATTTTATATCGATTCAGATCACTTCCATCGAAAATTAAACTGGATATATCTAGATCACTAGTTTTAACTCATCTTTCCTATAGTTTGGTCAATTGGGGCTTTGTGGACCTCTCAAGTTTGCATACTCTTCAAAAAAAAATGCATAAGATTGGTATCCAATCTGACATTCCGAGCGCATACTCTTTCAATTTTTAAAAGTAACAACTTGCTCAATATAAAAGAAATTTATATCAAACAACTTTGTATTGTGGCTTGGAAATTTTTTAATGGATATTTGCCTGTGGCCATAAGCAATTTTTTCACATTCAATCACGATTCAAAACGTTTTTCCCCAAGATATTTTTATAATTTGCAGATACCATCATATCGCTTGAAATCCACGCAGTCAAGTTTGAAGTTTCGTATAACTAAAATCTGGAATGAATATTTGCAAGATTTTCAAATTATGAATATTTCACTTTCAACATTGAAAAGACGCCTGAATGAATATTTATTGAAACAAGATTGAATCAATTTTGTGATGATTTAATATAATTTGATTTTTTTATTTAAATTTTTTTAATATCAATTTCATTTTTAATGTGGGCCCGGGTGGGGGAGGGGGGGGGGGGGAAAGAACTATGTTTAATTGTTGATTTAACATTTATTTAACATTTATGAACAATTAAAAAAAAAATTTTAATATTTTTTTAGTATTTCTGTTACGGTCTTCTGACCCTTTAAATACAAGCATATTCTCAAATGTGAAATTTTTTTTTATGAGATTATTTTATGCTAATAAATTCTTCTTCTTCTTCTTCTTCTTCTTCATACTACCCCCTTATTTTTTAGAGAGAACTTACTAAAGGTTAATGACTTGTATGTGTATAATCTATCGATGGTTACCTATAAACTTTTAAATGGATTTCTACCTAACATATTTAATGAGTTTATTGTATTTAACTACATGAACCATAAATATAATCTACGAAATAAATCCAATTTTTCACTTCCATCTTATTGTAAAAAATTATCTAAACAATCTATAAAATATAAAATTTTCATAACTTTAACTTTTTTGTTTAACTCTCAATGTATTCTT
The DNA here is from genome assembly GCA_030549495.1 of Nectonema munidae. Taxonomy (NCBI): domain Eukaryota; kingdom Metazoa; phylum Nematomorpha; class Nectonematoida; family Nectonematidae; genus Nectonema; species Nectonema munidae. The sequence continues at coordinate 1,399,467 of JAUIRK010000509.1, forward strand.
TCTAAAATAAGAACTTGTAAAAATATAATAAAAAAACTTCTTTTAGATAAATATAGTATAACTAGTCATTCTATTAATTGCTTTGTGTGTAACAACCACCAATAGTTATTTAACAATATATTAACAGCCACTCATTCTAATCACGCGCACTGCACACTATCTGTATTTTATTCTAGCTAATGTGATTATTTTTACTTCATATTTATTTTATGGATATTCTATATGATGTATTTCTATTTAATTGATGTAATATGGGTTTTATTCATATCAGCGGCTTGTAGGCCTTTTGAATTTTTTTCCTAACTATAAATATGCAATGTCTTTCTTTTTAAATTCCTTATTAAATTCTTTTTTTATATGTTTAGTGGTGTATTCCAATTTTATTTTATTAATTAATAAATCTTCTTCTTCTTCTTCTTCTTCTTCTTCTTCTTCTTCTTCTTCTTCTTCTTCTTCTTCTTCTTCTTCTTCTTCTTCTTCTTCTTCTTCTTCTTCTTCTTCTTCTTCTTCTTCTTCTTCTTCTTCTTCTTCTTCTTCTTCTTCTTCTTCTTCTTCTTCTTCTTCTTCTTCTTCTTCTTCTTCTTCTTCTTCTTCTTCTTCTTCTTCTTCTTCTTCTTCTTCTTCTTCTTCTTCTTCTTCTTCTTCTTCTTCTTCTTCTTCTTCTTCTTCTTCTTCTTCTTCTTCTTCTTCTTCTTCTTCTTCTTCTTCTTCTTCTTCTTCTTCTTCTTCTTCTTCTTCTTCTTCTTCTTCTTCTTCTTCTTCTTCTTCTTCTTCTTCTTCTTCTTCTTCTTCTTCTTCTTCTTCTTCTTCTTCTTCTTCTTCTTCTTCTTCTTCTTCTTCTTCTTCTTCTTCTTCTTCTTCTTCTTCTTCTTCTTCTTCTTCTTCTTCTTCTTCTTCTTCTTCTTCTTCTTCTTCTTCTTCTTCTTCTTCTTCTTCTTCTTCTTCTTCTTCTTCTTCTTCTTCTTCTTCTTCTTCTTCTTCTTCTTCTTCTTCTTCTTCTTCTTCTTCTTCTTCTTCTTCTTCTTCTTCTTCTTCTTCTTCTTCTTCTTCTTCTTCTTCTTCTTCTTCTTCTTCTTCTTCTTCTTCTTCTTCTTCTTCTTCTTCTTCTTCTTCTTCTTCTTCTTCTTCTTCTTCTTCTTCTTCTTCTTCTTCTTCTTCTTCTTCTTCTTCTTCTTCTTCTTCTTCTTCTTCTTCTTCTTCTTCTTCTTCTTCTTCTTCTTCTTCTTCTTCTTCTTCTTCTTCTTCTTCTTCTTCTTCTTCTTCTTCTTCTTCTTCTTCTTCTTCTTCTTCTTCTTCTTCTTCTTCTTCTTCTTCTTCTTCTTCTTCTTCTTCTTCTTCTTCTTCTTCTTCTTCTTCTTCTTCTTCTTCTTCTTCTTCTTCTTCTTCTTCTTCTTCTTCTTCTTCTTCTTCTTCTTCTTCTTCTTCTTCTTCTTCTTCTTCTTCTTCTTCTTCTTCTTCTTCTTCTTCTTCTTCTTCTTCTTCTTCTTCTTCTTCTTCTTCTTCTTCTTCTTCTTCTTCTTCTTCTTCTTCTTCTTCTTCTTCTTCTTCTTCTTCTTCTTCTTCTTCTTCTTCTTCTTCTTCTTCTTCTTCTTCTTCTTCTTCTTCTTCTTCTTCTTCTTCTTCTTCTTCTTCTTCTTCTTCTTCTTCTTCTTCTTCTTCTTCTTCTTCTTCTTCTTCTTCTTCTTCTTCTTCTTCTTCTTCTTCTTCTTCTTCTTCTTCTTCTTCTTCTTCTTCTTCTTCTTCTTCTTCTTCTTCTTCTTCTTCTTCTTCTTCTTCTTCTTCTTCTTCTTCTTCTTCTTCTTCTTCTTCTTCTTCTTCTTCTTCTTCTTCTTCTTCTTCTTCTTCTTCTTCTTCTTCTTCTTCTTCTTCTTCTTCTTCTTCTTCTTCTTCTTCTTCTTCTTCTTCTTCTTCTTCTTCTTCTTCTTCTTCTTCTTCTTCTTCTTCTTCTTCTTCTTCTTCTTCTTCTTCTTCTTCTTCTTCTTCTTCTTCTTCTTCTTCTTCTTCTTCTTCTTCTTCTTCGTCTGATATTTAGAGGGAAAATATTTTTGTATAGTACAAGATACCAATAGTGCGATTAAGATTGAGAGCTATTTGATCAATATGCTCTTTAAACTTAAGCTTACTTTCAAACACTAGACCTAGTATCTTGGCGCTTTTTACTTCTTCGATACCTGTATATTTCAAAAATTTGTAATTTCTGTTTTTATATGAAATAAGCATACATTTTGATTTTTCCTTGTTTAATATCAAATTATTCCTAGAACACCAAATTATGAATAACTCCCTGTTGAATTTATCTGAATTGATATTATTACCATTTTTTATTTTAAACAAAGGAAGATAAGCACAGATGTCATCTGCAAAAACAAGATACTCAAAGAAATTTGAGGGGGAAAATTTTTTGTTTGCAATGTGAGTGTGACACAATTAAATATAAATTAAAGTAGTCACAGCTTAAAGAAATGACTAAATTGGTGGCTTCTTAAATAATACTCAAAGTAGTAATAAATCAAAAGCTAGTTTGATTGTTTATTAGTTTGTTTGTTTATTTAGTTAGTGATCAAAAATTAGAAAGGTGTAGACAACGTTTTTAACAAACATTTAATTTAACCGGTTGGGATGTATTTCAAACGAAATCATCACAAAATGTTGTTATTTTTGTAATTTTTCAAAATTATAAAATTTTATATTTATAAAACATTTAATTCCCTAAATTTTCTTTGACAGCACATCTATTTCATTTTTACAATATATCGAAATTATCACCTAAATTTAAGCAGGTATTTAATATTTCCGTTTAAGAAATTAAATGGTAACTTTTCATTTCTAATTACTAAATAAAAATTTTTTTTTAAAAGATTAACATAAAATTACACACAACTCCTATAAATTTCTAAGAACAAACTTTTATTAAAAAATAATTGTCAAGTGCATCTTTAACTGACTGTGACATTTGATGTAGATAAATATTATATATATATTTTTTATTTTTTCCTTTAGCTCTTTGCCTAAAGGAAAAAATTCATCTGAACTCTCTCACGCAGTAAACTCGCTCCGACCCAGCTCAGCCACAAGCCTCGTTTTAATCTCCACAAATCACATTAAAAAGTCAATCCATCTCTTAGAAAAACACTTAATCAACATATACAACGCTTGTATAACCCTCTCCTTTTTTCCTTCATTATGGAAAATAGGAAAAGTTATTTTTCTACCAAAACCCCACAAAGATCTATCAGAACTCAAAAACTGGAGACCTATTACCATTCTTCCCGTCCTCGGCAAAATCCTAGAAAAAATCCTTCGAAGAAGGCCCGTCCACTACATTACTCAAAACAACCTCATCCATCCCTCCCAGTTTGCCTATCTTCCTCATCGAAACACCGAGTCAGCCTTATCAAAACTAACTAAACACCTTCAACACTCCATCACATCCCACAAAACCGCTACAGTCCTATTTCTAGACATTGATAATGCATTTAACAGCGCCTGGCACCCCGCAATCCTTCTGAACATGCATCTCAAAAAATATCCACCCTACATGATTAAATTCATACACAACTATCTACAAAATCGAGCTTTAGTTTTTCGCGAAAAATCAACACGTGCAGTTCACTTTCTATCACTCTCTACCCCTCAAGGAGGATGCCTCTCCGACATTCTCTGGCTTATCTTGATAAACCCTCTTCTCGACATCCTCGACTCAAACGCACACTTCTCACAATGCTTCTCAGATGACCTGCTATTTTCCTTTTCCTCGAACACACAACCCGAAAACATTCAGCGCATCCCATCCCTTTTCAACGCTTTAAACTTCACCGCTAATTCACTCAAAATCACCTTTAACACATCCAAAACCACACTAATGCATTTTACGCGCAAACATTCTCCGCATCTACCCCTACGCATCAACAACACAACTCTCATACAACCCGCAAGAACCACTAAATACTTGGATCTCACCTTTCAAACCAATTTGAAATGGTCTACACACTTCAAAAACATTTACACAAAACTCACCAAGACCTTATTTCAATTAAGAGCAGCCATTTCATACAAATGGGGCCTCAGTATCCACCACTCTCTTTTTATTTACAAATCACTCATACTTCCATCTCTTCAATATGGCATTCTATCTTGGGGGTCATCACTCGCTCATCCCACAACCCTGACTTTTCTTTTTAAAATCCATCGCCTTAGTCTTTTAACAATTTCAAAAGCTTTCCGCACAACTTCCACTTCTTCTTTAGAGTTCATATTAAAATGCCCGCCCCTTCTCATTCATTTGAAAAGCACACTCATCAAACATTACGTCAAGATATACAAATCCTTACTACCTCCCTCTTCAGCCTCCATGCTCCACCTACCCTCTAACGCTATACACCCATACACAATCCTTCTCCATAAAGCACTCCCACACCTGCAAAAATACCTCGTACACCAAAAAGTTCATCCAGCCACACTAACACACCCATCGTTATCTCTTCCATACATCATCACAATTTATCCCAATAAGGACACCGCAATTACCCACATAAAAGAGATCAGACAACTCTCAAACCTCTCTACACTCAGAATTTTCACAGATGCAACCAAATCAATAAACAGATGCGCTTTCGCATACGCTCTCCACGCAGGCGACTCTCTAATTCCCTTCCATTCCTCAAATTCTCCATTAAACCACTTGACCACGACATATGATGCTGAATGCACAGCCTTAATAGCCTCCTGCTATCACATTACCCATAACATACACCTGTTCAAACAGTTCACCCACATCCATTTCTACACAGACTCACAGAAAATTACACGTGACCTATATCTTTACAGAAATATTCCTTTCCACACCACAATCCTATTCTCAAAACTGCGTTCTCTCTCTTCTCTTTTCACGATTTCTATTCTCTGGTGCTCTGCTCATTCCAACATACAAGAAAACATACGCGTAGATTTGCTCGCTAAACAAGCCCTTTCCAAAACACACACATCACACCTAACTTCCATAAACCCCGACGTTCTCACTCAAAACCTCACTTTACACACATTTAATCAATGGCAACAGATTATCACCAAGTCCTCCAACACCACGCTCTCAGATATACCGGATATAAAAGCAATTCACCAAACTTGGGCCATCAACAATTTCACCCCATCGCGATCCATAATAAGATGGTTTTCAGGTCACTGCCCCTGTAAATCATATCTATATCACATCAAACTTACCGACAATCAAACCTGCCGTTTCTGCAAGGACCCTTTAGAAACACCTTATCATCTATTATTCATATGCCCTTTTTTCATCTCTTATCGACACACAATGATAAACTCATGCATCAAAACTCTAGGCCATTTTCCAACCAACTTTAGCCAAGTTCTCTTCCACCCCAATTTATTAAACGCACTATCTTCTTCGATTAAAACCATCGAACCCATCCTACTAACGCATCCTCATTAAGCACACTTAGTTTCTTTTACTTACATTTTAGAAATCTCTCACCTTATTTCCATCAGCCTTGCCAAGCTTAAACCGTCTTCAAGCTTTCAACAACGCTCTCGAACGATCTTCAACTAATCTTTAACAAGCAGTTTGCAAGCATATCAATTGATTTTGGAAAGTGCTTTGACATCCTTACCAATCCAAATCTTTGCCTATTATTATTTCATTATATTTTTTTAGATGAAAGGTAAATGTACAGTGGGTTAGAAATCATAAGTTAATTTATTCTTATATTATTTTAGTATACCACAATTTATATCAATTTTTTTTTATATAAAATCTTTCATTTTATTTTATCCAACTTAAACCTAGGCGTGGCAGTGTGTAAATTTTTTTTAATTGTTAAACAATTGCAAAGTAAATTTGATATAATTTCGAAATATTTTTTGGGTTATAGATTTTTTTCATTTATGAATTTTATTTTTTTAGGTTGTTTTTTTAAATAAAAATTTGGAGTTGAGTTGAGTCTTATATTTATGCCTTAGGTACCAAATAGAAAAATAGGAGTTAATTTAGGGTCCTATATTTATTCCTTTGGAATCAAATTCGAAAAATAACGATTTTATCACCTATTTTATATTTAAAAATTTTGGTAGGCATAGTCTAAATGAATGTTTGTTGTCTTACTTTTATTAAATTGTGTTTTTTCCTTTTTTCTTAATATGAAGTCTTTTATGCTAGTCGAAGAATCGTAAATTTAATTTTCTCTATTTTATAGTCGCAGATAAAATTAACCCCTTTCTGTTTTGAAAGTAAAATTAATAAACTAGTAATAACTGAGCATTCGACTGAATACAATTCATTTGACTAGATTTACCAAAGAATTTCTACGAAAATACAATGTATTAGGTCTTACTGAAATGAATGTTATTTTTCAATAAACTGACTCTTACTCTTTAATTTTAAAATCTTAATAACAGTTTTACACAAATTCGTATCTCTGATTTAGTAATATATAAATAGAGTGATACTTTTCTAATCTTAGTGACCTATTAAAATTCTTCATTATCTAGAGCAGAGTTTCTCAACCGCCTCTCAGAGGGCCGCATACTGACCTTAACCTCTTATTTTGCTGCCCGCATAGCAAAGCTGCAGAAAATTAGGTTAGCGATATCATATTAAAACTGTTACGATTTGGCAAAATTATTGATCTGTAAATTGTACTTTATATATTTTGTTTTAATTATATGATCTTAAATTTTGTCTTCACACCGTGTGTATTTGGCAGTGGCAGATTTAGACAGTCTTTAATCGCCCATTCTCTATTTTTGAGTATATCAATGTATACCATTATTTGTTTTGTTATCGCTAGATTTGTGGAGTTTGAAAAATATTCGGCGATTTCGACTCCACTTATAATTTTGCGATTTTGACTTTAAAAATTTTTAATTAAACAACATCAAATTTTCTGTTTTAAATTTGTTAAATCTCCAAAAAGTGTGATGACATGTACCATATTTCAAGGTCGTTTGTGGATGTCAATTTTAGAATTCAGATAGTCATTGAAAGATGTTTTGTGTTACATGCAAAATGTTTGATCAATTTTCTTCAACATAATTTATTAAAATGTTGTATCACTTAGTATTTGTAGTTTAGTGTCTTTCTTGCATTGTCTTCAAAAAGATTTCCAAATTATTGTCTATAAACAATTTATCTACGACAAAACAATACTATTTATAAACTGAATTTATCCTTTTTTTTTCGAAAAACTTTTTACTCATATGAGTTTGGCTGAATTTACAAACTAATTTTAACGTAAAATAAAAAAGTTGATTCTTTAATTTTATTGCATTTTTGAGCCTTTTTCTATAAGTTGCGAAAATACAAGGCTTGGACAAAAGTGATGAACATTTTTATGTCGCATTTTTGCATCATTGCAAACTAAAAAGAGTGTCTATGAATTTATTTTTTAATCCAACAATTATGAATATAACTATTTATCAAATCGGAGTCTCACGACTCCGACTCCTCGCCCTCTAGTACAATGTTGGTTCTTATTTTGGGTCTTTGATAAAATAGGTTGAAAACCACTGAGCTAGAGGTGTATAATATTAATTCTATTCTTCTGCTGCTGTTTTTAATTTCTATTGTTCGGGAGGGGCGTTGTAGTATCCTCACTCATTTTTCTTGAAATAGACCCCGGAACACGGTGTGTATAGGGTGAAATTGCATCTTGTGGCCAATTGGGGGGGGGGGGGGAGGGGGGTGCACATCCCCAAAATTATTGAGGGAGCGAATTTTTTTTGCAATTTTCAAGATTACTGTTTTGGAAATACCACGGGAGACCAACTATTCAATCAATCCTTTAAAATAGAGTGTATACAGCGCATAAGTGAATTTATAAGACTACTTTATTTTTTACAAAATTGATGAAATTTAAAAACTCTACTTCCAGCGAAAATATTTTAATTAAATTTACATAACGCATATACACTACTTTAAAAAAATTCAAAATTATTGGGGGAGAGGGGCGAATAGCATATTTAGATTTCGCACTTGTTTACTCCTCCTCCCTCCACCACTACATTTGAAATAAAAATTAAGAGAGATATCAACTTTTTTGTCTCAGACATTTGTATTAACCGGTTGTCGACTTTACAAAAATGTGAATCGTCTGCTTTACACTAGATATCGTCTGATTATTCTGGTCGTTAACGGGTTAATTACGTTTTAACGGTGGTTTCACTCCATTGAAATCCAGCTTGTCTCCGTTCTGACTTCGGTATCATCCAATCAAGGGCGGACATACAGGGGGCGAATCAATTCTATTTATTTATATTATTTAAAAGACTTATTTAGCTTGTGAGTAGACTTTCAATGTTACTTTTATTTTATCACTAAATCCTTGAATGAATATTTAAAATTAATTTCCTGGATATAATAAGCAATCCGAATTTGACCTAGCGTTTTTCGAAAGCAGAGGAATTTTAACAAACGCCCAAAAAATTTTCAGAGGAGGAGATATTTTTATAACATAGCCATATTAGAAAGTATTCTATGTAGTTTAAAGCTGAAAAAGTTTAATGCTTTGGATTACAGTAACTACAATAATTTAATAGAATAGACAAGTTAGGAAACTGCCTTGATTAAATTTGCTAAATATAATTTAACATTCAATTAAGTCTTTCATTGTAGATTTCAAATTTATATCTACTTTTTCCTTAGATATTCATTTTCTTTAATGCGTTCGTTTCTTCTTATCAAGATTGCCTTGAATAGTTCGCAATGTTTTTATACGTTCCTTCACATTTTTTGTTAATAAGCCTTGTAAGTGGGCAATTTAATTTAATTTGTTTTTAAATCTAGCTCTTGTGATATTGTGGATAATATAAGTACTAAGATTGGCTATTATAACCCATTAGGTGCCGCTGTACTCTTTTGAGTACAGTAAAAGTATCTTAGGTCAGGGGTCCACAAACTTTAATTTGTGATATTGTGTATGTATCTTAGCTCAGGGGTCCACAAACTTTAATTTGTGTATGTATTTGTGATATTGTGGATAATATAAGTACTAAGATTGGCTATTATAACCCATTAGGTGCCGCTGTAAAAAGTATCTTAGGTCAGGGGTCCACAAACTTTAATTTGTGTATGTATTTGTATCATATACGTTACTGACGCGCTAACATAAATCCTTTTTATGAATGTACCAAAGTAAACAAAAATTAAAATGGCAGTTTGTTAATAGAATTTAGGTTAGCATTAATAAAGTTAATTTTAAGTGTGACGAATGAGCCTGGAAAATTTGGAGTCAAAACATCCATTCTTGACTAACTTTCAGAAGATGATACTCTAAGTGTAAGCTCTACTTCGACATTTAAACATGACAGCAATTTATTTTTTAAGAATGCTAATTTAGAAAATGATGCTCCACAAAGAATCTGCTTTTTATAGGGCGAACTTTGAAAAAATATAATTTTTGCCATCATTTAACACTGCATTTACTTTTGGGTCTAAACTCTTTCCTGGCAAATGTTTACGGTGGATGATACAATGTGTGAATGCAACATGAGGGGCAGTATTTAAAACGTTTACTTTGAACCCGATTCCCTTTCTAACCATTGCACCAAAACCATCTGTACATACTCTCACACAATTATTCAAAGATATATTATTATCATCAAAGACACCCTGTGGCATGACATTCCATAATTTGACAGAATAGCATATTTTGACCAACAGTTGATTTTTCGTGTCATTTGAAAGTTCTGCAATTCTTCTTTTGACTGTTTCACGAGATAGAGGTATTGTTTTTAAACTTTGAACATATTTTTCACCTTGTAATGTAATGTTTCTACCATTTTAATTGTCGCAGGAAGTATTAATTTTTTGCCAATATTATATAAATTCATTGTCCTGGCTATTAATAAGGATACTTCGAAAGATGTTCTCAGCTTTTGATGAAGCTGTTGTATATTTCGTCTTTGGTTTGACGAAATCATTTTGATGCTTTTCAAGCCTTTTAAAGAAATCAATTTCCTTATTCACATGTTCAGGATGTCTGGTTCTTAGATGTCGCTGGAGTTTTCTATCATTTCCCAAAATATCCTAACAAACTACACAAATCGACCATTGTTCATCATTGACAATGATAGACGAAAAACGAAAATTAAGAAATTTGTCTTTTTACTTCGCTTATTAAGTATAATTACTAAAACAAACTTTCAAAAGAAAATCTTTATTGTCTCGACTTTACAATTACAAATTAGGATTCAATATTTCGACCTTACGGTCTTTATCAATAGTCTAAATATAAAAGCAAAATCAGTTAAGACTGGTGTTGTATGTGAATTGAAATAAATAAAATATGTAACTTGCATATAAATAAAGGTAAGGTGTATGGAGAATAGGAGTAAATAAATGAATTAATTGTAGAAAGTAATGTGTGTGGTTTATTGTAAGTGTGCTCTGAGGATACTCATTATTTGGGATTTGTTTGTAGCTTATAAGAAGAGGCTGTTTGAAGGTGAGAATTGAAGCGTCTGTTTATAGAGGGCTGGAGTTTTTTAATGTAGTATTCTTCTTTAAAGGAACGTTGTAAGTAGTTGGGGGCTAACTCGATTATTTTCATTCTGAGTTGGGGCCTAAATTAAATTAAGTTTAAGTAACAAAGTTTATTATGAAAAGTAAAATATTTACATCAATTATTCTTCAGTGCTTTACAATGGAATTAAAAAGGTATAAAATTTAATAAACATTCACTATATTTCATTAAAAAAATACTAATACCGAACTTAGAAAAATTAGCTCATTTAAACTTCTTCAAACAAAGGGGATTCTATATCATATTTTTATTATAGTAATTCAGGGCCGTATCAAGGGGGAGGGCAGTGGGGAGCAATTGCCCCGGGGCGCGACACCTAGGGGCGCCATTTCATTGCCACTGACGTAAACGCATCAGAGCTTGAGATGGAAATTGAGGACATTCAAATGTGTTTGAAACCTCGGAAGGAAAAACCGGCAAACGCTATGGAGTTACTTGGGTTCCTGTCCTCGCACTCAGGACTCTGTTCGAATCTACAAGTGGCTCTGAGGATCATGCTGACAAATGGAACTTCTATTGCACCCGTTGAATAGTCATTCAGCAAGCTAAAACTTATTAAGTCCTACCTAAGGAGCACTATGGGGCAAGCCCGCCTCCAAAGTCTGGCTCTTATGAGAAAGAAGTTCTCGATTGTGTTGATTTTGACGAAGTCATCGGTCATTTTGCTGCTGCAAAAACACGAAAAAGGTACATCTAATGGAGACTGTCTTCGACTCAGTCAGTATATATCTGAATTATGTGGATTAATAAAAATGTGAGCATTTTTTTTAAATCACTTTTTAAGCCAGAATGCAAGAAAAATAAACAAGGAGTTTAGAGTGTCAAAATATGGTCTCTAGAAAAATCTAATAATAAATTTCTCTTTATCCAAGGTTTTACAATATTTACGACAAAATATATATTTTAAGCACGTGTAAATGAATGAATGCCTTAATTATATAGAATTGTTCTGAAAGATTGGTTATAAAACAGGTTGGAAATTCAGATCGAGTAATTATGGTTAATGATGGAATTAAATGATTGGATGCCATAATATTACCGAATATTTTTTTAAAGGTAAAGGTACCGTCATGTGTTTTCATCGATAAGGCAGAATTGCGCCCTTGTATGGAACTACGAGAAAGTAGGCTTGATGCGAGATCGAACCCAATAGCTAACCAAACTTATCCACGCCCTATATTAGAAACAGTGTAAATTTTGAAAGGATCCAACCTTAAAGCACCCATTCATTAGCATATTACAAGATGCTTTATTTTAATTCTTGTGAAAATAATTGAATTTAATTGAAAATCTTGACTTCTATTTCTTTGTTGAATAATGAACTTTATATTTTTACAGGGGCGGATCCAGAGAGGACGTAGGTGGCATTTCCCCCACTCTTCGTTTTTGCCCTTTTGCACTTGATTTTCTGCGCCTGCCCCTGAGTATTATATTTTCAAGATGCTTTCAATATTGTTATCAGTACTCCTATATGTTAAAGAATTATCTAAAGAGGTCACACTGCCACCCGCTTGATCCTTTCATGCGGTCCACCTATCACCCAAGGTCCATGCTTTAATATTCAATAATGTGATATTATTCAGATGATTTTTGAAATATTGATTTTTCACATTTCTGTGCCAGATAATATTCATAATAGTTTATTTCTAAAAATATATAATGCCCCCGTTGCTCTAATAATAATAATCACCTCATAATTCTTTATCTTCTTCTTCTCATTCACTATCGTAACATTATTATGAACTATTTTTTATATAACCTATATATATAAAATGCATACATTGATCTATCATTTTTGAGTTATAATCACTAAAAAAACGTTAGAAAATTTCCAAGAAATAGATTTTGTAGTTAGACTAATTTTAGTGGAATTACAAAATTAAATCGCTAGTAATATTATAATAATCATTGAGAGGACTAGGCTCTTTTTTATATGAATTGTCGTCTTCAAAATATTTACTATTTAATAAATCGAATTATTTTAGAAATAAACATTTAGAAGCAATAATTTTAAAAACTAATGACAGTACTTGTGTATTTAAAATTACTGAAACTAATTCATTCGTGTTTTAGTTTGAAAAATGGAACAAAATCCTTATTCTTACTCACACTTCACCTCTCAAAGAGAAAACAATGATTTTTTCAACCCCTCTCCGCAACAAGTAACCCTAAAGATTTGATATTTTTCAGTCCTTATTATTTTTTTATTTAGCCACCATTATACACAACAAATCAAGCTAATTATAACAATGATCTCTCTTCACAATTTCAATGCATGTCTCTTCCAAATCAGTTCTGCTCGTCTCCCTATTCCACTCCTGCCTCCTACCCATCACCGGGTGCGACTGGCTACACGGCTCAGCAGTACTTTCCACCACCCCCTCCTGGCTACCCTGAAAATGGCGTGAGTAGTGCCAGTCATAACTACTACAATCAGCTCAATGCCGCGACGTATCCTCCTCAACCCACAGTCCCACAGAGCAATCTTTTTCCGCCTCCTTCTCCCTACCAAAACTTAGGGCAACAGGCGCCCTCTCAGCCCTCTCTCTTGACAAATGACGGCCTTCCAAATCCCATTAGCGTTCAGAAGAAGGACGAATCGAGTAATGCAGGTCTGTTCAACTGCTCGTTGCGCTCCACCACACCCTCACCGCTGTCCAGTACAAACTACATTGCAGATAACATTTTCTGTGCCTCCCCTCGCTACTTGAGGGCTTCTTCGTCGGCCATTCCCTCGTCCTCAGACCTGGCACACTTGCCCATGCTTCTGAGTATACAGGCCTTCTCTCCTCTTGCGCCCAATGAAAATGCGCTGACCACTGTTGACTTTGGCGATATCGGACCTGTGAGATGCGGCAGGTGCAAGGCCTATATGTCTCCTTTTATGCGCTTCATAGAAGGCGGCTGCAAGTTTGTTTGTGCTTTGTGCGATTCAAGAAGTGAGGTTCCTTCGGAGTACTTCAACCATCTCGATTCGAATGGAAATCGCATAGACAGTAATCAAAGAGCAGAACTGTCTTGTGGCTCATACGAGATGCTTGCTACGCCTCTTTACTGTAGAAATAATGCACTTCCTACTTCCGCTCCAGCCTACGTTTTCTTAATTGACGTTTCTTATCAATCAAGTTCGTGTGGCCTAGTTAATTTTGTTTGCCGTGAATTGAAAGAAGTTCTTGTGGCGCTAGCTAACAAAGTCTATGAAGATGATAGCAACAAAACAGAAGGCAATCGAAACCTAATGATTCCAGATGTAGCAATTGTGACATATAATAGTAGTTTGCACGTGTATCGCTTCCTTGAAAATGAAGCAAATGAATTTTCGATTGAAGTATCATGCATAACTGAATTGGAAGAAATCTTCGTTCCCTATCCCGATGGATTGTTGATCAGTGTATTTAAAGCGGTGGAGTGTTTTGATCTTCTTGCTTCTTGTATCTATAATCAATTTGTGAACACCAAAGAAACGCAACTCATTTTGAAGCCTGCAATAGAGTTTGGGTTTGCCTTGCTCGAGACCGGACATCGTTCTGGTAAACTTATCGTACTGCACACTTCTCTTCCAACGGCTAACGTTTCTGGAAAACTAAGTGACAGGAATCAGCAAAGTTTGCTAGGAAGTGAACAACAGAAAAAGCTGTTGCTGCCACATTCTGACGTGTATGCCAAACTTGTAGAAAAGTGCACCTCTTTGGGATGCTGCGTGGATTTTTATATATGCTGCGGAAGTGACAGCTTTCTTGATCTCGCAACCTTTGGAGAAATTTCGAGATTATCTAATGGAAGCATAAAAAGGTATGCTAACTTCAGCTTTGAAAACGACTCCGCCCGTTTGCTCCGAGATTTAAAGAGAGATATTGTTAAAGAACAAGTTTTTGACGCTGTTTTGAAAGTGAGGACCTGCTTGGGTCTTCGAATCGAAGACTATTTTGGTAATTTTACCTTGGAAAATGGTTCAGATGTCGTTTTGCCTTGCATAACTGAGGATTCTGCACAGTTAGTTCAAATGAAACACGATGACAAATTAAACGTTGGAGAGGATGTTTTTGTTCAAGTTGTCGTCCTTTTTACCACGTTTAGAGGAGTTAGAAAACTACGTGTTCACAATCTCTCTTTCAGTGTAACGAATTTAATATCGGATATATTCCAGCTTGCAGACCACGAGGTCATTGTTGACTATTTACTCAAAAATTTGATTCGAGAAACTTTTTCAATGTCTCCGAAGGTTGCTGCCGAAAACGCTTTCAAAATTACTTCTCAAATTTTTGCTGCCTACAGAAAGCATTGCTCTAATAAATCATCGGATGGGCAGCTCGTTCTTCCCGAACAGCTGAAACTGATTCCTCTGTACCTAAGCTGTCTGCTTAAGACGGAAGTGTTCAGCACCCTTGGCCCACATCAAATGACGACTGACCAGAAGAGCTGCATACTCCTCACTCTTCGTTCATTAGCGTTCAGTTCGTTTCACCCACTACTCTATCCCAAAGTTATAGCCTTGCACAACTTGCCTGCCTATGAAAATATGGATGGCGAATTTAACATATTTAAGTCCAATCTCGTTATTCCATTGAGACCTTCCTTCTCTCGCCTTGAAAAGCACGGCGTTTACGCCGTATTTAATTCCTTGAGCATCCTAATTTGGATCGGAGAAACTTGTTCACAGGAGTTCCTTGAGAATGTGTTTGGCGTTCAGTCCTTGCTTCACTTGGACACAAATAACTTCCACCGCTTCCCCTACAATCCTCAGAATGAACTCAACGTAAAAGTCAATGCAGTTATACAAAGTTTGAGCAAGTTTGGCTCTTTTTCTTCTCAGCCGAAAGTCGTCTTACTTTGCGATCTTCCCAGCCAAAAAAGCTTTGATGTAATTTCCTGTAAAAATCTCATGCTTGAGGATGCTGTGCCTTCTGATTCCAAAAATGCCTACATTGATTTTATTCGTCAATTGTATTCTAATATCAATGAAATCTTAAACTAAATTTTATAGTTAAATTATCATTATTTGGAACTGGGTCCTATTATTTTCATTCCTACCAACTATATGAAATATCGTTAACTTTTTAAGCTATTCTTTTATGAGATGATCATTAGATCCCTATGTTAAATATCTAATAGTTTAAATTAAATAAAATTTATATGAAATCCAATAATCAATTTTTTACACTACACTAAGCAGATTTCCGAAATCATTTCACAAATTTACAATACATTTTCGTTACTTAAAACTCGTTGAAACGTTTCATGCTAGTTTTGTAAATCTCTTGGACCTTTTTATTACTATTCTTTTTGGAAAAGTTTTGTGTCTTTATTCATTTTCCATTTGTCCTTTAAAAAAACGTTAAATACCCCTTAATTTTACAAAGACGAGGACTGTTTTCAGATTTTTACAATGGGAAAAGTTTTTAATAACTTCGGCAAAATTCATATCCATCAGATGCGATATCAATTTTTATGAGTGTTTTCCCATTTCTAACATCTATGTATATATATCTTATATTTGTCGCCCTATACATTTGCCCCCTTTTTCCATTAGTTGAGGGCCCTATAATCATAATGTTAAAGAAAGGCCTGATAATTTGATTAAACTTTTAGAGTTCATCAAGTTGTATTGGATCTAAATAGGCTTGGCCGTCAGTATAAATTGTCCTAGATAACAAACTTATTAAAGGGATTAGAATTTGTATATTGTAAAATACAAAATGACCTAGTCATCCATAGCGCAACTAAAAACAAAACAAAGGAATTTTGAAGCTGTGTAGATTTGAAAATACTAACATCTCGCGTTCCCATCATCGTATTAAAGAAGGCCACTTTGTTAAATAGAAATTCCTATGTGTTGTGTATACTTTTTTTAAAAAGTCAAATTTATCATTATGCCAACTTTATTAATCGTCCGCTGTTGGTAAGTAATATAATCAGTATTTTGTGAAAAATGTTAAAAGTTAGCTAACGAAGTACAAGAGTTGTGAAATTATATATGTTTGAAATACCGGACCTTCGAGGTTTAATGCGTTTCATTCATATAATACGAATATCGAGTTTGATGATGATGTGTAGGTTGATTATTATCACTAACCCGGCATCATTGGGACTTCAAGGACAAGGATTAGCCTTTTTTCATAATTATCGATATAGTTAGTTGAAATACAGTAAACTTACAAACTAATCAATATCATGATATTTTAAATAAAAAATTTATGGTTAAGTCAGATCTATTCATCCCTGTCAAAACAATCTCGGCATATTTTGATGCCCCCGAAGCTTTGCCATTCTCCCAATATATACTCACTAACCGAAGGTACACAAGTAATATATTTTAAAACTAGACACAACAAAATTATATACCCCTTAGCAGATACATACTTTTTAAACTCATCAGATTATAAGGGTTCAAATGTAGGCATAAAAACTTTGGAAATTTTTCTGGAAAAGTTATAGGATTGCTCTCATCTCTAAATATTTTTGTAACCAAATTTTTTTTTCAAATATATAAGAAAAACGCAATATTGAAGAAAAAATTTTTTTATTTCACATCATAAAATTATTAAACCCAACTTTTTTTAAATAAATAAAAAAACACGATATTAAAAATAGAAATAATTTAATTTCACATTTTCAACACAACAAGCATTGGATGTTTTTTTTGACTGAAGAATGATTTGTACAAACAGTTTTTCCACAGCTTTGACAAAAGGTACGAGTGGATTTCCTGCAAAAATGACATTTCTTTGGTTTGGTTGAAATGGCTCATTTTTCGCGCTTTCCTTTTTTTCACACCAAATAGTTCGATGCAGCACCTTGTATCATATTCAACAAGCGACTGTTATGAACTCTTTTTTTCATCATTTCAAGAGCAAGAAGAGGAAAAATTTTCGCGACTTTGTGTAACCATTTTTTTCCATGAAGCGTCTATAAAATTATAAAACACAACCATTGGCCAACGAACACTTTTTCTTCTGCAAGTAAATTCTTCGATGTTCTCATCTAATTGATCAACACCTCCTTTAGTATTATTATAAAGATGGATAGTCTCTGGTAGAGAAGATGGAAGTGTATCTCAAGCATAAAAAATGTTTTTTCTTGGGCACGAACGAAAGTAACTAAAAAAATTACAGATATTCTGAAGAATTTGGAGAACGTCCTTTAACTTTTCTGTTACAACAAAGTCTGCCAAGTAGCCAGATGTTTTTCTCAATCAACTGGCAGGCTAGGACTGGTGAAAAATTTATCAGTGGTGATATTTCTACTAGTATTGAAGTATGGCTTGCATAAATTCATAACAACTTTTTCGGCAAGATTTCTTTCTCTCTGTACGTTTTGTGCCAAAAAGTTTATAACCCATACTTTTTTGGTTTTCTTGGTAAGTAAGATTTTCCGGGTAGTTTACTTCTGTAAGGTAATTGCTAATATTTCTTTTTTATGAAAATCACTCAAACCTGTCAAAAAATGATTTAAATATGACAGCCCATATCAAAATTAAAATTTTTATACATATTTTTCAAGTATGTAGAATTTAATGGTGATGTTCATTTTTTTATGAAAATCAATTAAATGTGTTAAAAAATAGATTAAACCTTTCAATCAATGTCAAATATTCAAAATTAATTCTATCTGCAATATTTCTCTGCTAATTATTTTCTTAATTTATTTAATAAACCAATTCTTGGTGCTTAATTCAGTCAAAATATTCTATTTTTAATTAGCAATTTATTTTCTGCAAAAAACTTTTTTAAGGATTTATCTTGAACAGATCTCACAAAGCATTCGGGTTAACCAATCTTCTTCATGAACCTAGGGTTTTTTATTAGGTGATATGAACAGATATTCACCGTGGTTATTTTTCCCTAGTTGAAAGTTTTTTTCTGATTAAATCATTCGTGATGTTCATTGTTCAATTATAAAAAGTTGTCCACCTTCTTCATCTAAAAGACTCTTCATTCACGTAAAAAGAAAAAGATGGACAAATTCAATTAAAATTTAAAATTACCTTCATATTGACTAAATCTCCACATATTGGCATCTGTGAAAGGTTTTATAACTCTGACCTATTCAAAATTCAAAATCTTTTTGAAGCACCCAATATTAGATCAATCCACCATTTCTAGTCCATTAGAACATGGTAGATCTTCTATTTAGTCAAGAAACATACTTCTTTTTAAAAATTATTTCATTTGATTCCACGTTCTCTTTTCAATTATTTTTCAGGTTGCTTCCTTCTCTCATACTAATCTTCAAAAGATTTTATAACTCGTTTTGTTTTTCTTTTTTTTAAATCAATATTTTATACTCAACCATATTGAAGAAAGTATTATAAACCAAAGTATATAAAAAAATTTTATTTTTACTACATAACCAATAATATCGATTTTTTGAATAAATTTTACAGAACTGTTTTTCAGGCACTCATCACTAATTTAATTCACACTTTCAGATATTTTTTTAACGCATTAGCCAAAATGGAGTACAGAAATAAAATAAGCACACTCGATTTAGTATAAAAATAGATATTTTATTTGAAATTTTGAAAATATTTTTGGAGACAGTTTTAGACTTAAACCGAGGATCTGATTGAAGCTTTCAGCTATTTTCATGATAACTAAGTCCAAAAATGAATCAAGTATCTTGAATTTTGTATAAAAACAGATATTTTATTTAAATTTCTAAAATATTTCTGTAGACATTAGACGTAAACCGAAAATTTGATTGACACTGACAGTTATTTTAAGACCTCTAAATGGGAAAACTGAGTTCAGAAATGAAACCACATGATTGATTTGTTATAAAAACATATATATCATGTAAAATTTGAATAAATGTTTTTGGAGACTATTTTTAGAAGTAAACTGCAAATTTGGTTAACACTTATAGGTATTTTCAATCCTAAATGTAAAAAATATGTCCAGAAATGAAACCAGCATGGCTGATTTAGTATAAAACATATAATTTATGTAAAATTTGAAGGTATATCTTATTAGATATATTTCTGATCAATCAAAATTTGGTAATGTTGCACTATCCGTGCATTGATGAAAAGCAATTTTAATTGGAAAGAAGTTGTTCAATGATATAATGCTTTTATATGTCAATCTTAAAGATAGTTTGAGTATCGCACTATACGTGCATTGTAGCAAACACAGTCTATGCCTGCCTCCATAATACGAGTATATCTACATGATACACATATAGTGCGATGTAACGTGTCTATGCATAATGCTGTGATGAAGAGATGATGAGCTGTATGAGACAGGGACGCTCTCTTATACTATATGACAGTGGTTCCCAACCTTTTTTTATCCCGTTCCCCCTTTTTCAGTCACTTTTTTTACCTGTGGACCCCTACAACTGAATAGTTTGAGCCAAAAAATTTAATCAAAGATTTTTATGCAAAAATGATTGTAGTCATCTTATTAAATCGTATGCTTATTCATATGAAATCAGAGAAATCGTAAAGCCTGACATAAAATGTGAATAAAATTTTTTTCCAATTAAAATATAAATTTTTCAAAGATATTGTAACTAATAAAAGGCATACATAAAGATTCAAAATATGAAACTTTAAAAAAGGGAAGAAAATATTTATTTAAAAAAGCTCTGAATATATATATATTTATATTGATTTGGAAAATAGAAGTATATTAAAGGAGATTAAGCATAAATAGTTTGAAGTAGAATTTCCATGGACCCCTTGAAATTCTTCCATGGACCCCCGGTTGGAAACCGCTGCTATATGGGTTACCAACACCAATCTTTTTAGATTCATCATACACACTTGAGTTATAACAACAGTGAAACAGTGAAGTCACAAATGTTATTGCGTCTTGAAAATTCAATAACTCTTGATTAAAATTTCAGCACAAATTTAATATTGTCTTCCTCTTTTTAAATATCTCGTCCATGTAAAGGCACTATGCCTGTATTGTCCATAATACTGGTCTTCAATTTGTATGTGTGTGTGTGTGTGTGTGTGTATGCGTATAGTAATGAAGAGAGAGAAACACAGACTGTGTTGCTCTTTATGATCTTTATGGACCATAAGGTTTCCTGTGTTATATATAAGACACGTTACATCGCACTATATGTGTGTGTATCATGTAGATATACTCGAATTATGGAGTGAGTGAGTGAGGGAAATCTCTAAGCACTTTCCAGCGTTGGCTGATATGCTTGCTGTATTGCTATGATTTGGATGGCTTTGCTGGGTTGTTTCTATGTCACGGAAAATCGAATTAGTTGTTATGTTCTAAAGGAGCAAAATAAAAGGAAGGAAAATGTAGAAGTGTTGTGTTAAAGGGGTGATATATGAGATTAGGAGTTGGGTGATGGAGGGATAAGATTTTGGTGTGCTTTAAGAATTCGTTCTATTGTGTTTATCAGGATTGAGAGTTCTTGGAGAATTGAAGGGTGATATAGAAAGTCATAAAGGCAGTTGGGGATACCATTGAAATATAAGTGGCAGAATTTGAGTAGTTTGGTTCGTGTGTTTTGAAAGATGGGGCATAGAAGGATGATGTGTATTGGTGTTTCTATTTCTGTGCAACCAAAACGGCAAAGTGGGTTGATGTGTAGTTTGAGTTTGTAAAAATAAGCATAGGTTGGGTAGTGAAAAGAGAACCATCTAATTGAGTTGCGTGCGAAAAATGCTTTTATTATTAATCGCAAAATTGATTAGGGGAGGAGAAATGTTGAGGGATGACCAATTGTTCAGGATGGATGTGTGTGTTGAAGATTTGATGCAGGATAGACGGTACAAAGGTTAAGGTTGTGTTCGATGTTAATGTTTTGGATAATAATTGATCCACTATGTTGTTTTCGGTGCATGTAGAATGTCCGGGAGACCAGGTGATGGTGATGTTGAAATGTTGAGCGAGTTGGGTGAGTTTGGTGGCTATGCTATGACATGACAGCGGAATTTTATGATTGAGATTGAGATCGTTGATGATGTTTTGAGCGTCTGTGTAAAGATGGATGTGACTAAAGTTGTGGCGATATGTTTCGATGTGGTCTAATAGATGGCTGCAAGCGGCTAAAATTGCTAACGCTTCTGTTTCATAAGATGAAGTGTTGTTGTCGGTGTGAAGGACTTCGTAGAAAAAGGGGTTAATGAGTTGGTGATAAAGAAGGCGTATGCACCAGTAGCACGGTGAGAGGATTTGGGACCGTCAGTAAAGATGAAAAGATTATATGGTGAGTGGGGATTAGTGCGTTGCATTTTGATTAGTTTGGTAGCAATGTTTTTATGATTGCATATGGTTAATGTGTAGGGTAATTAATCTGAAGGGTTGAAATGGAAGATTGGATGGATTTCAGATGATATGGAATAGTGAGCTAGGTTTGGTATGTACTTGGCACATATGGTTTCGTAAAATGAGAGTATAAGGGATGAAGTTGAGTAGGGTGTGGTGAAAACGTGAATGGGGCTCATGGATTTGAAAGTTTTCGAGTATAGTGTTACTAGAGTTAAGTGTAGTTTGTATAGAATTAGTAGAGTGTGTGTAAGGAGTTCAAGTTTTGAGGTAGGCGTGTTGTGATACGCGTTAGTGATTGTGAGGAGACAGGTACGGTGAATTTTATTGAGAATAACTCGTATTATGGAGGCAGGCATAGACTGTATTTGCTACAATGCACGTATAGTGCGATACCCAAACTATAATCGCATTCAAGAAAGACATATGAAAGCATTATATCATTGAACAACTTCTTTCCAATTAAAATTGCTTTTCATCAATGCACGAATAGTGCAACATTACCCAAACTGTATTATAAATTTTCAAGGTTGCATATAACATAGACTCTACGTTATAAGGTTAACTACAGATAATGTCAAAATCTTGTTTGAAAATTTTAATTTTTGATTTTGATTGACAGTTTTTGACATGAGAGGGTCATTCAACTACCGTAGAAATGGTACCAAAAGATGCAGCTAGCAATTTTAGCTAAATTCACAAAAATTGATAAGATATAATTGAACCAATTTTGTACAATTTATTTTCTAGTGAAGGGGGGGGGGGCGTTTTACGTCTCCCCATCACAAATAGGGTTAATTTTTTATCATTTTGCTTAACAAATAAATGACGACATCTTCACCACATCTGAAATGGAAAACCTAACAACTTTTTTAGAAATTTTTTACCTTCTACGTGAAGAAGGCTTGAAAACTGCTACACAAGAAAACTCCATCTTTAAAACTCTTTTATCAAGATGTTCCAAAAATGTCTTTCTTAATTCCTTACGCTCAAAACATGAAATCTTGGAAAATTTTAAGTTACCGCGAGCTTTTTCGATCTTCCAAAAAGTTAATCTTTCTAGTTGAGTTTGTTGACTCTAAGCACAGCAAAAACTTTCAACATTCGGGATGAATCTCTGAATAACCCTCATTTTCTTTTATCAAAGAAGCGTGAACCGAAATACCTCCAGCTCTATTTTAAGTCGCGAATTTGAATTAATAAAGTTGACATTGGCTGAGTGCATATAGATACAGCGATACCTTCCAAAACATCTAGTTTCTATCAATTGTGTTGGCATTTTATCTAGTTTTCCCCAAACTATACATAGTTTGCTGTATCCTTCTCTATTTGAACGGGTACTAGGACAAAATCCTCCATGGAGTGCTAGGACAAAATTGCCATGGAAAACTTTAATTGAGTAATCTATTAATATATTTGAAAAAATATTAAAATGCTAAAATATTTATTGAAAAACGAAACATGTGTTTAAAAGCCTAAGTTAAATGCAATACCTCCAAGATAATCTAAATTCGTATTTTCTTGGTATGTTAGCGCACTTGATTTTGTCCTACAATACACAATGCATAAACTTCTTGGAGAAAAATTTTAACTCTTCAATTTTTTTACAATTAATTAGAAAACATCATCTAACAAAACTGATTTTCTTGATTTAAGACCTGTTTCTGATCTTACCATATGAAAGAAATGTCTATAATATCTTCCTGATCCTACCATATAAGAGAAATGTTTACAACTATAGGTATTGGCCTATAGAATTACCTGCATTTTCAAAATTGAACGTTCCTTTTGATTAAAATGAAATCTGTAATATCAAAATTTTGTATGAAATAATTTTAATAATTGTAGTGAAATCGAATATTTTTTAAATGTAGTGCATCCATCAATATGAAAAGACGTGTACTTAGATAAAAGGTGAAGGCACCGTAGGGTGTTTTCATCGAGAAGGCGCGATTGTGCCGCTTGTATGAGGAAAGGAGACTTGATGGGGGATCGAAGCCAAGACCTTGAGTTATCGAACATTACTCACGCCCCCATTATACCCAACATAGGCCAACCCATTTAAAAACTTTGGAAGCCAAGCTAAAAAGGAGAGATTTTATTTGAGCGTTATTTGTGAATGGCGCAGGCGATTTCTTCATTTTTATGCGCGGATTTATATCAAATTGCTAAATGTCACCTACTTTTTCTGTGATCAAATGAGTAAAGAAAGATTAATCAATTTTTTTATGTAAAAAGAAATTAATTAATTGAGACGACGAAAAAAAATTAATTTGAGATTTGAAAATAAAGTATCCTTTTTTTGCTTCATTGTTTGCTTCTATCTTCCATTTTTGATTTAGCTTGGAAAGAATTTTCCTAATAAAAATAAATAAGAAATGAATGTGAATATTATAAGTTTATAAAAATTACGGGATGTGTACGAGTAACTGCGATGGTAGTGGTTGAAACAAACTTCTTTCCATAGAACTTAAAGATTCCTAGCTTGAAACCTGGAAAAGTCCAATAGACCAGTGGACCGAGAACAGAAATAGAGTGCGCAATTTGGAGAGAAATAGTGTACACTTTGGCCGAAAGACGGTCGTTCCTGTCAAAGATGAAAATGCACGCAAATTGGCCCCACGCAATGCAAATCACTGTGAAGTGCAACATCATCACTTTCACCATGTTTTTCTGTGACTTCCTTATGTTTTGGCCAATGAGATTTTGAAGAAGATACTTCTTCAGTTTGAAGTATATAGGAACGATGACAATCAAGGGGAAGATGAGCAAACATCCCAAGTATGTTCTTGTCTTGAGGAGTTTTCTATTCCAGAAACAAACGTTCAATTTTTCTTCGTAAACGATGCCATCTTGCCAAAACTAGACGAAGAAGAATCATTTATTAGAAAAGGAATTAGTTTAGCAACCCGCTAACTAATTAACTTGTGCGAACAAAAACAATGGAAGAAGGAAATGTTTTCCTTTTTTGTTCTTAACCAATTTTTGAATGACGTCAGCGATTTATTGATTCTAGGATACTTTTATAACAAATTACTACTTTTTCTGGGATGCAATATGTTAACACCATGATTTTATATATTTAAAGCACACGATGTCCATTTCTCTCGACACTGGTTTCACCATAGTTCTCAAGGGGTTAACGAACTTTTAAGCGAAATTACGTAAACTTCTGCTCATTGTGGAATCAAAAGGCTTTAAAAGGTATTCTACCGTTGTACATTCAAAACTATACCAGAATTTGGCTTTATTTATATTTAAGAAAAATACTTTTCTAAACGCCAAAGAATACATACATTTAACTAATTAAATTAAAACTTATTAATTTAGCTAATCGCCATTTTTACAGAGGAACTAATTAATTAAAATATCTAATTGACAAGGACAAGGGCAAATTTATTGTGAAATCAAAAAGAATATAGAAGGAAGAAAATAAGAATCCATAAAGTGGGGTCTAACAGCGGAGGTGAAAAAGGAAGTTATGATGCTTCATCGGGATTTCAACAGCTCAGACTATAATAAAATGCTTCACTCTACGTAATGGAAAGCCATTGAGAGATTTGTGAAAATTGCTCTAAATTTTTGTTTTAGAAAAAACCACGTAACAACATTTGTTGAGATTTAATGAAAGTAAATTGTAATGACACCATGTCAAAATTGAGTCTAAACAAGAATTTGTCGTGCACACAATGGCTCATGAAACATCATCAAAATTGAAAGAAAGAGCTGCATCATCAGCATATAAGATGAGAGAAGCCCATTTGTCTATGCTAGAGGATCCTTGAAGTTAGAAGAATCATCATAGTAGGAAACAAAATTGGTTCTTCTGTGCAAAAAGCTGCTTAACCAGTTCCAAACAGACCCCCTTATGCCAATTCTAAATAATTTATGAATAAGCAGTTGGTGGTTAGCATTATATTGAAAGCTTTGGCTAAGTCCAAAAACAACACTATGCTAAATTTGTTCCCATAAAAGTGCTTAGAGATTGAAGTACACAGTAAAAAGACAGCGTTCTCAGTGGATTTGTTTTTTAAAAATCCAAAGTGATTATGATTAATTAAATTATGTTTGTCAGGAAAAGCTGTAATCCTTGAAAAGATCATTTTCTTAAAGATTTTGAAAAATTGGACAAAATAGATTTGGTTCTGTAATTATCCAATAAATTAGAAGATTTGCCTAATAAAACACAGAACTATCTCCATTCCAATGTGAATTGGCATTGGTTAATTTTCATAACTTTATGGGACGATCTTTGAGGCAATACTTATAAGAAATGGAATCTGAGACAAGCAAAATTTTAAAGATTAATGCCAATTTAAAAAATAGGTTATGTAAGAAGCCTAATTTTAGAAAAGCGCACATTATCTATATTTTCTGATATTTAGATAGATTGCTCGGTCTAAGCCAGAAGTACCCACAACTGGATTCTAAATCATAAGGAATATTCACAAATTTGATTCTTACATTGACGCCACATTGCAGAAAAAAAGCAGCCACCCAAATCATGCAAGACATCAAAACAGCTCTCTTCTTTGTTAGCCACTGTATTTTACTTGGATGGCGAATTTTAAGATACCTTAAAGAAGCGAAGGATAAAGATATGTATACTTATTTCAAACCAGCCTAACATGTGTGCTATATCTATCAGACATGCATTCAAAGTGCAGAGTGCTTCTTTCACCCAATCAACATAAATCAAAAAGTTATGTTCGTTACTTCTAAAAATAACTGCGTTATAGTTATAGTTACTTTGAACAAAAAGTATACTTCGTTATTCGGTACATTTCGTTATTTTTTTCGAAAAAAAATGTACGCCTATTAAAGAAAAGTAAATTAACTTTGAAAACGAGTAATTGCTTTTAAAGTTTTGTAATTTTGAAAGATCACAGATACTCTGCATTCATGTGTTCAAATAAAACATTAAAATAAAATATTTTATATATTAAAATCAAAATTAAAGAAAAGTTTAACACAATTCAGGATAAAACTAAAAACAAGATGGTACAAATTTTAGGAATACGTTGAAATATTCCGTGAGTACACTAATAAAAAATGTTTATAATAGGACTATTAATTGGCCTGCCAAAAATTTTTGATTTAGCTCTACGTGTTAAAAATCAAAATTTTGGAACATGCCCGTTTTTTTGAAAATGCTATTTTTTTTTAATTTGAGTTGAAGTGCAATTCATGATAGAAGAATACTTTTTATCACAAAATTGAATGCTCAAGTGGAATTGTAAAGTTAAATTAAAAATATTAAAAAATAAAATAACGATTTGCAGGAACACATATGTCATATTGATGAATAAATAAGTATCTCGCGTTGAATTGCTACTCCTTTATAACATTTGGTGGAAAAAATACAACGAAATGGACAACACAATCGTCAACATAAAAAACGTGATGATTTGCTTATGACTCCTTGAGGTCCTGCTCTTTCAGATTCCAACCAAAATATCCGAAAATTAAAAGTCTTTCTTATTGATTCTGAAAGGGTTTTTAAACTAGTTTTTAGAAACTAGTTAAAATATCAGTTCCAAGGCTGAACGAATCATTATTGAGGTAAAAAAAAATTCATTCGCCTATAAAACTGAAATGATTCCGTCATTTTATTATAATTTTTGCATAGTTTTTATAAGGACTAAATCTTTCCTTCACATGTGCGAAAACTTTCATTAAAATTTTTTGATTGAAAATATATTTTCTAAAAATTTACAATTTTCACTTTGAAATTTAAAAATATGCATAGTATGCGAAATGATATTGTCTCGCACCTGGTCATGCCAGATCACTGATATAAGAAGCAAATTCGATAGTTTAAACTTATTTTATGATATATATATACAATATACAAATATAAAAATTGAATAAAAAATGGTTTTTCATCAACTGAATTTTTCTAATACCATAGGGTTGAGAATTTAGATGGATCACCTAATTTTCGGTCTTGTCCTCTGGTCCTAAAGCTAACGCAAGGACACTCTGTGTCGGCCTAGTCTGTTTGCTTACCTGGTAACAGCAATGACGGTATGAGTGATGATTGAAGTCAAGCAAATGATGATGCAGAGGTTGGCAATAAATCTACAAATTATCGAATGTGCTTTTAGAATGTCAGGCTTCCATAGTCCTAAAAGTCAAGGAAAGCGCTTTATATTTATATGTTGCTGTCGGCACCGCTTCTTAGCAAATGCCGCTCGTTCAATCATAAAGACTTTCAAAAATGTGCAATCTCATCAGAGACTTTATCCCCAAATAGTTCACGCAAAAAACAAAAAAAGTGTTCTCAGTCAATTCAATCAAATCCTTACACACTTTCACTTATATCATTTACTTTATGACTACTAGCAAAGCTTTCTAATCAAGTATGACGTTTTGGAATGATGTCCTTCACTAACTTGCACACCATCGCGCTTACTATTTTGAAAGTGGAGTTTACTGCAAATATAAACGAAGAGTGGTTGAAAATTCACCAAAAGTGATAGATAAATAATGTATTGGGAATTGTGAAAAACTTCATTGATGAATTTTGAAATATTTCGCTTGGTCAAGCTCCTTCACGCGACAAGGGAGATATTACGAGTCTACGAAAGTATATGTGAGGCGTGTAGGTTAGAATGTATAAAAACCCAGGTTAAAAAAGATAGGAAAATGCCATGTTAAAAAGATTGATCATTTCATGAGTAGGGTTTATGCATGTAGGGCAAAATACATCCGAGACAGGGCTCAGCTCTTTCTTGCTTTCACACAAATCAGAGGAACTCGCTGTTTTAATTCTTTCTCACACATATGGCTTGAGCCTCAATGGTTGTTAGGGTGTACCTTTCAGCTTAACAGTTGAAGGTCACCGGTTCGATCCCCAAGGCTCCCAACTCTAAAAACAAATTCACAAAAACTGTGATTAACCATCTTAAGCATAATGCGAGCATATAGCCTTACGGCTGAAAGTGCATTGATATCTCCAACCAACCAATACATATGGCTTGAGTCGATTCGAGAACAATAAGTCACGTGATCTCAGAAAGAACGAAAGTCACAATAAGCAAAATAAGTAGGTGGACCAAGCGAACATTTCTATGGACCACGATACGACTTGTATGGGATTAGTTGGGCAACAATGTATTCTAGTAAGAAAAAAATTTAAAAAGTGATTACCAATGATTGACGTTGATCCAATGATGAGACATAGACACAAATCTGCTGAACATAAATTTATGACAAAGATGTTGGGGGCGTTGTATAGCGATTTGCTTCTCAGGATTGCGCCTATAATCTATAAATATTTTGGAATTAAAGTCCTGGTATCATGTAAACTACTTTCATAAGGTATTGTTATTCCTGCTTAAAAAATATTAATCGAAGAAGCAAAAAGAAACATATTTATGCTGTATATGAGGTTTAGTTGGTCGGTAAAGCCCTGAGCTTATGAAGATATCAGCTGACGCCTCCAGTTTATTGCTGCTGGAGCAATTAACGGAGCAATTGTCCTGTTGCTATTTAAATTATCCAAAATATTTCTCTTTCAACAAACGAAAAATGTAATATACGTCTCTTCTTCTTGGCTTTTGGCAACCTCCCTAAAAATTTGTCAAGTTTGGCAGTTGTGATTCTTTCCCGGAAAACAGGATTTTGAGAAACTGGAATCCCCCCTCAAAAAATGACATCCTGAATCCTGTTAATCTAAAAAGGATTTTGTGCTCAGTTAAATTTTTTTTTTTAATTATTATAATTATAAGAGCCAACAAATTTCACTATTTACAATTAATTTAAAAAAAAAGAATCTTTTCAAAAAGAATCTAGAAAAAGGAAGCTTTTCAAAGGGTTCATTATTTTTTATCCAACATTTATACTTTAACTTTGTAAGCAATATTATGTCTGATATCGTATTTTCAACTACAAAAACAAATCTAATCTATCCAATAATTCACTTCTTGTTTGGAGTTCTACGATCTTGGCTTCGGATCGCAATCTATTACTTCTTAATAAGATAACAGGTAAATTGAAGTTCTTACTCTCAGCTCGCCTCACTTTTCATAGTCTGATGAACTAAAAAATATGGCTAATTAATCTTAAATGGCATCAAATTTCTTTCCAAATACACTCTGATGAAATTATAGTCAAAGACTGTCCAAATGTTCAATTCTTTCAAAATGCAAAGCTGCAAGAATACAAAATTGAGAAACCAAATCAATAAATTAAACTATATATTCCACCAAATGTTTATTATGGAAAAGACCTAATATTCATTTTCAGCGTCGCTATGCGAAATATTACCTACAAAAATGAGTTCAATAAAAAACTTCAAATCTTTTAAGAAAAAGACATTATTTTTTACACTACTCTGAAAAAGAGAGCAATATATTAAAATTGGAAACCCTAACTTGCATGAAGAATCTGTTAACTTTTTATTTTGTATCATATTTGCACATCTCAATCTTTTATCGTCTTTTTCATTTTATCACTTCCGATTAATGTTAAGTTCACGTTCATTGCCTACAATTAGGCTGAATTTAGACAAAAAAGAGAATGCGAATAATTATGAAATAAACTCTATTCTGAAAGAAAGAAATCGTTCTGGAAGAAAAGACTTACGCCAACGTTGAGAACGGGTCCCATGAGAAGCATGATTAATACGAAGACAATTAGATGAATGTTGAGAGAACTGATTGGACTGTTCCTCGCAATTTCAAGAAGCACCACCCCCTCGTCATTCATCCTCTTTTTCTTTGGTGCTTTTCGTCTGAAAAGAGAAAATGAAAGCGTTGCAGTGGACGTTTCGGAGGGAATGTTCGGTGTTGCGAGAATAAAATTTAAAAAAATAAACGAATCCCCAACATTTAAATATTTCATTTCTTGTATTTATTTTTTCAAGACCGGGCAATTTGACGGGCATTTTTTGTAGTTACTGTTCGTTTGTCGTTTTATATGCAGTATTTTATATTCATCTTTTCAAAAATAACAAATAGAAAATAAGATTCCGTCATTTAGCTTTGTAATTTTTGTGGCAAGATTTTTGAGGGTTGCCATTTGATAACACATTTTGTAAAATTCCGATCTTCTTTTAAGAAATTTTGGCGAGCAAGGTTTTGAACTAGTGAATTCAAATTTGGGAATGTTTCCAATTTATATTGTGTTTGGGGCTCTATTGCATTATTTTTAAACACTTTAATTTTAAACCGAATTTCTTAAAACAGCTCAAATTTAAACACCTTTTTTGAAACACGTGTAATTAAAACATGTTTAGCTGGAAAAGTGTTTCTAATTTTGGACAGATTTTGTGTTTAAAATTGTGTTTAGAACCTAAACTGTTTTTGTACAGTGAGGACAAGGTTAAACCCACTCAAAACAATTGCTTTGAAAATTTAGTGAAACAAAAATAACTGAATATATTACATTTATTTTGGAACGAGACAAAAATTTTCACTTACCAAGACAAGAATTTGGATTAGAAAAATTTGTTGTTGGAGCTGTTGAAAGTGTAAAAACGAAACCAAATATATGGCCAAATTTCAAAGAATCCTGCAAAAATTTTTAAAACGTTTTTTAGTCTTTTTTGATGCCAAGAAATGTTTAAAAACTAATTCTATTTTTCACATTCCTAAAATGTCATAGACACAAAAATGGCATTAAATTCAACACAATTATTTATTTGAGGTGTCATTGGGTATATGATTGTGCCGCTAAATGATTGTGGCTCAGGATAAAAAAAGTTACACGCTCCGAATCAAAGATTCATCATTTGTTCCTACTTTGACGCAAGAGGATTAGAAACATTCTTCCAATCTTTTAAAACTTGCGCTTTGAGATTATACGGACGTTTTATTATTTAGTCTGTCTAAGGCATACAACGGAGGTTGGAACATAAATATCGTTAATAGAAATATCCCAAGTGTTACCCAGTTTAACACTTTTCTCAAAGTGTCTCGATGATTCAAGTATTATCTTTTGTTTCAAACAGTAAGTATAAAAAGGAAATTGTGAAATTAGTGAGACTGTTTCAAACTTAGCACCCACTATTATTTTTGTATATTTATTCATTTTTACCTCTGTTTTGTCTTTTTTTAATTGAAAATTGGCCTTTTCCAATTCCATTTTTGTTTTTTCCACTATTTTGCAGACCTATTTCAGCTTTCTGAAGCATCACTAACCAATATTTTATTTTTAAGTCTTTTAAATAGTAGTACTGAACATTGTCAATGAGCAAAACATTTTATAGATTATAAATATATTAAATTTTATAGATTTGTAAATATTTTTAGACAACAAAGATTAAAGTTATAATTTAAGTTTAGCTGGAAAAATTGTCAATGAAAGAGGGACACATTTGAGAGCTAAGAACTCAAAAATTATTGTTTGCACATAAAATAAACGAAAATAGCAATTTTGGTAAAGCTTCCCCAACTATTGCGAAAAAAATAGGTAGTAATATTACTAGTTGAATAGTAAAAAAGTATCTATTTAATAAAAATAGTAGTAGTGCTATTATTATTGGAAGTGTTAATTATATATAGTAAAATATTGATTTACTATTTATAGATTAATACTAAAAATGGGAAATATATTGCATAGAAAATTTTTAAAACAGCCCAATCAAGTTATAGTTTATTTAAACTTTTACTTGATATTAAATAATTGATAATTTAACCAATACTGATAGTTAACACTATTATAAATTAATTTTTAAAAAATTATTATTTCATTAAAATCGCGTTTATGCACATTATATATTTTAATAATTCTATAAAAAAAATGGACTTACAATGTACTAGATATTTAATTTTCAATTAAATTTTTGAAAAATTTTTTGTAAAATCTTTTTAAATTAAACTAGAAAATTTATAACTTTTATTAAAGTTTTTTTGAATTTTTGGTTATTTATTCAAATATTTATATCCGAAAATGCCAAGATTTGTAGATTTTTTTACTTTTGTGTTCAATTTTGATTTTTTTTGGAAGTATTAAAATATGAAATTGAGTTATTCAAAAAAATGATATTATTCGTTAGGTAATATCGACTTCATTACAGATGATCAAAATAAATGATAAATTTGATGAAATAAGTGCAAAGATTTGTTTGCAAAAAGTTGCTACGAATAAAAATGAATCAATTCAACTTCCAATCAAGAAAGCAAAAAGGTTTTCTCAAGCTTTACAGGATTCACCATCGTACAAAACGATTTTCTAATTCCTACTAAAGAAAATGATAAACGTGATATTATAAAGCTTTCGGAGAAGGTTTTGAAAAAGTTAGCGGTAAAAAAATCATTCACTATAAGAACTCCATTTCTTTGAAATTTCCTGACAATGAATTTGAGCAAAGCCAAGATAATCCTTGATGAGAATTCCTTACAACCAGGTGAATATATACTGTTTTACCCAAAGATCTCTTCCCTCACTTCTAAAAATCAATGGTGTTAAAAATTTTATTGACAATGATTAAACTCTTCAACATCTTTTTTCTAGATCCTGGAGAAATGTATCTCGTAAGTCGCTAATTTTCAAGGTCTCCCCTTCCACTTATAATGATTTGTCTAAGAAAGATTTTCAATTATTCTATGCAATTCAACAATGTGTAAAGCCTACAAACAGTGTTCAATTGCTTCATGTTGCGGCATACTACTTCTAAATGTGCAAGCAAAACTCACTGTAAATTTTCTTCTCTTTCTCATAAGAGTGTAGACTGATCCACTAAAAATTCAGATGATCGTAAATGTATCAATTGTTTACGGACTAAATCTTCAGATACCAATCACTCTGCCATGAGTAAATGGTGTAAATCTGTTCAAAATGAAATAATACACATAAAAAGATGTATATGGTACACTTACTAGTGATTGAGCCTTCCAGCAATTCATTATGTCTTGAATTCGATAAAGTCGATGTATACTTGAAACCCTCTTTTCAATTTAGCGGTGATAATTTATCCTCTACAATTCATAATGTCGCTTTTGTTCGTTTAAATATGCAACCATTAAACGCAACGTTTTCTGAATTTGAAGTATTTGTAGGTGAACTTAATGTAAAGTTTTCACGTCCTGTACTTGTATTTTGTTTACAAGAAACTTGGATCGGGGAAAGTAGTTTCAATAGTGATACTTTGCAATCTCATCATTTTTTTTCATCTCCAAAACTGATATCTAGACGACATGGTTTCTCCATGAATCTGTTACCTTTAAAAATCTGCTATCTGGTTCACTTGATGAATATTGACAGTTTCTTTCCATTGAAATTTCCTTCTAATTCTTCTTCCGATAAGTTAACCTTCAATAATAATCTATTTGAAACTTACATATGTGAGCTCAAAAATGACTCCATTAATATTATCTTAGAGGACTTCCACTACAATTTACTTGAGTGCAATAATAAGAGTGTCATCTCTCCTTTTTTATCATTACCTCTGTCTCATTCCTACCCGACCCACTAGTGTCACCCTCCTAGATAACTTTTCCATCTCCACAAACAAAAGTTCACATTGCACATATGTTATTAACACTGCCCAATCGGATCATTTTCCTATTTTATTAACTTTAATGCTCCCCCCCCCCCCCCATTTAAACTATATAAGAACAATGAAAAAATAAAATATTTCTCTTATAAGCGTAAAAAATGAAAACTTTTTTTGATGAAAAGCAAGATATAAGAATGGTTTGGGATTTCGATTGCCCTTCAATAAGCAAGAATTCTTCAAGCGATTTAGTTTCGGCATTGAGGTTATTTTCTGATAAGGGGATAAAATTAAAAAAAAAAAGAATCTACCAATTCTTACTTTGCACCTAATAACAAGTATAAAACTAAAGAAAACAGTGGGATTACCGACGAATTGCTTGCCCTGATAAAAAGAGAGATCAATTTTATTTCCTCTGTTAAAAAATGACAATGATTGATCTCGGAATTATAAATTTAAATGCCTTAAAAATGAAATAAAGCATAATAAGATGTGTTGTGATTACGAGTCTTCATGGAAATGCATAAATTCTGTTCTGAATCAAAATACTTACACTCCGATATCCCTTGAGATAAATAACGAAATAAAAATAATCCTATTGAACTTTGTAGTATTTTTTTTTGACTTTTTGGAGAAAAATTTCAATTCTAATCCAATTTCTCTAGTTTATCAAGACTATTTACACAAGCGGTTCTCAACCTTTTTTCGGTTAAGTACCCCCTGAGTTATAAGACCATTTTTCTGAACCTCCAGTAATCTGACAATGAACAAAATCGTATTTTATTGTCTAACTCTTTAGGGTACATTGTACAAATTGGAGGAACAGACACTGCTAGAACTAAATTTCATATTCCACAATTACTTCTATTTAAAATAGTTCTTTTGTCAGCCATCTAAGTACCCATAGAAATCTTGTTGTGAACCACTGGGGGTTTGCGAACCCCCGGTTGAGAACCCTTGCTTTACACCGTGCTTATTTATTATTGACTTTTATTTATTGTATGTTTATTTATTTTATAATTGACTTTATTTATTATTAATGAATAAAAGAGTTATCGATCAGAAAAGAGTTCCTCTTTCAATTTCAGAGAAATTCCTATCAATGATGTTTTAATAGCTTTATCAAATATCAAAGATAGGAAATGCAATGATTACTTTAGTATCTCTCCCCATGATCTCAAAATTATTTATATGTCACCAGTCTTTTTACGCTGTTTAACAACTGCTTGATTGAAGGACTGTTCCCTCAGTTACTTAAACCTTCCAAAATAATTCCATAAAGGCCAATTGCAATAGTAAACCCGATTCCAAGGTTTTTGAGAAAATCCTCTATGTCCAAATTTTCAATTATTTGTTTTAATACAATTTGATTTAAAACTCTCAGTTTGGCTTTAAACCTTCATTTTCTACTAAATATTTACATTTTTGTTTTATAAACTACGTTATAAATGGCCTTGAATCTAAAAACGAAGTAATTTCCCTGTTCTTAGATTTATCCAAAGCATTGGGTTCTATATGTCGTGTAATATTGCTTAAAAAATGGGAATATTTAGACTTTTCTCACCCTGTTCTTCTGTTCTTTGAATCCTATTTAAAAGTTAGACTTCAATCGGTTTATATGAAAGTTTTTTTCTCTCACGATATTCGAGTATCATCAGAAGTACCACAAGGGTCAATCTTATAGGGCTTCTTCTGTTTAACATGTATATTAATGACACTTCTAAATGTACACCGAGTGGCAGTATCTTCTCAGAAAAGCTGTTGACTGAGGATTTCCTACGCCATAATATAGACTGTATCCTTCCTGGCTTTCGGCCAACAGCTTAAAAATAAATACAAAAAATTTCCGTACTTTGGTATTTTCTTATAGGAAGAACATAAAAAAAGTTGATTCATTCCTACTCCAATCGGGCTTCCATTGAGAAAGTACTTTCAATTTACTCACACTCACAATTACAAAGAATCTCTCCTGGAACAAACATGACTCGAGCATACACCACAAGCGTGCATATACGATAGGAATCTTAAAACATTTCAAAAATTCATTTCCTGCTCCTTCTTTACAAATCCCTCTATATTCCTCATCTCACATTCAGTATGTTCAACTGGGGTCACTACTCTTCTTTATCTCTGCAACGCTTGCAAAAGACAGCATTGAGAATTGTTTTTAACATGAACTTTTGAAGGTTAAGGATAAATATATAACTTGGGGGCAGCCGTGACTGTTTATAAGTTATCCAACTGTCTTATGCCTCCTACCTTCAGTTCGTTCCTAACCTAAAATTCATTGGAAACCAAAGTCTCAACTAGAAACATGCACATTTCAAGGCTTCCTTCTCATAAATTTGGAAAATCCAAGCAATCTTTTGCATATAAGAACATAAAAAGAAAGGTCTCTTTTTTGGAAAATAACCTACATTTACATGCTTTTTTTAGATTATTTAGATCTTAATTAAATTAATAGATTCTTATACCATTCAACTAGAAAGAATCTAATCGAAATCATTCTTTTGTTTGCAATAATAATTAAGTTTCATTTTTTTTTTAAATTTATCTTCTGCATTGTTGAACTTATCCCATAAACTTCTATAAAGCATCCTCTCGTTGTTTTGACAGAGAACCCATTGGTCAACACTCGTTTTCTTGCTATATTTGATCATCCTTTATGCTCATTTCCTATAAATTTACTTGGTAATATTGATTTTGTTGATCGTCCGGAAATAAATTACTTTCTTATACTTATTCTTACTTTGAAAACCTTAAAAATAGGTGAACATACTATTTATTTGCTTGAAAAAGATTGACTGTGTTCAGTATCGGAAAACTTTTTGAAGTACTTTAAAAGTGGTTGGAAATCAACTACAATATCATTAATTATGTTGTAAAATTATGCATAATACTGGCTACCCCTTTGTACAGTAATAGTCACTACTACATTGTGGGGCAAAGTGATGTGGACAGAGAATATCCGCAAATGTGCACATTTAATGTTTCATATTTATTCACTCGACAACCTTGCTAAAACCATCGTTCCTATATTTTTATGCACAAGTGAATTTCATTTTGTCGGGAAAGTTCAAAAAGCCTGTACCAAAACAATGGAGAAAGAAATAAAGAAAAAATAATTTTGGAGAGATTCGGATGAAAGAACAGGTAAAAATTACGTTGCTTCTTAATCTCACAATTTCGCGTTCCGTTCTTTGCAGGAGTGGAGTTTTAATTATTCTACTGGTGCGTCAAGATGTCCAAATCTTTGGAAACTTTGCAAGAGTTTCTGTCACTGCCCATTTGAAGATGTAAAGATGAGGTGTAACCTTGATGAAGTTAAGTACAGTTTATACTTCGACACATTTAAACAAAAATTCAATCGCTTGAATCGATAAAGTTGTCTATTTTCCATCGGCACCGTGAGATGATGAAAATAGGTTGTTATTATTAAAAAATCTTTACTTTTATT
Organism: Nectonema munidae; assembly: GCA_030549495.1. NCBI lineage: Eukaryota > Metazoa > Nematomorpha > Nectonematoida > Nectonematidae > Nectonema > Nectonema munidae. The sequence continues at coordinate 1,437,144 of JAUIRK010000509.1, forward strand.
GTGTACTGTCACTAGTGTTTCTATGCTTATCTGTTGCCCTTTGAATATCAACCACTGCCTGTGAAAAGCTCACTAAATTGACTTTATTTATTATTAATGAATAAAAGAGTTATCGATCAGAAAAGAGTTCCTCTAGCAATAAAACGACGTGTCTCAATTGCGCCTTTGAACGCTGATCACGACTAATTTAATTACCCTGACGCACGTTTACTCAGTAAACTTTCCTTTTTTGCGTTTGCGATAGAACATTTTTAGTTTAAAAGACGAATTTAGATCTACGGCGTGTGTGATGCCAGCAGGGCCTTTTTATCGTTTTGTATAGAGGGGGGGGGGGGTGGATGGAATAAGGTCCCTTATATATATTTTTGCTTGGATCAAGTGCCTTGAAAAGTAAAAAAATATCCAGCCTCCTAGATTTAATTTCAGAAAGCCGTGTACGATAGTCTGAACTTCTGAAGATTATGGATAAAATACAAGGTACTCGAATATTCAAATTGATTTTAGCTACAAAATAAAATTTCAAACATCTCTTTAAAATTTGTATATATTGTACTTGCATTTTTCACACTTCAAGAAGTTAATTTGAACTTAATTCAATGTTAATCTGTGTTAATGTTAATTTAGGCTTACTTCAGAGGTAATTAAAATTTTTGGCGAGAACTCATCTGTAAGTTATTTCTTTCTCAGCAATTTGCAACCTATAATTTATACTTAATCTCAATCTCAATATAAGGTTTATAGCCTTAAACCCAATTGTATGCAACTGTTCTCAACTGTCAATCAAGTTAATCTTTTAAAATCTGAATGGAGGAGTTATCGACTTTTATTCTTTAAAAACGGGATCATATATTTTTGTCAAGGAAAATGCTTAAGAAACTCATGGGCCTGTAGAAATTAATATCTTGTGCATTAAACGCCATTAAAATTCTGCTTTAAAATGTAAAAAGCATTAAACTATAGAAAGTGGAATTACTTCATTTATAAAACAAAGGGAAAAAAAGGTCAATCTTGAAAAGAACAAATTCAGTGTTTCTAGAAAAAAGTGAATCGCCATTTTATATATTGGAGGTGTAAAATAATCATGATGATGAAAATTTTTCGATATTTTTGGAAAAAATAAAAAAGTTTATTGTATATTCCGAAACAGTGTCCAAGAGAGGTACCTCAGTTGACCATTTTAAAGTCGCTCAAGCGTAGTTTTCTATAAATGTAGTTTTCTTGAAAGAAAGGGATATCTCGAACTCATGATGTTTTGCATGTGAAAGAGGTTGTGATTCAGTCATATAAGATTATTGCCTACTAAGTCACTTCTTGTATTGGAAGAAGGAAAACTGTAAGGCCTGATACAATCTTGCTCTTTTTCTGGGGTTTTCGGGAAAATTTATACCGGCAAATTCAAATCAAATTCATTTACTACACACCTGTATTCATTTTCGACTAGTCTTTCAATAAAAGAATTTTTCCTTCAAGGCTTCTTACAGGTCAAAGGGTTTATTTAATTGCGCTAACTTGAAAAGTAGATTTAATCTTGGAATTTTGAACTAAAAGTGATGTCAGTGCTTCTAAAACTTTAAAGTTTCAATTCTGAGCGCATTTGTTCTAAGATATTTCCATCTAAAAGTATGATTAAAATTTCTCTCAATATTTGCAGAAAATAAAAAGTGATATAAATAAATAAGTAAGAATATAATAATCTCTATTTACGTACATTGATAGCAATATTACAATAAAAATGCTAAAACTTATTTCACCACTTTTTTTTATAGTTTTATATTTTTTCTTATTGGAAAAAACTTAATATAATAAATATTTAATTTAATTTTTAAATAGACTTTTTAGATAATCAATATTAATTGGAAGTTTTTTTTGTTTTTTTTTGGATTTTCACAAATGTTAAGCTTTTTTTTTATAATTATGTAATATGAGTTTTCCAACTTTTTAATTATCATCATTCTATATTGTGTCATTGAATTTAATACAGTTCTTCTTTCTTCTTGCTTCTTCTTCTTCAAGGCCAAAAGACCAAAAAATTGATGTTATACCTTGTTTGCTTTTACAATTTAAGGATTTAGTAAATAAATTTATGTTTAATTGATTGAGAAACATTGCTAATTAAAATTAATCAATCTATATAGGCAATTTTTTACAACTTCAAAGAGAAAATTTGTAATAACTAACTATAAATTGATGTTTTTAGTAGATAACTTTTTAGAAAAAAAATATAAAAAATAACATGTCATTAATTTATGAGTTAGTCAGTATCTCAGAAAAGTTCATTAAACCTCAACTACCCTAAATCTATATAATTTAATACTAAAAACGTGAAAACTGATCTAGAAGCCTAATAAAAAATATTTAAAAAGTTTTTATTTTAGTTTCAAATGTTTTTACACAGTATTCGTATCTAGAAGGGAAGAGTGTCAAAAAAATTTTAAATGTATTTTCGTCACCTTCTAGTATAAAATATAATCCTTCTACATCTAAACAACCATAACTAAATTACTAAATAATTAACTACTAGTCTAATTAACAAACTCTCTACTTCACTCTTTCAAGAAAACGAACTAAAAGATTCTATACTTTTCCTGATAAAATCGATGCGTGTGTCTTGACTTCTAGCTAGATTCCTTTGGGTGTATTTTAACTAAAAATGTATTAATACATTCTTTCATATTCTGTACGTTTGAGCTTTGTTAAATGATTTTTGCATGTCAAGTTATTATTACACCACAATTTTTGGATTTAAACAGGTTAGTTGGTCATTTAATAGGGGGATTGATTTGTACACTTATATGGAAGCAGCTGCAGCATCTTAATTAACTTTAATAAAAAAAACTTTTTATATTAAAATAAAATAATTTTAATTAAAAAATTACTTTCTTAAGAATAAACAAATATATTTGATTATTTTTTGTTCTTTTTTTTTAATTATTTTCTTACTTATGTTCAATGGATGATATTAAATTTTAATATTAATTTTGAATGCGATTAAATTGAAGTATCGCTGTTCTTGTATTTGCCTCGTATATTTCTTGCGCTTATGAATGATATATTGATCCACAAATTGTTTACACCACTTCTCATCCCTTTCTGTGAAACTTTTGAAAAAAAGTTAGTATTATTGTTATTATTATTTACGACCGTTTTTAACTTTAGTTTAGTATCTGAGTTAATCTAATCATTGTGAAACCGTTATTTGAACAAACTACAGCCATGATAAGTATTTTTTACATAGTCAATACTGCTTCAGCAACCACATGTCAATAACGATCACTTTCCAAATTTTCCAATTAATCTTAACTCAGCCAGGGCGGTGAATAGATGAGTAGGTATAGATTTCACTTTGCCAAAGGATTACCCTTTCCTTAATACCACGTTCTTTTATCCTCTGATGTTTTGTGCCTACTTTGCTCTGATGAATTGATATTTTCATAAATAACCTCATGCTTTAGGGCGGAACAAAGAAATAAGTTTTGGAGTCTTTCCTTTGAAATAAGGTACACACACTTGCGCTACTTTAGTGTATTGAGACCAGAATTTAAAACTTCTAGCGTATAATAATTCCACATTTCCTTTGTTCTTAAAGTCGTTGTTGAAAGGTCAAAATTAAGGATGTTATAAATTGACAGCCCTCCCCCTTCCATACTGAGAACATGTGATAAAATACTGAGAGTTAAAGAAGCAAACTTACCTAATCTTTCTTTCAATGCAAAAAATAGTTATGCCAAGTAAGTGAGCTTTGTGATAATAAAACTGCAAGATTGGCCAAAAAGTCAAATTCTAGATCAACACTCATTTCTTTGATTGATGTCACGCAATAAATTTAGGAAATTGGAAAAACTTGAATGCAACAATGAAGAAAAGCTTGCTCGTAAGCCAACGCTACTCTTTCCGTTAATTTGTGTTCTTGTAAAAGAAAGACCTTTCTTTGAAATGAGCAAACAATGAACTAATGATTTTGCATTTGCATTTAAGCCAATTAAAATAGGTCTAAGGAAAATATCATTCTTTGAGGAGACTTCAATATGATTTTCGTGAATATAAAATCTTTCGAAAATATACAACCTTTTTTCAAACTTTTTAGCTATTTAGATGAATCAAATTTGAAAATAATATTTCATTAAATTTTTATTTTTCAATTAAAGTTAATTAATTAAGTTTTCCAGTTATTTTAATTCTATAGAGTTTTTAAAGAATTTTTTCAGTTGTTTGGAAAGCAAATTTCGATTACAGTGTTTAACTAAAAGTTTTTCATATGAAATGTATGTAAGGAATTCAACTTCATAGCTATACTTCCATTTTTTAATAAAAAAGTATCTCTTTTAACTTATATATTGGGAAAATTTTTTAGTAATTTTACTTTCAATTGAAAAAGCGCAAGACATCATCGAAAAGTATCAATTCTCTGCTGAAAATTAATTGAACTGCATGTGTATAAACTACTTTACTGAAAATTTAAGTCTTCGTTCATAACTAAATTCATTTTTTATCAGTCAGATGAAAAGTATCTACGGAATACACGTTTCTTCTACTTTTTACATTGAGAGAAGCAGCTTTACGTTAAACTAGTTTAATCTTTCAACAAAAAAGTAGTATTCTTCAAAAATGTTATGTTTTAAACAACATAGAGGCATTGAATTTTTGAGATTAGCAAAAAAACATTACTTGTTATAAATTGACGTATAAAAATAATAAGGATGTAATATGACTTAAAATATTGAAAACTCAAAACGAAAATTCTAAACTTTTCTTGGTTAATAGTCCTTTTTTGCTAAGGTAGGGAGGCAAAAGCGATTTTTCATTCTTCTACTTTTTACTTTCTTTATAGTTGTTTCCTGTTGTCTGTTTTATTCACCAAATTTGATTAGAAAAATAACCAAATGAAGTCTGGAATTTGATAATTAATTAAATTTAATTTTTATATTTTGATAATAATTATCGAAGAAATCAATGATGCCTCCTCAATTTTATATCATTTCTTTGTTAGAGGTATTCTTATAATCAGTTAAGTTGATGCCTCCTTTAATTTCATATCATTTCCTATATATACTTATAAAAGTAAAACAGTAACCCCTATTAAACATCTATTTTCAATATTCCCTTTTGGATGCCTCCTTAATTCTAACCATTTCATGGCATATCTATATATATCGAAAATTTTGATGTTCAATAACTTTTTCAAAATTAGTTCAATTTTTTTGAAACTTTGAAACAAAGTTTTCTTGGTCTATATTAACAGCTATGTAAAGTTTGGTGAGTTTACATTTTGTCGAAAAATGTTATGAGAACTCAAAATTTTTTTCATAAACGTATATATAGTGGCTTTTGCTTCTGTGTACCTTATTCAAAAAAAACATTTACATGAGTATGTAAATGATATTTTTGATGTATCAAGTATATTTTCCTTTGTTCTCTATGCTGATGACTTCTGTGGCTATTTCCCACTTTCCTGTATTAAAAAAGATAATTTTATCAATATAAACATGTTTTTATATAATCTAAACCTATTTTATGCTTGGTGCACGAATAATGATTTGAAAATTAACTATGTAAAATCTAAAGCAATGGTTGTATCCATGAAAGACAGTGTAAATGAAGACTTTCTATCCAAAGCACGTTTCAACATAGTCAATAAGTTTAATCTACTTGGGCTTGTGCTTGACAATAAGCTAAGCTTTTCCCATCATGTTAATATGGTTTCAAATAAATTGAGCCAAGTTATTGGAGTTTTTCATCGCACAAAACATATCTTTCCTACGAATATCAAGCTCCTTCTTTACAAAACTCTGTTCTTGCCACACATTCAGTATAGCCTCATAAACTGGTACCCAAGCGGTAAAAATCGTATTGAGATTTTACAAAAGCGTGCTCTCAGAAATGTTTTCAATCTCAAATACAACTCACACACAGAACCTGTCTTCAAAATTCACTATCTACTCAAACTGAATGATCTCTTCAATCTTAAAGTTGCTTGCTTTTTGCATAAAAACATCAATAACAGACCACATGGACTCTTCAGCAAATTTCTACAATATAATGATAATATAAAGCACGAAACCCGAAAAGCACACGATCCTTTGCCCGTGTTTTTCCGACTCTCAACTTCTACTGTGTCAGTCAGATACAAAACAAATTTACTTCACAAACAATTTCCTTTTCTCTTTCAAGACCCCAGTTTATCTGTGAAAATCTTCAAAAAAATTTGGAAAAATTTTTTCATTTCTTCCTATAGCCATTATACCTATTGTGACAGAAACTGCTATGTCTGCTCTACTTCCTAATTTTATTATTTGACTCTACAACAATATTCCACTTTGTTTCCGTGAGCAATGCTTTGAACTCGTGTCCTCGATGCTTCATTTTTCTACCCTATCCTTGAAAGTCTGTGTTGAATCCTAACTGCGGCCTCCTGGCTTTTGGATCTTCACAAAATTACCTACATTATTTTCATACTGTTTCGATAATTTGGTTCAGTTGTTTTTGTCATACTTTTCTCATGCGTAAACTTTCATTTGTAAATAAATATCATATCATATATTAATTCTGAAGCATATAAAATGCCTCCGAAACTTTGACAAGCTATCGATATAAGCATTAAAAAGCATAGAGCTTCACAATTTAGTTTTTCTCATATTTATTCCAAAAAATTCTATTCATAATTTTATAAGAAATGATTAATGAATATTTTATTATTTTTTAGTTTTTTTTCACGGTATATAAACAAATCTTTTTTCAATAAAAAGTGATATAATTTAAAAACGTTCGGATTAGAGTTGCGGTAATGCTTTTGTTCTTAGTTAGTTTCACCGTTTAATATTTAGTTATTTGATTCACTACTGTATTTAATTAATTCATTAATTAGTTGTTTTCTTAGTTATTAACAAATAATGAAAAGAATTGTATAAGATATTCATTTAGATCTGAAATTAATTAATTCACAAGGCTTGTGTCTAAAACTTTGCTAGATAACCTTTTAAATATTTTGTTCAGGCGCGTTCTTCAGATTCTAAGTACGGGGGGGGCAAAACTCATTTTAATGGGCCTAGAATACATATAATACAAGGTTTGAACTGTTCCCGTCTCGCCCCTATCGATGGGCCTGACTTTAGATCAAATTAAAAGTATGTTAATGGAACTTCCATTTCAAGTCATATATCAGTGCTTTTAGTCGTGGTTACTTTCGCGTTTTCATTAAAAAATGAGAATTTTCAGGAATGCGAAAAAAGGAAAAGATTCTTCAAAATGGGAAATTACGTATCCTCTAGAACAGGGGTTCCCAACCTCGGGTTCGCGAACCCTTGGGGGTTCCTTTCACTTTTTTCAAGGGGTACTTTATAAAGGTGTCTGAAAAGTTTTTTTAAAATTTTTAACTGATATATTAGTGTGAAAAATCAAGATAAAAAACTAAAAAATTATTAGGGGTTTGCTTAAGGCTGAAAATTTTTGAAGGGTACTTGGTGGAAAAAAGGTTGGGAACCTCTGCTCTAGAAGGTCCAGCACTCTTAGATTGAAGAGTGTTTATTAGACAGGGCTAATGTTAGTAATATGAAGATTGACAGGACAGAAAATTTATGCACTTCTAAAAATGTCTTCACTCGGTAAACGTCCCATCTTTCAATGATCACCTTCGGCGCTGTTTTCGAGATTTAATTATTTCAATGTATGCGTGTGTAATGTCAATATGTATGCCGTATGGTACCCCGAAATTTTGCCGATAGACTTTTGGGCGAAAGATATTTAGGCGATGGGCATTTGGCCGAATGAGCATTTAGTGGATGCACATTTGGCAGAACAAATTTTTTTGCAAATTGACATCTGGCCGAATGGACGATTTGTCATTTAACTTCAAGTATATAAATGTATTCATCCCATAATTTGTGCATAGAAGGCAAGAATAATAAAATAAAAGAAAAATTACTTTTCTAAAAATTAATAATAGTATCTTAAAAGAAAAATGTGTAATAAAAGAATTTGTATAGAGCACAAGCTTGAAAACTTCGCAAAGCAACGTCTATACAAAAATTGTCAAATTGTATGCACATTTTGGATGAAATGTCCATTTGGCTAAATGCACTTCGGCCAAATATCCGTAGGTTACATGCCTGTCTGCAAAATCTTGGGTCATGGTATGTATGCATGTATGTATCTATGTGTCAATGTATGCATGTATGTTTTTCTGTCAATTGCGTATTAACCCATTAAGTCCCAATGTTCCCATTTAGGAACATAAGTAAGTTCATCTTCGTCTGCTTTTTTCAATGACTTTAAATATAAATCGTTTGCGTTTTTTTAAATATCGTCTGATTTCTATGGTACTTAATGGGTTAATACAAAAAATGGGAACGTTTGTGTCAAGAAATGCTCTAATTCTGCACTGATCATAACGCAACAACATTTTTTGTATCCAACATTTTGAACATTAATGCCCATTTAGAACATTTGTGAAGTGCCGTTAACTACCTCTAATCCTGAAATCACTAATTAGGACCTTGGTTAATCTGGCACTTTGATTATCCCGGCAATCTTTAATTTAAAAAAATTATTGAATGATTGATTCAATTAACAACTGAGCTTCTCGAAGTTTCATAAATGAAGAAGAACTAATGAGACTTTAATCTTTATATCTCGCAAGGAAAGCCAATTAGAGAAAGACAAAAACCCCTAAAATAAAAAGAATCTTCAAAAAATATCTGCACCCAGTAGAATCAGTACATCTGAAAATTAAGTTACACATTCTCATGTGCAATGATTTTTTTGTTGTACTTTTAGTTCATATTTCCGAATGCATTGTATCTGAAGCGAAAAGCAGTGAACCTTTGATGAACACAAAAGAAATTGCTGAATGAGGGAAAAGGTATACAAAGTATTCCAATGAAAGAAAAGGGGAAAGAGATCAAACGAATGCGAGATATAGGAAAAAGGAACTGCTACGTCATACGACATAGAAGTAATGATTGCAATACTTTGCTACACGCACTAAACGACTAATCAAGTCAAAGAGAAGGATCAAGTATTGAATGGCAAGCGCATACCGGTTATGGTTGCAAACTTTCCACATTCAAGGGGAAAGAATCGAAAATCGGAGACGCTGTCATTCTAAAAATATGGTCGCAAAAGAAGCTCTAAATTTTGGATGTGAAAAAAAGTTACACTTCTTTTCCCACTTATTGAAAGTGACTAAAATGCTTTTCTTCTTTCCCACAAATTGTATGATGATAGAAAATAACTTTAGTGCTGGAAGAAAAGTCTATGCATTTTTTATTCTGAAAAACAAAAAAACTTTTATAAGTTTGGGGCATTTTTTTGAAAAATTTCTTATAAGGGGTAGTTGAATGGAAATATTTTGGGTAAGATTTATTTGATCAATTCTCTACTCATCCAACCTGTTTATTTTAAAAAGCTTTGGCGTTGATTTTGAAAGATTTTCAAAAAATTTTATTTTTAGAGAATGTTGTAAAACTGTAGTGAGAATATTCAACCATGTTTCAAATACTCTGAAATCTTTCTTTGTTTCATCGGTAAACATTTCATTTTTCCAGTTTTGCTTTAAAAATAAACAACTATTTCTAGAAATTCAGTATTTCTTTTTTTACAGCAAATTTAACCTTGAAAAATAACTTTCAATTTCTTTAATTGTAATATCTTCTTCTTCTTCTTCTTCTTCTTCTACAGAACTGCTTGATTCTAAAGTTATAATAGCTTCTGGTTCATCATTCAATAAATTTTTAAGAACAAGATCCCAGCCAATATATTGTTCATGCAATTCATGGTTCCTTTCTACTTCATAAAGTTTAAGTGAATTTGTTTGAAAAATGTCCCTCGAAATTTTTATAATTTCGTTAGTGATATCATCAATATAATCCTGTCTTCTTCATTCATGATATTTCCAGAAACTTTTGATGATTTATATTCATTTGGCATTGAATTCAAATGCTTGAAGATAATTGAATTTTTAATTTAAAAGTATATGCATTTATAAAGACGTTTATCAAAAATTTGAGTTTGCTATGAATTAGTCACTCTGGCATTTGCCTCATTATATCATCCTGAATCAAATGATGTGAAATCAATTCATTCTTTAATTATGATAGCAAGTGTCTTTTTCTATGTCGTTAAGCATATCTATACCCAAATCAACGGACTATACAATATGGAATAAGTAAAGTCTAGAAATGTCAGCAAAAATACAGGTGATGAATAAGTGTAAAATACTGTTTCAAGTGTTCTTTTTTCAAAGCAAAAACGGCGCTTTTTAAGAGGTTTTGTTTATCATTATTTGTTTGTCAAAGTGGAGCTCCAGTAGAGGTTAATTTACAAAGAAGTAGGGAATTATCAAATGGGTTCAAAAAGGTAGCAGGTTAAAAAAAAATCATGAATTTAGATAAATGATTTATACCAATATCTATATGATTTGGTAAATAAAAATAATTTTTTTAAGATTCAGTGTTTTACAAAATTGAAATAAAAAAATCTATTTATTTTCAAAAAGTCATATTTTGTTCTATTTTTAATCAAAACCTTTAGCGTGATATTTATTTGGAGGAAAGAATGAATGCACGCTATATTGAGTGGCATGTTGCACATAGGTATAGGAGAATAAATGAAATAATTACATAAAAATAATGATAAATCTCATGGTAAATAAAGATAGAAATGATATAACGTGAGCCATTATATTTACCTCTTTCAGCAGAACAGTTTCTAGAAAATTTTTTTTACAACATTTCAAAGATAGATTAAATTAAACATACTGTATTGTAGAAATTGAGCACAAAGTATTAGCCAATGATTAAACTTTGCGTATCAACAATAAAAATGCTAAAAAAAAAAGCTAATCTTTATATATGTTAAGTCATAGCTGATTCTTCGCAACAAAACTTCACTAGATATTTTGGTTATTTCAGTCCTCGCTAATCAAGTAAATATTAACCAGTCATAAAAGGTAAAAAGTAAGACCAAATAAATAATAATTGTTTACAATTAAAAAAAAACAGAAGAAAAAAACAGAGTAAGACATGGAATTTCTTTACACTTGTTAAGTCTTTACTATATATGTAAAGTAATAATGTCTTTACTACTATATTGTAGCTAGCTACTTTGGCTCGAGCCAGGGGCGTAGCCAGAGGGGGCAAGGGGGGCAGTGCCCACCCCCCCCCCCCCCAAATACCAAATATTTTTACTACATAATTAAAGTTCTTATTTTATTTCCAATATGCTTGCCCCCCTAAATTCCTTGCATGCCCCCCCCCCCCCCCAACTTCCATTTTTTGGCTACGCCACTGTCTAGCCCTTTTGGGAATACCTAGAACATCTCAGATCCATGACTCCATTTTTTTTTCAAAAGCTAGATAAAATAAGTAAACTTGAAAATAGACTTTCAAAAGTGTCTGAATAATTCTTAAGGTTTCCAATAAAACTGCAAAAAACGTGAACAAGGAAAGGAAAAGATGCTTAAACTGGATTTTAGCCTCTTCTCCAAATTTTTCCTTTAGTTAATTTGGAGCAGCTGCATCTCTCAATGATAAATTTGGAGCGTGCTTTCAACGCCTTAGTTACGAAAAGGTCAAAATGCTATAAATGTACTTCTTTCTTGCAGTTTCAATCTTTTGTCAAGCATGTATAGACAAATGAAGTAGTGAACAGAGCGAATCCTTTAGGTGAGACCGTCGATACTGTCTGTTTAGTTGGAATGAGTAAATATACAATATACATATCACTATATCTAAGACAAAATTAAATGCTTTGCATTCTAAATTTTAGAATGCTCCATCCTTATTGATCTACAAAGACGTACTCCTTTGAAGCGTAGATTCAGTGATAGGGTGGGGATGTCGGCAAAATAAGTACAGAGGCAGCCAAAATTACAGATTTTATCAATTAAAAAGATGGACTTGCAATTAATTGTGTGTGCTTGATTATTATTATTATTATCTGCTTTGCTTGTCAGGAAGTAGAGGGATTCAGTGAAGAATATTAATCCTAATTTTGCTTCTGGTAAAGATGGAGGTGTACCAGAAGCCTGAGTGTGAGCGCCCTTATTATTTCTAATGCCATTTGTTCATGCAAAAATTCGCGCCGTTTTGTAAGAAGATGATGGACGCAAAAAAGTCTTTGGATGAAATAAACGTTGGCGTCAACGATAATGTGAAATAGCGCTTTATGTAGAAATCTTTGAAGTCAATTTTTTTATAATTATTTGCAATGATTAGTGATTCTTTTTGCAATCTTTAGTCAACCAACAATGATATTTGAGGATATACAAACTTGCATAAAAGACACTCTCTATTAAAGGCAAGAAAATTGAGATCATTAGATTGTTATAGAACTCAAATATCCTTTCTATTCAAGGCAAGAAAATTGAGATCATTAAATTGTTATAGACCTCAAATATCACTTTCTATTATGAAGTGGGGAAATGCAAACGGAAAAAAGAATTCAAAAAAAAAAAGCATGTAAAAAAATGTATGTTATTAAAAAAAATTTATGCCGATTTTTGCAAATAAATTTATTGAAACTTTTGTCTTAAAAACTATTTTAAAAAAATTTTAATTAATTTTTTTTCATTTGTTTTTTTAGCTTTTTTAAACTTAGTTCTATACTCTTTGTAAAAGTGAAGAAAAGAAGAGAGAAAATCTACAAGACACAGATCCCTGTTCTCTGTGACTGATATCAAAATCCTTGAGGGTTTCGCTGAGTCAATCAGAAAGGTTTTAATAAATAGATAAAAGAGAAAAAGTTTGTTGCTAAACGAAGCCCACATATGCGCTACCGAATTTCCACTAAATTGATTTCCAAAAGCCCTTTTAGAATAAACTTCTTAGGTGAAAAAATCTAGGTTTAATTTTTATATTTATCAAAAATATAGTTATAAAGCTTAAAGTGTTATATAATATTGTCTGGCATGTGAAAACTTCAAAAAGACAAGTAATTGAATTTACCTATACCTCTCCTTACTAGCGTTCATCTATCAACCCTTGTCTTTCATAGCTATGTTTCCGCATATTTTTTTAACAATAATTTCCTGGATTTCATTTAAATATAAAAAAGCGTATAGAAAAATTTCGCATTCAATAAAACATATGTTAATTTCAAAATAATAGATAGGAATAATTAACTTATTGAAAGAGTTGTCAATACAGTGAAAGACAAAACTTTTAAAAAATTAAATAGATCAGTTAGATCTGTTATTCGTTATAATATAATGAACTTACCTTTATACTTTTAACTGGTACTCTTGCTTCTGCGTTTGTAAAGTTCCTGGAAATATGAGTAGTAGACGAGGAACTTGCATTTTCAAGTTACATCCAAAGAGATGCGAAAACAAGAAGAAACGTCAAAATGGTAAAGGAACGGATATTTGGACTGGAAAATAAATGAATATTGGATGGAAGTGAAAAGAGACATTTTTCTGCTTGCATATATAAATAGTGTAAATTGATAATCCATACGGTTATGCTAAATCCAAATCAAAACCAATTTGAAGACAATAATGCAAGAAGAATATGTTCTTTGTTTTTCATTTAAGAAAAACGAATCAAGAGCTTAAAAATTAGAGTACTCAAGGAGGGAAACTGCCTTGATGTTCATCTCAAAATGGGTTCGGTTATGGCCGCGCAGGTACACCCACCACTGCTTATGCTGTTTGAATTGATAAGTATAAAATGATAATCAAAACTAACCGTTGATGGCTGGATGGCTGAGGGTCACTTCTAACAATTGGATAGCAGTTCAAATCTCACCAAACCAAACTCAAAAATTCACAAAGTGCGTTCGACACACAAATTGGAAGTGATAATGGTTCAATAGAATCCAGAGCCGCTCTTTCAAAGAGTGTGCGCTCAGAAATGATGATCGAATAAGAAGAACTTTCTATTTCTAGTTAAAAATAAATGTACTCTTTAATTTAAAATAACAAATTCAATTTATAAAAGATAAGTAGAATAAGATCTTACCTAGGAGATTTATTTTCATATTTGATTTTTTTCGAAGAAGTATACTTCTGAGATAATTTTTTTAATTAAATTAGTTAGTTTAATTAGCTCTCTAATTAAATTAGTTTTTTGCGCAACAATAATTCGTATTTTAGATTAAATTGTACCATATTTTTTAAATAGAACTCTTCTTTTTGTACTCTTGTGCTTTTTCGTATTTACCAAATGCTTCAAGCGCTAACTGCTTGCTTAAGGAGATAGATAGCGTAGTTAGTGACGTGGAAACAGATGTCCGAGAGCCGGCAAATTGAAATTATAACAACGAAGTTGATGTAGATGCCAATATGGGAATTGATGATCATCTGCCAGTGGAAGAAATTGGGAACATCATCAGTCGAGAGTTTCGGCGTAGGCGAAGAAGTGAAAATTAGAGCAGATGAGAGTGTAGAAGAATGTGAGAAGATGTGGAGGCAGATGATGGGAAGGAGCTCTGACTTTTAAAGAGTAAGTTCGCTAAAGCAGGAGACAACGTTCTTTTACAAAGTCAAATTCAAGAATTGAGCGAGTCAGTTGAGAAAGAGATTGTAAAGAAAAAACGCCCAGCAAAACAAACGTAGTTAGACGGTTGTTGGTTTTAAAAAAATTCTTTAAATTAATCTTATCGCTGTGTAAATTATTGTTTTTAAAACTAAATTTTAATGCATATATAATTTGACGTTAAGTCAAGATTTTGTTAACAAAATGAGATTTTTATGTGAATAAACTTGTTACCTATGCTTTGGTATACTTTTGTTATTTTGCGTATTTTATACATTGATTTAAAAAATGTTTCCAAATTTCTTTCTAGACATCAACACACTTCTTTCCTAACACTAAGATTTTTATTTTTGTTATTATTTGCCAAAAAAAAGGTACATTTACCTCAATACACAAATAAGTCTAAAAATATTCAAAATAAAGTCTCTGGGCCAGACCTACGGTTTTCATTGTACGTCGGCAACATTAATCTGTGTAGTAATAGATCAACTTCATTGTGGAAAATCAAATGTTACGGAAAACGGAACTTTTTGGAAGATCGTAAGGGTGTCCGGTATTAAAATCAACTATACCACTTATTTTACTAGTCAACTAGTGATATTACTGCTTACATTTTTCACTGTATAAAGTCAAATAGATTAGGAAATTATCAAGATACCCTGTGTAGAAAAAGCTTGGACGGATAAGAAAGAAGTTGAAAGGAGAATCACCATCTGGCATTGATTTGAGGCATTTCAAAGAGGTCACTCTTCAAAAAACTAATGTTTACTTCAAGGTTCGGTATTTAATCTTGCACTTATTGTCGAATTAAAGAACACATTTTGGTGTCACGTAAAGAAGAAAAAAAGATCAAGCAAGACATTGAGTTTCTTCTCCTATAAATCAGCTCCTATAAATCACTTTCCTCTCAACACTACTTCACTCTGATTTGGTTTAGCCGCTATATCCGCTCCCAAGTCATGGGACTACGCGTTTTGATAACGATTTTTGAGTTGAGTTTTCCTTTTTTATGAAGAGGTATTTGACGTTATGGATTGAATGGTTGCAAAGTTGTCCATATAGATATCTACTTTCTACCAAAATAATTGCTTTTCATGAACAAGGAGGCACATTCCTCGCTTCCTCACTTTCATGTCGATGATATGCAATAAACAAAGAAAAAGCGCAATTCATCTTGTGGTATGCGATGTCAAAAGCAAAAAGTCGATTACTTCTTCACAAATAGAATTTTCCCTAACGTCAAAGTCAATTTACTTCACAACAAGAAATTAAAGTGCACTGAGCTAACTTTTAATTATTTTTTTGAATTCTTTTTGATCTCAAGGTAAAAAATGTCAAAAAAACGTTACTATTCAACCAATTTGCTCAGAAATTCAGGTTTGTGTTTGCGCCATATTCCTCCTTTAAAATTGTAAAGACATTTATTCACTTAAAATGACTGATAAATAAGAAGCGCTTGAAACTCAAATCTATTTTTGCCAGTGAGTTTCTTCCAGCACCTACAAGCTCTACTTTTACCTAGAAAGTTTCAAACTGTTTGTCAAGTTTTTTTTATTTATCGTTGTTTTTTTTATTTTAACTTTAAAAACGGTGAAAAAATTATACGAAATATGATGAAAGAGGGTAAAATTGTTCGAATAATGTTTTTGAAAATTGTTTGTCTACTTATATCATTTGTCCCGATCAAAAGCTTTGAAGCCGATTCAAATCAAAGTAAATTTTATATCAAGCAAGATGTCAAAATCTTTTCTCCCCCATATCCATAAGTTAATTCATATTCAAATAGTTTAGCAAAGTGCGATAATCACACTGAAAATAAGTGACATTGGAAGTGAATCATTGATTTTCGTTTGTTAGAGGAAACGTTACCCTGTACTTTAAGGAGGGTAGCTAATTTTAGCACTGATTTATTATTGACAACAAAAGTGTGTTTATATAATTTTAGGTTAAAATATTTCGCTTAAAAAGTACCAGCTAATTTAGTTTTAAAATAAATTTTCTGAATATTTAATATCAAACTACAAGATTCGCTAGTAATCAGGAACTATTGCGCTGTGCAAAAGTTTGAACTATTCTTTCATATACGAATAAAAAAATGAGCTTGCTTTGTTTCCTAATATATAATAAAATAGATATCAATACAGAGACAGCCACGTAACTTTGTAATTTTGGAGACCAACTTAAAATCCTTAAAAATAGATAAATAAAGGATTTATACAGAGCGTTTACGAATAAGACATTTCATCAAATTATTTGATTTAATATAATTAAAAAATATTAGTGGAGAAGGAACAAATTTACATAAATTTCCCATCAAATTTTGTTTTAGGGGTGAACAAAAATTTGAAAGTTTATTTTCAAATAGTCTATAGGAAGACTAGAATTCCGCAAAAACTTCCTAAGCAAGAAATAGCAAGGGATTTTTTATGTTTAAATTTAGATGTTCTTAAAAAACTTTTTAAACACGTATCATGAGGAAGTAGTAAGAAACATATCTAGCACTACAAATAAATATGATAGAGAAGTTTCCTCAAACTAGCAGCAATAATATATATTTTTTCATCGTAGTTCACGTTTTAATTTTCATGTATTTTTAGAATGACACAATTTAAGCTAAGTTTTATTAACTTTTTTTGTTAGAATATCCCTTTCACAATGGGACGTCAGTAGTTTTTTTCCATTAAAAATGAAAGCTGAAGATAGAAAACCAATGCATGAAAGTGTTTGTTGAATCCTTTTTGTCTTCAACTAATTCCTTTTATTTTACTGTGATAAAAATACGAAAATATTTTTTGCGTAAGTTTCCTTGAAGGATTTTATATATTCCAAGGGTTCCGCGAAGGTAAAAAGGTTGAGGAACATTGCTCTATAGTCTAAAGAAAACTTTTTGATTTTGGGATATTTCGAAATGAAGTGAATTGTTTCAGCATCAGAAGAATTCACGTGTCGTCAAGCCCTTGGTTTGATTGAAAGATAGGAAGGGAGAGAAGTGGGCCAATGAAATGCTTTAGGCTTAGAAGCGCTCCAGGACAATACATTTAATGGCGCATCAGAACAAAAGACCCCCCCCCCCCTCCTCCTTCCTCAGTAAAAATTTCAGTCATACATACGATACCTGTTTTGTTGAGTGCCAGAAATCACTTGTTTTTATCATTACAGAGAAGTTTTAAATCACACAATTACATCAAATAAAATATCATTAGAAAATAAAAAAATTATTGATTTTTGAAAATATAAAAATAATAATAACATACTTAATTATTTTAAGCTTCATGTATTAAAGTCAAAAAGATCAAATTCCAATAGCCTATTTACACAATCTGTATTCACTTTTCCGGCCAAAAGATGAGAATATAGAAGTTAAGAAGTCTCAAGCTTCAAACACACACAATAGTTGATATTTTTTATTTTAAATGTTATTTTTTTTTCTAATTTCTATCATATGTTTTTAACAGTCCTGTGTTTTTGGGCTGCAGAGACTGACCTGTTTCTTCGTTTACTCGCTTGATCGCTATATCCGCTGTCCCGAAACATTTGACACTCGTGACGCCTTAACTAAAAGTTTGAAACTCAGGTGACCCCCTACTCACGGCGTACTATCAGTAGCTTAATTTTTTTATTCTGTGTGAAGTAGAGGGTAGAAACATGTATGAAAAATATTTAAAAATTCTGCGATTATTTCTTGGCAAATTTAGTTACATTGATCCAATCTGAATTTACAAAAAAAAACATAGATAGGTATGAACAGCTATCCAACCCAGCTTGTGAGATGTCTGATTCTGCATTTCAGCAGTAAGCTTTGGAATTCGTGGGCGAACGTTTGTGAGAGCCAGTCTCATGTCATCTCCAACATCCAATCTGTTCCTATTCTTTACTTTTATATTAACAAGAGGGGAAAATCCTGTCTCACATAAAGAGGTAGAAGCAAATGGAACAAGGGCACGTAAAGGTATCATGCTGACTTTGGAGTATGACTGATGCATATCGCACCAGAACTGAGTGGATTTCACATTGAAGAGATCATTAGCTGAAGAGTCGGTACTTAGATCCAGAAATTTATCTTGGATACCATCTGGTATGCTGGATACATCAAGTTCAGTACAAAATGAGTTCCTTACCAGGGCCTCCTGTTCCTGTGATAGTCCAGGTAAGTAACGCTCGACCTCCTTTTCTAGAGACTGAAGATGTTCGGTAATCTCATCCTTGTGGAACCGATCGAGATGGATCTGAGACTCATCCGTCACTGAACAAAGTTTTTCAAACATAACAATGTTTCCAAGATTCGTTTTTCGACGACAGTTCTGCAGTTTGAAAACAAAGGCTCGAACACTATCAGCTAAGACAGGGGAGAGCATGACGGTTAATCATGTAGTAACAATTAAGATGCCCTTTACTTCAGGTGAACCTTTTTCACTTTCGAGTGGAATCCTGATTTAGATTCGTACAAACCCCACACACATTTTCCCATTGAAGATCTTGTAAAGCTTAATCTAGAAAAAAAGTTGAAACTTTTTTCATGACATCCGTTTCCGTTTTCCTTTCAAGTGCACTGCAGAATAAGAATTCGTCTTTGATGTCACCTGAATTTATGCATCTCACAAGCAACTAAGAAAGTGAACTTACATCTGTTGACTCGTCGAGATGAAAGGAGAAAAAGGGGGTACCTTTGATATCAGTCATTTTAGAATTGTGTGTCTCTTTAGTATCCTTTGACAGGGATACTTCCTGCATCTTCTTTGCACTCGCTTTTCCGAGGCTTTTTTTGTTTAGCAAATTCGAATGCAATCTCATATGAGGCTTCCACTACGGCTGCTGAAACGAGCCACTTCCATCGAATCTTTGGCTTTTAAGACATCTTTCATGCTGTTTGAAGAAATCTCAATCCTTCTTTGCGTGTTCTGGCAGAGTGGTGAAGCCAATGTTGAGGTAGCATTCTGAGTATCTGCCGTTTAGCTATGGATTCCAATCTGAAAAAGAATGAATCACATTAAAAATATACAAGAAATTAAATAAAAACATTTTTCTGATCAAAATGTCGTATCACAAGAGCATGCTTGGGAGAGAACTAATTTCTACTGCTAACTTATCTCGTTGTTAAAATAAATAAAAAGGCTTAAAAAATGCTTTGGCGACTGTAGATCTTACACCAGTGATGTTTAACATTTTGTTAGTAGTGAGCAACACCCATTCATTGTTGAACGATGCATGTGCCAAACTCTTTCTAAAAAGTTATATACAAAATTTTTATTGAGGAACAAAGAAATAGTTGAATGCATAAATATTTAAGTTTTATATAACATGCTCATTCCATTGAGAAACATCAGCAATGTC
This sequence comes from Nectonema munidae, assembly GCA_030549495.1. Lineage (NCBI taxonomy): Eukaryota > Metazoa > Nematomorpha > Nectonematoida > Nectonematidae > Nectonema > Nectonema munidae. The sequence goes on from JAUIRK010000509.1 coordinate 1,456,943, forward strand.
GGCAGACTTTTCAAGCTGCAAGCTGAAAATTTTACAATTTTAACATCAAACTTCATTGGATCCTTTACATTTTGCAACATCATTTCAATTCTTTGGGTAATTGTCATTCTTGAAAGTGGCATATACTTTATCGCAGAAATTATTTCTGATTTGTTTGTGGGATTTTCATTGCCACAACAAAAGATGTCATTGTAGATGCATTTGATGTAGAAATGAATTTTTTTAACTTATTTTGACCACCAACTAAATCTTTATTTTTACAACTTTCTCCCTTCAGTAAAACATATAGGCGAGTAAATTTTATCTAAAACTAAATATTTTTATTAGAAAAGGATCTAGGACATCTAGAAAATTTAACAGATGCAATCAAATCATCAACTTCTGTATAGTGAGCCTCGATTTTCAGAGCGCAATTATGCAGGAGGTGTGCGAAACAAGTAACATGGTGTAAGTTGGGAAAAAGGGTTTCGAGGAGCTTAGTACTTTGCTGCATCTGACAAAATAACACAAAAATTTTGTCTTTCGACATTGAATTCTCTCAGGGTATTGTCTTCCAATATCTTTGAAAAAGGATTTCAAACTTGGTTGACCTAGTTTATGAAGAGGTATATTTGACTACAAAAAACATTGGACCAATTTATTTGTGAACTTTTTGTCTTTTTTTTCCACAAAGTTAGTGATGTTTTTGTGTTCAAGGTAGAGGTAACTAAATGAATAAACTCTGTGAGAGAACACAAAAAAGTTCTTTGTTCGAGGAAAGGCAGAATTCAGAGGGATACTTTTTAAAAATTTGAGAAATTTTTAAAAATTTACCAGCAGCTGGTTTAGGCATGGCAATTATTTATTTATTCTTAAATAACGATAATTTTGTTAGTATTTGAAATTTTTTATTAGATTTTTCATGATTAAAAAAACAAAATTAATTATAAAAAAAATATTCATATAAAATATTTTTACTTGTAAATCGAGAAATTAAGTTAATGGTTGAGAAACAAAAATGAGCTGATTTATGGGGTAAATAAGTTTTATTTTTGATAAATATAGGCAGATACTAAACAATCAAAAACATGTGTTTAAAAGTAAAGTACGAACAACGAAAAAGGCTAAACAAAACATTGCATGTTAATAAATATTTTATAGAGTCATGCTAGATCAATATAAATAATCAAAGTTTTATAAAAGATCGACTTACATCTATAAATTGAAATTGAAGACAGAATGATATATTTTATAAATTTATTTATATATTGTCACATAAATTCTTGTAAAATAATATATATAACAAGGTATAGCTATTCTTTTGTAACAAGGGCCGATTGGTGTTTAGTGGGATGGAAAGTCCAGTTAGACTTGGACTCAGCATTACGGGCGGGCCACGATATCCGAAAGGATGGGTGCGAACGTCACAAAACAACTTAATTAATTAATTAATTATTGTAAATATCAAAAAAATAAGAAGATAAAAAGCTAAGTTGACCTGAAAAACTAAAAGTTGCTTTAAAGAAAAAATAGTTGACCTAACATCAAAAAGTTGACTTTTGATGACCTAAAAAAATTATTCCAAATGTGAAAAACTTCGAAAATTTTAAGTCTAATATTTGTCTCAAAAATAGTGCATCTCCGAAAAAAAAGTTGACTTTATTGACTTTCAACATTATTGATTTATAAGTTGAACCTGATTGAATAAAGTATTTTTAATTCAATTAATTTCATTTTGTTTATATTATTATTTCATGCTAGTTTAACTATTAAATAATTCTGAAAACAGCCTAACACTAAATAAAAACGTTCTAATATTCTTATTGTTTGAAAGGCTTAAAATCAGCGGCTGTCACATCTGGCCTAGAATTTAGAACCTTGATAATGGGGACACTCTTGGCACTGAAAAGATTTGTCCACATTAGCGAGGTGTCCTTATTGTCAAGGTTTTCATTTTTTTGACCAATTTAAAAGCAAAAATTACCATGTATTATATATATAAAACAAGAGCTAAAATCCACTGTCCGAGGTAGCGAGGTGTCTTTATTATCAAGGTTCAAATAATAGGACTTTAGTGTAAAAAAATTTGGGACCGACAATAGCTGTCCACACTAGCGAGGTGTCCTTATTATCAAGGTGTCCACAAACTGAGGTTTTACTGTAATTTATACTCATAGCTGATGTTTTTACCTTTGAATTATTTTGAGCAAATAATAATGTAACAAAAAAAAGTTCGCACATAATTCAAATCTTGTCTTCATGCTATTGGTAACTTTTAATCTCTAAATCTTCATGAAATTTTCTTGTTCCAAAAATTCTTCTTTATGACAACATACTATACAAAGATTATGACAAAAGAATTTTTTCGAATTAATTTTCACGGACCTTTATACAACTATCTCTTTGGGTTAATTAATATTAATTAAGACACTATTTCTTTGAGTAGCATAGAGATTAGTGAAGCCAACAATTGTGTCGATCAAATCCAAATTGAAAAAAGAGAGAAAAAATGTAAAAGAAGACAGAAGTTGATCATGAAGAAAAAGTCCATGAACTGGGAGAAATTCACTTTCAAATTTGGATCCGTATTCAAAATACTTCAAAAAACGGTTGACTTTTTTATCTGATTTTAGAGGTTCTGGGGATTCATCATCATCTTTATCGTCATGTTCATCCAAATTGACAATAATTACAGAAGCAACAGGTTGATTTGCTGTTAAATTATCATAAGTGAAGTTTTTCTCATCTCCAGAATCCTAACCCAAACTCTAAACCTAACGCTCATTTTTAAAAAATTTTATCTATATATGACAACTCACGTCAAAATTAAAATTTTTATTGAAATACTTATAAAAAGTTTTTTACACATATATATACCATTTTCAAGTATGCCCAATTTAGTGATGATGCTCGTTTTTTATGAAAATCAAAAGTTGTCAAAAAATTGATTAAACCTGCAAATCAATGACAAATATATAAATTTAGAAATAAATTTGATTGACACTGTCCGATATTTTAAAACCTTTAAATGCGAAAAATTGGTCTAGAAATAAAACTAGCATGACCGATTCAGTAAGAGAACATACATTTTATGTAAAATTTGAATGAATATTTTGTTAGATATATTTATCATCAATCAAAAATTTGATTGACAGGAAAATTTTAATTTTTGATATTGATTGATAGTTTCCGGTTACTGATCATCATAAGGAGAGACAATTTGGCTACAATCATTTGATACTCAAAGCATAACCACGTTTTTAACCACAGTCACATTTTCTTCTTTGATCACTCTTATTAAATATCTTTGTCAGAATTGTTTTAGGGAGGAAGGCTCTAAATCTTCCACTCCCGTTCTCGTAGGTGTGGATCTAGAAAAAAATCTCCTGGAAAATTTTATAACATCTTTTTAATAAATGATTCTGAATATTCTATATAAGAAAGAACTGTGAATGAATGTCTATCTAGATTCTAGACAATAGTCTAGGGCATATTTTCCAGAAATTAGTTGCGTAATGCATATAGTTGATATTTACTGTAAAATAAATATTGACAAATTGCGACTTGTCTGATTGGTGCATACGCTGTCAAAAAGAATCAAATGTCCTTTCCAATTCGCCTTCTTCGAATAATTTATAAAGTTTTAAATAAATTTTAAATCGTTTCAATCATTAAAAAAAATTCCATTTTCAAACTAAACTGAATAAACTATATTTCTTTTATTTTTATAACAATTTCATTTTTCAATATGATGTGTTTTATTTTAACATAGGGTTCCATTATTTTTAAAATAATATCAAAGCGTAGCCAAAGATCCTGATCTTGATTTTTACTCGTATTATTAAATAATGAATGTTTAGTCCTTTCATCTGACGCATTTAAAGCAAAATTATCCTTTCAGAAAATCAAACAAAACTTGATTGAACTTTACACTGATATGCTTAAAAATTGGAGATGGATTGAGAGAGGAGGCGATCGTTCCTTTTAAATCCGCCACTGCTTTGTGGGATGGACATCGTAGTTTACCCTTTTGAATAACTATTTCCAAGTGCTCATGTCGTTATGATTCTTTAAATTCTGAAACAGTTTTTACATTAAATACAGTTTTTACAGCTGGTATAAGTTTGCTGCGGAAGGCAATGCTTGAAACGCAATTTAGAAAACACTTTAATTACACACTTGACAATCAAAAGACTGAGGCAGAAACACTTCCCATCTTTTAGAGAATTACTCAAAGCTATGCCGTATGGAGATTTTGCTGACATTATTGAATTAAGAATCGGTACAAAGTTTATTGCACTGGCTTTTTCTTGTTCAAATAGTTTTGTTGAGGCATGCCACGAATCCCAAAAACTTTGCATCATATCTTCATACATCGGACAGAAAGAACAAAGCATGAAGTTATGTCACCGATTTTCTGTTAAAGTTCATTCCCTAAATATATCTCGATTAAAATCTCAAGTGATGTTGGATGAAACTTCTAGAAATCCTGCGAATATCTGCTTTGAATATAAAATATATACTTTTCATAAGACTAGGAGATTCAATAAGTGTGTGTGTGTGTGTGTGTGTGTGTGCTTACATGTAAAGCATGTGAGCTCCTTCAAGTTGTAGACCTTCAGACAATGTCGGATTGAACAGGCTGACCTTGGATACACAACTAAGACAGGATTCACCGTCTTGGATGCCACTTATTATGCTAAATATAGTTCGAGGAAAGAAAGAAGATTAGAAGCTTTTATTAAAAGTAGTTTAACTTTGATAGAAAAATCACATTTTTTACACTTACGACGACAAGTATTATAAGATACAAAGTTAAAAATATTTTTTGAAAAAGTGATGACGCTTTTAAGGATATTGTGCATCTCGATCAGAGGAATCTTTCAAGTTTTCGTACAGCTAAGTAGGATTGAAATAGAATGGTAGGTGTAGTAATGGATTGACCAAAATGAAATATCTTCAAGTAGGTTGAAGCATTTTCTGTTGGAAACAAAAGAGTAATCATGTAAAAGAAGAAGATTGGCGTGTGGAAGACAAAAATGGTTCGCGAGATGCGCGTAAACAAGCGAAACTTCACGTACTCCACCGTTTTCGTGTCATGCGAAAACTTGGCCTTCAGGGCTGACCTCTTGAAAAAGGCGAAATAGGCGAGTGTACACAGGGGCAGTGTTCGGGAGACGAGGGCGGACATGATTTCGTTGATGCGATAATACTTTGACGTGTTGAACTCGGTGGAGAAGAAATGACGCGTTGTGCACTTCCAAGTGAGGGCGTTGCAGCAAAGCCTGCTCGTTCTATGGATAGAAGTGCGCAAATTGAGGGGATACGTTATCACAAGGCAGGTTAGGGCCAACACCAAAATGACGGCCACTCGCTTGCTTTGGTCGAGCAACTCGACTCGGAAGTAGAGTGTCTGTACGAAGTAAGTTAAAAGGAAGAAGTGGGTCATCACGTTGCACGTGGTATTCAGCCATAAGTAGCCGTGTGCCAAGAAGTAATGCCACACGTACTTGTCGTCTACGTATCGGCGAAAGGCTTCGTGTGAAATCGTTAAGAGTATCTGTCCGACCAAAACGATCATGCTCTCAACTCCGCTATTCAGCAGAATTACGAGAAAGATCGTATCCTTACGCAATGACACTTTATTCTTCGCGATGTGTACGCCCAAGAAAAGAGTTAGAAGGAGTCCTAAAAAGCCAGTCATGGCAGTCAGTATCGAAATCACATACATTTTCACCATTTTTGCCAAAAGCACCACTTATGAACTGCAATAAAAAACTTTGTTGACATTTTGTGTAAAAAAATGACATTCAGCCCTTTTCGACGACAAATATTCAAAAAAAGAAGTCTCAAATATCGAAGCTAAAAGCTATTTTAGGAAACGTGTCAAATAAGCTGTCAAAATTAAATTTTAAATTTCATTGCAAATATAACACAATTCACTGTTTGATCCAAAAAAAGATTTTGGTTTTTTATTTTACTCTAGGAGCAATAATGTATTTCAAGCATATACTTGATACACGGCCTAATCTCCGATCCGAAAACTTTATTGGGCCATGAAGCAGAATCGTACGCAGAGAGGGTAGGCCTCCCTACAAAATTTTAACACCCCTTCTCCCTTCTCAAGTAAAAACGCATAAGATGTGCCAAAAAGACCTGTCAATCAATGAATAGTAAGGAGACTGTTTAAAATATGGGAAGTACAGAATATTATATCTTTATAGAAATGCAAGTTATGATGTGACTTTTATTGAGAAAATCTATTGAAAAAGCAAAAAGACTACTTCACATCAAGCCGCGTTTTATGGGTTGTTCGGTGATGCTCATTTTATGAGAAAAATAATAGCACGAATGGTAATAACACATGTATGTACATCACAATAATACTATAATGTTAGGCTAGAAGTTTAGAAGTTCACTTGTTTGCCATTTACATTTGTCGAGTACACTATGTTATCTGTTGCAGTCTTACTCTTCCGTTAATAAAGCAAACGCGAAAAGATTCGGTCTAACATTAAAAAAAATTTATACATTACAATATACCATTTACCAATTACAATGCCTTTTACCATATGATATGATTTACCATGCGGTTTTTCAATTACAACCTAAAAATAAAGTATGATGCCTTGAAAACAAATTCGCCAAACTAATAACACTTTTTTGTTCCCCCTTTTTAAAGCTTGTAATAAGGGTGTTGCAGTCTGTTCTCTTGTTTTGGTGAAACCGCAAAAAGAAAGCCAATTTCGAGTAAATGAAAATTCGCTTCTGATTTGCAAATACCTTTATCCAAGAGCTAAACTAGACCCCCCTACAAAACTATTCCCACCCATTTTGCAACAGATGGGTAAGCACTTAGATTATAATTACCCAGCTGCTATTAGCAGCAATGTAGAGAAAATTTGTAAAAATCGCTATTGGCCATCATCTCGAAGCCTTATATATAAAAGCTAATATTTTGAAGCCTCCTTTTGAAAACGTTTACCCGAGATGTATTTTTGTTGAAATCTAATATTGTTTGCGGTTGTTTTTTATCCAAACGTATCAATTCTTGAAAGATACTGTCTCGACCCCACATAAACAGTTTTAAAAAATTTTTTTTCGAATGCTTATGTAGAATATAAATGGTGAAAGAGGAATACTGTATATTAATAAAAACATATTTTTATAACCAGTTAACTGGAAACTTTTTGGGCATACACGCGGTGGAACATGTGGCATACATATTCTATTATTCCTAACTGTACCACGAATTGGAAATTTTTTTATCTTTGGCGCATATACACAATTCATGACACATGAAAAATCTTTTATTTTTACAGGGTATAAACACATTGACGACCCATAAATTTGTTTGAATGCACCTTACTGCTACCAATCTAAGAGAATTGTCGCTTTTCTCTCTTTGAATCAAATCGCGTGAAAGTGCAAATGATATAATGAACACATCTTTACTAAATGAAGCTTTCAAAAATGGATTTGCGTATTTTTCTGGAAAGAGATATTTGACGTCAATCTGCTGTTCTTTTGATTGCTGATGACAAGCTAATGAAGCCAGCAAATGTTCGATTGACTGTAGACACTAAGTTGGATGCAACCTGTATCTGTTGAATTCATAAATGTGCCAACCATATTCTCGGTGAAGAAAAGACAAAAATATTTTCTTGCATCTTCACATTCTGGCATAACCTTTTGGACGGGTGTGGGAAAATTAGGTTCATTGAAGATCTTATCCCCTGAGCATCTATGCTTACCTAAAAAATCTGTTCCATCTTGTGCTCTAAGGAAATCTCTCTCTCTCCTTGATCAATTTCTGCCTCTTCATCGCTGTTTTTTGAACTCAGGTGTTCACATCACTTAGAGAACCAATTTCTAACATGGATTAGAAAGATGGAATGGATGGAATAAAAATTTCCATACACACACGGTGTGCTTACTGAACTCGTTTGTCTGAAGGTGGGAAAAATCTCCCCTGTATTGCATTCTTTTTCAACGCAGAATGAATTTGTTTCAAATAACATACTTTTCTCCTTCAAACCAATGAAAAAGCCATTTTCCAACTCTATATAAGCTATTAAGCATATTTAATTTAAGCATATTGTATCCCAGCAGTGGGGGATCCAGAAATCTTTTGTGGGGGGGGGGGGGGTATACTAATATTATCAAAATATTTTACACATTTTATTAGGGAAGACATTTGAAAACGTATGGTAAATAAATGATTAAAATTATATTACAAAGTCTTTTCTTTTTGCTTTGAAAATCGATCAATGACTTCATCAATTTTGATTTCTATTTTAGGGTGGACTCCAACCTTAATTTTTCTTGAATAGATTGCTGGTGGGGGGGGGGGGGGGGGGTATGCATCCCCCTATCCCCCCTCTCGGTCCATCCCTGTATCCCAGATGTATAAGCAGAAAATAGCAAAATGTTTTCTGAAGACATGGCCTAATCATATTGGTAATAATGCAACCAAAACAAAAATATGCTATCAAATCAGATTACTTTTAAAGTTTGATTTATAAAAAATTCTATATTTTTGCTATTTGTTATGTAAATACTATTTACGCGTATAAAATGAAAACACACTTTTTTATATAAAAAAAAGCTTTTCATTTAAAGAAATAATAATATAATTTGTTTTATTCAAACATATTTTTGATTTACCATTCCTACTACTAGGCGGCAATCTCTCTCTCTCTCTCTATAACCGATGTAAATATAAGGATAAATTCTCATTGAATGAAACGATGTCCCCTTAGTACAGTTCACGCGATAAGTGCAAATTAATTTCATAAAAGTTAGCTCTCTGCATAAAAAATTGTTAACCAAAAATAACTCGAGCAACTGATCTCATGTGTTTTTGATTATATTTTCATTCTTGCAAAATATTGGATCGTGCTTGTTTTGGTAAATTAATTGTAAATTATTAATTCGAACCGTTGGTTTTCCCTCCCTCTTTGAAGCATCCTCATAGTAAGCAAATGTTTCCTTTATTCTTGATTATTTATTGAAGTATGTGGAAATAATTTCAAAGAAATACTGGATATTGGAAAAAGTAAAATACTCTCGAGTATGGTAGTTTATAATGAGACAATTTTTTCTAATAACATGAAGAAAAGCAGTCTTCAATGAGCAAACTCACACATCAGCAATGTAGATGGCGTTAATCTCGGTATGTTTTTGGTATTTAACTTGGTTTTTCATTCCTTTATTTCTTTCATCAAATAGAACACAACAATTACGAAAATACATTTTCGTCTTAATATGGGTTTATGTATATCTCCCTTTGACTGAATTAAGTTAGAAGATTTTGCTTGTCACAAAAAGAGCTACTCCGCCCTTCTAAGATTTAAAGGACTACTTCTCCATGCAATCCTTTTTTCAAGCTTTAAGGCTCATTTATTGATTTCTTTTTTGGCCCATAATAAAAGACTTACTTCTTAATTTGAGATACATATTTTAAATATATATTTTCGAAAAATAACTTTCCATTTTTATTTGGTAATGGGAAATTATCGTGTAACAAGAGAAAATAAGCTTGCTATATTGTTGAAAAAAAATATTGACTTTGTTTATATAAAAGCATGAAAAAGTTAAATGGTATACTTTCAAAATTTAGTTTCAATGACGTATATTTCAATTTCTGAATATAAGACAGGTGAACAGTAATCAAGGTTTGAATAGTATTCAAAAATATAACATACTTTGGCTGAAAATGATTTAGCAAGGCTTAGAGATCCAAGAAAGCGTGTTTTGATTAGGAAAGCTTCGAGGAAGTGTATAACCACAATCAATGCAATGATAGAGTGGATTGAAATTACTTCTCCTCATTTCTTTAACGGTTCTATTTAGTTCATCTTGATTTCGTTTTATCAAGAAAAGGAATCGTATCGTGTAATTAAACTCGCAGCCACTGCGATGCCAGATGAAGAAGCGATAAAAATGTTAATCTATCCAAGTATTCTTTTTTCATTCCTATCTATTGTATACGACAAGCGAAAGAAAGTGCTTTCAAATTTTTATCGGAAAATGAGGTGGAAGTCTTATTTCAAATGTTATTCTATGCTTTGCCTATTGTTGGGGATAGGGGAAAAGTCGAAGCATAGAAAGTCTCCAATGCAGGAGCTTTTGCATAAACAGTTTCGTAAAAATTGTCGAATGTAACATTAGCATTTTAGTTACATTTTTTATATCTTCCATTGTATTTCAAAAAATATTTCAATGTCAGCACCGAGCTATACCGCTCTTTTTGATAGTTAAGTATTTCAGCGTATATGTGTCTAGATGTTTATTGTGTCAAAGGTGTATTAATTGAATAAATAGGAATGTTTGTGTCAAGAATGTCAAAAATGCATGCTATACAGAATATATGTATGTATGCTTGCGCCAAAACTTAACCTAACCCTAATGCTAATTCCACACTAATCTCAAAGCCGACAATTGGTTTCCAAAATTGTACACATGCCCATATAGAAATTGTTTGAGTATTTCTCAACTAGTGTTGAAACACGGGTTCTGAATGCCGGAACAATTCACGTTCTTATGTAAAATGAGGATATCGAGAATCAAACAAATTTCGCGGTTCTATATCTTTGGAAATTTTTAGCTTAAAAAATTTAGCAGAAATGTTATTTAATGAAAAATAGAATAAAAAATATTTGCTTTTGAAATTAAATGAATCATGAATAGTTTTTAGATTCTTGAATCGCAATAAAGCCTACAATAAAAACATCCTTTTCAAGCGCTTTAACTTTCAAGAAAAGAAAAAAAAAGGTTTCTTGCAAAACTTCCAATTCTCAATTAAAAAAAATAAAAATTGTATTTTTTGCTAATAAAATGTGAGAAATTTTTTGATTTTGAATTTAAAAAATTTATTCGCGGTTTTCATTTAATGTTTTTGGAACCGAAACTGCTTCTTGAAACTCGGTAGAGGTTTCAACGCAGAAAACTTAGTGAGAACCAAGAGGTTAATCGCGACTTTCTCTGGCTGCCTTTCTTTGTAGAGTGGATGACGTAGCTTTGTGCTATTTGGATGGAAATGCAATATGCACGCTGTAGCATGAACGGAAAGAAGGTCAAATGGGCTTGAGTTGATGCATTTTAGTTGGGAAACAGATGCATTTGGAAAGTTGGAGGCACCCAGCTGGTTATTACAATTCGTATGCAACTGAATCAGGTAGAACATAATTTTTTATCGAACATTTGCTCGTGGATGTCCTCCAAACGAAAATATAGAAGCGCATTTCAATTAGGTGATGATGATGTTGTTAGAAACAAAGGAAGCATATTACAAATTTTCACAAAAATTGGAGTGAGTTTGTGTATTGAACAGTGTCATGATATAAAAATGAAGGAGGCATATACTATTATCAAGCATATAAGTGAAGATATGCTGATATATTTCCGATGTTTCTGAAAGCTTTTAAAAAGATTATCATTTCGATTGATATTTACTTTTGAATGATATAATGCAAAACAAGTGAAGCAACTGCCATTGTTACAATTTTTCACTGAAAACAGTTTTCTTATGCATAACTTCTTCTGAGTATGAAGAAAAATTTTTATGCAATAGACAAATTTCATTTGGTGTGTATCCCTCAATTTGATTTCAGATAAATCTCTTTCTAAGACCAAAATTTTTGAATGCCTTTTGTACTCTCTACACTACAGTCTTCCCCCACAATAACGCTACCCAATATTTTATTTAATTTTTGTTAAGTTTAATGTTTAAAAATATTTGCAAATAATTAAATTTAAAAAAAAATTAAAATTCTCTTTGATTTTTGTGTTTATAAAAAAATAAACAAGCTAAAAAAATTTTGAAATAAAAAATTAAAATTTCGCCATCAACAAAACCAGATTATGGAACAACATGAAACTAACGGGATACACTACAACATATTAGCTTACGCTATTAGATATACTAAAAAATTTGGGATTCTGTAAAACCTTCAGCGATTGTAAACTGCTGGCAAAAAACTGAACTTACTACTAAAGTAGACACTCCGTCTCACAAGATAAAAAAATAGATGTTTTATCTATAATTGAGCTACTGCAAGACCCAATATCTATTTTAAACATTGATTCTTCAAATGCCATGTCTTCTGAAGAATTTATCACAGCCGACAAAACCCAGAAAACTTTTAGTGAACTTACTGGCAAAGAATTGATTGAATGTTTAAAGACCTGAAGTCAACGATTTAGATAATGATGACTTAATACCAGAAATCCAAAGCCAGCCATGAAAGATGTAAAAGTCGTTTTAAATGTATGCAACTTTCTTAGAATGTAGTAAAAACAGAAAGGAAGTTCTCTTAACTTTAGTTTTGCTTACATATCCTAAAGAAGTCTCTCATATTTTTCCGAAAACTTCTTTTATTCTTAAACACCTCCAGACCCCTCCACGTGGTATTCGATCATATGCTTTTTCCAAATCGATGAATATCAGATGTTTTCGAATATTCGTCTCATGACAAAAATTGCAACTTTTGAATTTCCCCATTTCCTTTATATACGGGAAAGACAGGGCTCTCTCTCCATTTTTCTGCTATTTTTTGTGCATTAGCTTCCATAAAATGTCTACATCCTCTTCTCTAAGACTTTTCCAAACCTCTACTGGTATTTCATCATCACATGTTGCTTTTCCATTTTCTTCACCGCTTCTTACTCCCTTCTAGATATTGCTGCTACTTTCTTCTTCTATAAGTACTCTACCATCTTTATCTGTTTTATTTGATTGAGGTCATTCGTTGATGCAATCTGTTTCTTCGCAAATTGTAGTATTTTCTTCCCTCCTGACGATGTTTCTAATTCATTATATACTTCATTGAGTCTCTGTGCTTTTGCTTTCGTTACCTCTTTTTATATTCTTTTCTATCGTAATTCAAACCTAACAAATCGGCTTGATTCTTTGCAAGCTTTTTCTTCCTGATTTGTTCTTGCAATTCTTTATTCCAACACCATGGCTCTTTATCATTTGGTGGTTTTCTACCAAATGTCTTTCCAACAATTTCTTTACCTATTTTCAAGATCACTTACTATTTACCGTCCACCATTCTTGCACATCCACTGGGTTTCTAACTTATTTTATTATTCCACCCGTAAACCTAGTTCCCGCATCTGTATCTTTCAACCTCCATCATTTTATCCTTTCTTCTATTTTTGTTTTCTTGCATATTCTTCCATCTTTAAGCTTGCAACCCATTTATTACTAACTTCCTTCAAACAATTTATTGTGCATAGTAACAAATCAATTGACTTTTTCTACCACCATTAGTATACGTCATTAAATTTGTCTTCCTTTTTTGAAAATATGTATTTATCAAAGCCAAATCAGAAGATATTGAAAAGTTAATAACTCTTTCTCATTCATTTCCATCTTTTACACCCCAACCTCCATGAACTTTTTCAAACCCACATATACTTTTTCCGACATCGCCATTCAAATCTCCTCCTATAAATACTCTGTCTTCTTTGGAAACTTTACTAAGCTCCTGAAACAACAAGGATCAAAAAACATACTTTTCGGCCTCTAAACATTCAGTTTGGGGTGCATAAGCAATACAACTTTGAATACAGTTGTGCCTACTCCAAGTTTTAGGCATATAATCCTATCGCTAATTATTATTATATCACTCCAAGTAAGCTTCCAATTCCTTAGATATAACCCTCTTACCGCTATTAAATAATGTGTACCCTTCACACAACTCCTTTGCATTGTTGCCCTTCCATCTTGTGTCCAATTTTTGGTCTCGTCATCAAATCAGTCAGCTCTCTTCTATTTCCAGTCACTGTTCCAACATTCAGCGTTCCTGCTCGTAGCAACTTCTCATTTATTCTTTTAAGGACTTTTAAGCTGCTTTTCTTTGAATAAGAGACCTTAGTTTCGCTTCGAAAGAATCAGGCTAAACTCTAACACGTCGCTTAGCGGCAGGAAGGCTGCTATTCGGTTGTAAAATATATTTTCTTCAATATACTTACGCGAATCAGCATTTTCCAATATAAATATGATGAAAAATAAACAGACATACATTTAAATAGCTGCTTAAAAATAGTTAATTACTAAGTAATTACAAATCGAATTTTGAAAATTTCGCTATTAATTTGCAAAAAAATCTTAAAATGTTTTATTTGTGATATTATGTCCATTTACGCATTTAAAATATCGGTGCCGTTTGGTTTTTTTTTACAAAAAATTGCTCTTGTTTTAATCTATGTGATGTCAATGACCTTATGAGGAGCAAAGTCAGAGAAATAGAGCAATCTGTTCCAAAATGTGCCTTCAATTCAAATGGTTTACAAGTACAGAATCTGAACGTGTTTTTTCATATATGCGATTAAGATTGTCTGCATCAAGCTTAGATACTCTCCGTTTTTAAAGATCATATTTTCAAAAAAAGTGGTCGTTGTTTTGTTAAAGATTTTTCCTATAGATATTTCGTTTTTTGTATTAACATTTTTCAAATAAATATTTTTTAAACAAAATTTTTTTCTTTAAAAATTTTTGAAGTTTTTTTAAATCGGTTTTGAAATAAACATCGGTTCTAAGATTCTCTAATCTGAACCCATGTTGATGTGTGATATTTCTGTTCGGAAGTTTTGGAGCATTTTTCCAGGTAGACGAATGGCTATGATGTGCTTTTGTTTTCATCTTTGCGAATCGAAATGCTTGTAAACGTTTTAGATTGGGCGAGTGTGGGAAAAAGAAACTCTGCTGGTCTCTGACAAAGGATATCTTTACTAGACTTTAATCAATGAATATAGCATATACTATGAATGGTATACACAACTTGAATCTTCATGAACATATCAATCAGAGTATTTCATTTGAGCAAATTTTATTTATAAAAGATAAAAACGAATAGGGATATTAAAGTTGATACAGGCAGGTGTAGAATATATGATTTAATTTGTCTGTATAGATGCCTATACTAGAACTATGCCGCGATAGGCTCTAAAGGATGCAAAAGGACAGAAAAAGACGGTGTGTGTGTGTACAAAGTAGGAAAATATTGGAGAGAAAAAAAGGTTGAAAAATAGAAAGAAAAACTCAACGGAAAAGTATTGACTTGTGGGGATTAGGTATGAATATTGCATAATTCAAAAAGGGAGTGACAAATGAGGAGATGGTATGAAAAGAAGGCCTTAGCAGTTCTGTTCGTCATGGCCCGTGAGAGATGCAGTGCTTTATGTTTTTGCTGGCCCAAGATATCGCTTTTTCCTTTCTTAAAGGCCGCATTTTTTCGATGAACTCACGAACAAAGGGAAGTTTCGTGAAGGGAAGAAACGAAGCGCCAAAGAAGTCGCACAAGTCAGCGAAAAGAATGTAGGCGGACTTTAAAAGGTCGTGTTCGTACGCGTGCTCACACCTGAACACTCTTTCAATCAAGTCAACGATCTTTGGATTGAACTGAGCAATGAATTGCTTCTGCTGCTCGAATTCACTGCTATCTTTGTTGAAGCTGTTGAGAATTCCGGAATATGTTTCCACACACGCCGACCACATCTTTAAAATGCAGTCCACCCATTCAATGTCGAGTTGGGGAGTGATGCGGATATCTGAGATTGAAATGATGAGGGGCATGAAAACTGGCAGAAATGGGAGAATGTCCTCTTGGAGGTAAAGCGAGATATCTCCAAAGCAGGAAAGTGCACTGGGTTTGATGTCCATCTTAACAGACGGATTCGTTAATATATTTTGAAGTTGTTGAATAAGCATTTCGGTGTGAACTAGGAGTTTTTTCGGAAACAACCGAAACAATTCCGAAATAACGCCAAAACCAATGATACACAGAGCTTCTTCATTGACATTGAAGATGCTTTGAACGATGACGGGATACCAGGTTTCTAAATAAGGCGCGAAGCTTTCCTCCAAAACTTCTATCAAAGCAGACAAAGTGGACAATATATCTTCAAAGACATAGGAGTTCTTATCACAAGTTAGAATGTATTGAAATATTTTTAGAAGTTCATCCTTAACTTCAAACAAAGCAGACTTTTGCATTTTTCGAATAGCAGGCTGCAACACAACGCAAAAATGGGTCAGCTTTTCGATGAACTCGGTGTGACTGGGGGCTGAGCCCTTCAGTTGCTCTTGCTGGGAAACTACACTTTGATTCTTTAGACAAATGAGATTGTTCAGCTTTTGGATGATGCCGCCAACTGTTTTCAAGATGACGGGGTAGCAAGAAGAGGGCGAAAATTTCAGGAAATCGAAAATAGCCTGAAAGACGGCGTTTCTCAAGTTGGCAACATTTCCATCGTTCCTCTCACACATGGAAAACAAGTTGTTGAGGATACTCTCGTAATGAAGAGACAAAACAAAGTCATCGGGTTGTGACTTCTTGGGGGTTTGGTTTGCAAGAGCGTCGTTATACGCCGCTTCAACTAAGCGAGAGAGGCCACAGCAAGAATTGACTGCAATTTTTGGGTTGGGAGACATTAGCCCTACGATCAGGACGCTGATAGTCTTTTCTAGGAAATTAGGCTGGAGAATGACTTTGGGGTGATATAGGCAGATTTTAGCGAATGTCCAATAAGCGGAGTCTTTAACCATAGAGTTTTCATCCTTTTCACACAAATCCATAACGATTTTAGCGCCTTCTTGAACAACGTTTAGCATCTTTTCTTTGTCTCGAAACTCCAAGATGCAGGAAAAGATCATAACAGAAGCTTCTCGATACAT
Organism: Nectonema munidae; assembly: GCA_030549495.1. Lineage (NCBI taxonomy): Eukaryota > Metazoa > Nematomorpha > Nectonematoida > Nectonematidae > Nectonema > Nectonema munidae. Next base: position 1,473,609 of record JAUIRK010000509.1, read on the forward strand.
CCAACTAGGGTTTGTGATGAACTGCGAAATGAACTGCATGCACGGCTCCAGAACTTGTTCGTTGGTGCACAAAACAATATTGCATAGACAGACGCTGGCGGCCTTGGATGCATTCCAGTCGTCGTCATCGGAATGTTCTTCTTGGCTCGACATCCAACGAAAGAGAAGCGGCAGCAGTCTGGGCAGAACTTGCTGGACGAAGTGCTTGTTCTTGGCCTTGAGCGCCTCAAACTCGCTGCTGCCCTCTTGTGAAGAGAGGAGCAGGAGGATGGAGGACTCCTCAAACTCGATTTCCTCGTCGCACACGGACGTCCAGAACTCGATGCCCTGCAGAACAATGTCGCTTTCGCTCCTGTCCATGGAGATAGCTGCGAGCGTGATGGGAAAGAGGGCGGCCTGCATGTAGTCCTCCAGAAACTCGTAGTAGAGAGCAACCACTTTGACCAGGCACTGCAGAGATCGCACGTGGATCTGCGAGGTGTTGGGGGGTTGCGTAGCTTCGCAGATCATTTGCATGATGCAGTTGCGCTCCGCTTGTGAGTTGAAGTTGTCTTGGGTGTAGTCGAGACAGTAGAAGAGGGCTGTGATAGACGCCAGTCTGACAGAGTCTCCATGGCCATGGCTCCTGGACATGCCGTGGATGATGGCTGTAAGGATGATGTTGAGGTATTGGGGAGTCGTAAATGGCGTGTTCATCATCTCGGAGCAGATATACCCGAGGGTCTCGATGCACGCCTCCTTTTTGCGTTCGGCGTTTTCGGGCGTCGTTATGCAGGATGACAGGGAGGGTATAAGGTCTGGCCAGTCATTGGTCGACGACTCAACCAATGCAATGCAAGCGACGCATTGTGCTGCCTGGCTGGGGCCTTGGATGCTGTCAGAGCCCAAAGCAGAGAGCATGTTGTTTTTGATCATTTTTCTAGACTCGTTCGCAATCTGAAGCCAGGCTTCTTTGCATTTGGAGCGCGTCTCGGCTTCTTTAGCGCTGATCCTATTTTTGAATTCGATTCCTGCAGCAACTCGCACAATCTGCTCAACTTCTCCCGAGTTCACCATGACCGAGAGAGTGAGTAGGTACTTCTCAAAGTCTTGGGAAGCGAGGACATTTAGCCTTTCTGCAACTTCTTTCAAGGAACTTTGATCGGGAGAAATGAATTTGGCTAGACAATTCTTCACTTCTTCTTCCATGTTAGGCGTCAGAACACACGCTAATTGTATTGATCACACTAATTACTTTGCAAGCTTAAAAGTAAACACAAAAATATTAAGCACTAGTCAACAATATCAACACAATCTACAACTTATCATTACTTCATCCTCTTTCATGAAATATATCTTGGTTTTGTGCAATTATAAATTTCCCTTAAAATTACTAGTGAGCGAATCTACAGACGATAATTCACACATTCTTGGATAAATTTTCAAATTAGTATGTATCCATAATTAAATTGAATACAAAGAAATTCTGCAGTGAATCAAAAGACAGAAATATCTCATTTAATTTTAAATTCTTCTCAAAAACATCATGAGGATACCTATTATGAAGAAAAGTATAGAATTTTACTACTTATTTCATTTTATAAAAGTAAGTGTCGTTGGGTTTGAAGATTTTTTTTGTTAAAAAATTTGAATAACAAACTAGATGTGAATTTCTAGAAAATCTTTTGAAGATTATGTTATCGTTTAATTTAGAAAATTGGAACTAAGATATTTTTACAACAAATTTCAAATATTTTTGTACAAAATTTTTCAAGTGAGGTATATTATGGGAAAATTTAAAAAATACGTTTATAATTTTTGCAAGTATGTTTTTAAACTATCATTATAGATGTGTCGGCCAATTATTATTTAATATAAGTAGCATATTTTAGGAGATATTAGTTGCTACTGCTGGCAACTTGCAAAATATTTTCATTGTTGCACATCTTGGCTTTCCATACTAACTGGACGACTTAAGCAGGCGCAACATCCTCCTCCATCTTATCAGGCCGACAAAATCATGGTTATGTTCTAAACTTGATTTCAAAGTCACTGGATAAAGAAAAATATGCAAATCTAGAATTATTCAAAACGACGGTGGAAGAGCGAGGAATGAAAATAAATAAAATGAGTTAGCAAAAATTATCAAACATCCAATGCAGACTCAAATGGTATAAGGCTATTCCTTAAGGAGTAAAAACTTTTTTCTAATTTCTTCTCTTTCAATTAAAATGCTTTTTGCTCGATTTAGATATAAAGGCATTTTCATAAAGGATGAGTTCAAATTATTTTGCTATGCTTTTCTTCGAAATATTGATAAAAAGGATTCGTTTTGATTCGATGACTTTAAGTTTTTATTGTCACCAACGTATACCAGATGTTTTTACTTCATACAGATCCAAACATACTACCAAATAACAATAAGCATTAATCTTATTTGTAAGAATTGAAATAAATTTTTTATATCAGCAAAAAAAAGGTGAACAGCTAAAATGTCATTGGAATATCCTTTCTGACACCGACTCAACGACCCGTTCAAACACAACTCATACTTTGTAACATAAAGTCGCGCTAGGATGACTATATCTTAACACTGAACAACAATATGATAAAGGTTTTTCTTGAAACCCATCTTTTTATCTCTTGACACCAATACTGTTACTGTAAAGAGATCGCGATTGTAGTAAGAAAGCAGTATGCGTTCATAACATATGTGTAGCCACTAATATTCTATCATACTTTTAGATGTTAGAGGAAAGGTATTGATATGGAGTGGTTGTTCGATAAAGCATGAATCTTAATCAAACAAAAATAAGGACAATGGATGCCATTGAAGGAAGAATTAAATCAAGCATTTAATTCCTTTTCAAAAATATTGCTCATTTTTTATTTACGAAAATTTTAAAAATCTATGTATATTATATACATAAGCAAAGTGAATAAAAGGGTTAGAGCCAGAGTTTCAAGGATTAAATAAATATTTCAAAATTGATGTTCAACAAATTTGAGAGGTGCACAGCCAAAGGTGGACAAATTAGAAAATATATCCAACGCATATTGACACACGAACGCTTCGAAAGATTCTCTAAGATATTTTTGGGAAAGGAAATCTCTCTGATTTGAGATATCGCAACATGCGTGCTGATTGAGTGAGTGTTGGAGCGTGAAAGATTTATTGATAAATACACTGTAAAAATAAACAAATCACTTCTTTTTCTTCAAATGATGTTTTCTTTTCTTCGACCTTTTGCGTGCTTTACTTTTGAAGGATTTTTCTTCCCTTGAAGAAGACGATGAAGAGGAGGTAGAACTGGGCGAACACTTTTTCTTGCGTGACTTTTTGCCCCCGCTCGCCAGGGAGTCGAAGGCGTCAGAAATTATCTTTGCTTTGGTTTCCTCCTTATGTTTAACATTACGCATGGCGTTTTGACCGAACTTGACATTCATCTTGGAAAGAGACTGCGAAAAGTCGACGTGGATCCGTCTGTCGTCGATGAGGGTGTTGTCCATTTTGAAGTAGGCATTCTCGCAGTCCTCCACTCTGGCAAAAGTGAGGAAAGCGTAGCAGAGGGAGGCGCCTGTTTTGTAGTCCTTGACAACGTGGCACTCCTTGATTTCCCCAAATCTACTGAAAATCAGTTCCAAGTCTTCAGCCGTAGTTACAGGATTAAGCTTGCAAACAAATAACTCGTTTTCTTGGGGTTTGGCTTCAGCATACGGAATATCACCGACAATTTCCAGAAGCTTCGCTCTAGCTTCACTCTCTAACCCCAGCCTCTCTTCCTCAGAACACGTGTCCTTTCCAACATTCTCAAAGGCAGCAACGCTTTCTGTATACACCTGTTCCTCCGTTATAGAGGGAGACATTGCAGGAATCAAGGACAGAATTTGAGGACAGTCTTCAAAAGGATCCTGCAAAATAATTGTGTGATGAAGCCAGACGTCTTGGAGAGGGCGACCACGCGCATTGCATGCGCATTCATTGATTCTTTTGAGGGTTGCGAAGCCCGATGTCACTTCTCCAAAGACCGAATGTTGGCTTTCATCAAGAGATTTGAGGTCTGGGGCAAGTGTTATGAAAAATTGAGAACCTAGAGTTCTATCTCCACTGCTCACCATTGAAACAGTTCCTACTTTGAAATGTTTGATTTGTACCTTGGAGAGGGAAGAAAAATACATGTGTTCTTTGCCTTGAGTATGGAGGAAGATAGAGTGGCCGCCAATCACATCGTTGGATGGATTTCCAGTTTGAAAGGTGAAGTTTGGTTGGACCGTGTGAATCAAACACATGTTGTAATACTTTATTTTGCAAAGCTTCAGGAAATTGTAACAAACTTTCTTCTTGTAGTCTAGGTAGAGATCTATGACAATGTCTCCAAGAGAGGTTTCAATCAGAACAGACATTAGCGCTAAAAATGCTGCACTGATAATACAGGATTTGTAATATATTTTACAATATTATTTTATTCTAAAAAAGTAATATTAAAGAACTTGGTGTCAATTTATAATCAAATCAATCAAACAGATGGAAAGACTGCTGATGAATTTTTATCTAGAAATGTTCTTATGAATAAACGTATCGGCTTAAAAGATCAAGCGTACTCCCCAACTGAAGAATTTGCATGAGTTCATGATTGGCAGAGAAGACCAAAGGAAAGGCCATACTGGGTGTTCTTCTTTCGTATAAGCTTCGAAAAAAATAATAGTTTATCCTCTTTTTATCTCAATTATTTGAAGTCTTTACCTTTAAAGCTCTCCAAAAAGATAAAAATAATTCATTTTATTCATTCAAAATGTTAAAAAAGGAATACCTAAACATGTTTAGTTTAAATAACATCAGAACAAAACTAAGTTATTTCACTCATCAGAGAGCTGTTCAAAATAATATCAATATGCTTCAAAGTTCTAGCTTGAAAATGTTTTTATCGAAAAGCACTTATTCACCCACTCGTCGCGTCAAGTAAGACCTATTATGAAAAAGACTTGGTGAAATTAAAAATCCATCCAACAGATTCAGTTTTTTATTTCAAAAGCTAACTAACCCAAAATAAAAGATGTTAAACAGATATATATAAAAGAGTCATAGAAAGAATAAAGTAAAACCGAACTTCAACTATATTCTCGGAGCACAAAAATTTCAAAAAATCTTTGTTCCAAAAAGTTAATTCCTCGTAAACAATATCAATAATTATAACAACGTAACCGTTTGACGACCAGAATCCCCTTGCTATCGTTATACCGCGATCTTTGGGGGCGCCAAAAAATCGCGTTAGAGCGGGAATAGCGCTAAATCGTGCGAGGCAAAATGCAAGCATGTTCTTTTGAAGTCCATGGTCTTAATTAAACGCATTCCTTTGAACTTGCACTGTAAGCTCCCAACCCCACCACAACTGCACTGATTTATCAGGTCAAATTACCTTGTTTGTAATTCTGATTACATCAACCTTCTAGCTCACTGGTTTTCAAACTGGAGTCCGCGTGCCGAGAAGAAGTTGCATGGGGGTTGAGAAGGAGACACTGAGTGAATCGTTTTGCGCCACATATTGCACCCATATTGGGTCATTTGCCATTTTTGCCAATAAATCACATTTAATGGGAATAAATAAGTTAGTCTTTGAATTGAGAATTCTAAATGTCTAAAAAAAATGAAATATGACTACTCACATTTGAAATTTCGTTTTAATGTATTAACGTCTGGTGGGGAAGAGTCTTTTGTGTTCTGAGGAGTTAGCATCCACTTTTTAAAGCTCGACAAGTGAAGCACTCAAGTTCGGTGTTGAACGATTGCACAAATTCATGTTTGATAAATAACATCTGAAAATTTTTGCAAAATATTAAGTATGGTTTGAAAAGTTTCAAAAAATATCTGTTGTCAAAAAGTCCCACAACATAGCAGAAGAGTTGATATTACCTTGCTGCGAAGATATATTGAATATGCTAAGAAGTTCTGAAGTTGTAAAGTTGAAGCATATCTTCCTGTCAAACGATACCATTAGAAGGCTAATAGGAAAGATGTCTAATAAATAATAAGGTATTAGCAAAATGTCATGGGATTCTAGATCTTCTTTCAACTTACCATCCCTGTTAAGCATTAATGGAACGGATGCTGAAACTCAGATCGAAGATTTTTTCTTGCTGTCTTTGCTCTTTCTAGCCGGGTGGAGTTTCTGTTCATATTGACATCAATAGGATCATGGCCAAGACTGGAAGCCATTTCATTTCATGACGAAGACTGGAAGCCATTTCATTAAGTAAACAAATGGGTTTCCTTGATGATATGGATCCTATCCAAAGCTCCTGTATGTCTTGGAGACATGAGTGATTTTTGCTCTTTTGATTGAAGGGTAAGATTCTGGATCTATCTCTAGTGTCCTCTTTTTGGTATATTTGACATTGTTAACAATTTCTTCTGGAGAAGAATAAGCAGAATGGACATTTTTCATGTTTACAGTTCTTGTGATATTTAAATGGTGGCATGGCTGATTGGTTGAGATGATAGACTCAGCACGGAAGCCTCTGGGTTCGATTCCTCATCGATACCAATTTGTCCATAGTTTGACATAAGCGGTACATCAGTGCCTTGTCAATTCCTCTTTCGATTGTTGAACACGCAAAGATAGATGTGTTTCAAATTCATTTACTCCTACAATTAATCAAATATGACTCTTTTTTCGTCGAGAGAGAAGGAATTCTATCCTTTGAAATGGTGATTATGGCCAGGTATCTACATGGCCAATGTTAAACAGATAATCAAGTCTATCGGTAAACTCAATTACTTCAAACTTTGCATTTCAAGTTTCACAACACACGTTCAAGATCTTTGTATTTTTAAGTTTTCCGATCAACTTTGAAAGGTATGTTAAGTGGCACGATCTGGTATTCCAGATTAATGCAGAAGCTTCAATGGCGTCATTTTCTCCACTTTGTGAAGATTCGGGAAGCTTCCATGGCTCTGTTGAATAAAAAATATAAACATCACTCTGTTTTCTGTGATTTATTGAGATCAGAAGCTAGAGAAGAAAGAAAAAAGTACATCTTCATGACTGGACTGTGCATCTTGCAACACATAATAGATACATGCAAACAAAATTCAAGGATAAGGCAATTTTTTAATTTTCCATGCTAGAGGACCACCTCTTAGGCTTGATAAATTGTAAAGATATTTGGCAGAGGGTGTTTCTTTCATGAATTGAACAGAGTGGTGGGGTGGCAGTGTTCAAAAATTGATCTTCCTCTCTGAACGCCTTCACCACCATGTAGCCGTTTTCTCGACTCAGTTTTCATAATTAGGGTGTAAAAATTTCTGAAAGTGTCTATCAAATTTGCGGTTTACGTCTGAAAATTATGTCCAAGAATATTATTCAAATTTTAGATATATTTTTATTCTAAATCAATCATGCTGATTTCATTTCTTTAGTCAATTTCTGCAATTAAGGTGTCAAAATGTCTAAAAGTATAAATCAAGATTTCATTTCTCAACTCAGTTCTAGCAATCAGGACTTGGAAATGTCTAAAAGTGTTATTTTTGGCTAGGTTTTGACCATTACTGTAAAAAAATGTGTCAAAGTGCAAATAGAATTAGTGATGTATGCCTAAAAATTATCTCATACACATACTTCCAAATTTAAAATTTTTTCTATTACGGTTCTGAGTTCTTTTCAGGACTTCGTTTTCGCAAAAACGGTGCAAGAATGTGTGGAATCATGAATCAAGATTGACATCTCGAAAAAATCAAATCAAAAACCCCATTTTGATTGAAACCCATAATTAAAATTTTGATCGAGGATAAAACTTTAACTAAAAATATTCCTCAAATTTAAAATAACTTTTTAAAACAATATCTTATTTCCATACTCCTTTTTGGACATTACAGTGTAAAAATGTGGTGAAAGTGAAAATCGAATTGGTAAAAATCAGTTTTTTACCTAAAAAGCCATTTATCAAATTTTTGTTACAATGGTAATTTATCAAGAAGTAAGGGAACTGAAGGCACATTGCAATGGGAACTCGTTTGATAAAGTGCTTTTATATTGTCAATATAGTAGTCCTCGGAGGAGATATATAGTTTTAAGAAACAAGTATGTAACTTGTCTACACAGAAGATATATAAGTAAACCTTTATCTTATTAGTTAAATCATCAAAGGGGATCTGAATACTTTCTAACATGTAGAGTTACCATAACTATGACAGATAACAATAGGTGAAGATATAGCTATTCTGAAAATTTTTATAAATGTGAATCGAATTTGACTAATTTTTTGCTTCGGTGTGAATGAGAGAGTATTTTAGATGATAAAGGTGGAAAACTTTTTCTAATTGAAAAAAGATTATGAATATTTTCATCACGAACAGGAATTTTAAAAAAGATTGGTTAGCAAACATCCATAATGATATCTGTTCATATCACCTGATATTACAACACAATATTGTTAAAAAAGACAAGATCAGAGATTCTCTTCAATTGAAAAATTCTAAAATCGCTTAAATTCTGTGCTAAATAAATCTCTGAAAAAAGTTTTTTCGAACATAGATTGCATAAAATAAATTTCTGATGGAAGTAGAGCTATCAAGCAAGGATCAGTTCAGAATAAAGAGCAAAATTAGAAGTTTAGGAGAAATAAAGTACAGACCACAAGCTTGGTGAATTTGTAAGCAAAACAAGTGAGGTCCTATTGAGGTATATAGTTCAAACCTGTCTCTTTTATTAAATGAAGGGAAGGATAAAATAAGAAAAAAGAATCAAGCCAAGGAGGGCAAAAAGTGCTCGGTTTAGCTAGAGAGTAGCACCCAGTAATATTTTTCACCATGTCATTTTACAACGATTTTTATAAAATTTTTTATTGCTGAATTAATTTTTAATATATAACACATATATAAGGTTATTATTGAAGCATTTCATGGGAGAAAAAAATTATAAATTTAATTTTTATGAGCTTCTAGCGAACATGATCTCAGGTTGCTTTGAGTATAAGTTTAGTCCCATCCCTATTTATGAGATGGATAAATCATTATTATATCAAGAAACGAGATTATTTATAAAACCAAATTAACCACATTGAAATTTAGTATTCATTACCTGTGTATAAATTGACAAAAATACCGTCATGATGAAATAGAAAAAGTTCGATTTGCTAAATCAAGCGAAAATTATTCAAAAATCTTAAAAAAAATAAGTGACCACAAATTAACCAAAGTTAAACAGTAACCGCAATTTAAATCTAGAGTGAGAAAAATATTTTGAGAATGAAATTGAGTATGTTTGATTTGCAGTGTATGGATAAGTTTATTTTAAAATAATAAGAGAAAGTTTGGTGTTAAGTCACCTGTAACAGGGCCGTATCAAGGGATCGTGGCGCCCCATGGCAAAGGTACTGAATAGAGCCCCTCAACCCTTGCTGTTTCTTTTCTCACTCATCCCACCCCATTCTGGCTTAAAAAGTGATTTAGAAAAAAAAATGCTCAATTTTTATTAAGCCACATAATTCAGATATATACTGACTGAGTCGAAGACAGTCTCCAGTAGATGTTCATTTTTCGTGTTTTAGCAGCAGCAAAATTATCGATGACTTCGTCAAAATCAACACAATCGAGAACTTCTTTCTCAATGCTCATAAGAGCCAGACTTTGGAGGCGGGCTTGCCCCATATTGCTCCTTAGGTAGGGCTTAATAAGTTTTAGCTTGCTGAATGACCTTTCACAGGATGCAATAGAAGTTCCAATTGTCAGCATGATCCTCAGAGCCACAGATTCGAACAGAGTCCTGAGTGCGAGAACAGGAACCCAAGAAGCTCAATAGCGTTTGCAGGTTTTTCCTTTCGAGGTTTCAAAAACATTTGAATGTCCTCAATTTCTATCTCAAGCTCTGCTGCGTTGACGTTAGTGGCAATGAAATGTCGCCTTGAGGCAATTGCCCCTACTGCCTTCCCCCTTGATACGGCCAAGCCTGTGAAAACTAATTTACTGACAGTTAAGATATTTTTAGAAAATTAATCACTAAAAGTTGATTTATTAAAAAAATTAAGACAATTTAAAGCCAAAAAATGTTGAATTTACAATATATTGTGAAGTTATATATTTGTCATTGATTTATTTTTTTGACAGGTTTGATTCATTTTCATTAAAAAAAATAACACGATCAGATTCGCAATCAATTATTTAGTGGGTTCACACGAGAATTTTTTAAAAATTTTCAATATATCAAGAAAAAACGAGGCAGCCAAAAAAGACCCCTTCCCGTTACTGAGGAAATGAAAATAGCTCGTCACAAATAGTGTTAAAATAAACAATATCCTATAACGTTATGTAATATAAGTGTCGCCAGAAAAAAATTAAAGAATGTATAAGTAAAACATACATTAGAAAGTCTTACAAGAAATATATCACTTAGAATTAGGATTTCTTTTCTAGTTATTATCAAAACTATTAATTTAATATTACATGTGTGTATGATTCAGTGACAATTCAGTCTCAAGACAATATTATTATCAATATATTTAGAGCAGGAAATGTCTTGAAGCCTGTTTCCTTTTGTATAAATGCAAAAAATGTTATGTAATACAGCAAAATATATTTTCCCGTTTTTCCATGAATAATCAAAAATACTTATGTAACATAAAAGTATGAGTGTCAAAAGAGTAGGAAAAACTTTATTGTATTCCCAGAAGTTTTATATTTATAAATAATGCTTTTAACATTAACGTATTTAGCCAGGGTTTAAATAAAGTTGGCTCCCCAAATTTGGATATGTTGATGATCAAGTAGTGTTAGGATTTCACAGAAAATATTTTCATAATTATTTGTTTTATATTTTTAAATAGAAAGTCCAAAGTAAGAAAAAATTATATAAAAACAATTACATTAAATTTTTGAATAAATAAATTTAAACGATCCATGTTAGAAGACATATTTGTCTGAAAAAAATAAAATAAAAACAAGTATTTTTACAAAGTATTTATAAAATTGAGAAATTTTTAAGAATGATAATAGAAATAGCCGTTTTCTTTTATGTCCATTCTCAAATGTATAGCATGCCAAATGAAGTGAAAAATGTTTTAATCCACTTATGTAGCAAGTGATCTCTTTTAACATTAACAGTGGAGAAAGGTTCGCGACTTGCCCTACATCTTAAGTTAGACCATTAAATTTTTTAAATTTTCCGTTCATTCAATCTAAAATATAAATAACAATTTCTTTAGTTCAGAGATAAAAAACAACTCATTACCTACCCTGCCCTTTCCCGTCGAAATACAAAACAAAAAAATATCTATTTCCTATTGATAAAAGCACCTTTTAAGTGGTAAAGCTATTTATATCAAATTGTTTGCAGTTGCACATTAATATGTTGAGAGAAATTTCTATTGTGCAGAAATTTTATTTATCCATTAAGAAGAAGAAGAAGATTTATTAATTGATAAAATAAAATTGGAATACACCACTAAACATATAAAAAAAAGAATTTAACAAGAAATTTAAAAAGAAAGACATTGCATATTTATAGTTGGGAAAAAATTCAAAAGGCCTACAAGCCACTGATATGAATAAAACCCATATTACATCAATGAAATAGAAATACATCATATAGGATATTCATAAAATAAATATGAAGTAAAAATAATCACATTAGTTGGAATAAAATACAGATAGTGTGCAGTGCGCATGATTAGAATGAGTGGCTGTTAATATATTGTTAAATAACTATTGGTGGTTGTTACACACAAAGCAATTAATAGAATGACAAGTTAAACTATATTTATCTAAAAGAAGTTTCTTAATTATATTTTTACATGTGCTTATTTTAGAAAGAATACATTGAGAGTTAAACATAAAAAAGTTAAAGTTATGAGAAATTTTATATTTTATAGATTGTTTAGATAATTTTTTACAATAAGATGGAAGTGATAAATTGGATTTATTTCGTAGATTATATTCATGGTTCATGTAGTTAAATACAATAAACTCATTAAATATGTTAGGTAGAAATCCATTTAAAAGTTTATAGGTAACAATCGATATATTATACACATACAAGTCATTAACCTTTAGTAAGTTCTCTCTAAAAAATAAGGGGGTAGTATGAGATAAGTAATGACTTCCAGTTATATAGCGTATAATTCGTTTTTGTGTTTTTATCAATAGCTCAAGGTTTTGTTGACCCCATAGAACTATGCAGTAATTAAGATAAGGGAGAAAAAAGGAGTTGTACAATAATAATTTGATTTTGGTCGGGAACAAAAACATATTGTGTTTTAGAATGCCTAAATTACTACACAGAATAGAATTGACATAAGAGATATGTTGTTTCCACTTCAATTTGCAGTCGATGATGACACCAAGTAATTTATAATATTCAACAACTTCGAACTTGAATTCTCAGTAGGAATTTTTATTCATACTTCCAAAGAGCATGGCTTTAGACTTAGATACATTTATATGCATGCAATTTTGAGTACACCATTCAAAGAATGGCTCAAGATAATCGTTGAAAAAGTCCATACTTTTGGGTGGACTTGCCATAGAAAACGGGATGTTTATTGTCACATCATCAGCAAAACAATAAAACTTCAGCGAGCAATTAGATACATATATATCATTTATAAAAATTAGGAATAATAGAGGGCCCAGGATAGAATCTTGAGGAACCCTCTCTGTATACTCATATATAAATTATATATCCTATATATATATCGTAATTAACGAAGTGAATGGAAACAATTAGCTGATTAAAATATAATCAGTATATATCAGTAGTTCACCACAATTAAAAACTTCATAAATACCTTCAAGTATATTAAGTGTAAGAAAGGGCCATCATTGAATTCTGTGTTCAGAAGGTAAAGGTACATGTGGTGTTTTCATCGAGAAGGAACAATTGCGCCGCTTGTAACTATGTGTACCATAGTTGTAACTATGAGGAAAGCAGGCTTGATGCGGGATCGAACCTAAGACCTTGAGTTATCGAATCCAGCATCTAACCAACCCTACTCACGTCCCCTCTTTCTCGTAGTGAAAGCTAATTTTAAATCTCAGGACTTGATATAATAATTCGAAGTGAGAGGGACAACTAAAGTAAAAAATAAGCTCAGAAAATTTCCAGATTAATAAGTGTAAAAAATTTCTTACTCTTTGTTTTAGATAGGGCTAAAAATATATTTGGTAAAGAAGAAATGGTTAAGATTATGCAAAAATGATGCTATCATGGTTTTCTACGAATTGTTATTTTATTAAAATACAATTTGTTGTCTTCAGTTGCGAAATAAAATGGCGTTTTTTTAGCTAATTTTTTCAATTTTTTTATAATTAAAATTTTTAAAATATTGTATCCTATATTTTTAAATTTATATTATTTGTGATTATATAATTTAAACATTTGTGGAAAAACGTTGTTTAGTAAGAAAATAGTTTATGAGAAACTGATTATAAAATTTTAATCTTCGAGATATAACAAAAACAAAGGAAGCACGATATAAAATTTACCTTCCTTGACACAAATTATTTAACATATGTGATAATATTATTAGACTAGCCGGTCCCGTGGTCGTTTCTCGCTTCGCTCAAAACATAGGATTCTGGGTAATGGGTATATTGAGTTGCTAATTCAAATTCGCTTTGCTCAAAACGACCACGGGACCGGCTAGTTTTTTTTTGTTTAGGCTACGCTCGAAACAATGGATTCTTGGTAGTGTGTATTTTGAGTTGCTAATAGTGTTATATGGTGTGGCGGTCAGTTTTTAGCATAGTTGTATCTTTTATGTGTATTTTTCTATTACACCATATAAAAATACACACAAAAGATATTTCAACCAATCAGAATGCTTGTAGAGACACTCACACTCCAGATATATGAACTCATCACACATATAAAAATACCCATAAAACATATAAATAATTTCACACAATAAGAATGCGTCAAATACATACATAGACAAAACATATATATAAATAATTTCAACCAATCGGAATATAAATTTTCCGACACAGACTATTTGTTCAGAGTTGGATAGATAATATATAAAAAATGATATCGCTGAATAATAAAAACTCTAATTTATTATATATAGATTATATTATATATTAAATTTATTTAGATTTCTATTATTTATCTAATTTTTTTTACGAATGTTGACTCTGTGAGGATGTATTTGGATGAAAAGAAGCTAAAAGGTTATTACTCTTTCACAATCTATTTCATTAACCGAAAAAATATTTTTTTCTTTTTGAACAGATTTATTAAAACTATATACTATTTTGTTAATAACTGTGCTAATGTTTTTGTATTTAAGGAGCAGCAGTATATGATACCAAACAAAATCATAAAACAATCCTCAGCTCTATATTGCCGCTAAAATAAAGATTTTTTATTTTCAAATTTTTCGTAACTGATTTCTCTTTTATTTTTTGTATCGTTCGTTGGTTGGTTTTTGGGAGGTTGGATATCAAAGCACTTTCAGAGGTAGGGCTATAAGCTGGCATTGTGCTAAGGTTATTAATCACAGTTTTGGGATTTTGTTTTTCATAGTCCGGGCTCTCATGGATTGAACCTATGACCTTACAGGCTTACACTGTTAAGGGTTGTCTGTCGCTTATTCTGATTGGTTGAATTTATTTATATGTTGTGTGTGTATTTTTATATGGTGTAATGAGTAAAAATACAGAGAAAAGTTACAACTATGCTAAAAACAAATAACTCACCACTACACCATTAGCAACTCATCAGACAATATAAAAAATACACACTACCAATGATCCTATGTTTCGAGAAACAAACACTCTACCAACGATCCTATGTTTCGAGAAAAAAATACTCTACCAATGATCCTATGTTTCTAGCGCAGCAAGAAACAAATACTCTACGTCAAGTTAGCAAATGATAGTCTATATATATAATAATTAATTTTAATATATAAAATTAAATAAATTTTCATCTAATTCCTTTAATTAAAGTAAAAAATAAAAAATAAATATTTAATATTTATTTAATAATTATTATATTCTTTTTGATCTAATATATAAAAATTTATTCATATATAAGGACAATTTTCAATGACAAATCCTAATCCTGTTGTGAGTTTCTCTTTCACTTTCTTTCTTTCTTTCTTTCTTTTTTTTTCTTTAACTTATAATTTACTTTCTTTTCCTCTATATTTTTTTGAATAATAATATTTATTTAAAATATAAAATTTCTAGACAATAATTTTGTTGGTTTTATACAGCCGTTGTCATGCATGAGGGGGCAAAACTGATACATCACCGGAAGGGGCATGTAAAACGGATATTAATGGGACAGGGACTATAAGGGAGTGTATGCATTTATTCTCAGAAAAAAATACAAAACCTTAAGGGAAAATTAACATTAAAATTCAGTGTCGTACCTTATAGTGTTTTCATCGACAAATCGCAATTGCGCCGCCTGTATCAAACTATGAGCAAAGAAGGCTAAATGCTGGAATGAACCTGAGACCTTTTAGTATAGTAGCAAGTATCTATCTAAGAGGTAGCGTAACTAGCTTTGAAATGATTTAAAAGGTTCCTACCATTTTTTTATGCTTACCTGTATGGGCTGCAAGTAAATTTTTTTTATCTGTATAAGAATAAATAATAAATTGTAATATAGTAAAAAGCATATTTGATAACAGAGTTAGCATTTTCCGTAAAACTTTTTTAAAAAGCCAAAAAATTAAATTATTTAATAAAACAGGTTTTACTCAAAAATATCTTATGTAAAAAATTGTCCATTCAAACTTTAGTTTTACATTCAACACATCTTTCTAAGTGGCTCACAAACCGACAAAAAATTGTCCCCTGCTATTACTCCACTGTATCTAACTACTACGTTGTGTTGGATTAGAAATTTCGTATTTTCAAAGTACTTTTTTTCACACAGTAAAATTTTATCGAAATAAAAAAATACGAAATAAGACGTGATCACACATGATAAATGTTTTGTTTGGTGTTTTTATTTTGTGAATAAATGCCTTCATTATTCTTTACTACAATCATTGCATAGTAATCGTATCGAACAACATTGCACCCCAAATCACATTAGTTTCACTGAAATAAACAACCTTTTCATGATTCCATTTTTTGATACATAAATTTGACTATTTTCTATTTTCAAAAAAAAAAACATTCAACACTTTCAAAGTGACCAGGTTTTATCGAAGCACTTATATACTTGGTTGTATTAAAACTTGTCAAAATTGAAAAAATGATTAAACAAAAAATTACATAGATGGCGTTAATTTTTATTTTCTGTATGTCAAATTGATACGCCTCTATAATAACTCAATTTTTTTTTGCTATAAAGTTATTTCAAATAACTATTTTGAAATTTACTTGGTCGCTCAGGCCCTATGCGGCCATGCGAAATAAAACTATGTTTAATTTCATTACAATTATAAAATTATGTTCAACTTCATTAAAGAGAAAACTGTTATATATTGTTTGTTTTCAAATAAAGTGTTCCTTTAATATCATATTCTCTTACTAATTTTTGAATAATTCATTACAATTATAGAGAAATTTAAAATAACATTTATGGATATTTTCTCTCATGACAGATATTTTTTTTATCTAGAAATTCAAAATAAATATACTTGACATGTTAATTAACTTGAAAATAAAATAAATCTGTTACATTTTTTTCTAAATCAATTCATTTTAAAATTTCCAGTTTAAAACTTTTTACTTTTTCACAAGTGACAAAATATTTAAAATTCTGAGTAAATTTAAAAATATTTCAAAATAAAATACAGTTCAAAAATTAAAAATTAAACTTTGACAATTTTTAATGATGTCTTCTATTTTGATTTTACAAAATGAAGTAGAGCTTAAATTTTAAGGAATAAGAACATAATTAAAAAAATTCCTAAAATTTTTGCTTTGGTAAAAATATGGACTCTAATTGCAAAATAACCCCTTTTGTTTTCAATTTGCAAGTTTTTCTACTTTTTTTAATAAAAGTTTTTTAATTTGTTGTGAAATTTAAATAAATGAAACTAGATTATACTTTTTCTCTAAAAATATAACCGTTAAACGGAATAATTATGTGCTTCCTGTTAATTTAATATCCGGACGGATATCCGGCAAATCTTTTGGGAAATTCTAACCCGGATCTTTTCAAAGTCTGGAAATCGAGTATCCGGATTTATTGCTATCCGGTATATCCCTACTTAAAAGACTTATTTGTATCTGGTACTAATGATTTAAATCTGTATGAGCTTTTATGATGAAAAAATACCATTTTCTAAAAATGAATTTATCTTTTTTGAAAAATGATGAAAGGAAAAATACCTGTAATGTTTTCTAGAAGATACATACTTTCAAAATATTTAAAAAGTTTTAATAAAAATTTAATAATGCTTAAAATTAGCCCCTAAATTTAAAAATTCCCAGTTTGAGAATTCTTAAGTGGGATCCCGGGAAAAACTCCAGCACACGTGGCACTGATTTAGTCTTATCTCACTTTACAACTCTATGTAATGTGTATCTATTTTAGCCAAAGCTGTATCGCAGTATCATCGATGATGTTGTTAATGGATGCCGTGAAATCTTCTTGGACGAAGGAATTGATGAGCAGGTTTTGCACGAGCTCAAACAAGTCTTTTTTTTTACTTTTTCATATATTCTCTCCTTAACGCCTCCTTATTTTCCGCATGCCAACTTTTTATGAACGAACCATAAATCGCGTCTTCCCGCTTCGCTATTCTTTATGCTGCTGTCAATTCTCTCTAACAAAGTGGATATTTCCTTTTATTTTACATGCTTATAATTTTTTTCCTACCCAACTGTTTCTCTTTTTGAAGCTTCACTTGAAAAGGAATTTATCCTCTCGATTTTTTAACTCTTTGCGTTCCAGACCCCTGTGCCAAGAAATGTTACTCGTCCTTAAATATTTTAAATTCCAATGAAAAAGAAAGGAGACGGTCTATTAGTCTTCAAAATTCTGGTCTTCAAATAATTGAATCAAAATAGGTGCTTTAATTTTCTTCCAGTGTTCCCCCTTATCAAGAATATGCTAGTTAGGTTTAAAACAAACTCCATTTCCTCAACTTTACATGGCTCAGAATTTTATGGGGGGTTTTACTTCAAAATACGAAATATCGCCTGCTTTTTCTCGTATCAAATGCGTCGTTATTTTTAAAAGGAATCACTGAAGATTCGTTTTTGAAAAAGAATATTCTCTTATAAACGCCTACTTTTGTTACGAACAAGTTGGTTGAAATATGTGAAAATTGTTGTGTGCTTTAAATTTTTGTGTCTGTTTTTTTTAATTCAATCTTCCTAGATTTATGAATTAATTTTTTTGTAAAGATGTGGGAAAATAAGTTGAAATGCTCCAAATCAGTCGACAATATGGTTGAGGAACAAGAACACGTGATTTCAACTCAACTTGCCGTACAACAACAGCAGCAGCAGCAGCAACAGGTGCATCAACAACATCGTAATGCCTTAACTATCCAATTGATTTTGTACTGAATCATACTATCTATTCACTTTTCACCATATCTTCTTTTTTTTGATTCAATTTTTGACAGGTTAGAAAGAACATTATTGTAAATAGAACCTTACGTCTAGGTTACTCGTTTCCAACCGTGATCCTATTTCAATTTCATAATCATTTTCCCGCTCACCCTAAAACAATACGCATTGCTAATCTTGTCATTTCATGAAAGAGGAAACTTATTGATCCACAGTTCAATAGTAGCCACCGTGAAAGCCTACACCAGAATCCAAAAGCACCTAAACCTGCGGTTTATGTAGATTTTTCCGAATTTACACCTATTTATCTTAATACTCAATCAGTCTCAAATAAATATAACTTCTATTTTATCTGACTAATTACGCCACGGGTTCTAATAATTTTTCCATTATTAAAAGAATTTTTTTACCCCTTACTTTCATACAAATTATTTCAACACAACAAAAAAGATGTTAGTCATGTATAAAAAAATTTTCCCGTTCTGCATAATATTAAAAATTGAATCAAATGAGCTTCAACTAGTATTGATTCCGGTGATTTGGTTTTATAACTTAAAACAAAGTGAAATAAAGCAAAATTTTAAGGAGTGAAAACAGAATTACAAAATTAAAATGATGATAAATGCAAAAAGAAAACTAAATTTGTTTCTACAACTTAAACGAAGCGGTGCTGTCAGGGAAAGGAAAATCCTCTAAAATGATGGACAAATGAATAAAACACATTTCTTAGACTTATAATTTAGTACTTAAATATTTAAGCGCACCACCGAGTTCTCTCACTTCTCAACGTCTTTTTAGTTCGGTAAGTTTGATTTACACTCAAAATCGTAATAAACGCAAAACTGAAAACCTCTCGTTTATCATGGAAATGTGCGTAAAAAGTATGGAGATTAGTATTTGCTTTGTTTTAAATAAATGCAACTTGATTATACTTGTTCTTTAATAACAATAATTAAATCGCTAAACAAAATAATTACGCGTATTCTTCAATCAAATATCCGACCCCATATCGGGTAAATAAGTTCGGATATCCGAATCCGGCTTTTTTCCAAAACTTTGACTTTATTGCTATCCGCAACATCCTTAAATATGGGAATCCCTCTTTATTAAAAAACTCTTATTTTTTTGAGCCATTATAACTCTACAGATGCAATACAATTATAAATTGTAAACAAAATTTAGCTGAAAACTATAGTGTAGTTTTCAGAGAACGATTATCAAATCGCAAACCCGTATAAATTAGTGACTAAAAATATCTCTCGTGTCCAACTTCTTGAGGTTTTGGAAGATACATAATTAAAAAATGTTCTCTTTAATAATGATTGGAAAAGAAGCTAAATTAACTCAAAATATCAGATAAAAGAGGAAAAGAGAAAGAACTTTATAATTTGTTAGCAGCATTAATTAAGCCATTAACTTCGACTTAAGCGAGGCAATTTTCTCCATTTTCTAACAAACCTCATTAAAGTTATTTTGTTAAATCCTGTTGTAAACATCCAGATAACGTGAAAATGCTGGCTCATATTTGTTTAATTTGAAAGCAGCTCTCGTTCTTCTGTCCAATTTGATAAAGATTTAAAGTGTGAAACAAGAGATGATCAAAAATGTGATACTGGCTATTCCGACTGCTTTCGTTGATTTAAAATTAACTCGTGACGCGGTTCCACACTTTCGTATTCCATGTTGACAAATATTAGGCTATCAGTAAACTCAATGCACCATATTCAGTTACAAATTCAATCTTATTGGACATTTCCTATTTTTCATTGATTTGGTCTTTAAATTTCACAATTTAATTATTAATCGTTTTTGTTCATAAATTTATTTTACCAAAAGTCAAACATTTTCCCCTGAGCTTGTTTTTTATGAACAAGGAATAAACGCGTCAAATTCTTTATGAGAGTTCTTAGTACGTCACAGTCACGAAAAATGTCCCATTGACAACATTACTTATTTAGGAATAACACGAATACGTTGTGAAGTTAATTAACACCCAAATAATAATGATGCATCAAGAATGTGCCACTTCAACAAAGTTTTCTTTTAAACTCTCCATGGACCGCGTGAATTTTTATGTGGACCATTGCGCCTCCACATGCCCGCGTTGGGAAAGCCTGCTTTATGATCTAATGATTTCTTGCCTTTTTTTAAACAGTTTCTTCTCGTCTTACAAATTTCAACAGATTGACATCGGCAAATCCGGAATATGTGCCGAGAGCGGGTGCTTCTGGCAGCGTTGTTGTCAGCGCGCTCAGCTTAAATGCCAACCACGCTCTCAGCAAAAGGCCGCCGAATCAAGCACGACTGCTCAACTGCAACAGTGTTGTGCGCACGTCTGTTCCCAGCAACTGCATTCGCGAGCCATTCCGCCAGCCAATATCAAGTATCAGATGCTTTATATTTGCTTTGTGCTCTGCGTTCAAGTATTGATGGCCGCGGAAATTCACAGATGCTGCGGTGAGACAGTAAGCGACAAATTTGTCGAAAAGTTCTATTCCTAAGACTTGTCACGAAATGTGTTGACATTTCGTTATTTGAAAAGTGTAAATAGCAAAATTTTTTCCTTTTATAATTTTTAAAGCATTTTTCGATTTTAGAAATGATTTATTAATTAAATCAAATTCCTTATTCTTCTCGTAATGATGAATTACTACCTTCAAAATCTAAAATATCCCAAAATTTTAGACATCGTCCGTCATATATGTTCAGATGAGATTAATGTCAAATATTGAGGTCGTGTTTCTCCTTTAAGGTTTTTTTAGAAAAAATTTCCGTCAAGAAAACAAACTCATAGCGATATAGAAAAGATAGTACATCGTAGAAGAGATGAAACTTAGTCATTAAGTTTTATTGGTTCATATTTTTTAGTTTAGCGTTTTTCATGCATGGTCTTCAAAAAGATTTTCAAATTATGGTCTATAATCTTTTTATTTAAACCAAAACAGCATTCAAAAACTAAATTTATTGTAAATTATTTTTCTCAAAGATTTTTGGTTTAATTTTTTTTCCAAAACTTTTTACTTATAGACTGAGCTTTGTTTCTTTACAAGGTATTTGTGTAATTAAAAGAGTTCATTCTTTTATTTTATTCCATTTTTCAGTCTTTTCTATGAGTTGCAGAAACACAACATTATACTAAAATGATAAACATTTTAATGCTTCGTTTTTTCAACGTTACGTACTAAAGAAAGTGTCTATGAATTTGTTTTTAGTCTAATAATTATGAATACAACTTTTCTTAAATTGGATCCTGCTGAAAACGTTTGACTCCAACGACTCCCATTCCCCAATCCTGGCCGTGTTTGTGTAAAGTATTTGACTGTGAATTTGTTTTTCAAAATTAACTTGAATTACGAGCGAAACTTTAACCAACCCTTTTGTGAATTCTTTAGCAGGAACGCCAAATTCTGCAGATGCCAACTCCATTCCATTTCTCCCGACCCAATTTAAGGGTCCCACGTCTTGCACTTCCACCTTTTCACAACCTCAAAAAGTCATCCCTTCCATCAATTTGACGCAAAATTCTTCCCACTTTTCAAATTTGTCTCGAAGAGAAGACAACAACTTTCAAATCGATACCCGTCAAAGTCTAAAAACCGGTAAATCCGCTCTCATATTTTTTAGGCCACCGTCTTCGTAGAAAAATTAGCGCGCCTCACGTTACCCATACTGTTATAAAATCATCTTTGTAGCATCTTTAAATATTTTCTACATGACCAGGAAACTTGGAATATAATATCTGCTTTCAGAAAACTAAGTCTCAATCAAGCTATTACTTAGTTATAATAACAAATATAAATAAATATAATAGCATTATAAGCCTTCAAATTCAATGGGAATATAATACGTTCCGAGTCCTATGTAGTTTAATTGAGGGACCCAGTTTTCTGAGACTAAGTTTCTTTTTTCTTAATCTAAATATGTCTCAATTAATCTTAGATAAGGACTTATACGGGTTTGCCTTTTTCAATATCCTTTTTAGAGGACTTGGCCATTTTTCTACAATTTCACACTTCAATAATCGATATGAATTTGAGACCAAGTATTCCAAACCGACTTTTCCAAAATGGTGTCACCTTTTCCAGCTCTTTCCTCGAATACCACAGTCTTATTGGTTTAGCAGAGACACTGTTGTTTCTTACTCTTATTCTTAGCGTGCATCATTATTTTTGAAGACAAGCAAAAATACATCATCCAGCTTGATGGAAAGTACGACAGTGACAGCAGTGACGATAATACGCCACGACCTTCCCTCAACGAACTGGACGAAGATGATGACGAAGGAAATGACGCAAGTGTCGCGGCTGTCGGCGAAGAGGAGGATGCAGACGAGGGCAAGAGCAGTTCCTCTCGTTCCAGGAGCCAGGAGGCAGTGAAGACGAGCGCCAAGGGCAGAGGAAAAAAGCAGCGCTTGCAGAGCAAGGAGGGCGCGTCTGTTGCGCCTGCTCACACAAAGGACGACCTTGCGGAAAAGGACGCTGATGAGCTCGAGGCCGAGGAAAACGCGTCTAAAGTATTGGTTGAAGAAGATCCTCTGAATTCTGGCGATGACGTTACGGATGAAGAAGTTTGCGAACTATTCGACTCCGATAACCTGATCGTTTGCCAGTTTGAAAAGGTAGGCCAATTTACTCTTTATCTTGGAAATGGAACTTTTGCTCTTTTCTCTATTTGATCCACACTACAGTTTCGTTACAACTCGTAGCTTTGAAATATAAATATATTCATAGCAGGAGCGCGCATTTGTGACAGCGGGTCAAGTCAATTTAAATGAGGTTTCAAAAGGGCCGGAAAGATTTTCGGCATATTTTCACTTCATAAATGCAATTTTTGAATCCTTAACATTCTCATTGGGTGATTTAGGCAAGAAGATAATTTTGCAAACTCAATTTCCAGTATCAAGTTTTTATATATGCAATTTTTTATAACACTTAATATCTTTCACATATAAAATTAAAAATCACCATAATTTGGATATTACGCGCTCAACAATTAAAAAATAAAATTTTTAGACCAAATATTAGAAATATTTATACGGGATACTTTACAATTCGCCAAATTTTGTTCACGCCTCCCTCGCAAGACCAAACATAAATTAATCGATTTTACGGCTATTTTCCTCTAGCCTCAATCTCCATTTGAACAAACATAAGAAAAACCAAAAAAGGAAAAGTGTCCATATTCAATATAATTACTTATTTTAAAATTATTTCCATAGATGGCGTTAATCTAAAATACAATTAAATTTTTATAGTCAAAAAGATTTGCCCAAAAATGTACTGATAAAATTTCTGAGTGTTCTCAAAGTATGAGAAAATTTTTTTTTATTAAGCATATTATAACTGAGCAATTTATTCAAGAAATAAACTTCAACTCAAAATCAATAATTTAAAAAATATTTTAGAAAGTTTCAAAAAGTAATATAATGAAATAAAAACAATATTATGAGGAAAGTATTTATTGAAGCAAGATCGTAATTGTACTTGTTATTTTAAATGATTCGATGATGCATTCAGAAACAGTATATACTACATAAAGAGATTGCAGACAATAAACTTTATGATATATCAAGAGTAAAATTTAAAATGACAAAAAGTTGTTTTTGTAATAAAAAAATGCATGAAATCAAAATACAGTAAATATAATAATATTTGAAGAATTAAACAAAAAGTTGTTTTACTATTAAAAAAAATATCAAATCAAAATACTGTATTGTTAGATGTAAAAATATATATCAAGAGGTAAGGACATTTGCATCGAAATTTTGTATCTTTTTTACAAATATGCCCTCTACGCAGCCCCTACTTCTTGGGTGGCAATTTTCATGATTACAGAAACCTCTCAAAGTGCCAGAAGAGGTAGCTAATGTAGAAGGCTGTTGAAATTCAAAACGATAAAATGTTTCGTACGTGTCACTTGACTATTGTCTCTCAGCCTCATTGAGAGTTCACTCTCATAAAGCATTTGTGCTTGGAAATGTAGTAGGACAATTGCTTTTCAAAATTATCTAACTGTTGTGAATATCAGAAATTAATCTCTTCACAATGTTTGTTCTCCAAAATAGCCTCCTCGATTACTTAGTCCTGAAACATAGATTTGTGATAATAAAATGTATAACGTTTTTGCATCTGTACAATGATACATTTCAATTCTATAACCACCAGGTTTTGAAGGAACATATCTTTTGAAGTGCAATTACATCTAAACTTAACTAATTGCTCGACTATCGTTCATAGTAAATTGGAACAAAAAACGTAGAGCAATTCCGATAGAAAAAATCATGTAAAAATCTCATAATTATCACTATGATTACGTTGACTATTAATATCAAAACAAATATATATAAGTTATACGTTTGATAATTAACTTTTTATTTAAAATATTTTTGATTAATATTCAGTCTTATCGCCATCTAAATAATTTTATAATTTTTTACGAATAGATTTAATTTATATATAAACTTTTCAACAGGTTTTTTTTTTGCCAATTAGCGGTCCCTCGTGCTATTTTTTGTGTCTTTGTGCTTACAAATATGAAAAGTGTGATTTTTTCAACGATCTTTTTGGAACAGGATTTTTAATACTTTTAGTGATAAAACAAAGCAAAGATCAATTATATTAAATATAAATCTTGATAAAAAAGGAACAACATTATTTTTTACTCTAGTAAAAAGGTGTGACATGTTTTTTCAACTAAAGATGGGAGCTATACAAATCATAAAAGACACTCACAAAGGCAAACATTACTTTTATAATATTACCTCTACAAAATTCGCCCTTAACTAAAACACTATGCTCAACACAACATATGGCGCCTTTTTTGGTGCTACGTAAATTCCACTTAAAGTTCAAATAAGCCACAAATATAAAATGTAATTATTATTTTTTTATATTTTTTCAGTATCCATAAGAAGAAGATTACAAGTTGTTTATATTTATTTTCAAAAATTGAAAAGTTGAATGTTTATGTTTTTGGTTTAGTCCTTATTTTATGCTGTATTCTTATAATCTTAAGGAATCAGAATCATGCTTAGAAAAATGATTTCCTGCTTGACTTAATCTAGAATTAACTTTTTTTGAGTTTTATGTCGAATCCAAACCCATCGTGCCATTTTATATTCATTATTTCCTAATATCATGCTTTTCAAAAATAAATAATGCCCTTGTGATTATTTTATTCACTTTTTTATAATTTTCGTGGGTGAAATTTTCGGACCTCTCCTGCTCAATCATCTAAAACCTAGAGATCCTTGGGGAAGGCCTTTTCAAGTGGGCGTTTCAAGCCTAGGTGGAGAGAACGTCTTAAAAGAATGCGAAGGAAGCAGAGGCCAACGGGTGGCTGTCAACTGTGATGTCAGAGTGATTATTATTACACTTCTTGTTTACTCTCATAAAATACATAACATAATAAAGTATACAATGCCGTCATTTTTTAACTTAGATCACTCGAAGCCGCAACAAATGGAAATTTTATTTCAAAGACGGCATAATGAATGTAAATGGAAGAGATTACATTTTTCAAAAGGCTTTAGGCGATGCTGAATGGTGATAACGACGACAACCGACGATACAGTGCTACTGAAAAGCCAAGACTACTTGCCTTCTCTCTTGGTGTTGGCGTGTGCGTGTGTGTGTGATCCTTACTCACCCTGTGAACTACTTTTTAAAACAATTCTGAAATTCTTTTTATTCAAAGTGTATTATAAGCTTCGTTGTTACTCTTCCTTCTAACTTCATCGCAAAGAGCTCGTGATTTCATTCTTCACAATTGTCTTCATCACTGTTGTCCAAACAATCCTTGATTCCATCGCACAACATATCCTTCCTCCTGCAGATTCCATTCCTACACTTGAACATTTTTTCTTCCTCACATTCTAAAAATTTTACGCGAGTACAAGTATTGCGAATCCTTAAAAAGATATCTTTCTTTCGTCTCTCATCATACTTTTATGTATACGTAGTTTTAGTTTGCATTTATTCATTTACATATACGTACATATTCAATTATATGTCTTTTAACCCTGTTAATAAAATTATTTTGCTTCTTTATATACTTCTCACCATCGCATGGCTCAAAATCCTTCTAAGTGCGCCAGCGGTTTTTCTCTTCAGAAATAAAAGAAAAGTTTCCAAAATGTGATTTGATCAAAATGTAATGATTGCCTAATTTTTTCTGGGCGAATGAAATCATAAATCTATATATTCAGGAGAGAGGGGCATTTAGCGGTAGTCTCCTTCTTTAAAATGAAGTATCGCTATTTTATACTCACCTTTTTTCTTTAAAATAAGCATCAATCATAAAATTTCGCTGAACAATTCATGGACATCATTCTGATAACATTTTGTTTTTTCAAATTACTTATAAAAATGTCTCCAAAGGGAAAGCTAGATCTCGTAGAAATTTAAACGGTCAGAAAAAACTATCCTTTGCTCCAATATAATTACCAAGAAAGTAAGATATTTATATCAATATTGAAAATGATGTATATTCTAGCGAACCTGAGACTTTTTGTAATCTAATACGAGATAAAATTAAGGCGTATACACGTTTGGTTGTGTTTGTTAGCCGCGTGTTAATGCGGTTCAATGTTTTATAATTAAAAAAAAAAGGACTTTTTTGTGTATTTACTCAAATTCAGTGGTTTGAATGAATCAGAAAAAGATGCATATCAGATGCTATATCAAGATTTTATTGAAAGTTCTATAAACGAAGTGAAAGCTCCGTTATTCAAACTTTTAATTATAACAAGATGTGGATTATTTTTTAAATAGAATGTTTTAATAAGGAATGCCTCGAATAAAGTCTACTTTCATATTGTGGCGAGCGAATAGAGACTTTTTGAAATAAGTGTATGCAAAGGTTTTTTAGCATAGTTTGGAAATTGATGAAAAATGATAAATTGAACTAATTCAACGTAACTGTAACACCAAACGACCTAATTTTTGCTTTCTTCAAAATTCTATTATCCATACATCTAGAAGAATAAAGTGTAGCTTGAGCACAATTTTGGAAAATGTGCTTTGTAAATGATTCAACGTGGTCAGAAGATTTTACCGCAGTTTAGTTCATCTAAGAAAGTGTTTGGGCAATCTGGCACGCCATCACAGGTGTAGTATTCTGCAATACAAATTTCTCCATGCCCACAGGATATCTGGCTGGAGTGGCATTTGCAGTTGTCTGGTTCGTCGCTGTTGTCTTCGCAGTCATCGACACCGTTGCAATAAACTTCTGCCAACGATAGACACTTGCCATTCCTGCATTTGTACTCGTCTTGTTTGCAATCTGAAATTTGATATCATAATTTTTAAATCCTTCACTTGATTTAGTGAGTTCAAGTAAGCTCCTCACAATATTGACAAATTGCATCTGGTGAGAATAAGTAGCAAATCATGAATGTAAGTCTTTTCAGTATCACATTTACTTTCGGACTTGAAAATGGCATAAAATTTTATTACGAAATGCTATATCCTTTGTGATTTTATTCTAAAAATCTTATTGGGTCAATAACCCGTTAAATTTTTGGTTCCAAAAATATCAATTATATTTTCTGAATTACATTTGAATATAAATATAAGACAGATACAATATTGCAGAGAAGTAAAATGCACAAAGAGATAATCTTTTGATGTGCTGAATTTAAATATGTAACTTTTTCTAATAAAAAGTAATGAGTCCACCTTTTTCAAGCTAAGTTGGTGCTAGGATAAAACCCCGCTGAATACAAAACACGCTGTTGTTTGAAATGGTCCTGAGCATAATCTTTCATCAAACGACAAAATCCCATATTAATAAAATTTAATAACCAGGAACTCTACAAATCGTTAATTCAAACCGTAAGTAAAAGCACAATGCCCCTAAGACAGTGTAAGAATAGTTTGTCACCTTGTTTGCAAGTTAATTATTTAGTACTTTTATTATAAAGTGATTGCTTTCAAGTTCAAGAGAAATTGCGTTTTGTTTTTAAAATATGGAGAAGACGACGTTGTAAAAAGCAATGTTCCTATTTTAAAAAAAAGTTTGCTTTGTTCTTCATTTGGCCAACGTGCATTTATCTAATGGACATTTGGCCAACGTGCATTTATCTAATGGACATTTGGCCGAATAAAAACGGATGGACCATTTTTCATGTAACGAGTAGATAAGTTATTCATCGCATAATTTGTGTATACAAGTTAAGAAAAGAAAAAGGAAACAAAAATTACGCTTCAGATTTGTACAGAGCAAAAGCTTGCAAACCTACGGAAAGTAAGGCAACGTCTAAAAAATGGTGAAATGTCGCTTCGGCCAAATGCCCGGCCGCTTACCACAGTTGGGCTTTTTACTGCAGTTTGTTTTTTTAACGTGAATTTTCTTTAAGAAAAAAATATGTAACCCCATATGAAAAGACATTAATTATACCATTTTTAATTAGTGTTTATGAATTATTATTAATGTGTGAATTAGTTTTAATTTAGATTCTAATGTTTGAAAAATA
The DNA here is from genome assembly GCA_030549495.1 of Nectonema munidae. Lineage (NCBI taxonomy): Eukaryota > Metazoa > Nematomorpha > Nectonematoida > Nectonematidae > Nectonema > Nectonema munidae. The sequence goes on from JAUIRK010000509.1 coordinate 1,502,540, forward strand.
AAAAGTATATTTTAGCAAGATTTTGGTAATGACGTCATTCTTAAGACAAAATGACTGAATTTAACAATAAATATGCCTAAAGTTTGAAAAAGTAATATTAAGTTTATATTTAAACTTACAAGAAACAGAAAGTAAAATTCTATATACTGAATTTGCATCTCTTTCCATATATATTCCAATGAAACATGCAAAAAAAATTTTTTTTTAAAGCAGAAGATATTTCATCTTCTCAACATACAAGCAATGTAACGATCACAACTGATAAAAGCAAACCAGAATTTATTGTGCTATCGTGAAAATAAAGGCGGTATTGATTGTTTCAACAGAATATGCACTAAGAGATATATGTACCAACTATTTGGAATAGCTGCTTATAACTCTTGGATCATATTTCAGCATAATTGCCCAAACGAGGTTTTTTCTTCCAAAAAAGGGGCAGGAAGTTTTTTTATGTTTATCTCGCAGCTTATGCGAACAATCGATATTAAATCGCTCAAATATTTCTCAAATTTCTAGAGTCTGGAGTCTAGCTAGACCAATAAAAAATATTTGATCCTACTTTGGATTACACTGCTACCTGATTCTAGGCCAAGAACAAGAGGTACGCATAAGTGTACATTTAGTAAAAAATTTATTAATAAAAAACATTCTTTTTTAGTGTGTTCTGAATGTAATTCTGTTGAATAATTATAATCATGACTTAAAAGCATGCACCTTGTTTTGCCCATTATCATTTTTGTTATGCTTTATTTCAGATAAATTGATTTGTCTTTCTTGTATAAATATGTTTTCATAATAAACTCAAGTAAGTAATTTTTTGCTCTATAAAAATAATAGTTGAAAAACATCACCTTTTTTCAAACTTTGAAAATGGTTGACATAAAAAATCGATAATTCATTCATATGTAATGCGAACAGGTTGGATTATATTGATGTGTGATTTAGTGATTATGCGTGGATAGATTCCGTCATTATGAGTGACGCTGCTTTTATTATCATTCATGTAATTATGTTTGTTTTACGTTTTACATTGGACTCTGTCATTCCAAAAAGCACCACGAAAATAGGAACTGCAAAATTTGCGTGATATACCTCCAGATAAAGAAGACTAAAATGTAATCATATTTGGTTTTTATGAATATTTATTTAAATTAATTTATAAAATAAAAAGATAAGTAAATGATTTTTTAATGATCGCATTTTTAACTTTATTTTAAGTTATAGAATATAGACTTTATAGATGGCGTTAATTGCTCGATTAAATGAAAATAGCAATAATTGAAAATGTTATTTTCAAAATCCTTGAGATTATTATAATTGGAAAAATCGTATGAAACATAAGATAATAGAATTTTTCAACTTTTTGAAATATGAATTCATTATTTCACACATTTTTCAAATAAAATTCATATTTTGAAAGTATCGGTGTAATTTCAAAACATTGTGGTATGATACGGAGATAGCACAAAATAGATTTCAAACATTCTTTTTGCAAATGACTTATAAACGTGTTGAGTATTTAGCGTTGTCAAAATGAGGGTGAGTTCTAAATATCCTATTTATTGTATATACCCCTTAAACCTTCTAAAGTTTGAGTATTTAGTTTTTAAGTTAATTTTGTTTTCATAAATATTGCATTGTCTTTCTTTAAAAAAAGATTAACTACTATTACTATTTAATAAACTGTTGGCTACCGCAATAGACTGTCTAGTCCAGTCCTTGTCTGGATATTATGAGGACCGGACTGACTTGGACCAGGCTTTAAACAGGTCTAGCTACAAGTCATTCTCACATAAGTTAAGACCCAGCAAAGATTCACTCCTCTTTTCGAGTAACTGATGGGTTGCGTAATTTCACTTCTCTTACGGCAATCCATTTCGTCCGAATAGTCAAACTCGTGAGGACAATCATGCACACTATCGCAGAACATCTGTTCCGGAATGCAGCCGCCATGTGAGCATTTCTTCTCGTCCTCCTTGCACTGGCATGCCAAATGCTCGTCGGACTGGTCTCCACAGTCGATCCGGCCATTGCACACTTTGCTGCACTCGATGAAACTTTCTGTTCCGGCTGCCGTTTTGCACGCAAATTTTCCATCAACGCATTCTTAAAGCAGAGGAATTTTTTTTTTTTTTTTTTTTTTTATAATAACAATTTTATTAGGACAAAGGAATGTACACGCACAAAAATGAAGTATCCAGATACTTTAAATGGATCGTATAGAGGAAGGCTTGTTTGAATCTCATTCATGTCGAAAATCTTAAGCGACACCAAAGTTGTAAAAGATAGCGTAATTTGGTGAGACTTTTTTACACAATGTTTTCTATCCTTTTCAACTATGAATTCATTTATTCACTTTGTTATTTTTTGAAAATTTGAAATATTTTCCATGGTACGGTTTTTTAACAATTGTCTTTTTGAATTTTTTTTTAGTTGTCGGTATCGCACCCAAGAGAAGAATAATCTTACATAACTGGGCAGAGAGTAGGGATAGTCACGATTGGGACTCGAACCCAGACCACCTAGATCGAGACCCTACCGTTCCCACCACTAGGCCATCTGCCGACAATTTGTATTTTTATATTGAAAAAATCAATTATTTTAAAACATAGAGTTTCATTGAATGTAAAGAAAACTGATGTCGGTAAATTTAAAAACCTTTATTGGGTAAAATTTCTTATAAAAAACAAAATCAAGGTTTGGTCATTAATATTAAATGATTTAAATTTTTTTAGTATATATCATTGAATATTCCCAACCTGTATACTACGCTGGTTTCTATATATTGTCCTATAATTATGTACATAGTGATCACATGTATCAAGCGAATTTTAGCATTTCTTGGTGTTTTTCATTTGACCCTTATCCCCATCATTTATTCTGTTTATATACAATATTGATTAATAATAATTAAAGAAAACGAGTAAACAGGAAGTTTATTCTTTAAAATCAAATTTCTTTTCATTTTTTTCAAATTTCGAAGGTTTCGCTCACACATCATCACACTTATATTCCCATGTCTCTTTCCTCAAACGACCCTCTAAACTCTTCCTGAACATGTAAGTCAGACAATTTCTTTCTCTTCTCAAACGTACGCTTATCTGTGCTTCTCATAATTCAGATTCTTGATAACGAATCTAGAAATTTGGATCTCCTTATTACAAGCTTGAGTGCGATTATTAATTGTTGACTTCTTTTTCCTTATTTATATCCATGAACACCAGCTTTGCCCTACGCATTATTGATATTTATTTTCTTTTATCAAAAATTCCTCTTTCAAATAAATATTCATTTCCATATCACAACATAATAATATACGCAATCTTGTAAAAAGTTATGGAAGCAGTTGGAGTATGAATTTGGATAGAAGTCGCGTTGATGCTGCATATTCAGAAGAACTGATATTGAACTAAAGGAGATATCTTTTAATATTTAAGATTTTTGGAAGAGATGATATGAAAATAAAGGAAACATATCTTGTTTTAAAGATTTTTGCAATCTTAACCCTATTAGTGCTGGGCAAAATTTGTACGCTCAAGTGCTGGGGGGCGTAAAGTGCCCCCTCCCTATTTTTCTCAGATATTAATAAGTTTTTATAAATATTTTTAATGTTACATATATATTTCAACTATGCTAAATTCAGTGGTGATGTCCATTTTTTTTTTATCAAAATCAATCAAACCTGTCAAAAAATTGATTTATATTTGACAGCTCATCTCAAAAAGGAACTTTTTATTTAAATAATTATATAAAGTTTTTTACAGATGTATACCCATTTTCAAATATGCTGAATTCAGTGGTGATATTCATTTTTTTATGAAAATCAATCAAACCTGTCAAAAAATTGATCTAAATGTGACAGCTCATCTCAAAAAGGAACTTTTTATCTAAATAAGTTTATAAAGTTTTTTACACATGTATACCCATTTTCAAATATGCTGAATTCAGTGGTGATATTCATTTTTTATGAAAATCAATCAAACCTGTTAAAAATTGATCTAAATGTGACAGCTCATCTCAAAAAGAATCTTTTTATCTAAATAAGTGTATAAAGTTTTTTATGCATGTATACCCATTTTCAAATATGCTGAATTCAGTGGTGATATTCATTTTTTATGAAATCAATAAAACCTGTCAAAAAATCGATTAAACCTGTAAATCAATGTCAAATATATAAACATAAAAATAACTTCTACTTGCGTATTTCTCTGGTAATTATTTTCTTAATTTATTTAATAAACCAACTTTAGGTGTTTAATTCACTCAAAATATTTCATTCTACAGTAACTTATGTAACTCGATAGGACCTCCATCTTTTTGGCTACAAATTCGTTATCGGCTCGAAGTCTCTACGTCATATTATAATTTACAGTATGTAATTTTGGTATTCATTCTATGATGATCCTTTCTTGGTAGCTCTTTTTTCATTAGAAATTTATATTCTTCCATGTGTGTTCGAAAATTTCTTTATAAGGATAAAATTACTTTTTTCCTCTCTCAAAGCATTCTGATTAAAGAATCGTCTTGATGATCTTAGACTTTTTTATCAGTATCGTGTATTTTATTATCAGGCCTGAATATTTGTCAACCAATCTTATTTCAAAGAATTTTTTCTGATGAATCATTCGTGATGTTGATTGTTCAATTACAGAAAGTTGTCAACGTTCTTCATCTAAAAAATTATCTCTTTGACACAAAAGGAAAAAGATGGACAAATTCAATTTAAATTAAAAATATCTCGATAGTGACTAAATTCTCACATATTTGCATCTGTGCCATTTTTGATAAATCTGACCTATTCTAAATTTTCAGATTTCCTACCCATCTTAGCTAAATGTTAACTGTAATCCTAGATGATAAGCTATAGATTTAAATATTTTTCAAACTTCTTTTTCACAGTCAAAATATTTTTTGAAGCATTTATATAATTAAACCACTTCCTAGTTCATTAGAACATAGTAGATCTTCCATTTAGTCAAGATACATATTTTTTTTTAATTATTTGTTTTGATCACATGTTCTCTTTTCAATTAGTTTTCAACTTGGTTCCTTCTCTCATACAAATTTTCAAAAGATTTTATAATACGTTTTATTTTTTTAATAAATATTTCATATTCAAGATGATTGTAGAAAGTATTATAAGCCAAAATATACAAAAAAAAGTATATATTTACTATATACCTAATATGCAGCCATTTTTTGAAATTTTTTATAGAACTGATTTTCAGGCATATATTACTAATTCAATTGCAACTTCGAGATATTTTTTAACCGTATTATCCAAAATCCAGTACAGAAATAAAATAATCATATTCGATTTGGTATAAAACAGATATTTTATTTTTTTGAAAATATTTTTGAAGACAGTATCTAGAAGTAAACCGCAAATCTGATTGAAGCTTCCAGATATTTTAAAACTATAAATGCCAAACCTGAGTCCAAAAATGAAACCAGCATCTTCCATTTGGCATAAAAACAGATATTTTATTTAAATTTCAAAAATATTTCAGTAGACATTAGACGTAAATCGAAAATTTGATTGACACTTTCAGACATTTAAAACATCTAATTGCAAAAAATGATTTCAGAAATAAAAATTATCATGGTCGAATTGGTATAAAAACATATATTTCATGTAAAAATAGAGAGAATATTTTGGGATATAGTTTTCAGACATAAACCGCAAATTTGATTGACACTTGCAGTAAAACCTCTAAATGCGAAAGCTGTGTTCAGAAATGAAATCATCATGATCTATTTGCTATAAAAACAAATTTTAGATCTAAACGCAAATTTAATTGATACTTATATGTATTTTCAAATTCAAACTGCAAAAATTGAGTCCATAAATGAAATAGCATGGTTGATTTGGTATAAAACATATATTTCATTGTAAAATGTGAAGGAATGTTTTTGGAGACAATTTTCAGAAGTAAACCGCAAATTTGATTAACACTTATAGCTATTTTCACATCCTAATGTAAAAAATGAGTTCAGAAATGAAAACAGCATGATTGATTTGGTATAAAAACATATATTTCAAGAGAATATTTTTGGAGACAATTTTCAGAAGTAAACCCCAAATTTGATTAATACTTATAGGTATTTTCAAATCCTAAATGTAAAAAATGAGTTCAAAAATGAAAACAGCATGATCGATTTAGTATAAAAACATATATTTCATTGTAAAATTTGACTGAATATTTTTGGAGATAGCTTTTAGAAGTAAACCGCAAATTTTGACTGATATTTTAAAACCTCTAAATTTAAAAAATGAGTTCAGAAATGAAAACAGAATGGTTGATTTGGTATAAAACATATATTTAATTGTAAAATTTGAATGAATGTTTTTGGAGATAATTTTTAGAAGTAAACCGCAAATTTGATTAACACTTATAGGTATTTCCAGATCCTAAACGTAAAAAATTAGTCCAAAAATGAAACCAGCATGGCCGATTTAGTATAACATATATATTTTATGTAAAATGTGAAGGAATGTTTTTGGAGACAATTTTCAGAAGTAAACCACAAATTTGATTAATACTTATAGGTATTTTCAAATCCTAAATGTAAAAAATGAGTCCAGAAATGAAAACAGCATGACCGATTTAGTATAAAAACATATATTTTATGTAAAATTTGTAGGTATATTTTATTAGATATATTTTTGATCAATCAAAATTTGATTGACATTTTCTAAAAAGTAGCCATGATTATTGAAAAAATTAAATATATAAAGTGTTATGCGTTCCAAACTCTATATAATTATAAATTTTCAGGGTATTATATAATATAGATCCTAAGTTATAAGGTTAAGTACAGATAATGTCAAAATTTTGCTGAAAAATTTTAATTTTTGATTTTGATTGACAGTTTTGAACATGAAAGGGTCATTCAACTACCATGAAAATGGTTTCAAAACATGCAGCTAGCGATTTTAGGAAAAGTCACAAAATTTGAAGGGATATGATTCAGCCAATTTTCTACAATTAATTTTTTAGTGAAGGGGGGGGGGGTTAAGAAAATAACTAATAGGGTTAAGAAAATTCTATGAAAAAATTTCAACAAGTTTACAAAGCTGAAAGAGAATTGCAAAAGGACGAAATGGAACTAAAACAATTTTTAATTCAGATATATTCAGAACTTACTTGGACTGACTTTACTTTCATTTCTGCCAGATTCTTCTTCAATTATCTTCTGCAAAAAGTAGGATGTTTTTATTCTAAAATATCTAAATTTCATAAAAAGAAGAATAACCTGATGTTGATCCTGCTCAATATGAGAAAACTGTATATCTGTTAAAATAATAATTACTTGAATCAAATCATATGCTGCAAATATACTTTTTCCATTATGATGAACATTGAAAATCCATTTAAATTAATAAGAATAGATACTAACACTTTGAAAAGAAATTCTGGCTATACCGCTGTTTCACAGATTTAAATATTTCAATCTAAGCGTGTCTAATGTCAATATGTATGTATTCGTATGTATCTAGGTATGTCTAGATTTTCCCAAAGTTCTTTTCTAAGTGATAAAATAAGTCAATGAAATAATGTAGCTCTTTTTGGAAGTGTGTGCAAAATGGGAACATCTGGCTTGCCCATCATATAGACCAGTCATTTTCACTTAGATTTTTCCTGCATTTAAAATTTCCCTTTCGATGTTTCAATTTTTTCATTAAAATATGCTATTTTTAAAGCGCTATCCTTTGTCTCATTTGATTTTGACAACAGATTTCGAAATTTTTCATATTTTTCACTCAAATTTTATTGGATATTTTTAAATATCTTGAAAATTGATACATCCCTAAGATTAAAAATAGGGGTATATCTATATTTTTCCTAAATAAAGTTTATTTGTGTCAATTATTGATTATGCTATCGTAACAAGTGTGTCATTAAAATCTTTATAGTTCTAAGGAATCAAAAAAATTAAATGAAATAAAAAGAGTTTCTAAGGAATGCAATTAAAAAATGAAACACATTGTCTGTAGATAAAAAATTTATTTCAACTTGCATATAAAGCTGAGGTATTCTCTAAAAATTGGCCTCTGTCATACTAACGAGAAATGTTATGTTTGCTATCCGAATTCCTCATATGTACGCTCTTTTCACATCCAGAGCCTAATTACAAAATATCTTACATCATTCTTTCTAATTTGAAGGTCATCTTCTCCTGAATATTCATCTAAACTTCTCACAAAGAGGAAACTTTTCAAATTTTTATCATCAATCCATAATACAATTGACTATCTCTATACCGGAAATCACAAATTCGGACCTTCGTTAATCCAGCACTTTGACTATTCTGAAATCTTTAATTTAGCAAAATCATTGAATGCTTGATTCAATTAACAACTGAGCTTCTAGAAGGTTTAGAGAATAAAAGTTTTCTAAATGAAGAAGAACTAATGATTCTCTATATCTAACAAGAAAAAGTAATTGGAGAAAGACCAAAGCACCTAAAGCGATACGTTTAAAAGGAATGTTCAAAAAGTTGTCTACACCCAGTAGAATCACTACATCTGAAAATCAATTTACCAATTCTAATGTGCAATAATTTTTTTGTTGTACTTTTAGTATCAAACTGACATCAGCCATTGAATTTTTGTTCGAGTCAAGTTTATAGTGAGAGAAAGCGAGTAAGCAAAGTGTAATTTTTTTATTAAAATTGGGATGATTAAACCGGAAGAGTCACTAATTCTGAAAGGCCGAATCCCAAACATTCCGAATTAGTGATGGTTGACTATAATATAAATGCAATTTTTATAAAATATCCGCTCTTTAACCATTTTCAGCTAAAGATACATATGTTTGCTAACGCACCTAGATATAAAGGGATGCCTGAGATTACTCACACAGGTTCACTTCTTTAAAGGATTGATAAAAACAATTTTTTGACCTGAAATTCCTATTTTTTGACTTTATAATCAAAAAGACATATTGTATGATTTTTTTGACATAAAGAAAAATTTTAAGCTTTTTCAATAAAAAAGATTAATAAAAATTTTAAATTTTGAGTAAAATAAGTATAGGTTTAAAATATTATTTAATATTTTTGCTTCTTTACAAATAATTTTTCCAATTTTGTTGAACTTTTTCAAAAAAACTTATTTTTGAAATTTATGACCTAAAAATTCCAAAAATAGAAGAAAAAATAGTCGAAACTATTTTAAAATTGGTTCCAAGTTAATTTTGTTTTTTTAAATATTTTTTTGATATTTATTCGCTTCGGATGAATCGAAATTTTTAAAAGAATGTTTTATTCGAAATTTTAATTTTTATATTTTCCTAACTTTATTTTAGTTTTTTATTCAACAACAAAAGTAAAAACAAATTATGATGAAAACAAGACATTTAAAATTTGGAAATAAAAGTGTCAATTAAAATGATGAGTGATGATTACAAATTAAATTTAAATTGACTAATCATGAAATATATTTTTGGTTTTCTAAAACATCTTTGCACAAAATAAAATATTGACTTTGACTTAAAATAAATGTTTGACTTTATTGACCTAAAAAATGCAAAAAGAGAAGAAAATAGTTGAAACAGAGTTTGGTTTACAGTGACTTTTTGTTATTTAAAATAAATAGACATTATTGACTTTTGTTTGCGCTGTTGATGAGTTGTCAACTTCTCTATACCCAAGGAAAGTAAGAATCTCTAGAAGCAACTCCCATATCGCTTATATTTCGTGTGTTAACTTACTACCTTTTTTTACTTTTTATCTTGAGGCAATTTGATGTAACGTTGGCCATCTTTAAATCACACGCACGATTTTTGGATTTTAAAGTGATTAGATATTATGTCAAATTATTATCTGGGATAAAAAGGATTATCACGTCGTAGCTTTGAGATATTTGAGTTTTATCATATCAATGAAGTCGGTATTTGGCAAAATATTCGCATCAAACAAGACACGAATTACATTAATCCTGTTTTGCTTCTTATCAATTCCTGTGTTAAATGAGGATATTTCTTCAATCATTATTGTTACATTGGTATGGCACAAAACTCGAAAACTCAAACCTACTCTTTAATATATTTGATCCGAGAAAAAAGAGAAGATATTAAGAAATTCGATTCAAAACTGTCTTTTAATCAAGAAATCGCTTGCCGACATTTAAAGATCACAATATTGGGGTTGAATTGGTTAAGCGCAAAAAATATTTAAAAAAATTGAAAAAGTAGCGCAAAGAATTAAAAAGACAAAATAAAAGTATGCGGGTATTCATTTTGCAATTACTCCCAGTTTAGGAAACACTGTTTCAGATGGAAGTACGATTATAGAATTATTGTTAATTTGAGAATTTTTGGCGGGTCTACAGATACGGCCTTGAATATACTAACAGTAGAACTTAGGACCAGTGCTTTCGCTAACACTCCGTGTTTGGATTATGACCTGCTTTTGTCACGGATATGTTTTTCTTTTTTACCTGCTCATTCTTTTAGTAATGTCTTAAAAGCTCTTGACACACACGCACATCTTAATAAAGACGATCCTATAATTTACTTTCATATTTTGATACTCTTTCATCCTTCTACTTACATGAAAGCGTTTGCGCTGTACAGATCTAAAATTCTCAGGTTATCCAAAAATCCGTGCTGTCAATATTTTTATGAAGTGTTCATTGCCAAAATGCCCATTTTCGGCATATTCCATTCACAATTATGAAACAAAAGCTTTACGATTGAAAGTATATAGAGATTTTACATTCAACGACTCACCACAATTTCTACCACCTGTGACACTCCTTTTTTATTCAATCCTCAAAAAAGTAAACGCAAAGAATTTCTGATCAAGGCACACGACCCAATTTTTTGGCTTGACTTTTACTTGAGCGAGCATAATTCGATGGAATTTTTTTTCTTCTGCAAACACAATAAGTTACTAAATACAAATTAAAATTAAATTTGACATTTTAAGGCTTTTTCTGTGAATTTTTAGTCCAATAAAATGTTAGAAAATCATTTCATAAGAAAGTTGGCTCAAACAAATCAAAAACTAGAGTCTAAATTTATTTTACTGATATTTTTTTTAAATGAGGTCAAATTTTAATTTTTACATTTTAAATTTTCTTTCAAATCTCATCCACACAAATTATTTCCACTTCCAAAGCTGTCATGCAACTTCAAAATCTGTTGAAAGATTATTTTAAATGTTGGAAAAACTTTAAGGCAAAGATAAAAATTTTGATTATAATTATAATTTAGCATATAATAATTTATTTTTTTATAACTTTTATCTAGTATATTTTTTTAATTAATTTATTTTTTTTATTTATTTATTATTTTTAAAGTAAAGTAAAAAAACAAGTTCCATATCAAGCTGAGATGGACATGTGGAATCTTTTCACAAACAACGACACATTAGGTGAGAAGTTGAATGAACACGAGCAAGCATCAGGAGTTCAAAGAAGCAAGAAGCCATGGAGATAAACGTCCAGTTGTCGCATTCGGAAGCCAGTATAAAGCAGGATTCAAGAATAACATTCTTTATAGAAAGAGCAAAAAAAAAAGAAAAAAAAATGGAAAAGGAAGAGAAAAAAAAAGAATGCAAGCAGAAGTTAAATTTGTACATAAAGATTAAAGATTGATTATTGCTTTTTTAACAGCTTTCATTCTTTTTTCTTTTTTCTTTTACAAAATTATGTAACAAACAGAAAAGATTCATTATAAAATTTAAATGTTTAGGTAAAGTGAACAATTTCTTCCAATAATTCAAAATTTTTTGGTTAAATACTTGGCTTCGATCGCACTAGGTCTCGGGTTCAATTCTATAAGGTCTCGGGATCGATCCCACAAGGTCTCAGGTTAGATCCAGCAGCAAGCCTTGTGAATGAAACTGACTACTATATTCTAAATTTCATTGAATGCAGATTTAAGCAAAGGTAGCGGAAACTTACAGAATACGGAATAGACGATTACAAAGGAAACCACAACCATCAGCAAGAAGATGAAGAAAAATATGAAGATGGTTCTCTTGAGGTAGTTGCGAACCTCCTCCCTCTGCTTCTTACTTTCCGTGGAAAAGGTGTAGTTCGGAACATAAGCGGCGTGCGCAATACGATCCTAAATGTAAAGTTTTAGCAGAATCCGTGCAGCAAATCTAGAAAAACTCTTCTCCACTTGTTCCTGCGGTTAGATCATTTGATTTGGGACAAAAGGGCATCGGGGTTTGAGTCTAGCTGCACTTTTAATAAGCTATTTGGTTCATCAGACGTCACTTAAAACGTCATCGTTTGTACACACAAAGACATGAAACTGATGAGTCTTCAATAGCCAAAGGCGCTCTTTCACAGAGTGTACGGTTAAGGATGATGATGAAAGACAAGAGAATTTACAAATCTAGTTATAAGTAACACTTTGTATGCACAATTAAGTATACCATTACTACCGGCAATATTTACGCTCTACTACTACTACATTGATTCGAGACCGCAATGGTACATTCAATTCATAAGTAGATAAAGATCATCAAAGCTAACCGTTGACGGCTCGTTGGTTGATACAGCCATTAGATGCCGGTTCAAACTTCATGCTTACGACGCACAAAGTCGAACTGACGAGGCTTCAATAGCTCTCAATAGCATATTGAGCCCTATCAGGCTTCACTAACTCTCACTAAAATATAATTAGTTAAAACGAGGAACTGTCAACGGGATATTAATAATAATCCATCGAGATGACGGTCGCAAAGAAATAAATAAAAACGCTTTTTCTTGTCAAAAGTGTGTGAATTTGAAAAGATTTTTTTCACAACGTATGATAAATGATTGGAATTCTTTGCCTGATTTCGTTGTTTATTCTCCGTCTTTAAATATTTTTAAGAACAGGCTCGATAATTTTTGGAAAGAAAAAATGTTTGATCACGGTTAAATTTTTTTTTCTTTTCTATAAAAAATGATGTGAATATTTTTATGGGCTTTTTTTGCTTCCTTTTTGGCTAATAAAGTTATGTTATGTTAAATTCATTTATTAAATTCACAGATTTTTTGAAAAGTAACGATTTCGTGAAAGTAAGTTTTTTACAATACGAATTTAGTTAATTTAAAAAAATTTACAAAAAAAGTTTCTATGAGAGAAAAATTGAAATGAAATCTAGAAGCTATTTTTGTATTGTATCGATGTGATTAATTATTTTTGTTAAGAAATTTGTTGAAAGGATTATCAGAAATCATGGATTTAAGGAGACAACAAAGAAATAAATGAATTTGATGAAGGCAAAGATGAAAAGGAAGTTAAGATTAAAGTTGGAGTCAATTAATTTGAAGAACTTTAACTGAATTCTGTTAATTTTATTCAAAAGAGTAAAATTATAGGAACCACAAAATAAGTTTGCGTATATCTAATGTGAGGAGAAATGTGAGCATTATAAATAATACTTTTGGTTTTATATGGAAGATATCGGCGAATTTTAAAGAAAAGAGCTGAAAGTTAAGAAATTTCCCAAATTACAGAATTAATATGAAGGTTCCATGATAAATCCTCGGAAAGGAAACTCTAACAATAGAAAGATTATTATTAATGTGAAAGCTAGAAGTAAATTTAGTTTGAGCACCAGATCGAATCATCTACATTTGCATTTTGATAATTAAGCTTAAGGCCTTCTTTTTGCTCCATAAATCATATTTTTCAAGACAACAATTTATATGTTGAGCTCCTTTACTCAGATTATCCGTTTTAAAAAGTAGGATGACGTCGTCCGCGTAAAGGAAAATCTCACAAAACTTAGTTAAAAATAATGAAAGCTCATTAATGTAAAAGCGAATAAAATGGGCCAAGAATGGAGAATTGCGGAAATCCAGCTATAAAGAAGTTTGCCCTCTAGATGTGTTGAGTTATTAAAAATAAGATAGAAATGGCGATTGTATAAGTAACTTTTCAAGCAAGATAAAAAAGTCCTAAAAAGTTCATGAATCAGGAAATTATGCTTGGTAGTGTCGAAAGCGTTGGTGAAGTCAAGAAAAAAGGAAACAGAACAGTTTGAGCCATAAAAAGAAAACCAGGTGTCAAAAAGAAATGAAAAGGAGGATTTAAAACAAATTGACTGTTGCTCATCAAATCAAATTCATGTGTTATTTAGTATCATTCTTTCAAACATTTTAGAGAAGTATAGATAAGATTGAAATGGGCCTAAAATTATTCACTGAAAGTGTTTCATTATTTTTGGGAATTGGAATGAATAACTTTTCCAATTTGAATATCTGAGCAAAAACTCGTGTAGAAAAGATTGAACTTATGGCGTATATTCGATAGAGAAGAAATAGAATTAGCAAAATCATTTGGATCATAGAAAGTTTAGATGTGCAACGGAAACAAAGAATATTTAGGCAGCTTTTATTTCCAATTTAGAAAATCCATAAACGTCTAGACTGGAAACAGAAGCGTTATGGGTTTAGTTTGATGATTTTAAGATATACATATAATAAAAAAGTTATTAGAAATAGTAAAAAGTCTTTATTCAAAATTTTTTCAGATATATTTTCGACAACTATATTCATCAACAGATCCTAATTACCAAGTGGAGGAGAAGGGTGAAGAGTTGCTGAGATTGGAGTTGGTAGTAAATGAGTGGTCGAAAATTTATCTTTTAAAAATTTTGATAAAGACGTTTTACTATTAAATTATGATTATAATTTCCAGGCCTCTTTAAAGACTCAGCGCCACTTCATCTATAATATATAACCATCAAAGAAAGATTTTCCTTGTTGTATACCATATTAAGTTCTCTCTTATTTTTTTCAATTCTTAAAATAGGGGTTCATTTAAAAGGTACTGTAAAAATTTACGATTAATTACACCAAAAATACATATAGTAATAACTCATTTATAGAACTTGGCTCTTCGAATAAAAAAATTATTTATCATTTCAAAAGAAGAGATTTTAAGCTTATATTTCAAAATGACGATTTCAGTTTAATCTCAAGTCGGTAACAAAAAAATAAAATTTTGATCCGTAAGATTTTCTCGACACCGCCATTTCATCCACAATAAAAATAAGATTTCGTTAAGACCCAAAGGAATTTATTCGAAATTTAAGTTTTATATTTGTGGACTTACGTTGCAGTTCTAAACAGACAGGATAAAATAGACAAGAAAGAAGAATTTATTTAAAGAATTCGTAGTTAAGGTTTGTTGGAGATATCAAAGCACTTTCACCTCCTTGACCCAGAGATTGTTTATCCCCAACATCCTCATTCCCGTTACATCTCATTTTCACTATTTTATCGTTTATATGTATTTGCTTTGAAAAAGGAGTTTGTACTCCGAAACTAGTCAGCAATAAAGTGTCCAGTTTTTACAATTTTTTATATTTGTTATAATTATTTCACCTCAATGGGCATATCTGTTAAAGATTTTGTTTCTAACAATGTATATAGATACATTGAGATCTATATACACAAATATGTATACAGATTTTTTTATTCTCCATTACTTACCCATGCAGATAATGATAGTGATATAGGCTAGAAAAAAGGGGGTGATCATGAAAGAGTTAGGTGAAAAGAGGATATAGAGCTATAGTGAGGTGGTTTTGTTTGTTTTTCTAGTATTGGAGAGATGTAACTCCGTTTGCTAAGTTAGAAAGTGTAGCATCATTTATGTCTCATCATCATGGTTCACGTCACATAAAATTAGTTTCACTAATTAGTCTTTTTCTTCAAATTATTTCAAATAAACTGCGCAAAATTTCGATCTTATTTTAATTTCACTTCAAGTTTTTTTCATCGCTATATGCCTTAGTTCAAGAATCTATTCTATTTATCCTTCAAAGCCTCTTATTTCTTTACTTTTAAGCTTTTTAACACACATGAGGGAAAAAAGGCAAGTAACACTTCATATTTAATTTCACTAAAGAATTACAACTTTGCAATAATCCTGCCATACTTTCTCTCAGTCTCCTAACTAAATAATTGTCGAAATATCTTGGAAAGTAAGCAAGGGTTTGAGCGCAAAATAATGGCATCAAAAATGAAAAATTGAGAAGCTTTTAGCGCTCGATTTTTTCAGTTCATTCTTACAAATAAGGATAGATTTGAGTGTGTTTAGAGAAAAAGGCATCCGCCATTTAACAGAAATAAATACAAATAACTTACTGATATGGTGGAAAGAGGCATTCAAAAGTGTGGCGCTGAACAAAGGCTGAGAAGGGATATGCTGCACTGCAGGTGATGTTGTGATTAAACATGCGCTGTCTTGTTTGGCGTTGCATCATCCTTGTTTACATTAAACATGATGATGACGAGGAAAGTCTGTTTCAGCTTTGGCATGCGTTGTTGATTCATCATCAGCTTGTGCGTGCTACACCATCATACGTTTCGGAAAAAGGCCCCATTATCGCATGTAACTAAGTGGCAGAGAGAAGTAACAAGATGACGGCAAATAATCACCGAAAATCCTCTCTCCAAACATTTCTCGTTGTTAGCATGTCGTGTAGAGTTTGTTGTATCATTTTCACACACCGCCATATCAGGTTGCTTACTAAGCTAGATGAATTCGAGTAGTGTTACAAGCAGATGCAACCCTCTGTATACACACTTTTATATATAAGCAGAGTTTAAGAACTTGCCCGTGTTTTCACCGTTCGCCATATCAAACCCTATTGACTCAGATGACAACCCAACCGCTTGAAGGGGTAAACGTGCAAATGAGCATTTTAACGGATGTGATCTCACCTCCATTTTAAAATGAGGCAGGTGGTATCCTGATTCCAATTCATTTGGTTACACAAAAAGTGAACAACATTTTAAGGAATTTGATATAAAACTAAGAAATCGCCTGCATCATTTAAACCTTTGAAGACAAATCGTATTTTCCAGGAGATTTCATTTTTTAAAGCGAATGATTTGATTGCTTCGCACGCAAATTCCAAAAATTAGAGATGATAGTGAGAGTAACGAGGTAGCAGCCTTTATCATCGAACAGATAAAAAGAACAGATAAAGGGTTGAGCTTTTTTCGGCAAAGGAACAGAGTTTATCTAAGACGATTCTTTCAAATATCTTAGAAAAATTGAAGTCAGTGAAATAGGTCTAAAATTAGGCCATTTTTTGTTTTTAAGAAGAGGCATGACTATTTATGATTGGGAATATCTGGGAAAATGCAAGATGACAAAGATAGGGTGTAGAAGGAAAGCAAAGTATCTGGGAAGAGGGCGATATGAGAATTTTGAGGTTGATCTGGTCGGTCACCTTAGAGATTTATGAGGAATGAGACAGAGATGGATAAATCATTCTGGGTGAATGGAGCAAAAATGTATGGGGATTTAGAGGAACGTTTGTTCGGTACCTCGGAGTTGATGGGAAGCCAGAAATTCAAAAAATCGCGAGGAGTCAAAGGGTGACTTGTTGGGAGACGCTTGTCACTGAGACTAAGAAAATTATTCACGGTTCTCCGAGTCTGTGGGGTGAACCACGAAGCTGAGGTTGGTTTCCGAGATGGGATAGTTGGAGGTAAGGCAAAATCAAAGAGAGATTTGCAAGCATTGAAGAAGAGAGAAATCACATGTCAGTGAATCCAAGAAGTAAAGGATTTTGTGAATTGAGAAATCGCGAGATGTTATCGTGAAGTAGGTAGTTGCTGAAGGGATGGGTGTAGAGTTGTTAAGCAAGGTCTGACAAGTAGGAGATGATATTGAAACTTCTTAATTCGCATTGGTTTACGAAAAAGTTGTCAATGAGTAGCTTGCTTTAAAATTAGAGAGCAGATATAGGATTAGTGAGACAGTGAAGGGAAGAGTAGATCAATGTTGAAATCTCCTATGAGAAATGAGTCGCTTGTGAGAAACTTTGAGGTAGGGTATCATATAGAAAGGTTAAGAATTTATCGAAAGAAGGAGGGCGATAATAGATTACTTTATTGTGTTCTTTGAGTTGAAACGACCTTGTAATCCCAGAGATTCTGGGCGCGGTGCTAAAGGATAGAGAGAAATGCGAGGTAGTCTCTATAGTAAAATGAGGCGCCACCCCCACCTTCTCTCCTAATATTGGTGGAATTAAACTAAATTGAAGGCGGGATGTTGCGCCGACTTCAAAGAAATTATCAAAGTAAGAAGTTGGCTGTTTTAAACCAATTAGTGCTGGGGGTATATTGATTTCATAAAAAATGAACATCACCATTAAATTCTACATACTTGAAAATGGGTATATATGTATAAAAAATACTAAAAAATTAACTGTACAAAATTGGCACAATTATATCCCTTTAAATTTCGTGAATTTTGCTAAAATCACTAACTGCATTTTTGATACCATTTTCATGGAAGTTGAATCACCCTCTCATAAAAAAATTTGTCAATCAAAATCAAAAATTTCAAACAAAATTTTGACATTATCTGTAGTTAACCTTATAACTTCGGGTCTATATTATATACTTCCTTGAAAATTTATAATTATATACAGTTTTGAACGCATAAAGCTTTATATATTTAACTTTTCAATAATTATGGCTACTTTTTAGAAAATGTCAATCAAAATTTTGATTGATTAGAAATATATCTAATAAAATATTCCTTCAAATTTTACATAAAATGTTTTTATACTAAATCGGCCATGTTGGCTTCATTTCTGGACTCAGTTTTTGCTTTAAATGTTTGAAAATATCTGCAAGCGTCAATAAAATATGTGGTTTAAGTCTGAAAACTGTTTTCAATAATATCTCAAATTTTATATGAAATATATATTTTATACCAAATCAACCATGCTACTTTCATTTAAGGACTCAATTTTTGCATTTAAGATTTGAAAATACCTATACGTATCAATCAAATTTGCGGTATAGTTCTAAAATTTTTCTCCAAAATATTGATTCAAATTTTACATGAAATAAATGTTTTTATACCAAATCGATCATGCTTGTTTTAATTTCTGGACTCAGTTTTCGCATTTAGAGGTTTTACTGTTAGTGTCAATCAAATGTGCGGTTTACGTCTGAAAACGATCTCCAAAAATATTCTCTCTAATTTTACATGAAATATTTATTTTATACCAATTCAAGCATGATAGTTTTATTTTTGAAATCTGTTTTTGCATTTAGAGGTTTTAAATATCTGAAGTGTCAATCAAATGTTTAATTTACGTCTTTTGTCTACAGAAATATTTTTGAAATTTAAATAAAATATTTGTTTTTATGCCAAATGAAAGATGCTGGTTTCATTTTTGGACTCCGCAAAGAGAGAATCTTTTAGATGAAGAAGAGCTACCAAGAAAGGATCATCATGGAATGAATAGCAAAATACTATAAAGTATAGAAGATATGACGTAGAGACTACCAGTGGATGACGAATTTGTAGTCAAAACAATGTAGGTCCTATCGAGATACCTAATTTACTGACAAATGAAATATTTTGAGTGAATTAAACACCTAAAGTTAGTTTATTAAATAAATTAAGAAAATAATTCCCAGAGAAATAGTGCAAGTAGAATTTATTTTGAAGTTTATATATTTGACATTGATTTACAGGTTTTTTTGATTTCATAAAAAATGAACATCACCATTAAATTCTACAAACTTGAAAATAGGTAGATATGTATAAAAAACTTTTTATAAGAATAAAAATTTTAATTTTGACATGGGCTGTCGTCATATTTGAATTATTTTTGGTCAGGTTTGATTGATTTTCTTAAAGAATAGACATCACGACTGCATTCACCAGAGTATAATAAATAAGTTATAAAAACTTGTTAATATCTGAGAAAATAGGAGGGGGCACTTTACGCCCCAGCACTTGAGCGAACAAATTTTGTACAGCACTAATAGAGTTAAAATAGAACCAGGTCATTGAATATTGAAGATAAACTTTGGAAGTTAAAGAAAAACAGGGAAGGAGCTAGATCAAGATGCCAGCTCAGTGGGATTGATATTGAAATCCAGAATATTTGTCTACCAATCCCATTTCAAAAGTTTTTCTCCTGATATAATCATTCGTGATGCTCATTGTTCAATTATAAAAATTTGTCTACATTTTTTGTTATAAATATCTTGGCATTTTTGGATTTGAATTTATTTAAGAATTCCATTTTTAACACTGGGGAAAGGTAATTAATAATCCTTTCTAAAATGGCTTAAAATTTTTCATCTAGGAAACAAAATGTTTCAAAAATGTTTAACTAGTCTCGTTCCAGTCGAAGTGAATTAGTCAGTCCAAAAATAATTTGGTAAAAAAATCTTTTTAATTTCAATAAAATTTATTCATCGCGATAAATAAATAAATAACAATATTCAGTCGCTGCATGCAAACAGTGATAAATTTCTCGCATTTCGAACAAGTGTTGCTTTTCACATTATTTAATTTCATGAATAACACCATATGATAAATGTAACAAACTTTCAAAATATATTTTTAAAAATTTAGCTAAAGTTATTAAATAAAAACCAACTTAATACTCCAATGCTCAAAATGTAGTATTAGTACCGTAATAAATCAGGCATTAGCTTCTAACTAATAAACATCATACGGTTAAAACAGCAAGTGTACATTTTGTAGACGCATTGATCAAAATGTGACATATATGGTTAGTTCTCAAAAATGTAACGAAGGATCTTCCAGCCTTTCTTTCTTAATGGGGGCACACGGGAAAATCGAAAATTTATCAGGAAAATCATAACTGCCAAATGATGGTGTGTGGTGTGTTTGTGTGGGAGACTTGTTTTTTGTGAGATTGCAAGTTGATTCTGAAATCCACGTAGCCTTGTCCTCCAGAAATGATGTGAAGACTGTTATTAGCATTCGCATTAACTTTGGAGGTCACCAAAGAAGATTTGATGGTGTCGATGGCAGAAGAAAGGTTTGTCGCGCTCTTACGTGCCGAAACAATGAAGGCAACAGTGTCTGCGTGGCCGTGAAAGGAAACGTGAGATTTTTGAGGAGAAGAAAGCGGAAGAAAAGTTGAGCGTGAGACAAAGTCCAAATTCGGAGAGGCAGTGACGACATCGCTGTTAGGATCGGGCTTGGTTTCGATGGGCATGCTGAGGACTAGGCCGCAGCTGAGGCCAATCCACAAGCGTTCCTGGACGTAGTGCAGAGCCGTCACTCGGACCATCGTGAGAAGGATGGGGGTGAAAAGGGGTGTGAAGATGGGCGAGGAGAGGAAGGAGGCAACGTCGACGTCTTGCAAGTGCTGAAACGTGTGTGCGTGAAAGAGACGAATGATGGAATCGAGCCGGATCGACATCCAAACTCCATCTCCCACAGTCACGAGAGAGGATACGTGATTGTCATTTTGGGGGTGTGCAAGAAACTTGTGGGCGAAAGAAAGGTCCTCAATCCCAAACACCAAGACTTTATTTTCACAACCAAACCAAAACGTATCTCGACCCCCTGAAACACCACAGACGCAGCGAACAGCAGAGTTAAGGGGAGTCGCAAGAATGTGGAAGTGGGAGAGCATCCACGTGCCTTCGACGCCTTCCGAACGAGGAGACAGAGAACGTGTGAAAACGGCCAATGCTCCATTGGATAGGCCACACACCACGTAATTCGGCGAAGAAACTAAGCAAAAGCCGGGACAAGGCAAATCATAATACCCTAAATAGTGAGACCAATTGCAAACAGCAGGATACACGTAAACTTTGCAATCGGAGAACGAAATCCAAACGGTGGGCTGAAGCAAGCGAATGCTTATCTTTACATCGATGCTGCCTTCATGGAATGCGGTGTTTTTGACTTCTTTTACCTCACACTCTCTGCCAAAAAAAGTATCATTTGATTGCATGTTGAGCTTTTGCCCGCGTAGCTGACTTTGGGATGTTCCGCTAACCGAACATATGCAAAGAGGAAGGCGCGAAGGTAGAAAAAATCGCGCACACACACTTCCTGAGTCAAGGACAAAAGCGATGCCGTTCTCATTCAAAGAACCACAGATCCATACAAGTGAAGATTTCGAAAGACTATTCGAAGATGAGGCTTCAATTTCCACATTCTAGAAAAAGATAGAATAAGAAGAGCTGTATAATGTAATGGAATAAGCTTGTGCAGAATACCCAGTGGATGAAAGATAATTAAAAACGACTCACTTTCAATTGCGTTTCCAAGTTCAACATGTCGTTGGAAAAGGAATCCTGCTCGATCCCATTTTTTTCTGAGAGCAAGGAAGAATTGTGAGCATCGCACTCTTCTGAGCTCATCTGACTTTGAATGATTGAGCTTTGCTCGGAAAAAGACTTTTCTTCAGGATTCAGAGATCCCAAGGTGTCATCAAGGTTTTTGGAGTAAAAGACAGAGTCACCGACCAAAGACCCACCGTCAAGCGTTTCTCCGCCAGTCAAGTTCAGCACGGTTGCACAGATCAGCTAAAACAAAGTTCAAGTATAGAAAGAATAAGCTAGTGAGGAGATTTGATCACGTACGTGTGTTTCCAATTGATCGATAGGCTTGCAGTAAACTGGAACAGCTATAGAGCAGGTCTAAAAATCAAATTAATATTTCAGAATTGAAGCACAACATTTTTTAAATATATGTAAGCGTGCACATATAAAATCGGATGTTCTATAACAGTGATTCCCAACATTTTTTTACTCTCGCACCCCTAAATTTTTTTGAATGACACAAAATAGTAGAGTATATTATTTGGAATAGCTTATTTTTATGGACCTATCTATACTACTATTGTTCCATATATATTTGTATGCACACATATAACTTCATATCGATATATATGTGTTCCTTGTATAAATATTTAGTGCCTCCATATAGTATCCCGTAGCTGCATCTCGTAAGAGGCGAAGAAATGCTGTTATATACTTAACATATCATGTACATATGCGTATATTTACGAGTGTTTCCCATGTATATATTATAGCAAATCTTATACACAAGGTCCCAACTTTATATTTAGTATACATATAACTATTCTTCGCTTCTTCTATCGTTAACATCATGCTATTTCCATTTCACAGCCAGCAACTATATTGAAGTTAGTTCTTCTCTTACCAATACTCCACTTCAAAGGCTCTCTCTCTTCTTGATTATTTAATTAGTTTATCTACAAACTTGATAAAAGGCTTTATACGCCGAAACTGGTTGTTTTCATATTAAAAATAAAGTGTCCTCTTCTTTCAGTATTTTATATTTATATAAATTTTGGAATTTTAATTCAATCGCTTTTACCCACGAACAAATCATTTTCAATTAATATTATTTAATTTGAGCTATAGTTAATCAGCAGCAGTTATGCGTTTAGGAATTTGAAAAAGAGCGCACGAATTTTTCAGGCACGGAAAAATATTTTTTATAACACGTTACTATATAAGAAAGTTTTCTATGTAACAAAAATGTTTGACTCAATCGTTATCACTTTCTTGTGCAAATCTAATCCCCTGAATACGATGGTAGTATTTACTTTTGTGTAACATCGATATTTTTATCATTTTTGACTAATCTAATTTTTGAGCGTACATTTTATTTTTTATAACATTTCCCATCTTTTAAGATTATAATTTTTTTTATTTGTTCCAGTTCTAAAAGACACTATTAGATATAAACTGATTATTTTTCTGTGGAATACATTTGCTCAAAACAAGAAAAAGACATTCTAAGTGATACTAAATCGCATGTGAAGAATATTTTGGTGTGTAAATCAGAGACCAGGATTAGATGTCGTTTCCTCATGTAATCTGTGGTTCTTTTTTAAGTCAATTATTGGAGGATGAGTAAGCACCAAATGAATATAGGTAAGCGATGAGTTGCCAATTCCCCTATGTTCAGCATTGAAATAAACATCTGATATGGATATTTCGGATAACAATGCTGAGTGGAACGGAAAAAACGGATGTAAGCTTCATTTTCCAGGCTAAAAAGAGCTTTACCACCTAGTGAAAGATATAAAACCTACTAAAACAGAAGTTGAGTTGTTTGCATCAAAGTGAAAAAATGAAATGTGTTGGCCACAAGTGTAAACAGTTTTAAGTAGTGAGCATGTCTGGAAAGATTTTTCCGTCACCAAATTTTTAAGTCTACGCAAATATAAAAGGTTTATTTGAAGAATTAATTTTAAAGCTTTTAAATTTTTCTATAAAAAGTCACAAGACTGTTTGTTTTGCTTCATAACAACATATCCATCTATCTCTCTTGGTCACTATGTTAAACTAAAGAATGCATAAAGTTAAAAAAGTAATCGCTTCAGGCTGCTTTTCGAAAAATGTAAAGCACGCTTCTCTTGTCCTTAGAAAAGAACTTTCTGTCCCTCCGCGTCACACATTAACATTTGGGACTCATGAGGTGATGCAGAAACAGATGAAAATTTCCCCTGGCTGTCGAGTAAAAGTAAAAATAATCTTATAAATATATTGATTGGTGTTAATTGAAAGTTTATTTTAGAAAAAAAGGTTTTCCTGCAGTTAATTTATTTCTAGACACGCCCTTGAGACGTCATACCAAGCAGGGTGTTTTAGTTTTGCAAGCAAAAATACAAAAATCAGTTTTTGTAATTTTTTGAAAATAATAAGCAAAATATATAATACATTTTTGTTTTATGAATTAATTCAAATATTTTTGTAATGAAAAAACTTGAAGCAAAATGTTTGAATAAATTCAGATTTTTGTTTTGTTACAAAACTCGTCTATTATGAACGAAAAAAATATTTTCGTTTTTTTGCATCCATTTTTAGCCATTTAAATTAAAGCTTCTTTCTTGTTAGCATTTCTAACCTTTTTTGACTAATGCCTTTCTTCGAATTCTTTAAAACACCGTATTTTTGGATAATTTTTTGATTTCTAACGCTTTAGTCAAGTGGTTTTCAACATAAGGGCAAAATTAAGAACCCGATTCTAGAGGGCCGAAACAAAACAAAAATACGGGGTTTTTTGAGAAAATTGTTTTTTAATTGACTTTTTAATAAATCAATGATTGAAATGCAGTATAATGCTGCATATATACCATAAAATTTACTCGGATATTTTTCACTTAAATCTGTCTTAGACAAGTTGCAAGATAGTCTTGTACTAAATGTGTAACGATGTGTATGTAGTGCATAGATATAAAGATATAGATATGAAAAAAAGGTACGGTGATGTCATTGGGCAAACTCCAGCCATACGCTTGGAATCTGCCATCAACCTCTGAAATAGATTCATCTTGAATGACCAGTCTCTCTCTAGTTGCATTGTGAGAAGAATCACTATACAAATGCATATAAAAATATAGGAAAGATAAGATCAGTCATATGCAAGTAAGTAAAAGTGATAAAGCATATCCCCCAATCCCAGTAGAGTAATGAGTGTGCTGTACGTCTGTATCAAATTTTTTTATTTGTTATCATTATTGAGAAATGTGTGTTCGAGTTTCATTCTCTCCTCTTTAAGGTAAATCAAAGAAGTGGAAAGTTAAAGTTGCTCTTTTTGCTACTAGCGAAAAATTATACTATGGGTAAAAATAAAAACATTTTAAAAAAGTATATTTGTTTGTATATCCTTTATTTTATGAAGGAGAGAGGAAATAGCAATATAAACAAGGCGTATACTTTTTGATTTTTTAAGCTCTCTTCAGCCTTGCAGTTTGCAAATCGCTACATTAAATAGTACAAAATAGACTACATTTAGGCATGGTAAAGGCAAAAGGAGATTAGTGAAGATGAATTCGTACAAAAATAGAATCTCAAAAGCTTAGCAAGGAAAAGGAAAAGGCATAGAGTTCATTCGCTCAAAATTAAAAGTCATACTCTAAGCCTTTAACGGATGGGACACGTTGAGATGATTGGAGAAGGGGATTTTGTGGATGAAAGGAATGAAGAGTTAGACTAGAGGAATTCGTGTTTCCCGACCTCTTCAAAATGGTGGATCTGTGAGGGGAATTTGTAGAGTAACTAGGATCGAAAGAAGTGCCAGGAACAATCTTGTCCTCTCTTTCACTGTAAGCGATGGAAGCAACGAGGTTTGGGCGTAAGACGGAGTCCTCAAACCTGTCACTTTTGAAGTGCGAAGCGACAGGTGTTCGCGGAGCGCCTGAGTTGCGACTGAACGAGAAGAGACTAGAAACGAGGTTCCAGATGCTCCCGCTCGCTCCTCCCGAATAATTGGCGCTCTTCTTCAGGATCTCCTTCTGGTGGCGAGTCGCTTGCAGCATCTGAGACCAGCGTACGGCGTCCTGCAGCTCCAACAGCTTTTCCTTGTAGCTGTTTCGCTCCATGAGAACGCGAGCCATTTCGACGCGAGTAAAGCGCTTGCGTTGCGACAACGGCGTCTCGTTTCTACCCGACCCAGACTCCTAAAGCATAAATTGCTTTCATAAAAATGGCGAAATTTTTTTCTCCAAGAGCATAACGTGAAGATTTAAACATAATTTTTTATTGAATCATTGGAAAACTCTACTCTTTGTGGTGAACATAGGCTAGGTTCTATCCAAAAATATGATTTTGGAAATATCTGCTTTTTGTGAGTTCAGTCAAATATTATTTAGCTCCAAAAAATACCCATTATTTACCTCATGAATTTATATTCTTTTTTTCAATGTTTCATATAACAAAGGAAGAATTTAGTTTTTTCCATTTTAAAATATCAGAGTAAAAGAAAACTGCCAAAAATAAATGCATTTTAGGGGTCAATATATGCTGTGTGTGTTTGTGTGTAAAATGTAATCCAGCACATTTTTTCTCTAAATAAGGTATATTTGTGTTTTTTATTGTGTATTCATTATTCTTATATCATTAGCGATGTTATAACTGCGCTTCATTTCCCAGTGGCGTAAATAGCAGGAGGGGAGGGGGGGGGGTGATTCTTTGACAGCTTAGGTGGCCCTTAGAAGATGTGTCTAATGTAAACTAGTTTTTTGGTTTTTTAAAGTTTTACGGAAGATGCTAACTCTGTTATTTTTAGTTGTCACCCAAATTTTAAAAGTAAGAATACGGCTTTTTTCAAACTAAAGGAAGAGAGATTAGGGTGGGAACGCTTTGATCCTTCGACAAATAGTAGATATGTCTGACGATGTCAAATAATTAATTCCTGAATTAAAAGAAGCATCTTTGCGAAAATTTGTAAACCAGCTGGATGATTTGACTGACCTAGCTGCTCGTGGACAACTCCTCATATTTCTACGATACCTCAGTGGTCAAGATTTCAAAGAGGATTTCTTGTTCTGCCATACCTAAAATTCTAGAGTTTTTTGAGAGAAGGGCTGTCTTAAAGTATGGATAGTTTCGTTAGCTGGTTGTCACGGGAGAATGTGGTAGCAAGAATTTAATCACTAAAGGACGAACTCACTGAATTCTTTAAATGTGATAATAAGACAAATTCAATTGAGTTCACCATGAAATTGCCAGACAGCTAGGGGCTTCAGAAGCTGGCCTAAATGTGCTAATCAAAAACCTTACAATTAAATATAAAAGTATCTTGGCAAGGCTCAGTCATATATAATGCCTCCGAAGCTTGCCAAGCTCCTAACAATATTTAGAGTAGTCAACCTTATCACATAAATGTGACTAAAAAATTATCTCTGTAACTTATCCACATGCGACACAATTCTACTTAATGCTAACCTTGCATGTCACCTTACCAGAGGAGTAGCCATTAAAGCCAATAATTGTCTCAGTCTGACGTGGAATTCAAAAATACGCGCACAAACCAGAGCGCCCAATCATACAAGGAGATTTTTCAAATAGCAACTGGCTGTTTTTGGACGAATGACAACGATTCAAGCATATCGCGATGAGGAGAACATAAAATGAAACCTCGGGGATACCGTTCTATGGAGGTTAATACATTTTTATTTGAATTCGCCGATGCACAAATCTTATACTCTACTTATACAACCGAAGATAAACTATTCGGCAAAATAAAGACGACTGCCGTAAAAAGCGTTCAGGTAGATGCTCATAGAGTCAATTTCTCTTAAACGCATCAGGGGGGGGCAAAACATAACCGAATTTGTAGCTAGACTAAATACTAAGGCTTCAAAATGTGGGTTTACAGTCCTATGTAGGATCAGAGGCCGGCACTATGGCATTTGAACAAAAATTAGACAGCGTAATAGTCTAGAAAAAAGCAATTAAACAGCGCCATATTTTTTGCAGTCTTGCGATACCCTTTTGTCAAGGACTCGAATGCAGACGTGACTAGGTCCCAATACAAGCAACCAAAAAATCCTATTAAAGGCGGACAAGACGACAAATTAGCTCAGTCTGAAAAATGTTTGTATTGTGGTAAAGCACAAAACAAAAGAGAAAATTGTCGAGCATGGAGAGCGAGATGCAACAAATGTGACAAACTCAATCCTTTAAAATCAGTCTGTAAGCAAATCTTGACAGCTAGTTGCAAGAATGAAGAACAAACCTTTACAGAAGAGGTCATACAACACTTCAAACGAACAAAAAAAGGATTCATAGAAACAGGCCAGAACTCTAATCAATGATGAAAATAAATATGTGATCGTAATGGAAAAGGGGTAGCTAAAGCGTGGGAAATGAGAAAACACAAGTGAAACGATGAAAGGAACAGTTGTGACACTAGCTGATACTGGTTGTCAAACCAGCATAGCAGGCGTTGACTTGGGTGAGGCTATAAAGTATCCAGAAGGAATACTTCTACCCACAAGGCATAAGATTCCTGGTATAACGAACAAATTCCTTGATATCAAATAACTATATAAGTTCAAGATAAAGTAACCAAACAAATGATCTCTAAGTAAAATGCTTCTAATATCAGAAGAAGCCTTGAAAGAGTTGTGCATCATTCCAAATCATTTCATGAAGCCTCCGAAAACACAAACATTCTGAAAATGTATGTTATAGCATTATTAAAAAACATGCAGTTGTTTTAAACGGGAAAAATTGACAAAACTCCCAACTTCAATCTCATCTGCAGCAATCAAAGAAAATTACGTTTATGGAACAGTGATGATTTGCCAAGTACTTGGTGTTCACGCATTGACGTTACGGCTAAAAAGGATGGATCTCCGAGAACAGCTGAGCAAAGGTTCTCTCCGCGAAATACACTACTCCCCACCTCCGTTGAACTTGGTGTCAACAATGCGAAACAAGAGCAAAGACCATTTTAGATGCCAGGAATGGTAAGCAAAGCCGCCTTGTACTTAATGAATCTTCTAGGAAAATGACAACTTTATAAAACGAATGGGGGAGATGCAGGTACATGCCGGCTCGAATCGGAGTACATGGGTCGGAGATGCATACACACGTCGCTTCGACGAGAGATTTTTAATGATCTCTAATTTTCTTAGCACCGGTAACTTTGCAAAAAGAAGGAACATCATTTGAGTGTACTTAATTCTCAATTAATTTGAGGTGAATTATGTCGGAGTCAACAAAATTAAAAGTTACAACAAACACAATTGGAAGCCCATGCATAATTAAAGCCTGCAGAACAATACAGTACATTCTTTGGAGGTTACCTGGCATTTCACACTTATTCATCGTCACTGCTGCAAGAGTGTGAAATGAAATTTCGCCACAGTAACTGTGTTTACTTTGAGGCTAGGCCATTAATCACTATTTGATAGATTTCGCTTTCAATGAGATAGAGAAATCTAAGGGCAACAATGGCAATGCTATATTTATCAAAAGATATTAACTTCAAAAGTAAAGATTTATAAGGTAAAGTTGCCATTTTTAGTCAAAGATAATGAAATAATTCGGAATACTTTATTTAATTATTAGGCTTTATTAGGGTTTATTAAAAGTTTAATTGTATCGAACCTTTTGCGTATTATCTAATTAATAAGTGACATAGGAAGCGTAGAACTTCTTTATCAAACCTGTTTAAGAGAGCTATCAAAAGTGATCATTGTGAAAAATAGGAACTGGTCGTAATACAGGGGTTCGTTACACTTTAGATATTACGTTTGTATTAAGGTTAGATGCATAGTGTATATACTTTACACATTATATGTCGGTTCATAAGGAAAGTATAAAGAGAAATAAGGAGAACTGCATACATCTTGGGAAGATTTCTGAAGTAGAGACATTGACTTCAGACTCTTCGTCTCGCTTTCCAACTCTTCATTCTTCGCTTTGAGCTTCTGCTTGATTTCTTGGAGAGAGCTGATCTCCTCTCTCAAAATTTCTTGTTCGCTATAAAAGAAAGCACATTTTAAGGTTGAAGAATGAATCTGACTTGTGGTAACCAATCACTTGTCAATTTGCGTTGCACGCATCGGACAAAAAGAATAAACTTGTTTCGCATTCTAATTGTGTTGATACAATCCATTCTAGTGAAGACAAGTCAGTTTTATGGGAGATATTTACTCCGTAGAATGGCCGTTACTAAAACTCGTTTTAAATTTAAACAAACAAACCTGTCTTCTTATTTTGATTGGGGAGCTCATTCATATGGCGCTACGATTAAGATGGAACAAGATTTGCTTCAGCACCTAGAGCCATTGCAAGAATGCATATCTAAAACTGTTTAACTTTTTGCTTTTTACCCCTACACACATTTTTGTGTGGTGGTCACCATAAATTTTTTAGAAATTATTATTTACATGATTTTATTAAAAATCCTAGAAGCAAAAAGTACAGCTTAAGCATAATAATTAATGATTTTAAAGGAAACTGTCGGAGGTATTGTAATACGACGAAGAAATTTAAATGTTAAATGTTAAGTCAAATACATTATTATATACTTAAATATAAAAATCGTATATTTTTTAAAAGACACTTGTATTGAATTTATCTTCACACTCTTATTAAAAAGATTGTCTTAAAACACAATGAAAAAATACAAAAAATTTTACTTGAAAGTTTATTTTTATTTAGTTAAAACAATTTGATTGGCATAGATAAGCATCTTTAGTCTAATATATAATGACTATCCGGTCTAGGGGTTGTTTTTCGCATCGCTCGAAACATAGGATCATTGCTACGCGCATTCGTTTGTTCTTTGGCTAAGCAATATATTACAAAGCTAAGGTTCCTAGGCACACCTCCATTCGTTTCTCCGTCATCATTTATTAATTAAATGTTATATGTTTAATGTTTATGTGTATTTACTTATGATGAATTCGTTTTTAGCTTTATGATTATGTATATAGCTTTATTGGTGAAGGACAGGGGGTTATGTTTTTGAGCATTATCGTTATATTATAGTTTTAATCATATTAGTGCTGACTTTTCTCCACACAAAAAAAATATCATAATTGAATTCAGCATACTTAAAAAGAGGTGTATATGAGCAAAAATCTATTTATTTGAAAAACCAAACACCATTTTAAATCGCTCTTTGACAGATTTCTAAACGAAATAAACATGAACATTTAATTCAGCATACTTGAAAGGAGACCTCTTTTCTTTGGTTTACACGTGGTTATATAGCAATAACCACAAGAAGTTGAAGGCTGATGGAAGTCTTGCTCAATTCCATAAAAGCTGATCAAATCTTTTGTTATGCGATGAGTAAGAGGATCAACTGAATTTCATTAAGAGTTTGCTCAATTTCAGAGATAAGTTTCTAACAAGCTTAAATCTCTTAGCATTTTGTAACAAATATCTACACCTGGTTTGAATTTACTTTAATCTATAATAGTTTCTTTTTATTGCGTGGACCTTTCAACTTAATTTTACCTAAATACTGCGACAACACGATATAAACAACTTTGAAATCTTTTTTTAGCGTGATACAGAAATTTGCTTTCATATTTAGCTAATTTTAGACCTTTCAAGAAATAAGGCGTGATTATGCGAGGCAGGAATCCTCTATTAGCTCTAACTGTTCGGCAAATAGTGTGTCATTATGTTTTGCACGCTTACAAAGTTAATGGGAAGTGGGAAAAGGGTGAGTATATATATCGCAACCTTTAGGTAAATTAGTCTTTTGCCATTTCTTCGGAGGAAAAATAGTTCATATCTCACATATATTCCTAGGCATCGTTGCAATGATAACACTTGATGCCATAAACGCCTAGTTTTGAACGATAATAAACTTGCAAAGGTGTTCGCCCTATAAACTTTATAAGTTCCTCGTCTACTTTTCATCCTTTTTTTTTTTTGTGCAATGCAAAATATGCTGTAAAACTCCTTGAGTAAAAAGGAGATAGAAAATTTTAAGCGTAACATCATTCAGTTCAGTTGCTTTTCCTTTTGGACCAAAAGGTTGAGTACACACATTTCTTATGCTTTGCGAAAAAGATCTACCAGCATTAATAACGGGTTCCATTGGTGTATTGTGTTCTCTGGAGCATAAAGAGTATCTGAACAACTGCTATTACTTTCGGAGTAATCACTAGAGTAGGAAAAAAATTCTTCATCCTCAGAGTAATATGATAGGACCAACTATAGAAGAGAATTTATTTGAAGATGACATAAAGACAAGTGAATGGTGATAAATGAAATCCAATAGATCAACAATAAAGAGAAATTCAGTTTACTTGTACTATTGATGCATTAGATGAGTGTAACACAATATGATCGATAAACTGGTGAAACCAATAACAGTAATGCAATATCAATATCTAGATCTGTTTCATCAAAAAAGTAGAATAAACAAAGTTTTAAATATTCGGAGAATTACCACGAAACTTTTGTCGAAAGAGATGTGCGTGTTTTATTTGAAAATTATATTACTAAAGTTGTGAAAAATCAAAAAATAAAAACAAGTACTAAAAATGGTTAGAATAATGTTAACTTCGTGTTATCCAAAATAAAAACATCTTATTCTAATACAAAGTTCAGTATTTATTCAAGAAACCCTTTATTTTCGAGAGTTTTCTACTCTGAATTTTGAAATAAAAAAACTAAATTTTACCGTTGTTATATGAAAAATTGAAGAAAAAAAGAAATAAACATTCACGAGGTTAATTATGGATATTTTTTGGAACTAAATAAAAGTTGACCGACCTCCCAAAAAACAGATATTGCAGAAATAAAAACATATTTTTGGTAAAACGTTGTCCATGTTCACCACAAATTAGAAGAGCTTTCCAATGATACCATTTTCAATAAAAAAATTATAGAAGAAAAGTAGTGACAATTTTTTTACTAAAATTTAGACCCAATTTTCTGAAGCCCTAAAAAACTTAAAAAGTTTTTGCAAAAATAAAATAAAATAGCCTAGCGCATATAGCAAACGGCGATACGCTTTCAAATGATATAGATATATATCATGAAGAAATATTGAATAACAGTTAATTTTTTTGTTCAAAACAAATAATACATAAACATTACAACCAATCATATTGTTTCTATGAGATAAAACACCAATTTCAAAGTCAAGTGTTTTGAACTTTTCTGTAGAATTATTATAAAATGGTGGTATGTAAAATATTGTTTGAACATTTTTATTATAAATATATGTTTTCAGTACTATACCAGTTTTATATTTAAACATATAATAAGGTCTGGAAAGTTGTCTTGCCGGAGGTCTTGCCAGACCCCTCCTATGTAGAATTTAAATGCGACTTACCTAGTTAACTCATCCACTTTTGCTATCAAGTCATCTTTAACGATATTGAGAGCATTTCTAAATTAGAAAAAAGTAAAATAAACCAACAATGTAGAACAGAATAAAAATTTTAATGTTTAATGCAAGTAGGCTAAAATAACTTTTTTTAGTTGTCGGTATCGCACCCAAGGGAAGAATAATCTTCCATAACTGGGCAGATAGTGGGCACGATCGGGTTTCGAACACAGACCATCTGGATCGAGACACTACGTTCCCACCACTAGGCCATCTGCCGACAACATATATGCTTCTTTATCGCTGAAGGATATCTGGGTAAGTATACTTTAACAGATAATTAAAATTATTAGCAACTTTTCGAAATTATTGGCCTTAGTAAGCCAATTCACATACATACACAAAAATTTTCAAGGATATTTATATTTTTTATTCTCTGATATTGACATTATATTCTAGTATATATTTTCTTTTCAGCCTATCAAAGGATTTTTAATGGGAAAATTTGCAAATATTTTTAATTATTTGTTAATAAATTATGTTTTCTAATATATATTTATATAATGGAACACCTCTGATTTTCAAAACGAGATCGTATAGCCAAAAACTAAGATAAATTTATTTCAAAAAATATAGCATTTAAAAGGAAAATCAAATTGCTAAAAGTGATATAAAAAAATCTGAAGAATGGGGAAAAGCAAACTATTAACAATAAAAATTGCATGAAAATATAGAGAATGGAAGCAGAGTATAAATGCAGTATGAGTAAAATTCATGGCTTGCGCAAAAAGAAATAAGTATTGGAATAAGACATCGGTGTTCGTGGAATAAAGAAGGTTGAAGTAAGTGAGTAGAACATATAAACCAGCAGGCAAAGTGCCGTTTGAGAGAAATGCTTAAGTGAGACCGATTTTTTTTTATAGATTTTGGTGTTTAAGTAATAGACATTTTCATTTAAATTTACACCTTTGAAAGAGTGAAAAACAAGCTTCTGGAACTGCTTGCAAGTTATGAAAAAACAAATAAGAGAAATTTTATTGATTAAGAAGACATCAAAGAAGTCGAATATAAAGATGTTTTAATTCTTTTATAATAAATTTTAAAAATTATAAAAAAAAGCCCCCCCCCCCCCCACCAAAATTTGAGGAGTGCATCTCTGCTTATAGATTATAGTTTAGTGTATCAGGGTTCAAACCTCGAACTCGGGATAAAGTTAAACTAGTTACAAAAAGGATGATTGGTCAGCGTCAGGAAGGACAGCCCTTTCAAAGAGCTCAAAAAATCCTAGAAATAGACAGTGCCGTTCTATTTTTGTTAACGTAGTAGAGTATAGAGTTATATTACATTTTTAAAGAGGTCATTTCTATCTATCTATCCATCTATTCCTATCTATCCATCTATTCCTATCTATCTATTCCTATCTATCTATTCCTATCTATCTATCTATCTATCTATCTATCTATCTATCTATCTATCTATCTATCTATCTATCTATCTATCTATCTATCTATCTACCTATCTATCTATCTATCTATCTATCTATCTATCTATCTATCTATCTATCTATCTATCTATCTATCTATCTATCTATCTATCTATCTATCTATCTATCTATCTATCTATCTATCTATCTATCTATCTATCTATCTATCTATCTATCTATCTATCTATCTATCTATCTATCTATCTATCTATCTATCTATCTATCTATCTATCTATCTATCTATCTATCTATCTATCTATCTATCTATCTATCTATCTATCTATCTATCTATCTATCTATCTATCTATCTATCTATCTATCTATCTATCTATCTATCCATCTATCCATCTATCCATCCATCTATCTATCTACTATTTATCTATCTATCTATCTATCTATTTGAAAGACGAATTATCTATCTATTTGAAAGACGAATTAAAAGTACGCAATTTTCTTAAACATCCAATGATAGGTTGTTATCAAGATAAACTCTCCTCTTGAACAAAAAACAAGGTTCTAAGAAATACAATAAAAAAAGACAAAAATAGAATACTTGAAATCGCGAAATACATTCATTTATTTACTTTAATAGGGAAGTGAGAATACTTACTTTGTCTCCAACAATTCATTATTTTCTTGAATCAAAATTTCAACTTCTCTAGTGACAGCAGCTTAAAACAAAAATAGAAAATAAGAAGGCATATATATTTTATATATTAAAGACGTGCGTATGCCCAAACTAGCACAATTGGTATATCTCCAGAAATGGCGATGCAAGGATTAGACTTGTTTTAGAATACATTTCCTGATATCTTTCTTATAAAACGTTTGCCTTCTCTTAGGTCGCAATCACATTTGCATTTTTTCAAATAAACAAAAAAATGATATAATTGCAAATATTGAAATTAACCAAATTGAAAAAAGATGACTAAATGTAGTTTGAGAACTAAAAAGTGAGCTGAAAAGTGACTGGTTTAAAAGATTTTAAAAGAAATGGGCCAAATAAATTATAGGTCTTTGAGTTTATGGATGGTTGTGTTAGTTGCCGAGGGTAGCGCAAAAATATTATGATTGACGGGAAGGGCGTGGGCTTCCAATATAAGAATGCTTACAATATACGGGTTGTCCACCACTGTTTTATATGGTGGTAGGTTCAAATTGCGTTTTTTATGAACTGCCATGATGGATAGGAACTCTCAAAATACAAAGATCCCAATTTTATTCTTACAGATTATAAGGATGTTGATATCAGGAATGAATAAAATTTGTCTTACAACAACATTTTCAACCATTGGTGCATATAATAATAATCAGAGTTACCAAGTGCAGTATATTTAAAAAAAACTTTCTAAGTTTTTCATTCAAGAACGGAGTGCTATCAGCCACAGTAGTATGCATTATTTTTGTTGCAATACTGACTTAGTTTTAATTTGGAAAATTTTTAAAAATCAGTAAAAAGATTCAATTGTTTACTTAATATTTTATATTATCAAAAAGATGTGTGAAAGTGTATTTTTGAGTGCAGATCAGAAGTTTACACATTCAAGTGTCGACAGACTTTTTATTAGTACATGGGTGTATGGTTAATGAAAGTACTTACTGAAAACATCGCCTTGATTGGTCGAACTTTGCGCTGAATTTGTAATATTGGTTGAACATCCTGAAAATATAAAAGAAATTAAGCTAGTGGTGCACACCAGAGTGGAAAGCGTAGCAAAGGTCTCTTTACCCCAACGAAATGTGCTTTCAAGGAGGCGGTGGGGTGAGGTAGACAAAAAGATGGACAATTTTTAACGAGAGGCGGGGGGGGGGGGTATTTTTTATAGAACATAACTATATATCTTGAGCAGAGGTGCACACTCCACATCATCAAAATTTTTGAAGAGGGGGCAAACTTTTTATTTTTTAATTTTCAAAATTTATTATAAAATAATTTTTGTCCAATGAACATACTGCCATTATAAGATATTACACTTGCACTTTCAGCTCCCAATCCCACCATAATTGTGGATAACTACGGAGATTTAATCAAGCCGAATTTTACCTTGTTTCTTTAGACATTATTCTATTTTCAAGTATGCTGAATTCAATGGGGATGTTTATTTTGTTTCAAAATCAATATCAAAAATCAATACATCCCTTCTTGATTTGTTTATATACTTTTGTCATTTAAATAACTTTATTAATGTTTTTTAAGACAAGATGCCAAACTTTAATGGAATAGAAAAGTGTTTTTAAACTTCAGGTGGTAAAAAATTATATTCAACAATTGACCACTTTCATACTTAAAGGGTCAGTTAAGGTTAATATAACATTCCTTATTTTCTCTTCAATTTTTATAGGAAAATTTTATTAAATTTTATATTATTTTTTGTTATAATTATTTACTCTCTTCTACTTTAAATTAACGAAAAAATTCTATTCAAAAAATAAAAGAATACTTTTACATTTTAAGGGTCAGTTGAAGTCAATTTTTATCATTTAGTAACCTTTAATAATATTTAAAAAATAAGATACTAAATTTTAAACTTCAGGTGGTGAAAAATTACGTTTAATACGAAATTGAAAACTTTCACATTTTAGTTTGAGTATAACATTTTTTGACTTCTGTTCAATATAACTAAAAATACTATTTAAAAATAAAAGGATAGTTTATATTTTAAGGGTCAGTGAAGGTCAATATTTTTCTTTTGTCACTTTATCGATGTTTTTAAAAAGATATACCAATTTTAATATAGAGAGAAGTGACCTTAGCGTATTCGTTGAAAACCCCTATTTTGTTAAAATTATTTGGCATTTATTGTTTTTCTATACCCGACTTCTGTTCACTGATCGTATTCAAAGGTTATTTTTAAAATCAAAAAACCACATTTTCATTGTAACTATAAAAATTTTCGTTAATTCATCTACCTTTTTAAAGAGTTATTAAAATTGGGTTAGCATGAGATACGTCAAAATGTTGTAAATTTTATATTGAACTTGAATATGGAAGAACTTTTGGATAAATATACATTAAAAAATTGTGTTACTCTACGTCATTTTCAATACTAATTTCAACACCGTATTGATTAAAACTTTGTTTTTAACAATTTCAAAATCAAAAGACAACTTTTCATTGTAGGTATAATACTTTTAATTAAATATTGCGTTATTTACATCCCATTCATAATTGACGCCCCAAAGCGAATCTTCTTTTTATTAAGAGAGACATAAACGTATTAAAAAAAAAGATCTAGCATTTATTATTTTTATACGGCTGATTAATCTTCAAATCTCTACCGTGTTTTGTAATTAGTTTCATATATTTGGTTTTGTAAAGTGTTCTATGACATGTTTTCATATCTTTTAAAGCCTCAAGAGGATGGAACGGGAGACAGCCCTTCATATTTCTGGTTACTACCTTCCAAACCCTCAAGAGGATGAAGGCATCCATTAAACTCTCATAATATTATTCACTATAAGAAATTACTTAAAATTGCTCCAATGTGATTTGATGAAATAGCAAAGTGAATTTTAAGTTGAATTACATTTCTGTAGTTGAGTTCGCTTTAGCTGAACAAGAGAACAAAATTATTGGTAGTGAGAGCGAAACAAAACTGATATTTATTTATGTCTGCGATTATTTTTACACTTGTCTGTTAGGATTGAGAGCATTCCCGATTCTTCAATTTTGTCTCTAATCACGTGAATAACACTTTGGGCTAGAACAAATGCTTCAAATATCGTGAAGACATATCATTTGAGATTTATACCTTTTCATATTTTCATCATGCAGTTTTCTGAAAGTAGGATTTATAGTTATGAGCTTGAAAAATTTATCAAATTTTCCACAGTTCTATGAATTAGCAATTTCATTACAACAGCGATGTGAGATTTCAAATTCAGAAAATTTTTAAATAGTTACGGTTTTGACAAAAATAGGCTGGGAACAAGTATTTATTCTAATTAAAACATTTTTCTCTTACATTCAAAATATTTTGAAAATTCAATTGGGAAAATGCATTGCTAGCCGCCTCCATCGGGAAGGGGGTGTCTGGTGGCTACATATAAGATCTAGTTAACACCCTGATCTAGTGTATACAAGAAAACAAGAAGGATAAGGTAGTAGCCATTCTATTTTAAGGGCAGAAAAAAGTATCCGGGAAAATAAACGTTTTAAAGACGCTTTCTTGTGCACGAAAAGTTTAGACAAAAAAAGAGTACCGTTGCTATCTTCTTCAAACCCAGATTCTTTGCTTTGAGCATTTTGATTGGATAATATTCTAAAAGTATAGGAAAGAATTTTATAAGATTGCCTATCAAATAGCGATCATCACGAACTTACATCTAAAAGCCACCTCCCCAAATACAAGGGTTCACGATGTTTGTGGAATTCCGAAAACCCCCATCCTCAAAACAAAGTGTATCACAGATTCCACTGTGTGAAATTATGTCGTTACCACTATTTCTTAATTATATGATTTAAATTTTCTAAACTGGCCACTTCTTGACATTCAAAAAGGTACGGCTCGAGAAATATAAGACATGCAAAGACAATAGATTATAAGATGGTTATAAGCATACCATTAGTATAATGTGTTTGCATAGTGGAGAATAAGATAAATAAAATAATTATTTTATGGAACCAATTTATATTTTATATAAATGTTTAATTATTGTTAAAACTTTCTCAGACCAAGAGAGCAAACGCAATGTATAAAAACGTCTCAACTTACGTTTAAACACAAATTTAACATCTTTATTCACAGGCATTCATTAAAAATTTGAAAACCCCCTTTTCGCCTCTAATAAAAACAAAGGGGTAAATAATAGAATCAGGGCTGCCAGAGATATAAGGACTGTGCCTAAGAGGCTAGCATTGGGGATTTTTGAAGGGACACGTCTAGGTTTCATTCACCCTTCTATATCTCATACGTTCTTCAAAGTTTTAGCCTTTTAGCTTGACCATGAATAGTTTGGTTTCTTACCTGATTATAGGGTTTTGTGTATTTTTTCCGGTATAATGAGTTAGTTTTTAGGATTACGTTTAACTATAGAATTATGGTTCATCCTTGACCCTATTTCTTTTGTTTATATTATAACTCAAAATGTTTACAACGTCTGGTCCCAAGCCCAAAGTGAGAAAGAAGGAGGGTTTGGGGTCAGGAAGGGCATCCGGCTAGTAAAACTTTTGCCAAACATTTTCAAACAAAAATTGGCGTGGTACATCCCCAATTACTGGGCGCGTTCAGTCGGTTTCCTACCTTAGAAAGAATACCGATAAAAAGTTGTCGACGAGAGGTGGAGAGTTGGAACGTTAAATGTTGGTAGCTTAGTTGGCAAGTCAATAGAAGTCACTGAGATGCTACATAGAAGAAGGGTAGATATTGTAGGTTTACAAGAAGTAAAGTATAAGGGTCATAAATGTAAAATGATTGAAATATAAGTTTCTTGGACAGGTAATGATATGGGCATAGCAGGAGTAGGTATAATGGTTAAGATAGGTTTAATTAGTAGAATAGCTAAGCATAAATAATGAGTTATGGTTTTTTGTATCAGTTTATGCTCCTCAAATAGG
The DNA here is from genome assembly GCA_030549495.1 of Nectonema munidae. Classification (NCBI taxonomy): domain Eukaryota; kingdom Metazoa; phylum Nematomorpha; class Nectonematoida; family Nectonematidae; genus Nectonema; species Nectonema munidae. The sequence goes on from JAUIRK010000509.1 coordinate 1,542,924, forward strand.
CTCAGACAAAAAGATCAAGGAAGAGCTTAATTTTCAATTAGATAAAATAGTATGGGATAAGAGACATGCATTATTTTGAGTGATTTTAATGAACATATTGGTTTAGATGAGGTGTCGGCAAAGTGGTCGATAACAGATCTTTAGGGTTCGATATGATAGACAAACTTACCAAATTGTGCTATGATTTTTTTACTTTATAGTAGTAATAAATCTCCTTTTTCTTTTAAACATAGCTTAGGACATTGTATAGTATGGGATATATGAACATTTTTGGTTTGTATTTTTTCTCTTAATTGTTGGACATAGATTAATGTTTTTATGAAACATTTCTATGTGGGGTGGAGGTCGATGTGAAGACAAATGTTCTATGAAATGGTCGACGGGTGAAAAAGTTTGGCGATCCCTGGTTTAGATAGTGATACCTATAAACAAATACATGGGGTATACGGATACTATTAACTTGTTCAGTTGAAGAAGGTTTTTCTGATAGGTTGAGTTTATTTGTAGCTAATAGTGCCTTTAAAAAAGCAACCGAACATAGGAATAAATCAGGAAAAGAGTCTTCGATGTTTGATACTATTTTATTACCCCAAAAAATAAAACGATTTTTAAGAAACATTTAAACTTTTCCTGGTGAGTCGTGTATTACTTCGTTTCCAATTTAGTTTTTTCAAAGTTTATCGAGTACAAAACGGAAATTAGGACGAGAAGAGTGTATAAGTAAAATGAGTAAATCTACTTTTTTTTAGAGTTTAACACTGATTAAACAAAATGAAAAAAGAAATTACTACACTAGCAAAAAAGGGGGATAAATTATAAAAATTGAACTACATACCCATTATCTTGCACCAATTCATCTAAATTGAGCATATTCCACCTACCTACGAGAAGATATTTAAAAAAAAGGTGTATAAACATATTTCTATCGGAATAAAATTTTTTTTACTGGATTGGCTATAGTCAAAATTAAGATTAGCATCTGCCATTTGAGAAATTGGAGTGGAAACAGAGGGCTCCTGTCTTCCCGGCTTCCTTCGCTTCACGAGATTGGGAAATTCTTGGTTCGTTTTCCCTTGTTGGTCGGCACCATCTTCGAGCTCTTGTTCAACCAATTGATCCTGGGTGGAAAAGTCATCGCCAAACGTTTCTACCGTTGATGCAGGGCGAGTTACACCGTACACGCTTGAGTTCTTTGCGCTATTTACAAAAGTCTACCTTTTAAAAATAGACAAGAATCTCGTTGGGATATTAAAATAGGAGAGAGAGATGGCCAGAGTTGAATGAGAAAAATAAAACTAGCAAGCACCTAAATCTTTTTATACCCCTTATATGCCCGGGACTAGAATAACTAAGTATAGCTTGTAGTAAAGGGTCTGGATTCAAATGATTTCACCAGTCCTTTTACGATGTTATGAGTAGGGGCAACAAAAGTTGTCATGTACCTTTCAAATATTGACCTGACGTCAGGTCATTAATTTAACATTTGATTGAATGATTGCATTGAGTTGTATATATAAGGTATGTTTGTAAGTTTAATTGCAAGCTTTGTTATCGTACATGCTTGGGTCTCATCAGTTGGATGCAGTTAGAAATGCCCATTGCTGGGAATCGAACACAGCCTGGTAGTTAGACACAATAATTGAAGGCACTTTATTAGAATTCAAGAGGTCTGTTACAAAATCATTTTTGCTTTTCCCTTCAGATTGAGATCCTTAAAACGAAAAACTTCTTGAACGAACAGAAGGCGAAAAACAAAGAAAATGTGTTTTCTGTAAAGAAGTTTCTAAGCAATGTGTGAGATGTGATTTTGCTATCCACATTGGAGATTGTTTTAATAAATGGCGTTTAATGTAAAATAAATCTTACTTTTGTGTTTTATTACCAAAATTATACAAATTTCCTTTTTAACAAATGTGTTCGATGAGTGCATCGTCCTAAAAAAATGAACAAATTGAAAATTCGTTTATTTTTTAAAATGATGTTATAAATTTTGTTCTGTTTGTTAAAATAACAAATGAAATCAAACAAGGATATAAAATTTGATATTAAACCGTATATCAAATCTGAAGTTGAAAATGGTAAATTTATCAAATTCATTTATTCCTATAATAATTCAATTGTATATATATATTATTATATTCGAGATTTGTTTTTATGCTGAACTGAGATTTTAGGGGAAAAGTAATATTTCTAAGCTCCTGAATGACATGCGATGGTTTGAACAACTTTTCATAAAAAATATTCAACAAGTTTCAAAAATCAAAAGCACTTACTCAATTTGTGAAGAATAAAGATCCATTTTTCTTCTCTCCATTAAGTCCATATGTGATAGAAATAACTTAAAATCAAAAATATTGTTGATTATTTTTTTCAATTATATAAAAAATATAAGAACGGAAGCTATCTGAAATGGGTGGTTGAAAAGAAGGAGCAAGTCGTCTAATTTTTCCACCTACACACATTTGTTTTCTCTCTGGTGTAGAGTTATATTATTTGACTTTCATTCATTTGTTGGAACAAGCACTACAATACAATTGAAGAGAAACAAAAATTCACAGATAAATAGAAAATTAAAATATTTTTAAGTGAAGGGGTATTGCATATTTAAATCATCAACACATATAACAAAAATCAATGGTTTGTGGAAACGAAACTAATATTTAGAAGTGTGGTAAAAGAATAATCGAAGTTTTAATGGAAAAAAGCAAAACATAAACTGGAGGAATGAAAGGAAAAAACTGGAGGAATGAAAGGAAAACTCGTGAAAGATTTCTTGAAAAAAAAGAAATTTCCTGGGAAATTAACTTCTGAAAATTTTAAAAAACTATTTATGGAATGAAAAAGTTTTGTCATAATCTTAAATTCATTTCAAGAGGGTTATTCTTACATTCAAAATATTTTGAAAATTCAATTGAGAAAATGCATTGCTAGCCGCCTCCATCGGGAAGGGGGTGTCTGGTGGCTACATATAACTTGATTGGTTAACTTAAGAATGAAATGAACATCTTCTCAAAGAAGTCGTGAAAATTTAATAGAACATAACAAGCAAAATGATATTACATAACTGCCCAATTCCCATCAAGTGCTGACAAGTTATGTTTAATGTATGAAAAATTAAAAAACTTGAGCCACAAATCGATTGTTCTAATATTTTTAAGCACTTATTTTGCAGTACAAAACAAATATGGGCAAACTCTCTAAGTATGTGTCAGCAAAAAATAGACCTGAAATAAATAAAAATTCAGGTGTCCAAACCTGCGGGGCAGACAACTCGCGTGGGTTTACGGGACACGTACATAAGTGGAGGGTGAGGGACATTTGTTTAAAGCTTACTGCAGGTGGGGTGAGTGTGGTTTCAGTGTTAGTACTGCGGGTTAACCCATAAGATTGGAGTAATTCCGAATTAATTCTTAAAAAATGGCATAATTTAAAAGATTAGCTCATATTTGATTGTATACAGTACTGGCACGATTACATCATCGGAGCTCCATGTGTTTCTTTAGATATGACACATTTTTTAGCACAGGTCGACGAACTTTTGTATAACTCGAGTCTTCTTAGAAGTACCAATAGTTTTCTATATTTGCCATGTTAAAAAATGACATTTAAGGCGATTTTTATAATTCGAATTAATTTTGATTATGATTCAGCTCAATTCCACAAAGAATTTTTATAATTTTTTTACTTTTTTATCTAAGTTTTTTAATACGCTTCGATAAATAGTAAGTTGCTTAAATTTTTTAAAATTTTAGACTTCAAACAAACAATGATTTAATCAATTAAGAATTAATTTTTATAAAACTAATAAATGATAAAGTTGTTTACCAAGAAATATAAAAAAAATATTGTGTGTTTGAATTAAAGGAAAAATAAAAAAGAGAAATTATGATAAAAAAGCTAATCGCTTTTATTACGCACACCAGTATTTAGAAATGTATTGCTTTCAGGAAAATTAAAATATTAAATTAATTTTATACTTTTTTATTTAAAAAAAAATTGGATATTACAAAGATAATGGATAAAACCAACGTCTCAAATTCAAGGTAAGAATGATTTTCAAGTGAACAACCATTCTTTCAGATATATATGCTGGAGTGTAATGCTATTTTGTGGCCAATACGAATAACCTTTTTACACTCATTCGATTTTTACGTTTCGAATCCAGAAGCATAAAAAGTATTTACACGTTGAGGAAACATAAAAGCATTGATTTGATGAACTTAAAACAGATATTCTAAACATACTCTCGAAGATATTCAACAGTTTACTTTGCAATTAAGCCAAGAGTAAACTTATGGGAAGGAGGTTGGCTGAGTTTACATATGTTTTCAAAAATAAAAGTAAGATGAATTAAGTACTTACTTCGTTGTATCTTTCATGCAATTTATTGTATTCTCTTGTTCTTTCCTTCTCTTTATCTTCTAGTCTAGACACTGAGAACAGAAAAAGAAAGTCTTAAACCCTTTTTTAAATATTTACTCGTGTGAAGAGGAGTGTTGATATGGTATCAGTGGCTATTATTTTCCTTATTTTCATTTCAAAGAAAATGATAAGGCTTATGAAGGAAACAAAATAAATGCAAATCATTTATATCCAATTACTTCAAAAATGGCTTTCTCCATGAACATGGACACACTAATCTTGGGCATCACACAGACACACTGATAAGCAAGTGTGCATGCAAACATAGACAGAAACACGCGCAAGCACTCATACACACTGCATATACGCAGATACGAAGACAGGTACATGCACACCATGCTGGTTTCAAGCCTAGCTGACCCACTTATCAAATTACACGAGCAATTATAGAAACCCATCAAATGAAAAGCACAGCAAAATCTCGGTATGCAGTTGAATGAATATTCATAAAGACAATGACTTTGACCGCGTTGTCTCCCAACTTTTATCACTTCAAATCAAGAACGGAGCAAACTTTATTATGAAAAAAGTATCCAGCTATACGGTAGTAATGTGTGATTCAATAAATCTTTAAAAACACAATGATCTTTACCTTGATATTATATCAAATTATACATGGAGAGAATTTTATCCTAAATCGTAGTAAAATGTCATTGATTATGTTGAATGAAATTATGAGAGGTTAATGGATGTTTGTTTTTATCGTTTTGAGGGTTGGAAAGATAGTGATTTTATCTGAGTCTTTTTTCTAATATCCTTTTTTAAATTTTAAGACCATTTTCTAGAAACTTTATTCCTCTATAAGATTGTCCATTTAGAATATCACCTTTTCCTTTAAAAATGGGAATATTTTGAGACAAACACCAACCTCATGTAATGTTTCTTCGATCAAAAAGTCATTACAAGCACATTACTCCCAAAGCGTATTCGTTTTTAGAGTTGATATAGAGTGAAGGCCTAAGAGAAAACTTTCAACCGCACTTATGAAGAAAAGTGTGAAATTATTAGATATTTTGAAGAAATTGTTCATTGAAGAAAAAAGATATTGCTGAAAAGTTTTTGATAAAACAGAACACTTTGCCCGAAATATTGAAAAATAAAGAAATGAACTTGAAGAAAGCAGAAAATTTGAATTTAAGAGGTTTAAAAATGAAAAGAAGCAAGATAATAACTTTTTAATGTGTAGAGAGCGCGCTTTTAATATGGTTTCGCCAAAAAGAATCACTTTCAAAAATGAAGATATATAATATTCTTTTGTAAAAAGCAAATGTTTTTTGCAAAAGAGCTAGGTTTTTAAAGAAGGACATAGGAAGAATTTTAAAATCTGGAAGCATTTTCTCTGTGGAAACCAATTAAGGTCAAAGATAACAACTAAAACAGAATAACTGTTCTTGTTGCTGCAAACATGGATGGATCAGATAAATTACCTTTACTTATAATTGGTAAGCAAAAGAATCCAAGGCCTTTCAAAAATTCAAAAACACTTCCTGTTGAGTATACGCTTTAAATAAAAAAAGATTGGACGAGTGGAGAAATTTTGATTGGATATCAAGTTTAAAATTAGATTAGTTCCAGCTGAAATTGAACAAGATACCGTTAAATCGATTTTGCTATAAATTCTCGGATAGGCCATTGTTAATGGTTTCTCTAAAGTGGAGTTTATTTTTACTACAAGAAAAAGTATCGAAGAAAAACAAATGGTAAATTTTAAATATACTTAGATAAAATAAATAAATAAAAACATATTTTGCATTTAGACTTCTATTGCTATTACTTCTGAAGAAGAAAATTCAGCCAATATATGGAGAAGCCTATCTTCAATATATGATCTGTCAGGGACGCACATTCGGGGGGAGGGGGCTGATTTCAAGTGGTGACGAAAGAGCCATTCGCCCCCCCCTCCTCAATAATTTTTGAATTTTCTCAATTATATATCTTTTTATAGTATTTAAAAGACCTGTTTGTCTTGTGTGTAGATTTTTCATATTACTTTTCTTGTTTTAAGGTTAAATCTTAGAATGAATTATGAATATTTAAAATCCTTTTTTCCATTGATTTCCACTTCATTGATGTTATAATGCAAAGTTTAGCTATATTTGAAGAGGTCAATAAAATTTTCTAGCGTATTGGAGATTCATGAACATTGAACAGTTTTTGATCTTTGTAAAAAAACTTATGAGTGAAAATGGGCAACCAATTTGTACTTCTAAAATTAATGGAAGCAAAGAGCACATTTTAATTAAAGGTGGAATGAAGAGCAAGCGGTGGCTTTGTTTCTTTTCCTCCCTAATTTGCTTTGCTCTCGGTATTTAACGTCATTTGAGATAAAATAATTTATGAGCATTGTTTAACTTAGCTTTTTTCACCATTGTAACATGTATATTTGTGAATCTCTATTAAGTTCTTCTTTAACGCACAGAAGTTCTTTGGCTTTCGAGAGCACGAATTTTGAATTTATGTTTTATTTGAATTCAAATCAGAAGTCTTACTATTTTTGAAAGCGAAAGAAAATTCACTTTTAGAACAATTTGAGACTTCATATAATGAAGAGTTTATTTATAGCTAAGTCTATTTGTCAGATATTTTTAGTCATATGAAATAAATTAGGCTATTCAAGGTCTCTGGAGTTAGGATTGTAGATGCTTCATAACTAAACTACTATTTTGGAAAAGAATGTTGGAAACATGAAGCTATGAAAACTTTCCAATGTTAGAGGAAGTTTTGGGTAACAAAGACGTGTTTAAATTATTATTGGAGACAGAATTCTTTGCACATCTGGTAGCTCTGAACAAACTCTTTCATGGGCTATTTCTGTTTAGAAAATCTTACAATAGAAAATTGGATTAGCAATCCTTTTCCTACCGCTAAATAGTGCATTAGCTCATTGACCTAAGGGCAAAAGATTTTCTAACAAAAAATTGAAGTTTTATCTAAACTTCTTATGAAGAATTTTAAGAGCCGAATTACTCATGTAACGGGCGTCAAGCTTAGAAATATAATCGGAATCGACCATAAAGATGATAAAATGTGGTGTATCTATCTAGTAAATCGAAGTAATTGTAAATATTTAGTATAAGGTAAAAAATATTTAAAAAATAAAATCATCAATAACTACATAAACAATAGTTTAGAGATGGCAATTAAGAGTTCATGAGAGAGGATTTCAAACTATATAAAATGTGGCATGCACTTGAATTAAAAACATGATTAAACTGGTAGTTGTTGACTTGACAACTTTTACAAAAATGATGCGTAGTATCGTCTTTATAGAAACAAGAAGTAGAAGAGTGGGAAGAAGAGCAAAACATGCAAGTTGATTGAAAGGATTTATAGTCTTTTGAAACATGTCCGTCACGATTGCATTTATAACAAATCTTTAGCAACGAGAGCAATTGAACTTCATGTGCGGAAGAGTATATGCTTTCTTTCGCAGAGAGATTTCAAAGAAAATTCGCTAAATTTAAGAATAACGTTGCAATGACTCACTCTACTCTGACTTCATTTCGAAGAGGTTGATAGTGTCGCTATCATTTAAATCATTTTGAGTGCAAATTAAATTTCTAAGTCTTCTTGCTAGATACTTTTATCAACTCCTTTAATGATAAAGATTTACTAGCCTTGTTGAAAAGATTTTTATGTTCAACATGGTTTTGATCTAAACAGTTTTCCAACTTTCCTTGATGTGAAACTTCGGCTGTTTCAATGAGCAATGCGTTATTTCTAAGCTCTTTATATCTTTCAATGCTAAGTTTGTTGGTTGATGGATCTATTTTTTATTGATTACAGCACTTGTAGAATCATTAAAGAAATCAGGGACTAATAAGGAAGTTTCAGGATTAAACAATCTTAATTGAGATTTAACTGAAGAAATGTCATGGTTGAGCAAAGCAAGTTGATTTATAACTGGAGGAGAGTACTTAGAAAAAACATCAGCAAACGTGAATTTAGGAATATTTATTGATTCAACTTTGCTAGTTAAGGAACTAATATCAACATCATAATTGAAATCGAAAATTAATGAATCAAGAATGTCTTTTAATTCCTTTTTGGAAGAAGTATCAACATTGTTTTTGATAAAAGTAAGTTTGTTCAATAAAAAGGAAAAATAATATGTATAAAATAGAATTAAACTTACAATATGTTAATCTAATGAAGTAAGATTTCAAAATTAATATTTAAAATGAAGAGCCATTTAAAAAAAGGGGTAAAAGAGGGGTAATAAAAGAGTTTTTAAAGAAATTTTTGATTAAAAAATTTTTTACAACCTGAAGTTTAAAATACTTACAAAACTTGGTATATTATTTTAAAAAGATTGAAAGTTAGTAAAGTGATAAAAAAAAATGACATCCACTGTCCCTTGATATGTAATGGAAATTTTAATTTTTTTGGTTATTATTGAAATCTCATGTCGACGAAATGCGAACCCCGATAGGCATATAAAAATGGCAAAACAATGTTAGAAATTACTTTATATAAAGTAAATAATTTTAATTTGGTTAATATCTGTAAAAAGTGCATATGTGCATTTAAAAAGTTGAATAAAGAATTAGAAGAAGAATTACAGAAAAGCAGGACTCACTAACGCTTCACTAAAAAAACGAGTGCAAGGATATAATGATACTCGTTAGGAGATAAAAATGAGAATGTAAATGGAGTAAAACGAAGGATAGAAACAGAAAAATGGTATCAATGAGCATAGTGAAAGGTGGAATTGCCCTTTCAAAATACGTAAAACCTTAATCGTCCGCAAAATAAACACGAAGAAGCCAGCTGCTAGACTGACTGTCCAACAAAATAATGAGAAAATACTGACCATGCATTCCCTCAAAAAAATATTTTGTAGAAGCCATCATTGAAATGAAACAAATTCAGAAGGCATTGGAGTGCTAAAGTGTCTGTATTCACATGTATTCGCTTCTTTTAGAACTATTCATGCGAAAAGTAAATCCAGTTCTCCAAAGATTAAAAAAGATGAGGCATAAAAATGGTAATCGTTTTGGGTGGAATCAGTTTCGGGGTTACGGTTTTTGAGAGTTTTGACTTGGCACCGTCACATACAAGGTAGAATTAAAAAACAATCAGAAAAAAGTGATAACAATAAATCAAATACATGAGTAATCCTGCTAAAATTTATCTCCCAATGACATGGTATGCGTAGAAAGGGTGATGATGTTGCTACTAAAATAACCTTGGTCAGAAGCAAGTTTAGCCTTGAGTTCCAGCATCCTCACCAAAGACTCGAGACTCTCAATCTTGCTCAAATGCTCTTTTGTCTGCGCTTCGTAGCAATCTTCCAACTCCAAAAACTTCTATAAATGAGAAAAATGGAAATAAAATTTGGAAGCACTCAAAGTTTAATTCATCCCCAAAACAAAGGAATCATAATCTGAAAAGTAAAGATGAGAAAAAGTGAACATGCTAGTAAGGAATACTGTAAAGAAACAACTGATCTAGAAAGGAAGATGCATAAACAAAAAATAAAAACGTTTATAGATATTGTAATTTTTAAATATTGGTAAATATATTTGATTCTTCTACATCTATCTGAAATCATATTTAGAATAAAAAATTGCGTATTTGGTTGAATACCTAAGGCTGGATTCATTTTGGCATGTTAACCGAAATTACCATCATTTTATAGAATATGTAGAATGTAGATGAAATGAGGCTGAGGCATATGAAAAAAAACAATTTAAAATTGGAAGAGCAAAATTTCATTCATATGAAAATATAAGGAAGCAACAATCAATTTTCAACCATTACGCTCCTAAACAGATCAACCACGTTCGCTCTCTTTACGCGTTTGCATGGGAATTGTTAATCTCTAGAAATAAGGCAATGGAAGTATGATTTGGATTGTAAAAATTATTTCATTCCTATTTATTCAATTTACAGAATACTAAAACAAAACCTTTTTTCGAAACAACGTGACATTTTTAGGATAGTGAAGATATAGTAAAGTAAAAAGAATGAGAAATCGTTCACATAATTGATAGATATAAAGAATTAAGTCATTCTTCATAGTGTGCAGTGTATTTAGTTCTTAGAGCAAGAATAATGAAAAACAAGTAAGCATTGATACCATATTTCATAAAAAGAGAGAAGCTTTATTCATATGACTTCTCAAAAAATTCAAAGAGCTTTTTTAAGAAGAAAAATCCAAATGTTATTTTAGCACATTCCTTAATTCACCGTGACGATTTGGCTTCCAAAACACTTCCCGTTTCCCTTAAGCTACACTACCTATAACCCTAACATGGACCCTTATTTTTTTGAAATATAATATATTAATATGAAAAAAAATAGTTTTATATTCTTAGGGTGGTTAATCTTCAGGAGTGGTTTGGGGTAGTTGTTCTTCAGAAGATCTGGGTTTTATATGTGTGTGTCATGGTTTCTTTGTGTTTGCAGCATGAAGTTCCTGATAGAGATTAAAGTATATTGAGCGTTTTACTTGGCGATTCTTTGGTGATGAGTATGTGTCTGTTGTATGGCAGTTTGGGGTGGAATGTCATGCCTAGGATTTTTTGGGTGTGTGTTAGTGTCTATGATAGTATTGTTGATTTTTATGTTGAGCTTGTGTTGTGTCCAGAATTATATTGCGTAAAAAGTGTTGTTTGTGACTTTTTGTGGTTAAGTTTGATATCTATGAGCTGTTTGTGTATATTGTCGACGTATGGTTGTGCGTTGAGAGTGGCTTTTGTGATGCTTTGGTTAGTGGATGAAATGGTTATGTGGTCTGCATAAGTAAAAAGATTGACTTCGTTGTTGGTGGGAGTAGGCATGTCGGTCGTTGGATAATATGGGGGAGAGGGAGCTCCCTTGGGGTACCCCTGTTGGTGTGTGGCGTGAGCGTGAGAGGGTAGTGTAATGTTTTGTATAAGTTTTCTGCCTCGAAGATAGTAGAGTAAAAATCTGGCATCTTGAGTGTTTTGCTTTGTCTTTGTGGGTGATTTTGTGTATAAGAGGTTGGTGTCAAAGGCGTTGCTTAGATCTAGTGTTGTTGTGATAGTGAGGTGGAAGGGTTTCTATTTGTTGAAACCTTCGGCGATACTGTTGTGAATGATTGAAGGGCTGTTGCAGTAGAATGCATTTTCTTAAATCCTTGTTGATGTGTGGTGTTGGGTATGTAATTCAATAAATATAATAATACAATTGTCTAGAGTATTTTTTGAGTATATGAATATTTATTCAAGCGGCTCTAACAATAGGAATCAGCACTGCATCCTGTGAGAGAAGTTTTTCGACCCTTAAAAGAGTTTTCGAGTTTTTGAACTATTTCAACGAAAAGTCAAGAAGGCTGAATGTTTGACATGTAAATTGCTTTATTACTCTAAAAATGATATATTGTTAATAAAATGAGTTTCTTCTTTCACTTTTGTTTTATAATAGTTAATTATACTCCTCAATCCTCACCACCTTACTTTTATGACCTTTTTTAGCTCTTGATTCCGATGTTGATAGAATTTGTTTCTAGAAAAGAAAATTTTAGTGTGTATTTTCATAATGTATAGTTTCAGCCCCTGTTTGGGGGGGCCCCCCCCCCCCCCCCATTTTGCTTAGCGCGGGCTCTGTTGTCGGTAAGTGTGTGTGTTTTTGGGAGTTTTTGTGGTTGTTTATTAATGATTCTGTGATTTGTTTGTAACCTTCGGTGATGTATTGGTGAACTGTTTATTGAACGTGCTGGCGATCTCCATTTCTTTCATTTCGAGTGTGTTATTAAAAGAAATAGTTCTATTTGTGTCATGTAGTTTTCTGAGGTTTTTAATGGTGTTGCAGTAAGTGTGTATTAGGCCAATAGGGCGACGTCGCTCCCACACACATATATACGTACAATACAAATATACATTTAACTCTGTACAAGCATAAAAATACCTAAGAGTGCATTTTAGGATGAAAGGAAGTGAGGAAGGAGTATATCAAAAATGAGGAGGCGGCCACAGGCCCTTAATTTTGTTTATAAAATTTTTATAACGTTTTCTTTATTATTTTTATGAAGTGTCGATTGTCTCTCACTCTGGTTCATTGCAGAACAAGGAATTTGATAGCCCTTATTTTTTTCATCAGATAATAATCATCAAGATTAAAATGTTTGAAACAGAATGATAGTTTCGATTTGGGAGCAAAGTCATACAAGTCAATTCGGCATCAAGACAATTCCTCCTTTGAAAAATTAAGCCTCAAGAAACTTCTACTCAAGAGGCAGAATTGTTCGGAAGAATAAATCTAAAAAAAACTTTAAAAAAATAACTCTTTAATGTTCGAAAATCAGACAAAATTCTTGGCCATTTTCTAAACGTATGGTAAAAAGAGGAGAGCATGCCCAGCCATGTGTTCTGGATAACGAAAAACCCGATTAATTGGAAAACGCACAAACTAGGAATGGTTGTATATTGCATTATATATGAACAAATAAAGTTTTAATTTATAGGAAGTAGTATTAGGAATGAACTCAATGGCTAAGATGTAAAAAATCTCAGAAATATAGTGATTGAGTGTTATTTTGAGAATTTAACTCCAGCCTCGTATTCCGCGAGGAAATACGGCTTGCATTCCAACTCGGCAACAATGATTCCGGGAGAGGTCAAATAGCAAATAGCATAAATCTTTAAATTAAAAAAACAGAAACAAAATAATAGAAGTAAGAACCTTTTCACTGAATTGTCGCAGACTTCTTTCGCGCTCAAACTGAGTGGAAAACTGCTCATTATCTTCCTTGTAAAGCTCCCTTTCTACTTTCAAGTCCTCGATCTTCAGGTAGGAGGATTCGAGCGCTTCCAGCGTGTTCACGACGAGCGGCATAACGGAAGTCAGCGCATCAGGCCCAAACTTGTTTCGGATCTTTTCGAATTCGCAATAAATGTCATTTGCTCGAAGCTTCAGCTTATAGAAGTCAATGAATGCGATTTAACAATATTTAACACATTGGTCAAGAAAGAAATATTGCAAAATAAGAAGAGATGGCACTATTCAAAGTGCCGCTCAAAAATGTTGACATCTTGATGTACTCCAATTTATTCTTCGGGCAATAGCTCCCTCCTCCCTTAAAAATTTAACTTTTGTACTCGGAGTGAGACGTGAGCATTGCAGAATTAAAGTATCATTATGTTTAACTCTATATGTATAATACAAAAAATATTTGTCGTATACACGGGCCCACGATAATGAGAAATGTCAATATTTTTAATTCTTAATTTTCTCCGTCACCATTGTACCATTAAGCCCTTATTCATAATAAGGTGGAAGAGGACCCTAAGTGTCTTTTGTGTTCTGAAGTGGGGGGCATCCACTTTTCTAAAGCCCGTCAAAAGAAGCCAGAGGTGAAGCACTTGAGTTCAGTAAACAAAACTATTAAACATCAAGCTGAACGATTGCACAATTTTAGGTTGGATAACATAAGAATCTTTTTGCAAAATAGTAAATGTGGTTTGAGAGCATTCTATAAATTTTCAAAAAGTCCTACAACATAGCAGAACAGTTGATATTACCTTGCTGCAAAGGCATCCTATTGAATGTGCTAAGAAGTTGTGCAAACTATACCGTTAGAAGGCTAATACGAGAGATGTCAGATGACATGATATCAGAGGTGGTTTAGTTGATTCGAAATTCGAAATTTAACCTTTTTTGCAATTCAGCTTGATGAGACGATGGATGCTGCAAATTTAGTTCAGCCTTGCGTTTACGTACATGTATATGAATACGACAAGAACCTGGTAGACGATTTTTTCATTTTCAAAACTCTTCGCAGTAGAACCACTGAAAGTGAAATATTTGAAAAGGTGGACAATTTTTTACAACACATGTTAAGCCAGAACATCCCATTAGAGTATGTACTGGCCGTGCTCTAGCAATTTCTTGTTCTACCTTTTAGACTCTAATTAAGCAAAAATCCCCATATGTAATTGGTACTTATTGCCCCATTCATCGCCAAGTCTTAATAATGAAAACAATAAGGGGATGGGTTGGAAAATGTTCTAAATGAAGTCGTTAAAACATTTTTTTTTATTTTAATTAATAATTTTTTGAAAATTTTTGTGTTGGGGCATTTTTTCTTAATTTTAAATTTGGGCATTTTTTCCTACTTTTTAATTGGGGGCCTTTTTTCTGCGCACCATATTCGATATGCAAATTTAATTAAAATATTTTCGTTGGAAGTATAATATTTAAATTCACCAATTTTGTAAAAAAAATATAAAGTAGTCTTATAAATTTAGGACTTTAGGTATGCGCTGAATACACTCTATTTTAAACGATTGCTTGAATATTTGGTCTCCCGTGGTATTTCCAGAACACTAATTTTGAAAATTGCAACAAAAAAATTTCGCCCCCCTCTCCCAATAATTTTGAGGATGTGCGCCCCTGCCTCCAGGCTCAACGGGAGAACAAAATCATTCAAATATGATAGATCACTACTGATCGGATGTAATTAAGTCTTTATCCCTCCTTATTGCCACTTGCAAGTCATTGAAACCGATGGTCACAGTCCATCTGTATATTCTATCGCTAGATATGATACTTTATCCAAGTGAAGTTTTATACCATGACTTTAAAAGTAATCTCTTTTGTGAATTTTTACGGAACAAAATTTTTGGTTGAGCCGATTTTATATGGTAATGGAAGGTTAAAAATGTTTTTGTCTTCTAAGGACAATATAGAAAGGGTGTATTCGAAGACTTATTGGTAATACAGTTAGACCTCATTTATCCTGCAGTAGGTGATTCGACAACCCACTATCCGATGCAATATTGATTAGGGGCCAAAAAATAATTTCAGCATCTCATCTCATTAATTGTCAATTATGAGACGTTACAGCAAATATTATTTTATAAATTTTATATATAAATGAATATCTCGAACGGAAATTTTTGCCAGTTAAAATTATTGAAAAAGAACGTTACACAATAAGCATAATCTAACATTATGTGAGCCTATGAGAGCTAGTGTGGCGTCAAGTGTTTTTTGAGGGCAAGTTTGTGGAGTCGATGCTAAAAGGCCCCGGACCCCTTGCTATAACTAGGGCGATTATTAATTTTATTTTCTGTGAAGGAAAATGAAAGAAACATATAACCTAAAAATTCTTAGGAGCTTACAACAGGTATTCATGGCCCAAGTTTGTTGAATGATGTCTCATGCCATCTACAACATGCAATCTGTCTGTTTCTTGATTTTAAATTAACAAGGGTTGAAAATCCTTCCTCACACTTGTATGTAGAAGAAAATGTAACAAAGACACGTAAAACTATTGCCATGATGACTTGCTAGAATTACTGATACAAAGTGCAAGTTATAGATTTAACATGAAAAAATTACAAGCTGAAAAATTGGAAATTGAAATTACTGTATTTCATCTGGATGCATGAAGTTCAGTTATTATTACTTTCCAAAGATCCCTGTTCTTCTGGCAGCTCAGTAAAATTGTAAATTTTTAGTAATCTTAACTTTGAAGAACTCATCTCGGCCTGAGATCATCCATGAATCGAAAAAGGTTTTCATACATAACGATGTTTCCGAGAATATTCTTCGGACGCCAGTTTTGTAGTTTAAAAAACAGGCTAGGAGATTATTTTGAAAAAGGAAAATATGCGTTTCCTTCCCTCAAAATTTCAAATTTAATGTGTTCAAGTGATCAAAATGCCCGCAAAGGATGCAATATTTTTCTTAATCCATGGCTTATTTTTGTAACTTTTTTTTAGCTATTTTTTTTATTCATGAGGCCTGAGGTACAGATACATTCTTCAGATGATACAAAACATTCTGGCACTAGCCTTGGACTTTTAAGACTTTGTTTGCGGGTTCTGGACGTATCGTTTAAAGGTGACATCTAAGTTTTATGCCTTCATTGACTCTATACTCAAAATTGCATAGCACAAACCACATTGTCGTTTCTCAAGGCAACAATATCATCCATGTCTCATTTATACGTTTTCATATATACAGTGCTCCCTCGCATTTCCGAAAACCCCGTTTTACCCCCATAAAATTATGTAGACCCAATCTCCCACCATTATAATTCCCCGGATATAACGACCTCACTGTCCGCCATAGCCATTGGAGGAATGGACATGCTATTTTCCATAAAATTACCCCCGGTCTTAGGCCATGTCTCGGTGGCAAAATGTACCGCCTGAATGATTATACTTCCTTGCCTAGCAGTGCCAGCGGTGTAATGCCTTACGAGTATGTTTAGCTGACACCCCGGTATTCATCACGTTCAACCATTAGATGCCGCGGTATTAAACAAAACTTCAAATCATATTTTCGTCGACACCAGCTCAACCAAATTTTCGAGCGGGAGGATTCAGACGGGACTCACAACATCACTGTTGCCGACGCTATTCGCTACGTGAAAAAAGCCTGCTAAAGTTTAGAAATGTAATAATGACAAATTAGAATCTTTCCGTTTCTTTGCCGAACCAAATTTTATGCCCAAAAAAATCTAAAACATACAATATATATGATTTTTATAACCGAATATTTATTTTTAAAAAAAAGAAGAGATTAGCCTATAAAAGAGGGGTCCACAAGTGGACCATTAGCTGAATAAAGCGTAGGAATTGTATGAAAAATTTATTTGATTTAAATTAAGAAAATCAAATGTTAAAAACCTCCATGGTAAAAGGGGAGCAATCTCGATGAATGTTCTTTTCACAAGAAAAACAACGAAGCAAAACATTTTTTACAAACTACACATTTTCTTTGTAGATCTCTAGAAACAGCGGCATGGTAGTGTCCATTAACATTTCTAGACTCCAAAGAATA
Source organism: Nectonema munidae (assembly GCA_030549495.1). Lineage (NCBI taxonomy): Eukaryota > Metazoa > Nematomorpha > Nectonematoida > Nectonematidae > Nectonema > Nectonema munidae. Next base: position 1,560,105 of record JAUIRK010000509.1, read on the forward strand.
TTATGAAGATGAACCAGATTTTCTTTTTAACTTTACGCCTTTAAACTGAAGAAGATTCAAAGCCACTTACTTTTCTTCCAAAGTTAATATGGAAAGTAATTTCACCTCTATGAACTTCTACATAAAGTTTCAAAGAGGCTACTCTACAGCGTTTACTGCTAAACTCCACCACAATTTTTTCGCCTTTATTTTAGCAAATTAAAAACTTGGAAGCAAAGATTTTTTACGTCTTTTCTTTTAGCCTCTCTTGAATATCTCAATACATATTCTATTGGAAACTGTGCACAAGCATCGTCTCTCCAACTGAGAAAAAACTCTACCGCTTGATCTATAATCCTACAAACTTTTGGGAACACCCATTTTCTTTATCCCTTTTTCATTGAGTAAAGGGCATTCATTCATGCGATTATTACGAACTGTGCTTATAGCTCTAGTATTTCTATCGCTCAATTCTTCTAAATGTTTATATCGAGAAAAATATTATCAAAGTAAAACTCGTAGTAGCATGCATTTGTTATAGAAGAAATAAAATTGTTCACTACTTAAGAACCCAAAGGACCTTGTTTGGATTCTTTCCTTTGGTACAATTCAATTGAATAAGGATATCCCGTAGAAGAGCACATACACCATCGATTGAAACCAAAACGGTTGGGGTTCCCTTTTATGAACTGTTTGTAACTATGAGAACTAAAATTCCATTTTGTTAAAACTTTTCATTTAAAACTTGATTTTAAGTCTTACTTTTGCCATTTTATCTTCTAGGTTTATTTTTGTATTCTCTGCCAAATGGGAAAATTTTTTGATTTCATCATAAGGATTTCTTGACGGTACTTTACCAACAAGAGGAACACCAAGACGTGGCAAAATTAAAAACCCAAAAAACATACGAATGTTATTCCAATCGATGATAACTGTATGTGTTACCAGCGTAAAGAAAAGATAGTTCTGCTACTTCATTTGGGCCAGGGGCTCCAAAGTGATGGATATGAACCGCCTGGAGTCGATGAGGGTTTTCTAAGGGTCGATTATTAATAGAACAGTTAATGTAAATAAAGTCAATTTTTTTTATTTTAACATTTTTGAGATGGGTTGAAAAACTAACATATTAAATACCTTTATTTTTTAATTTTAAAATTTTTACATAAAGTCAATCATTTTAAATTAGGTTAACATTTTGTTAGAAATATTTTTTGGAATTCCTTCTTCCTAAATTATTCATATGACATTTTTTTTTCATTTTTTAAATTTCTTTCAATCCTCTTAAACTTATTTGGACAACAGTGTCCCATAAAATAAATAACCCGTTAAAAAAACTCATATAACAAACGATTTCTCCAAGCCTCATTGTTTGAAGATGTTTTAAGTGGCAAAATTATTAAATTTTTTTTTCCAAAATCGCTTTATGTATGTAAAGTCTGAAATTATGCAGAATCTAAATTATCGTAAAAATGCTTTTTGCAAAAATAGAAAATTTTACCCTGTTTTTCATAACCTAGTTTATATTTTATTATAGTTCTTGTTATCATAACAAAAAATTTTTTATAATTTACATTGAAAATTGAACAAAATTTTTTATCATTTCATTTTTCAATAAAAAAACACATATTTTCTAAAAGTTTTTTTCCATAAAAATGATAGACATTTTTAGGTTAATTTTTATTACAGAATAATTTTTAAAGTGATTTTTTTTTACAAATAAAGTCAACTTTTTGAAGTCGTTAAGTGAATTTTTGGAGGATTTATAGATCAATTTTTGTTGACTCTAATTATTACATAGAGGTGAATAAAATAGCTACACTTGTGGCAAGTTCGTATCAGCAACTAATCTTTTCACATCCCAATGGATAGGCAAAAAAGTGACTACGATCTTGCTATCCAAATTTTAAGTTTGGGATAGTAAAAACTTATTGAATCATTGGGATGAAAAAACTTGAAACCGTAGTGTCCTCGCATTTTAAGATCATATACTTTCAAATTAAAATTTCTTCTAAATCTGACTAATTAATTGTTCATCAATAGTTATAGCAGTGTCAAGATTCCAATATTTTAAATATTTTGTTATCTGCAGCAGATGTTTTAAAAAAACTTTTTATACGTTTATTTAGAACAGATTTAAAATTAAGAGGCCTTAGTTCCCATTTCATCTTTATACTTAATAATAATTGAAATCATACTTTTTCAGAAATAACACAACTTCCAACAGGAAAGTTCTCCTCTTCAGATTCGTTATTGGTAAAAATCGTTACTTCGTCAGTATTCAGCATTCAAGAAGAATTTAATCATAAATAGAATCTAAAATATATTACAAAAATTCCTCAATGATAATAAAGATAATAAAGCTTGTTAGAAATTATAAAATTAAAAAATAAAAAAAAAAATTAAAAATCATTTTTAATTGTAATTATATTATTTTTAGATTTAAAAAGTTTTTTTATTCATTAAGTTTATATTATAATATTTTTTAGTTCCTTCAGAATAAATATAGTAGTAGTAGTAGTAGTAGTTTATTTCATTAAAAAGTTTTGTATACGACATGTAGGTAGGTAGGTACTGTAGGTAGGAGATAAGTAAGCACTTTTCAACATTAGTTGATATGCTTGTGAGAATTGCTGGATAAAGGCGAAATAGAAAGAAATATTAATGGAGCAACGTCGAAAATAGATAAGTTAATTTAAGGTAGATTGTGAGTTAGGTTATTCTTATCACGCTGTGTTGAGAAAAGGTGTTTTTCTAAATAGTTAATGAGATTATATTAGATTTTGGGAGGTGTTGAGGATAGGTTCTATTGAGTTGATAAATGTGGAAATGAGATGAATGATTTTGGGGTGGGATAGAAGTGATAATAAGGAGGAAGGGAGATCTTAGAAGTGTAGTAGTATATTATCAATCAATTTAATGCCTTGAGGTGAGAATATAGGGCAGTAGAGGTTGATGTGGATAGAAGTTTCAATGAGTTTTATGTTGAAAAGGTATGTAGGCATGGGCAATGTGAACTGAATCATCGTATTATGTTACATAGAATTGTAAAAGTTGTATTCAGAGTGAATTGAGCTAAAATTGAAGGTATGTTGTTAAGCCATTCATTTGTGATTGATTTATTTAGGAATTGTTCGAAAGTTGATAAAGGGAAAGAAGGGTTTAGAAAGTATTGTGAGGATGAGAATCTTTTATTGTATTCTATGAATTTGAATAGAAAGTGATATAATTCTAAGATAAAGGTTGGCGTGTATTGTAATTGAAAAGAGCGTATGCTGCAGCTGCATGATTATTAGATTTTGATCCCTCGGTGGAAACTGAGAGATGATGTTGTGCGTTGGAGATGCGCTGATGAGCGATTGAATTTAGTGCGATAATTTTATGATAGCAAATATTAGTCGTATATGGAGTCATTTGCGAGGGATGAATTAGATACCATAGGTGTACTTGCGGGAGAAATAAGTTATGACCCATTTAGGGTATATTATTTAATTATTATTTATTCAAAGTTATAAAAGAAGCTACAATGAGAGAGAGAGACAGAGAGAAAAAAATTTATTCAAAAAAAAATTTTTACGGAAGGTTATTGTAGTGTGAAGTGCATATATATATATATAGACAACTTGCGTGTTATCTCCAACCTGTATATTACGATGATTCTTCTCCAACCTGTATTCTACGATAATTCACCTCCAACCTGTATACTACGATGATTCATCTCCAACCTGTATACTACGATGATTCATCTCCAACCTGTATACTACGATGATTCATCTCCAACCTGTATACTACGATGGTTTCTTTTCCATGTACTAATGACTAGAGAGATAATGTTCAATTTTATGTTCACATTCTGCTAGATGTAAGATTTGATATACCTCATTCGGGGAGACGATGCTACATAAGTTATTACCTATATACATTATACCTGTATACTACGTTGGTTCATCTCCAACCTATATACCGCGATAATTCATCTCTAACCTATATAATTTATTTTATCAAATAATCAAAATAAAATTCTGTAATCAAAGAATCGAAAAATATTCTCTAAAAAATCAAAAAATATCAAACTTTCTGTTCAAATTTTGCTACCTCATACGATGTTACAAAAGTTATTACCTATACTTTGCAGTTCAAATCAAAAAATATTTATTCTTTTTAAATATATCGTTGGCTCCCCTTACTTTTAGTTTCGTATGTATATAATTTGATAAAAATTAATTATTAAAGACTAGGTTTATCTTTCAATTTTAAAAGTAAGGGGAGCCAACGATATATTTAAAAAGAATAAATATTTTTTGATTTGAAACTGAACCTTGAGGAACACCATATAAGCAACATTTTCGTTTAGGCCCAATGTATTCATTAATGTGAAGGTTTATCTCTTGATCAAACAAAAAGCTGTTGATACATTTTAGGAATTTACCATTGATTCCAGTTTTCCAAAGTTTTACGATAAGCCCTGATTTCCAGACACAGTCAAATGCTTTTTCGAAATCTAAAAGAAAACACATTGTTGTCATTTGGCAGCTTATATCTCCATTTATTTCAGTAGTGAGACGGTGTAAGTACCTAAGAGTACTTCTATTTTTTGTGAAGCCCTCTTGGGTATGAACAGAAAGAAGCGAGTACGAAAGGAATGCCTCGAGCCTGAGTGCAAGAATTCTTTCAAAAAGCTTAACTATGTGAGATGTAGTACTGATTGGTCTATAACAGTCAGCTTTATCATAAGAAGCTTTATTAGCTTTTTTAATGAAGATAACTTTGGAATGATTCCATATCCACTTGCCCCTATTTAAACAAGAAGAAAAAAGAAGATTCATCGCAGCGATAGCATTTGGTCCCAAATTTTTGATCATTAGTGGATGGACTTGTTGGTTGTCGAAGTTTGAGTTGGAATTCAACTTTCTTATGGCGTATTGAACTTCTTCGGTGGATATTGGATTGTATAGAGAACTACTGCAATTAAGACTTAAGTCATAGAGTGCAGGACTGAAGCTTGACTGAGTGATTCCGGTATAAGTAGATATAAGTTTAGGTATAAGTTAGCGAAGCTTCCGGAAAAGTATGTATCGTATAGAGTTTCTTCAATTTTTTCCGTTTTTCGTACAAATTTGACCATTTCTATCACAAAGTGAGTTAATTGTAAGATCTTTCTTAGGATTAAACATCCTATTGAAAATTTTCCAGTATTTATTGCCTTGTGCAAGGTTGATATCTTCAAATTGCTTAGTGATAAAATTCCGACAGGTTTAGATTCTCAGAATCTCAAAAGAGTTCTTAGCTTTACGATATTTCTTTAGCGTAGAATCTGTGTTTCGGTTTAGGTAGATTTTAAGAGTACTTTTCATGTGTTTTAGGGCAGTTGAAAGTTGGGGTGACCAGTAGGGCTTGCTATCAATAGAAATAGATTTAATTGAGCAATGATTTTTAGTAGTAGAAATAATTGTTTCAAGGATTTTTTCCCAGTTTTAGATAGTATTCTCCGTTCGGTCCGTGTATAGTTGAAATCTTTGAGGGATGCAGTATGTCTTCAATATCTTTGGACCATTTTTCCCAATTAATGGAAGAAAGGTCAATTTTTTCAATGGATTTTGTTTTTTTATGGTTATCTTTGAAGACGGCTAAAACAGGAAAGTGACCTCTGGACGGTGCACCGGTAAATAAGCATGATTCTTTATCTACATATATTTGTTTGAAGTAATGATAGATAGGGTTTGAGCAAATGAAAAAGTCAATCAGACTACTTACATTTTTTGAGATAAAGGTTTCAGTTTTGGGGGAAATAATGTTAAACTTTGTCCAGTCCAAATTTTCAACTAGTATGACACCATACTTGTTAGTGCACTTGTCGTTCCAGAGAGGGTGTCTAGAGTTGAAATCACCCATAACGAAAAGACCCTTGCACTTATGACTTTTAGTTAATGTGTCAGCCAAAACGAGCATTTCGAGCAAATCGGTAATCCCTTTTGTATAATTCAATTTTAAGTAAACATTGCCAATGATGTATCTGTGTTTAGAAAATGAAACAATGCCCCAAACGCTGTCAATATTTTTTTAGATCTGGGATATTTGAGAAAGCTGGTGGAATTTTAGACCGTTTCTTATTAAAAGAGCTGCTCCTTTATTACCATGATTATTTGTGTCCTTGAAAATAGACATGTCGTTGTAGGACCATGAGTATGCGTTACTGGTTTCTTGCAGTCCGACAATGCTAATATTATTATCGTTTATGAATTTATTAAGCATAAAATGAGTTCTTTCTGACACACCACAAACGTTCACAGTACAAATGCGATCGAACAGGATATGTTTATCTGAATTCAGATGAGTCATATGGAATGTAAGACTTCGGTAGGAAACAATTCAATTTTTCTATTGAATACTGGACATTCTTTTGAACCAGCATGATGTTTGTCAGAGCAGTGTGGACACTTATATGTGTCTAAAGAACAAGTATTTGATTCGTGAGCACCAGAACATTTTCCACATTTATACTCTTTAACACAAAAACGATGTATATGTCCCCAGCCTTGACATCTACTGCAGATAACAACTCGATGTTTTCTAACAAATTCTTCAACAATGTATTTTTGATTACAGAACTGTATACGGTCATTAATAGCTTTTAGGAGAGAGTCTCTTGACTTGAAATCTACCTTTATGGATCCATTAAATTTATTGTCGGATTTACGTTTGATGAATTCGCAGGAAGCATCTGGAAACTTGTCTTTAATCTCAGCAGTAGCAACGCTCACATCTATATCATCGACCACATGTTTAATGAAACCAATTGTGTTATTTTGTCCTGGGACAAGAAGCCCTTTGTTCCCACCAAAGTATGACAGACTCCAACTTTCTTCAACTGTTTTAGTTGATTTTATATCATCGAATTCGAATATAATATTGCCTCGTGCTGTGAGACGGCAGTTTCTAATAATAATGTTTGAAAATGTTTTATTAAATTCACGACGTATGGCTCTACTTGATATGATAGAGGTGTTTCCAAGTTTTATTACCAAACGTGTCCGCGAGAGTCTTTCTTTTTCTGACTTTTCTTGGCTACTTTTGGTAAGTGTTTTAAAATTTTCAACGACTTGTTTTGAGAGAAAGGATTTTTGTTTGGATGAATTTCCCACTACTTGACTGTACAGAGGCTTATCTACTGACTTAGAATAATTTTTATTAAGATCTAAAATATTTTTGCTTATAGCTTTAACAGATGTATCTAGGCTGTTTAATTTAGCTTGGATACTCATAGAACTTTGATGGCACTTAGGACAAAGTACTTGAACAAAGCTGGGCGAGTCCTTAAGACTTTCGAACAGTTTGTTGCTTATTGGGGTAGGCGTACAATTATTATGAAACCAAAGCCCACAAGATGAACAGTTCAGCCCATAATCTGTGTTGTCTAGAGCATCAGTGACTTCACTTAGACAGACGCAACAATTAAAGATGTTGCTTGAAGGAAGTACTCTTTTTTTCCGATTTGTCATTCAAATTAAAAGAAACAAAAAAAAAAGTATGGAGAAAAGTAATAATCTTACAGCTAATTAGTTTGTTCTGGAAGAAGAGTTTCAGAAATTCTCCATGAAAAACTTGGAATGTAGGAAAAGGGTATATACTGTAGGAATAGGGTATATACTTTTCGATGAGGGAGTTGAAAAAGACAAACGATGAGGAAGTGTGGGCTGAGTAGAAATTTGTAAAGTTTTGTAGAGTAGATGTTGTGTAGAAGGTCTTTATGTACTTTTTAATGATATATTTCTTGAGATATGGATGTAATGGCAGGTGTGAGTGAAGAACTCATGTGATTTAGAGGTTGTGTGGAATGCATTTGTGATAGTGAGGAGACGAGGCAATATATTTTTTTAGATAAAATAGGGAGCTCTGGAATTAGAGGGAACTTCCCCATCCCCAAGCTAGAGAGCCATATTGAAAGTATAATTGAGGTGTATATGAATTTGCTAATTTTTGGATGGAGACCCCATTTATATGAGATTGCTTTTTTTACTGAGAAAAGTGATGTTGAAAGTTTAGTGTGAATATTTTTAAAGTGAGTTTTTAATTTTAGATTTGATTAGAGTTTAATGCCAAGGTATTTATATATGATTCGGGAGTAAGTTGTAACAATGCGTTCAGTTTTAGTGGTAGTGCAATAGTTCTTTTTCGTGTGAAGTGTATGAGTTTAAGTTTATCCATGTTAAAAGAGATTTTATTCTTATTAGCCATTTGATTAATTTGTATAATCAGGTTCAGGGTGTTGTTAATATTTTTTGATTGAAGTGTGTCTGAGAAAATGAATAAAATGTCATCAGAGTAGCATTGGGAGAAGTATGAGTTAGAGTTTATGAAGTGAAGGATTGGGTTTATAAGAACTAACCAAAGAACGTCTGATAGACAGCCACGTTGTGGAGTAGAGAGGGTTAATGTTTGGAAGTATTTGCACTTATTAAGTAATAGAACAAGAATACGATCCTGGAGGTAATTGGAGATAAATTTGATGATATAAGAAGGGTAGTTTTTATATAAAAAAAAGGTTATTGATGATGGCCGAATGCCATGCTGAGTTGAAGGCGTTTTGAATGTTTAGAAAGATCGTTGTTACGGTGTGCTGATTTTTTAGAGTTGGTTCTAAATAGAGGATAGAGATCATTCGTTATCTTAGAATTTTTTCAATAATTTTACCTAGTGTTGGTAATAAGGAGATAGATCTCCAATTATTAATCTGACTATAATATCGGTTTGGTTTAGGAATTAGTATTAGTTTGTCTATTTTCCAAATAGACGGGAAGTAGCTTTTGAGGCAAGCATCATAGATATTAACAAGGTGGGGTGTAAAATGTGATAGGCTTTCTTTATATGTTTAATAGATATATTTTTCAAGGCAGTGGTTCACATGAAGTGTATAGTTTTGTTCAGGTTGAAAGAATATTGTAAAGATAATAGCTAAGTATATTATTGTTTGATTTAATTCTTAAAAGCGTATGATCAATGTTTATAGTATTGGTATTGTCTGCAAGGAATAGTGTAATGAGGAGTGGGTGATTGATATGAGTACAAGTGTGATCGTTAGAGAACACATTTGTGAGAGATACAGGGTGTTTTTGTGTGTAAGTGTGTTGATGATAGCACATGGGTTTGATGGTGTTTGATTGCAGAAATTTTTCTATGATTGTTTTTTGGCGTGTTTGATTTCTAGTTCATATTTCTTTTTGAGGGCTAGGTATTGATAAATGTTTTAATGGGAGTTGTTTTTTCCCAAGTTTTTAATGCTTTTTTACACAGGAGTATTATGTAATTGTTTTGTTCCAGAATGGAGCATGCTATTACTTCTCTTAGAAGTTTGGTTTATAGGAGTTGCTGCATGAATACTTACTCTAATAGATTGGTTAAGGTGGATTGCAGATTCTTTAAGTTTTTCATTTGAGTCTGTAGTGAGTCTATAAAAAAAATAAAAAAATCTTAGTCTGGATTCAAGATTATGGAAGAAAGAGGATTAGAATATTTACTTATAATGTCAATTTGATATGTGTGGTCGGATGCTGATGGAGTATCTGATATTTACCTGTTGTCAATATATTGGATGTTTCTTTCGAGGTGACGGTTAGATCGATATGTGATTGTTAGATATTGTTTAAATGGTGTCTTCTGAAAGTAGTTGTTTTATCATTGTCGATCATTGTGAAGTTAAGAATTCAAGTGTTTGCAAGCCGAGTGTATTTTGTTTTATGTCCCAAAGATAGGATTTGGAAATTAAGTCACTGAATATGACTATATTACAGAAATTGTTAAGGCTTTGTTTGATTTTTCTGACAGATAGTGCAAAATTATTTCGTATGGGGTGTGTAAGAGAAGTTTGAGAATAAAGAGAGCAAAAAAAAGGAGTTTAGAACATGATGGTACTAAGATAAATACGAAATTTGAGTTAGGGTATTGCAATGGTGGTTAATTTTGAAATTAATTTTTTATTACTATGCAGGCAAAGTAATCAGTTAATGGAGGTATGAGTATTAATTTGTAGTTTAAAATTTCGTGTCTAATGTAGATCTAAGGTCCATTGATATATATTATATCGTAAGTATGTGAGTAGTGGATATTAGAAAGGTTATCCTAAGCGGTTCTTAAATGATTAGGTTAATATGAAGTATGGTTAGCATAATTGGCTAATGTATGATTATGTTTAATGGCAATGAATTCTTTGTTGTTTATGTAGAAGGAACAGAGTTTTGATGTAGCTAAATGGGGTTGTTTGCAGTTGATGCAACAAATCTTGCTTGCGTCGTTTAGTAAGGTGCAAGAAAGTGTTGTGTGTGCTCATTTGTGTGTCCAGTTGTTGTGTGTCAAACAACCTACAAAAAACTAAAAAAATCTCGGTGACCGCAGTGTGTGAACTTTGGTTGAGTGGTGTGGCACTTTGAGGATGTGTGGCCGTCTTTTAGGCAATTCTCGCAAGCTTTACTTTAGATTTCATTACAATGAGTGTTAATAAAAGGTGATTCAAAAATATTGTGGATTTGCTGGTTAAATATTGATATGTGGTCTTGTTGCTTGGTTCTATTATGGTGGTGAATAGTACAGCCCTGTTTTCCCAATTTGAGTGAGATTTTTGAGTTTGCCCAAGTTGTTTATTTGTGGGTTTTGTTCATCGATTATTTTGGTGATTTCGCTTAATGGTATGTCAATGGATACGCCGCATAGAACAAATTTAGGTTTGAGAGGGCTATTGCGTTAAGTCCTTTGTACAAAAGAGTAGTTTTGGCTGTTTTTTCTGTTCTAAGTTTTTGAATTGAAAATAGATTGTGCGGAAATGAGAGATCTAGTTTTGTAATGGATAGAGGATTGTTTTTGGTCTCAAGGTTTTTTATTATTTCCTGTCGGTAAAGAGCTTTGTCTTTTCTATATGATAATTGGTTAGATGGTGTGATTTTCAGTGTTAGATCCGGTTCAAGTGGTTTTTTAGAGGGTGGAACATTCTTTATGTTAGAAATGGATGGTGAAGTAACGATTGAATTTGGGTTGAGTTAAGGTGGGTGAGGTGAGTATTAGGGTGTCTCAAAATTTGACACACCCCCTAGAACAATGTGAATTCATAAAAATAAAACTTATGTGAATTTTCAAAACAAAATTTTTAAAATTTGGGTTCGCTCAGAGCATAGTTCACATGTTATATATAATATATGTTAATATTGTTCATATATATGATGTTGGAAAAAATTAAAACATGTTTATTATTTATACAAACAAAAAATCAATCTGAAAGTAAAGCTTTAAAAAAATTAAATTTTAGAAGTGAAAAGGCTTTTATTAGATGAAGGAAATAACTTGAGATGTTATTCAACAACTTGATAAAAGAAATGTTTTTCTTCATCATTTCTAGTTAAATCTTTATAATCTTCTGCAAGTTTTACAGCTTGTTCTGCAACATCATTAACACATTTTATTGAAATTTCAATGTCTTCAAGGTCATTCAAATTTTTTGGAACATTAAGTTTTAAACAACGAAATAAAATTTGAGATCTTCGAGTAATTATCAGAACGACATAAAACTACGTTGCTTTTCTCTTTTTGATTGTGGAGATTAAAAAGCATTAACTTCTTTTTTTCTTGCCATGTTTTTGAAGAAAACAAAGCCAAACCAATCAAATCCTGACTCAGATACCACAAATGCCGTTTAACTTTTTTAATCACAGCAGTATAGATTTCAAAGTCGATTTCTTTGTAACCTTCTAGTTCTTGTAAAAACTATAAATCATTGAGAGGTGCATTTTGAGTTATATTTGCTGTGTACCATCTCTTTATATAAAGAAAAACATTAAAGATGTTTATTCGGCAAAGTTTATGAGCTTCTTTTTCAGAAATTTTAAATTCTTTCCTGAGTAAGTATATTTTCAAGCAGTAAATTCCTTTTGCCATCCATCTGGCTCTGTGAAATGCTCCCGGACGATTGAAGTGAACATTCTTTTGTTTATGACCATTTAGAAAAATTTGAGAAAGAAACAATAGTTCTCTGTAATCATCTCTAGGTTGGAATTGCGATAAAAATTAAAGTTTCATCTTTCTTCATTTTAAACCATTGTGATGATTTTTCATCTTTTTCGAAGTTGTCAAAAGGCAAAAACTTGGATTTATCTAATTTAGACCACTGATTTCTGAAGCAAGCGAAAAGTTCTACAAAAGGACCACGAGTATTGAAAAAAGAATCAAACTTTTGATATCAATATTTCAAGAATATGAGGCCGACATGGTAAAAAAAAATTTCAGAATTTAATTTTGCTCTTATTAATTTGCATGCTCCATTGTGGATTCCTGTATTAACTGTTAGAATTTTGGGAATAGCTAAAAAATTTTCAATACTTTTTCCACTGACTAAAATGGTTATATGGTCAAATTTTTTTCCATTTAACCCTATTAGTGCTGGGCTAAATTTGTCCGCTCAAGTGCTGGGGGCGTAAAGTGCCCCCTATTTTTCTCAGATATTACAGAAGAAGACGTTTATTATTATTATTATTATTAAAAAAAAAAATTATAATGCACATAAAAAAAATCATATCAGAAATGTGAGTGATGTTTCCATCATGACTCAGAGAAATATTTGTCCAGTTTGTATTCAGCGATCAAAGAGTGGCCACGAAGCCACTATCGTGATGATCAGCAGAGAGGATTTACAAAAATAAATAAAACTACATAAAAAATGAAATTTGATAATTAAAAAAAAATATTAATATATATATATATCTCATAACCTGTACGGTTGAACGCGGGTAGACAACTTGCGTGTTATCTCCAACCCGTATATTACGATGATTCTTCTCCAACCTGTATTCTACGATGATTCATCTCCAACCTGTATACTACGATGATTCATCTCCAACCTGTTATTTTCATTATTCAATTACAAAAAGTTGTCCAAGTTCTTCATCTAACAAATTATCTCTTTGACGCAAAAGGAAAAAGATGGACAAATTCAATTTAAATTAAAAATATCTTGATAGTGACTAAATTCTCACATATTGGCATCTGTGGCATTTTTGATAAATCTGACCTATTCTAAATTTTCAGATTTCCTACCCATCTTAGCTAAATGAATTGTAATCCTAGATGATAAGCTATAGATTTAAATATTTTTGATTTGTAAGAGAGGAACTTCTTTTTCACAGTCAAAATCTTTGAAGCACCTAATATTATATAATTAAACCACTTCCTAGTTCATTAGAACATGGTAGATCTTCCATTTAGTCAAGATACATATTTTTTTTTAATTATTTATTTTGATCACATGTTCTCTTTTCAATTAGTTTTCAAATTAGTTCCTTCTCTCATACAAATTTATAAAAGATTTTATAATACGTTTTGTGTTTTTTTAAATAAATATTTCATACTCAAGATGATTGTAGAAATTATTATAAGCCAAAATATACAAAAAAAAAAGTATATTTTTACTATATACCTAATACGCAGCAATCTTTTTAAAATTTTTTTTATAGAACTGATTTTCAGGCATACATTACTAATTAAATTGCCACTTCGAGATATTTTTAACCATTTTATCCAAAATCCAGTACAGAAATAAAATAAGCATAGTCGATTTGGTATAAAACAGATATTTTATTTTTTTGAAAATATTTTTGAAGACAGTATCTAGAAGTAAACCGCAAATCTGATTGAAACTTTCAAATATTTTAAAACCATAAATGCCAAACCTGAGTCCAAAAATGAAAGCAGCATCTTCTATTTGGCATAAAAACAGATATTTTATTTAAATTTCAAAAATATTTCTGTAGACATTAGACGTAAATCGAACATTTGATTGACACTTTCAGACATTTAAAACCTCTAAATGCAAAAAATGATTTCAGAAATAAAAATTATCATGGTCGAATTGGTATAAAAACATATATTTTATGTAAAAATAGAGATAATATTTTGGGATATAGTTTTCAGACATAAACCGCAAATTTGATTGTCACTAGCAGTAAAACCTCTAAGTGCGAAAACTGTGTTCAGAAATGAAATCATCATGATCTATTTGCTATAAAAACATATATTTCATGTAAAATTTGGATCAATATTTTTCGAAACAATTTTTAGAACTAAACGCAAATTTGATACATACTTATGGGTATGTTCAAATTCAAACTGCAAAAATTGAGTCCATAAATGAAACTAGCATGGTTGATTTGGTATAAAAACATATATTTAGTTCTAAAATTTGAATGAATGTTTTTGGAGACAATTTTTAGAAGTAAACCGCAAATTTGATTAACACTTATAGGTATTTTGACATCCTAAACGTAAAAAATGAGTCCAGAAATGAAACCAGAATGGCCGATTTAGTATAACACATAAAATTTGAAGGAATGATTTTGGAGACAATTTTCAAAAGTAAACCGCAAATTTGATTAACACTTATAGGTATTTCCAAATCCTAAATGTAAAAAATGAATCCAGAAATGAAAACAGCATGTCCGATTTAGTATAAAAACATATATTTTATGTAAAATTTGGAGGTATATTTAATTAGATATATTTTTGATCAATCAAAATTTTGATTGACATTTTCTAAAAAGTAGACATGATTATTGAAAAAATTAAATATATAAAGTGTTATGCGTTCCAAACTGTATATAATTATAAATTTTCAAGGTATTATATAATGTAGATCCTATGTTATAAGGTTAAGTACAGATAATGTCAAAATTTTGCTGAAAAATTTTAATTTTTGATTTTGATTGACAGTTTTGGACATGAAAGGGTCATTCAACTACCATGAAAATGGTTTCAAAAGATGTAGCTAGCGATTTTAGGAAAAGTCACAAAATTTGAAGGGATATGATTCAGCCAATTTTCTACAATTAATTTTTTAGTGAAGGGGGGGGGCGTTTTACCAAGCACTAATAGGGTTAAATCAAAAATCAATTTACCATCAAAATGAAGTACCAAAGGAACATTTGGAGCAAAGTTTTTTTTTAATTTCATCTGTTTTCTCTATTCTCATGAGTCTACGAGAACGATGGATGCTTGACTTAGAAAGAATCAACGAATTCAGTTCAATCCCAGCTGCAAGAAGTTCCGGAGCAACAATGTGCACTGCTTTGCGCACAGATGTATCTGTTCGATCTAAAGCTAATAAAAAGTTTGGATTTTGAATATATTTTTTTGACTATGATTGTTTATTCTTTTCAACTTTGTCAACACATGAAGTGACAATATTCTTCTCAGAATCTTGACTTGATGTGTCACCATCAGAATTAGACTCTACGCATGTTTTGGATAGTAGTGATATGATTTCTGATTTACTTCTTTTTTTTCTTTTCTCTTCAGCACTTTTACGTGTTTCTTTGAGAAAAACTTTACGAGAATATTGAAGATCTTCTTTATCGATATACAACAATATTTGCTCCATACTACTATAGTTATGCAACAATATTTGCTGCATCACTTTTCGACTTTTTCAATCTGTAAGTGTAGAAATATAAACGCTTTAAAACCTCATTTGCATTTGGAAGTTGAGATAAATTTTCTAATGAAGCATTTTCTAAATTTTCACTGATTGTGCCTCGTACCATGATTAATTCAAAAGAAATTTTCCTAAAATTATATAAAAAAAAATAAAAATGTAGAAATAAATACTAATGGTTGAGAAAGATTACTTGAGCAAACATAAGTTTTCAGGTATTAAATTTCATTATTTTTAAAATTGAACAAATTGGAGTTAAAATAAGTTTAAAAAAAGCAGATCACTGAAAAAATCATAGAAAAAAGTTGATACAAGTTTTAAAAATGTACGACAGAACTTTTGTTTTTTCGGTTTTTCTTTAAGATTGAAACTAAATAGAAACGTGTGCAAAATAAAATAAGTTAAATAGTTTTTTTGGGACACCCTAGTGAGCATGCTAGTTGACTTGGTTTCGCTATTTAGGTTTTGGAAGGTTTTAATATAATGTAATGCGATGATATATTTTATGTCGTTGAAAAGAATTAAGTCACTTGGGTTTAAAGAAGTGTTGGCTATGAAATACAGAAGTATAGGTGAGTACACATAAAAGTAAAAAATATTGTAGAAAATTTTAAAGTAAAAAAATTCAAATGATATGAGAATGAGCTTTACGTATTTAGAGTGAAGAAAAAGATTCTTTCAGTTTATGTAAGTATTAATGAATTATATAATAGGGTAGCATTTATTTTATACGTAACAGATTTTTTGAACAAATAGTAGCTACCAAAGTTGAAACTATTGTTAAAGCAGTTAATTGTCTTGTTATAAGTGATTTGATATGTTGGTGGAGGAGTTAAAAATTAAATTAATTTAAGATAATATAATTTAATTCTTAAAAATGTAACAAATGTTAGGATCTTTTATCGTAAGGATAATGTTTCTCATTTGTAATAGAGTTTTGAAAATGTAGTGTAGTTTGTTGGGCAATAAAGGGAAAAGATGCAATGCATTCATAAATATTAAATTCAGAATTGTAACAAAAATATCCGTGCAATTTCAAGATTTTTTTATTTAATTTATCAAGATGTGAGATGTTAGAAGAGGCAAATAATGTTTGTATACTTAAGCATAATATAGGAATTTTCTAGAGTCTAAAGATAACCATTTATTTAAGCTTGAAAAAAATTCCAGAAAAATGTAGTACTTTAGTAATGATTGATTTCGTATGAAGTGACCAAGAGAGAATGCTCATGAAATTCAATACTAAATAGTTTATATAATCAACACGTATTATTTCAACGTCTCTAAATTTTATAAGACAGTTCTCTAATCTATGCTTTTTAGCTAAAACTATATAACGGCATTTTCATTATGACATGAAAAGATATTGATGTCAAATAACACCTTATTTACATCATTTATAGAAACAGAATATGAGATTTTGCACATTAATGTTACGTCATCAGGATAGATCGTGGGCCAGCAAAATTTAGATAATTGATACACAAGTTCATTTATGTTGAGAATGGATATAAGTGAGCGCAATATTGCCTGCGGAACGCCGCTATTCGTATAAAAAACTCAAAAGAACGTTCTCCAATCGTTGATGTTGGTTTTGAAATCTATTAAAATTTCGGAGCTAGAGCTTTCTAGATATTTTGAAAGGTCACTTTGTCTTAACCATATTTTAGAGGTTTTAAATTAAAAAAAAAGATTGAAGTGATTTAAAGAACACTTTATAATTACACCAACCCTCCCATAAAAACTGATATTCTCATCAGTCAGTATATCTCCAAAACACTAGGTCCATTTTCCTGAAAAATGTTGCTAGAAAAAGGAATTTTGACATTTTAAAGGTTTTCACAAAGCTAGGCAAGAATACTTTATAACCTTTGAACAACGAAATTTGGCTTCTTTTATTCTAATACTCTGAGTTATCTTTTCTGCTTTCAACCGTTTAAAAAGGCTTTATAGCAAAAAAATCATATTTTTCTAATGTTAAAGTGCCTAAATTTAATTTTTTTTACTCAAACCGTTGTAAAACTAAAAGTAGAAATCCTACAAAAATGAAATGAATACCATTCGATAACTTAAACGATTTCCTTTAACCATGGTAAAAGTTTCAAAAAAAAATCTTAAAGTTATAGTTTATTAATCTAAACTATTAATACAAAAATTTGGACGTTAAAGAAAACCTATTCTTCCAACAAATTTCAATTTTTTTTTTTTATCATTTAGCAAACATTTTTGAAATTGATCAGAAATGTATATTTCAATTTAATGAATTGCTTCAAAACATTCCTAAGTCAAATTTGGTCTTACTTTCAGAACTTAAGAGGATATTATATCCCTATCAGCCCCCATCGCGCTTACTTCTTGAATTTGTCTACTTTTTATAGGACCACACGAAAAATTGGTTAAAACGATCTAATTCCTGAACACTTTGTCTGATTTAAATAACGTTATATCGGTTGGATGTGTCTCGTTCAACACTTTCTCGGGGTTAGATTTATATGTTTAGAAATATTCAGGGAAAATTTATTCAGAAATCTTTTTTCCTGAAGCACGATTTGGTCCTGTGATCCTAATCTCAGTTATTTTCACGCAGAATGGAAAATAGTATAAACTTTTAGGGTATGAAAGCATGGTATGTAAGCTTGCAGAGAAAGTTTGTGCTTCTACTATGGTTTCAAAAAGGTAAAGTATTTATTTAAGAACATGATAATGGCAATGACGTTAATTAAATAAATATGGTAGAAAAAATTTTTTTCACAGGAAAAATATATAAGGTGACTTCAAGATGTAGTGTTAGTAATGAGAAAACAGGATGTCTTTGCCAAGTCCATAACATAAATATGGTAATAGAAAATCAAAGTTTGAGACGGTTTGGTCATGTAAATAGCAGATCAAAAATGAGTTTATTAAAAAAGTTTATGACGAGCAAACTAAAGGAAGACATAATGTATTATTTTAATTTGATCTTTATTGAAAAAACTTGAGAACATCCATTACAATTTATAAATTTTAAATTGATATTTGTGAAGCAAGAAAATTCTAAAAACAAATTAAAATACAAGAAATCATAGATAATCATAGATTCATTGTAATATGTTTGTGAAGAAAGTATTTAAACACTCTCGTCCTATTATTAATTAAAAGACCAATAGAATCTGGGAGAGTTCTATAAAAACTTGTTCTACACAAAAATTAGTTTATTTATAGAAAGATTACAATAAAGTTGTTTTGTTCTAATTATCAAAAGTTGAGTCGTCAATTGATGAAAAACAATAAACATCAAAAATTGTAGATTCCTTTTTGTAAATTTGAAATTGTAAAAAAATATATCGTATAAAGTTCTTTTGAGTTCCAGTCTAGCATCTTTTGAACACGTATATTCATTTGAGACAAATTATGTAGATAATATATATTAAATATAATGAATCAATTTAAAGATTTGTAAATAACTATGGAATATGGTATTTTGAGATCAAAAATTTTATATATGTATCAATATATATCAATTTTTACATATAAATATATATGTGTGTATATATTTGATTCAGATGTATATAAAAAATAAATAAACTGGAAGAAAGAAAAAATAATTGCATGTGTAGTCAAAACGTAAGGATTTTCTAAAGTACCGTTAAAAAGGATAGCTCAAAAGATTACATTTGCAAAGGTAAAAAAGAATGAAATCTGTTTCTAAAACACTGTTCACAAAAGTATTTGAATTTTTTGAGAAAGCCAAAGTAATGAATAGATATTGAATTTGTTTAGGATTTTTGATCATAATCAGCGTCACTTCCCGAACTTCCAACGACCACCGAAGTAGAATCTAAAAATCAGAATAAAATCAGATAAAAATTCCCTTTCATGAAACACCCTGTCAAAAAAAAAAATCAGATAAAAATTAAATTGTGAACTAAATCCTGCCACCTATTATACTTATTAAAGTATAATAAGTTTTATACTTTATTCGTTTTATATTTATTCGCAAAAGTTTCATACATACTTTGTTTGCAAAAAAGTATCCTTAAGTCGTATATTCTAAAAACGTGTTAATTCCAGCCAATTGGGATAGTATATAGAGCGCAACAGAGGCAGTAAATGTCAATTTGGTTAAATGTTGGAAGGTTATTCTCTATAATACGGTCTATTGGATATATTGGAAAAAAGGTGAATGTGCTAAAGAGAGAAGGCAAAAAGCGTTAGGGTTGTAGGGGTATAAAATAAAACAAACATAAAATAACCTAAACTTTTGAGGAAGCAAAACAACATCTCTATCTAAAACACAAAAAATTCTCACACTTTCCACTCTTGCTTCCTTTTATTTTAATACTCTGAGCGATCTTTTCCGCTTTCAGCCGTTTAAAAGGGCTTTCTAACAAAAAAATCTTATTTTTCCAGTGTTTTAAAGTGCTTAAATTTTAATTTTTTACTCAAACGCTGTAAAACCAAAAATAGAAATCCTACAAAAATAAAATCAATACAATTCGACAACTTAAACGATTTCCTTTAAAATCGTATATGTTTCAAAAAAATCGGACACTATTAATACAAAAATTTGAACGTTAAAGAAAACCTTCTTCCTAGAATTTCATTTTTTTAAAATCATTTGTCAAACATTTTTGAAATTGATCAGAAATGTATTATATTTAAATTTAATGAATCGCTTCAAAAAGTTTCTAAGGCAAATTTGGTCCTGCCTGATACCTTCAGGAATTAAGGGGATATTATATCCCTTCGAAACCCCATTGATCTGACTTCTTTATTTTGTCTACTTTTTATAGGACCAAGTGAAAAATTGGTTAAAACGCTCTAATTCCTGAACGCTTTGTTTGGAGGTTAGATCGGTTGTATGTGTATATAAAAATCCTTAAACTTAAAATAAAAAATTTAAACACTACTTCACTCATATACATTAAAGTGGTCCAGAAAAATGAAATTTTGAATTTCTTTTCTCCCTAGTCAAAATCTAGTTTACTTTTGATGAAAAACACTGTATATAAAGTTTGAAGCAAATCAATTAACAATTAAAGGTGGCTCAACAAGTGTTAATATTTAGATGATGAAATATTACGTCATTTTATATACTCATCTATCTACATCATATTTATTGATTATGTTACATTTTCTTTGAAGCAATTCTTCACTTTTGTGCTAATAATTCACATTTCATCATATATTGCTCAATTTTATATTGAAAAGAACAAAATCTTCTCTTCATTGTTTTCCTTTTTTTTTTTTTTTTTCCAATATTTTTTAACCTTATTCACTATTTATCCCATACATGTATGACTTTGTTTAATCTTTGAATTTTAGATTCTTGAAAAAGACCGTAAAGGTCGAAAATATGACTTTTCAATAAATTCATTATTTCACTTCGAAAAGGCGAGTTCACTTACTTTACCTTTTTTTAATCCCTACTTCCGTATTTATAAAACCTACGGACCCCGCCTTATCTATTATTGATTTATATTAGTTTAGTGGCTTTCTTACATTGTCTTCAAAAAGATTTTCAAATTATTATCTATAACCTTTTTATCTAATCCAAACAATGAGATTGAAAAACTAAATCAATCCTAAATTATTTTTTTAAAAGTAATTGGTTTAAAGATTTTTTCCAAAGACTTTCTACTCAAAAACTGAGCTTTCTTCCTTTACAAGTTATTTGTGTAATAAAAAAGTTTATTCTTCAATTTTATTGAATTTTTCAGCCATTTTCTATGATTTTCAAAAACACAATATTTGACCAAAATGATAAAGATTTTATGTAGCGTTTTTGTAACGTTGGGC
The DNA here is from genome assembly GCA_030549495.1 of Nectonema munidae. Taxonomy (NCBI): domain Eukaryota; kingdom Metazoa; phylum Nematomorpha; class Nectonematoida; family Nectonematidae; genus Nectonema; species Nectonema munidae. Next base: position 1,581,322 of record JAUIRK010000509.1, read on the forward strand.
ATTAAAGAGAGAGACAATGAATTTATTTTTCAAACTTACAATTGTGAATACAACTACTTTTAAATCGGAGACAAAATAAGTATTATGACTTCAACTATTTCTCAAAAGGTGCTACTCAACTTCCGACTCCACATCTCTGGTTGAAAGGATGGAGTAACTTTTTCATTTCAAATGTGGGCTTCACAAAACTTACCCAAAAGTTCCAGCCAATAGAATCGTGATTAGGTGCGAAAAAATGAAGAAATTGAGCAATTTTGAGGAAATGGTGAAAGCTCTGACCGTTTCAGAATTTCGAATGCTCAGCCTCTTCTTTGCCAGAGACTTCCAATTTCTGAAAACAAGCAAGAAAAAGCGCGTAAAGATTCGATCAATATAATAATTATAATCATATAGAATATTCTTTCAAATTTTGTATAGAGATTTTTAACGTTGTCTATTTCTCCATAGTACTGGTTCTCATTGGATTGGCAAAAGATACTCTTGAGTGACAAAGACCAAAATAATTTAAAGTATTTAGCAGTAGATATTTCTTAGAATCATCTCTATTAATGGTGAAAAATATATAAGAATTTTTTTTTGTTTCATATAAAACCCAGAAGCGCGCGCACATCCTCAAAATTTTAGTGCGGCCAACTTTTTTTTCATATTATTTTCAAAATTTATTATTAAATCTTTTTCTCAAAATTAGAACACCATCATTATTATCCGAAATTGTACTTGCACTCAAAGCACATTTAAATTCTATTTTGAGGAGGGCTATTTTTTAAATTCATAAAAATAAAAAAATTCAAGATAGTGAATTCAACGGGTGATCATATAAAACAATTTTAGCTTTAGAAGCATCCGTAACTATAAAAAAATTAAACGAATTTATTGAGTAAAATATAAAATAATCAATAATTCATTATTATAACAATTAAGAAAAAATATTCATAAAAACGTGCTGAAGAGATTCTAAATGAGGTTTACTCTTAGTTTTAACTTAGTTTAATCTATGGTTTGATTTGAAAAAATCATTAATGACTTTATCATAGTCTAGATGTATATCAGAGGTCTGGCAGGATCAAAAAATATTTATTCTTTTTAAATATATCGTTGGCTCCGTTTTGTATATGCATGATTTTATAAAAAATTATTAGAGACTAGGTTTATCTTTCTATTCTAAAAGTAACAGGAGCCAACAATATATTTAAAAAGAATAACAATTTTTTTGATTTGAACATTTTTCGATTGATTACAGAATTTTATTATTTAAAATCGTGTAAATTGCAAAAATATAAGTAATAACTTTTGTAACATCGTATGAGGTAGTAAAATATGAACAGAAAGTTTCATATTTTTTGATTTTTTAAGGAATATTTTTCGATTCTTTGATTACACAATTTTATTTTGGTTATTTGACAAGGATATTAGTTAATATCGTGAAAAAATTGCAAAAAAATAACTTATGTAGCATCGTCTCCCCGAATGAGGTATATCAAATCTTACATCTAGCAAAATATGAACAGAGTTGAACATTGTCTCCCTACATGGAATAGAAACCATCGTAGTATACAGGTTGGAGATGACACTCAAGTTGTCTACCCGCGTTCAACCGTACAGGTTATGAGAATACATCATTACATAACAGAGAAGAGTTTTCTAAACTCTTCATACTGAAAAAATATTTCTTCAATCCTGCTTTGCAGAGGTTGGCGTAACCAATGAGCTTTCAATCTTTTGAACTCCGTAGTCTTTCCCTCCACACCCGCCATTCCATCATGAAATCGATTCAAGTGAACTTTGGATGGCAGGTAAGATATAACAATCTCTTATTTTTCTACCTATCGTGTTGCATAAAAAATTTTTAAGCGTCGTGTTCTGGAGGACTCTGGACATTCTAGGTTTAAGGTTTGGAATTCTTTTACAAGATTCATTGAAGGAAACTGTAACGCTGTTCATGAGTGTGAATGCTTTTCTAACATGCCAAAGATAAGTTGAGGCACAATGCAAATAAGTAGCATAAGGATACTTCGTTCTTATATGATTTTGAAAAAAAGGCCCTACCATGAAATTACTATCAATATTGTTACCTTGATAGCTGTAGCAAAACCAAGAAATCTTTCGTGTAAATTCGACTTATGAAAATACCTCAACATATGATTATTTGCTCCTCTTTTGAAGGATCTGTTGTCTGCTAAAAGCCTGAAGTATTTTCCCTCATTTATCTGGGAAGATATCTCATTTTCAATAACATTAGAATTCCGTTTATTTTGGAGTAGGTAGCATTTTTCAGAGCAAATTGAAAATGCGTTTGAGAATTTCGTCGTTGTGCTCGGAAGTCTCTACAATCAACTTCTTCAATGCTCCATGATCTTGATGACCTCTAAAGCTGCAAAAATTATTTTCAATATCGATCTATTTTCTTTCTTTTTCTATTGAAGACTGGCATTTCAATTGCATTGCAATATCACCATGCTTTGCATATTTCTTGAAGCCACGGCCTTCACTACGCTATCTTCGTGAATTTGTTTTTAAAGGATTTGTTAAATATTCATCTTTTCCAGTCAAATGGCATTATTTTTTGAGAGGGTATTGAAATAATTTATTTAGTTTAACACCATGAACTTTCTTAGTTGCAAACAAGACACAAACTTTACAATAAACGCCTTGATCAAACAATGAAAACGAGAACAGATTGTATATGTCTTTAAAATGTTGCGGTCCCAAATACTTTTTCCGATTTTTATCTCCATCTTTCCTATCAGTGTATGAAGTCTGGGGGTGCTACCCACAGTGTACCAAGTATTTTAAGTTTCTCATTTATAGAAAAGTCGGACTATTTATATAAAAAAATATATTTTTTATAATTAATTTCTAAATATTCAATTATCACATACAAACTATTTAATCAAATATATATATAAATATATCAATGATATAATATAAAACAAGGATAGTTGCATTTATTTAAAAGGTTTAATATTAAAAAAACAAAATGGTTAAAATGCAGGGAGAAATTTATTAATATGTCGAACACACAAAATGTTCATAATCATACTTAAAAAGTAGAAATGAGAAAGTGAAGAGATTAGTAGAGAAAAGAGAGGCGTGTAAATAAAGATAATCCTCTTGACTTTCTCTTTCCCACTTTTAAATGTATGATTATGAACATTTTGTGTGTTCTAAATATTAATAAATTTCTCCCTGCATTTTGACCGTTTTTTAATAAATAAGGAATATTATATCTAATTTAAAATGTTAACAATAGATAATAAAAATGAAAGAGAGAGAAGGAAAAAATTTGGTTCAGCAAATAAAAAATTATAAAGATGTCATAAAGAAACGCGTATTGATTGTGGGCAAAAAAAATTACCAGTTAAAATTCAAATAATTAAAAAAAACTCATTTATCTGATTAGATTGCATATGTTAGAAATAAAACCTATAATATGAGAAATTTGATAGCCCAATTATTTAGTTATATTTTACCTGGCGAGCTAAAAGTCAAAGAGTTAAATAACCGTCAGGAGCGAATCATTAATTTCTAGCTCAGTGGTTTTCAAAGTGGAATCCGCGGTGGCCTAGTCGACCCCGAACCAATTCCATGGGGACCGAGAAGGGGCGCTGAGTGAATCGTTTTGCGCAACATATTGCACCCATGTTGGGACATTTGCGATTTTTGTCAATAAGTCACATTTAAAAGAATAAATAACTTAGTCTTTGAATTGAGTACTATTTTATTCTTTTATTTCTTTCAGGCCTAATTTTATAGATGTATGTTAATGGCTTAAAAAATGAAATATGACGACTCATACATGAAATTTCGTTAAACTGCATTAACGTCTCGGGGGAAGAGGAACATAAGTGTCCTTTGTGTTTACAGCATCCACTAAACTAAACGTTCAGCAATGAAAAAACTTAATGAGCACTAGGCCTTCATTTTTCTCAATTCCATAAAAACTCAGATCACTCCGACAATAATAATCAATTACACTTAACCATCCTAGACACAGTCTGCAACTACATCCAACGCACTTACAAAGAATAATACTACATTGCTTTAAAAACACCAGCCATGAAAAGACAATTAGATAGGCAAAACCTATGATATATGATTGGCTTGGAATTATTATACTATAGATTATTATTATTATCATTTTCGACAAAGAATATCTTAATGATGTGGAGAACTTGAAGAAAAACTGTTTAAATTTATCTTAGTCCTTTTAAACTATTCAATTAAATCTCTATCATTTTCTCGATAAATTTTATTACAGTAAAGACAAGTTGATTCAAGACAATAATAATAATTAATGTACGAGTAAAACAAATTTATTAAAAAGAAGCTTACTTTGGCGGTACCTGTTCAATGCGACTTGAGTAGTCCCAAATCCATTGTGTGTTTTTTAACTTTTCCTAGATTGAATTGAAAAATGACGAAAATCAATGTATATAAAAATATGAAAAATTCAAATTTTAGTACTTTAATTTAATATATATATATATGTGTGTATGATATAACGAATGTAAACAAATAAAAATATAAAAAGATCAAAAAATTAATAAGCTATAGTTTTTCAAATGTCAAAAAAAATTCATGAACTTTGTATAAAACACATAATATAGAATTATTTCTGATATCCTGTAAGGTTGAACACGGGAAGACAACTTCTTTTTGTCATTCTCAACTAGACAAGATAGACAAGGTTAGCCTTTCTGTTAATATTTTACTAGATGTAAGATTTGATATATCTCATTCGGGGAGATGTGACCAAAATGATCTGTGGACAAGGTTAAACTTTCTGTTCATATTTTGCTATTTGATATATCTCATTTGAAAGACGATGTTACAAAAGTTATTAACTATATTTTGCAATTTGCACGATTTTAAATAATATATTTGTGAATTAATCAAAATAAAATTCTGTAATCAAAGAATGGGAAGATATTCTTTAAAAAAAAAAAATATTTATTCGTTTTAAATACATCATTTGATCGCGGTATTTTTAGAAAACCTTGTCTATCTAATCATTTTTATCAAACTATGCATATAGGAAACTAAAAGTAACGGGAGCCATAAGAATAAATAATTTTTGATTAATTGAAAAATGTGTTATTTAAAATGGTGTGCATCGCAAAAATATAAGGAATAATTTTTGTAACATCCTCTCCCCTAATGAGATTTTGTGACATCGTCTTCAAAGAAGTTCAAATCTTACATTTAGCAAAATATGAACAGAAAGTTGAAACTTGTCTTCCTAATCATTTGTATCAAAAGATGCACATAGCAAACTATGGAATTGAAACCACCGTAGTATACAGATTCGGAATAACAAACAAGTTGTCGAACCACGTTAAACCTTACATATTATGAGATTACATATATTCATAAACATTACAGCCAATCAGATGGTTTCTATGAAATAAAACCGCAATTTCCAAATTTTTGGTTTTGAAAATTGATTCGGTGTTTTCAATATTTATGTAAAATATTGTTTGAAAAGAAAGTATTTTTGTTGGTCCACAAATCAAAGAATTGCTCAAAGATGTGAACTTCAAAGCAACACTAGATAAGATAGAGTTCTCTGCTTGGGATGCTTTCACTTGGATTTGTGATAATTTTTTGGGTACAAGAAAGCTATCGATCACAAGGATGACATCAAAAATCTTTTGAAATATTACCCAGAAATGAGTAATGAGCTGGTTGTCAATAAAGGTTCACTTTTTGGACTCTCATGTGGATTTTTGGCAGAGAGTGTCTGATGAATATGGAGAGAGGTTTCACCAAGACATTAGTGCGATGGTAATTTCAAAGTTCAATTATAACAGCCATTCACACAGAATGTACTTTTTATATAACTATGACATTTCGCACACGCTAATTACTTACATTTATTATTAGTATGGTACTTTGTTACAGATCAAAAATCAGCTAGATTTATGTTTGATGATACTCATATTCTAAAATAAAAAGTGAGCAAATTAATAGGTGAGGAGTGAAGTTAGCGTATTTTAATTTCAATATAGTTTATTGATAAGGAAATAAAATAGCCGACATTCTGTCGTGTAATTGTTCTTCCATTATTAATTATTCTCGTAGGTTGGAAGAAATCCATAATGAACTATGCCATCCAGGAATTTCAAGAATGGCGCATTTTATCCGATCAAAGAATCTCCCCTTTTCAATGGAAGATATAAAAAAGGTGTCTCTTAATTGCCTCACTTGCTTACAACATAAACCAAACATTTTATCAACCAATCAAAACTAATCATATTTAAGTCAATCAGGCGTGGGAGCGATTGTCTATACACTTCAAGGGCCCTTTACCATCACGCAGCAGCAACAGGTACTTATTAGTTATAATAGACGAATACTCACGTTTTCCTTTTTGCGTTTGAAACAAAAGATACATCAAGCCGCAGCGTTATCGCTTGCTTAACACAGTTGTTCTGTATCCTCGGCTCTCCTGCTTACATTCACTCGGATAGAGGATCTTTGTTCCTTTCTAAAGATTTGCAATCGTTCCTGACGAGTTATGTTGTATGACAAAGTAGAAGGGTGGAAAGCTGTAATGGAGTTCTCTTTAAGGCAATTGAATGTTATTTACATTCCAAAAAGTTACACTTATCTGATTTGGAGGCTGCAATTCCTATGGCACTGCACAGCATGCATTCATTCCTTTCAACGGCAACAAACGAAACTCCACATGAAAGAATGTTCTAGTTTCAAAGGCAAACATCCAATGAATATCAACTCCCAAAATGGCTCGATTCATCTAGTCAAGCACTTCTAAAGAAACATGTTAATTCTAAATACAATCTGGATGTTGAGGTAGCAAAGTTAATGCACGTTAATCCACTTTATGCCAAGATCAAAAACTCTACAGGAACGAGATGCCTGTTCCTCTACGACATTTAGCTCCGTTTGAAGTCAGAGAAAATGCAGAGAAAGAGCCTTCACCTGACAAAGAAAAACAACAAAGTTCAGAGGAATCCTTGGAAAACTCCGAAGAAACTATCATCAATGGAAATGATAGCCAAATATGCTTTCCAGCCCACGATCAAGAACGTCTCCTTGTACGACGCTCGCAACGGGTCAGGAAACCACCAGATAGGTTTACCTTTTAAAGATGCGGCAAATGTGGTAGATTCAAGGTTCAATTATAACAGTCATTCACACAGAACGTACTCTTTATATAAGTATAGCTTTAAGACATTTCGACACACTAATTACCTACATTTATTCTATCCCTGAGGTACACTGTAAACTCACAAATATGTATACATATATACATTATACACGCATAAAATACCTCTGGATTTGTCGCACCTTCGTTTTTCGTGATGCAATTGTTTTCTCTAATAAAATACTTTCTACTTCTTAAATTCATCTCACAACGGTTACCTCTCTACTAATTTTGCTGGTAGGCTACCCTTTTACGCCGCTATATTTTGGACAATTTATTAATTTGATTGGTTAGTTACACTTAATCCTTGAGAAACTTTACTCATTCATTCGTCAAAGTATCGACAAGAGCGTTTAGTTATTGTGTGGAGTTAATTTTTTTCTCACACTGAAAAATGTAGTAGCTGATTCTACATAAAGCGTGAACTTGGGTATAGTTTTAGTATAAAGTTTCATACCTATTTTACTAAAATTTATTTTATATTTTAATAAAACCATTGTCAATCCTCAAATAAAAATGTTTACTTATTTTATTTATTGCGCGTTATATTAATATGTTAAAGTTCATTTACAAAAATGTGAAGTAAAACCTCTCTTTCCCTTTCCCGTTTACAATTTCTATGCATATAAAGAGAAAGGGAGAGAAATCGTTTCTTAGCTTTAAAAAAATATAATTATGCAACAACACATTCGTTCGCGAAGGAACAACTGTTCGAACAAATATATCCACTCGGCGAATCGTCTAGCGATGATATGTTTGCGACGAAGTGTCCGTCAATAAAATGACCGAGCACCAAATTCTCGAGGTTCATTTTGCGTTCTTCTTTATAACAAAAAATGACTTACTCCCGAAAAAGCCAATATCAAAAAATAGGTAATTTTTTTCAAAGTAGCCTAGCTTATGTCCCCCACAAAAAGTAGTGCTTTCTAATGATACTATATATGATTTTAAAAATATTTACATCAGAATGTTATGCTTTTTGCGAAAATTGGTGACAAAATTTTTCAACAAGTTTCAGTGAAATAATAGTCAATAATGAAAAACTACGAAGTAGCTTTTAGTAGTAGCTTTCAATTGATGCATATATCATTATGGATAATATTCTAAATTATATTAAACTTTCTTCATTAAAGAAAAGAACTGTCAAATTTTGAAAAGTTATATATAATTATTCTTATTTTTATTATTGCGTATATATAAACTTATCTATCAAATATATCCAAAGATATATAGATGTATCCAGGCAAGGCGAGAGGGAGCAGTTGACCCCCTAAAATTTTGAGAGTAATAATAATCCCAGAAAAATTTAGAAAATATTCACGAATAATTATAATTATGTTATGAATCTAGATAAATATATGAATTGTCTCACTAATTTTGAGATATAGAGAACATAGGATATAGACATTTAGGCACTATGATCGTAATCTTTTTAGATTTAATTTTTAGATTTAACTGCTTTAGCGGCAACCTCTTTATAGTGGGCACTGAAATATCCCTCGCATAAAATTACTGTACTATAGACCCCATAGCGGCCACTTGTCTAACACGGCGAGTGACCACTCACTAACGGGGCTAATGGCTACACATATTGTGAAAAAGCATCTTGATAAGCGATTAGTACAGAGAAGAGGAAGTAAGCGATACTAACTCTTCATGGTGAGAATTTTATTCAATCCATTCGATGTTACAGTGTAATGATGAATCTTCACAACTCTCAGATGACTCCCGACATTGTAAAATCTCTCGGAAGTCGCAATCGACTATCGTTAGAAAAGAAGATAGAAGTGATCAAGATGCAGGACGAAGACAAGTTAAGAGCCTGTTTCATCACCGAGAAGCTTTCACTCAAGAGCATCGCTGCGAGAAGACTCAAATCCTAAGCATATTAAAGAGGAAGCGGGAGTGGATGACGAGTTTGAAAGCAACGTAGCACTCAACCGCAAGCAAAAGTTACAAAAAACAACAAATCATGAATTAAATGGCATTCTCTATCAATGGTTTAAAGAGACGGCCCGGATTCCTTCAGTGAATGGTTCTCTTCTTCAGGAGAAGGCACGAAAGGAAGCACTGCAGCTAGAACTCCGCAACTTCAATGAATAAAACGGTGGGCTAGAAGCTTTCCGTAGCCGACAGAACAATATTTTTGGCAAAATGAACAGGGAGAGTCGATAGGGTTCTTATAGACAACAGTAAGCAGAGACTGCCCGAACTGTGCGTCGACTATCAACTCCGTGACATCTTCAACATGGATGAAACTGGGCTTTTCTTCGAGGTATTTGTTGGCTCCATACTTCACTTCAAAGGGACAGACTGTTCTGAAGAAAAACGCTCAAAGGAGCGCATCACTGTCATGTTGTGTGCTAATGCCCTAGAAAGAAAAGAAACCGGCGATGGTCAACCACATTAGAATCCAACGTGAGATCTCTTCGTCGACTATCATGGAAATAAGAAAGTCTGGATAACTAGTAATCTTCTTGAACTCTTTATAACAATGCTCAATAAAAGGATTTCATGGCCAACGTCGAAAGATCTTCAAATTGTTGTTGTTGTTGCCCCCAAGTTTAACTATCTCGTTATTAGTGCAATCTATCAGTTCAAAAAAGAAAAGAATTTTTATTAGAACTCAGAAAGTATATCCATCGCTGGAAATACTCACAGGGAAAAATATAGAACTTTTGTTACACTTTCGAAGAAGTACAGCCAGCATACATAAAAGCCAACGTTATGTACTGCAGACGTTATGTGTAGGCTTCTACTTATTGCTTTTTATATAAATATATATATAAGCTTTAAATCCAAGCTTATAGCTTCCTCACTTAACATGTAAGTTTACTACCTCGCATGACTTTGACCATAAATGAAGGGGTTTAAGTGTTGTATGGATGTGTGAGCGGTTGAAGAGATGGTGTATATTGTGTATGTGTTGATTGCAAAGTGCACAGGGCGAATTCATATATGTTTTTGGATCAATTACGGTGATTTGTTAGCTCTAAATTTTGCAAGTGTGTGTCTTGTTTTGATGGCCAGTCTTTGTTCTTTTGTATCAATTGGTGGACAAATGTTTATGACTTTATTAGGTTTAAGTATAGAAAGATAGTCTGCTTATGTGTGAATTATTTTACTGACCTTTGTTTGATTTTGATGATCTTATTTTCCAAAAAAAATCAATTTAAGCATCCTCATGCTGGCTCCTTGTCACTGCCTCCTAGAGTTGGCGAACGTAAAACTGGTCTTCCTCCTTCCTAACAGCTTGTCCATCAAGGATCATCCTATATTCCAATGAATCATCCATCAAACGGAACCAGAACCAGGAGTAACAGCTCATGATCTCATGCGCCGTACCGATGTTCTCGAGGTCATCTACTGAGTTGACCGATCATGGAAGGACACCAACGTTGAAACAATTCAAGTGTTTTCGAGAGTGTGGTATCGGTCATCAAGACATCGAAGATGAGGTCGAGCAAAAGCAAAAAGAACAAAGTGATGGACTGGAAGTTTGTGCAGAAAGGAGCCGTAGATGTTCTTAGAAGACTTCATGACAATCGACACTTAACAAGCGACAACTGAACGTCATGAGGCTTTAACTGTTGAGGATTTTGAGCGTCGGTTTGAATCCAACCAAAAGAATGGTGAAGTAAGGAAAAAAGAGTTACAGATCAGACAGCCCTAACACAGGCACGAGAGTCTTATAGATGTCAATAGAAGCATTGCTGATACCCGAGCATTTGAGTCAGCAAAGGCTTCACTGAGATACTAGAGAGGTGCACGGACTTAGAAGAAAGAGTCTAGGGAGAATGTTAGCGACAAAGACATTAGGCGAGATAGACCACGATGTTCGATTTCTTCAAGGTTTGACGTTAGTCCTCACTCAAAACCCAATGGGGCTTTTTAGCGCCAATAGTTACAAAACGGCCCTTTTTAGAGGCAATATGACACCGAGTGAGATACGTCCCCTTTGTGGTTGCACAAGCAAATTTGTTAGCTGTTTTATAGAACTAAATACAGTATTTTGTTATTAGGCAATACAAACTTTGAATTTGAAAATAGTCGCTGGCATGTGTACTGGGGCCACCTGTCAATAGTGGCCCCTTTTGTCGTTTCCATTGAGTGGCTGCTATAGAAAGCACGATCTGTTCTCACTCTTGCATAAACCAAAGTTATATTATTAAGCCGTTTTAATAAATTACCCAAAATTAATTAAAATTTTATTAAATTTAAATATATCTACGTTCAAAAAAGTAAAATGGCATCAATGAAAAGTTTATTATTAAATATTAAAGTTTAAAAGATACAAATTACCTTGTAATCAACTTCATCTCTTTCCAAAAATTCAACATCATTTTGAAAATTTGATCTGAAAAGTTTTATTAAATTAAATAGGCTTTAAAAATAATTTAAACACAATATTCAAATATTTGTGAATTGTAATCAAAAAACGTGAAAAAATAATATTAAGTCATATTGATTCTATAATTCTATTATATAAAGAATGAGGAAAAAACTATGCCTATCTTAAACACTTTTTCATTCTCTATATTTTTTCTAATAACCTTTTACATACTTCATGTATAAAAATTTTTTTGCTTATAATTTGATTATTTTAAATACTTTAAACATTTCTCTCTTTTATTTTATTATACATCAGATGGCAATAAAAATATGAAAAAAATATTTTTATTTTACCACTTGGTTGATTTTTGAAAGTTTCCAACTTATACAATTTTCGATTTTAATACTTCATCTTCAAAAAATATATTATACTGATTAAGAAAATGTAAAAAAATTAGTTTCTACATTAAATACTTTTTTAGGACTAAACTTAAAAAAATCGCAACTTTGAACCAGAACAAATGAGAAATCATTTAAATAATTTCAAATAAATTCCATATTTAAAATCAGCGTATCAAACTCTATCAGTATATATTTTTAAATTTTCAATTTTTTTAGGCTCTTATGAGGCCTAAAATTATGATTTCACATATATTCAACAAGTATTATATATTTTTACAACCCTTCATCATATTTAATCACTTTAATGTTTTTTTAGAAAAAAATGCGTTTTTTGTTTAAAAATTTACTTAAGCACGGATTTCTAACAGGTTCTTCATAGATATGCATACTATTACAATTTATATCTTTATGGATAAAATATGGTTTTAAAATTTAAGCTGGGATTTCGTAGAACATCTCTAAAAATTAATAACTATACACCACTTATACCCTTATGGATAGAAATTCACCATTTGTAAATTAACTTCAAACGGAGATTTCCAAGAACACCATTATGGATACATACTCCTATCGACAAAGTTAGAGTTGGGATTTCATAGAAAACTATGGATAAACTTTTTTATACTCGCTTTTAAAAATTTACTGGAAGCGGGGATTTTGTAAGATATTGATAGTCGCTAAATTATTATCCATACACTTTCAATGGTGCATACATACAAAGAGATTAGTCCATATCGGTTAAATGATCTTACTAAGAAACATAGTAAATTATATGTTTGTTTTGCCTTATCCAGAACTTGTTCGAGTATCCCAAAACTGGCGAACAAACAAACACAAGTGTCTCATCAACTGGTTTAACCGAATCTTTTCAATTGTTAACTTCTCTCTATTTTGTTTTTACTTGTATTCACTTTTTTAAACAGACCATTGGAATAAAGAAAAAAAACTTGCCACCAAGGGCGGAGGCGAACATGCTCAAAATTTTTGAAGGGTCAACTTTTTTTTGACAATTTTCGAAATTTATTATAAGAGAATTTTTGTCGAATGAACACTTTATTACAAGACATTACACCTGCACTCTCAGCTCACAATCACACCATAACTGCAGAGATTTTATGAAGCCGAATCACCTTATTCCAAATTATAATCTCATCACTAACTTCTAGCTCATCAAGATAATAAAATCATCCAGTGATCGGACATTTAGGCGACAGACATTTGGCCGAAGGAATATTTCAAATGATCGTGAATACAAATTTGGAGGTTTATAGCTTTTCATCAACGCAACTTACATTTCTCTGGAAGTAGGATTTGAGTTACAATGAGCTTAATAAATTCATCAAATTTAACAAAGTTCGATGAATCAGCAGTTTCATTATGCCCGCGAAAGGACATTCCAAATTCAGTAAGTTATGGTTTTTGACGAAAATGGTCTGGTAAACACGATATAAAATTTAATAAATAGAACAAGTTAGGCCAAGTTTTTTTGTTTGAGACTTTGCCATCAGGACATGAGAAGACAGTGGCTACTCCAATACCAAGGAGTAGAGGTGAGAAAAATGTCTACCTCCTACTCCTAAATTTAAAATATTGGCTTAAGCATTATATCAATTGTTATTCTAGATTAAGTAAATTAAATATGGAAAGTAGACACATGTGGTATCCATTAATTATAAAAATTAATCTAACACTAACCAATAATATTCAAATATTCTTATTGCTTGAAACACTGTAAAACAAGTGTCCAATTCTCATGACACATTAGGCCTATAATTTTTATAGCTCATGTTTACACTTTGCTTCAGCAATTATAGTTTATGTTTCAAATTTGCAATTTTTTTGGAAATAAAGAATGTAAGAGAAAAAAATCTCTCCATAAAAATCTTAACACTCAACTAAAAAAGTCAATGAACACACTTGACTGAACTATATCCTTTCAAATTTAGTAACTTTTCGTAAAATCGCTAGTTGCATCTTTTGATATATTTCAATCAAATTTTGATATTATCCGTAGTTAACCTTATAACTTAACGTCCATATCAGATACGCCCTTGAAAATGTATAATTATGTACAGTTTCGAGTGCATAACACTTATATATATTGAATTTTTTCAATAATGATAGTTACTTTTTAGAAAATGTCAATCAAAATTTTGATTAATGGGAAATATATCTAATAAAATATATTCTTTCAACTGTTATATAAAATGTATTTTTTATACAAAAACGGCAATGTAGGTTTCATTTCTCGACTCAGTTTTTACATTTAGGATTTGAAAATACCTATAAGTGTCAATCAAACTTGCTGTTTATTTCTCAAAAATAGTCTCCAAAAATATTCATTCAAATTTTATATGAAATACATGTTTTTATACCAAATCGAACATGTTGGTTTCATTTCTGCACTCAGATTTTGTATTTAATGTTTGAAAATATCTACAGGGTTAATGAAATATGCGGTTTACATATGAAAGTTGTCTCCAAAAATATTCTCTCAAATTTTATATGAAATTTATGTTTTAATACCAAATTTTCGACATGAGATGTCATATTTTAATCATTTTTTGACACGTTTAATTGATTTTTATAAAAATGAATATCACCCCTAAATTCAGCATACTTGAAAACGGGTATATATGTATGAAAAACTTTTTATAGGAATAAAATTTTTACTTTTGACATGGGCTTAATTTATTTTTTGACAGGTTTGGTAGTTATCATGAAAAAATATCGACAAAATAGTAAACAAACATGCATAATATAAGATTATGATAAAGAATCTCCCAAGGTTTAACAAGAGAAGTAAGTACGATGGGAAAAATTGAGTTGGAGGAAATGTTAAGTCTTCTAAAAAAGAAATGAATTAAACGGCTAAGTCAAAAAATAAAATGAAAAAAAGGAAAAAAGAAAAGGGGAAATGAAATGACAGCAATTATACAAAGAAAGTAAATATTACTGTGTTCTTTGTATGCACACACAAGAGACAGTGTTTTGAGAGAAGCAACTATCATTGCACAGTTTAGATGAATTTGAGGAAACTTCTACTTGCTCTTTGAATCCAGAGCCTTTGACGCCACAATTTGCGCAAAGATAAGGACCAATCACAGCTCCGCATTCCGAATGGAAAGCGCTTTGATTTGCTGCGACTTTTCGAAGACTTTGTGCAAGCAAATGCTCGTCAATGCGAATAAAGGAAGTATTGAGAGATGAAGAGACAGGGGGAGAATTTGGTGGAGTATCTGTATCCAATTCACACCAAGAACCTATGAAGAGATTATGTTTAATATTTAAAAAAATGTACTTAATCAAAATATATGAATAATATATTCGTTTAAGAAAATTACTAATGCTACTAACAAAGATTTTGATACGCCCGCAAAAGTATAAACAAAATCAATTTACTAGATCAAACTACAACAAAAGTGTAAGCTGTAACTTTTACTCCAACTCTAAGTTATTTGTTGATTGAAATAGATTCGATCTGGTGAGAGATGAAAGAAAAAACTAGTTTTTAATTCGATTCAAAAAAATAGAAAAAACAAATACATTCTAACAAAGCTTAAAGATGAAAAAATCTTACAAAAAATAATTGTTTTTTCCAAGTGAGGGTAGAAGAAAATTGCCACATAAGGAAAGGAAGCCAAAATAATACAATAATAGATTTTAAAAATACTAAATAAGACTTCATTAACTACATGTAATAGGGAATGCACATGACAGAAACAGTAATGCGTGAACAAAGTATGGAGCATATCTCAGTTTGTTCAAAATTATTAGCTATTTTGCAGAATAATCAATGACATATAAGAGGTGAGAATTTTTATTTTTAAAGACTTTGTTGCGACTTTTGGTATATAAAGAAACTAAAATCGACTAAAGAATAAAATCATTTAACCCATTTACGACCAATGTTCCTATTTTGAAACATAAGTAATTTCATCTTCGTCTGCTTTTTTCAATGACTTTGAATATAAATCGTCTGCGTTTTTTTAAATATCGTCTGCTTTGCTTGGTCTTAAATGGGATAACATATACTCCCTAATCATTACCGCTACTAATAAAAAATAAGTTCTTTTTGAATATTGTATGTGTATGTATTTAGTGTAAATAAATATAATAAAATGCATTTTTGCCAGCAACAGAACTTTAATTGGTTATATTTTCTTCATATATTGTCTTTTTTTATTAAAATTATTTATACGCACGTTATGTCCACGTTTTGATTTCGGATGCAAAGCTGCTACCAAATGGGGTAATGTTCAAGGCCAATCATGCTGACCTAAAGACTTTATGTATCTCCATTATGCAGAATATACGAACATTAGTCTCTCGAACAGTACAAATGCACATAGGATTTCTACTAATTATTATCTTGTGAGCAATTTTCTCTACTTTTCTAAGAATGAAGAACAAGAAACGTAACAGACTCAATCTCTCGTTTAACTTCCATGTAGCCCTTCCAATGACCAAGCCGAGAATAGAAATTTGAGAGGCTATGCGAGCTCAACCCTCCCGCTAAGGAGCCAAAGCAAGTATAAAATGATCACTGATTATTATTATTTTCAACTTATATCTGATTTTAATATTAAAAAAGGAAAATTTTGCGTTGAATCGCCCAAGCCCCCAAAATCTTAAAGCATTGAAAATAGTTCTATTACTCAAGGAATATTAGCACATATAGAGGCAATCGGAGTGGCAAAAAGGGAAGGGCGAAAAAGTCTTTCGTCACAAAAAAATATGATCTATCTCAATTAGAGATCTTTATTTTAGGTTTTTAATGAACTTGTTTAGCTTCTGAGTTGTCTTTCGCTATTACTCTTCATGTTTTAAGGCAAAGTTTTTAAATGGATATTAGAAATATCATTTTTACTATTAATTTCAGGTTCGTTTGAAATAATAGGCAATCTAAAATTAAGGCATAGTTGATCAGAGGTAGCAGGAATTTGAACAAGGAGGCGAAAAATTTACAGTATCAGGGACAAATTTTTTTACAACACATACTTATGTCAGATGCCTTTCTCAAGGGGCAGAAAGTATTATCCATAATTAAAGTTTATATCCCTATTGATTACAGTAATTGAAAGAGTTAAATTAATGTAAAAGAATGCATAAGTTAGAACAAATGCCTTTACTAACGACTTTCTAAATAATTGAAACAATCGAACCTTTCATTACACAATTCAAATTCACAACACCTTCATTCACTTATTTAATTTTTAAGATTTTATCAGCATTATCCTGAAAGGGTGACAATCTTTTTGCCCATTTCTTTAAAATTTTTGGCAATAAAACTTATGTAAATGCTTTTAATTTATTCATAAAAGTTATTCATGTTTTTAAAAGTACTTCTTGTAATAATGGTAATGCTCTAGATTTGATTTAGGTAAGAGTGGAACATATTGAGTACCCATGTACTATTAAAGCATACTAAAACTACCCAGGTTAAAAATATCTTCTATAACTTACTTAAACTTATCCTAAGAGGGAGGGCTGATTTTTTAATTTTCAAAATTTGTTGTAAAAGAATTTTTGTCAATCACATCAACCTTTCAATAACTGGAAAATTTAAGTTATCGCTATAAGATATTTAACAAAATATCTTTTGAACCTCCTCAATCATTAACCAAATCAATAAACTGTTCTTAAATTAAGAAGTCCTCTGAGGCGAGATTACTAATCAAGATTATAAACGGGTTTTTGATAAATTTATAGTATTTTTCAAATTATTATAGATTAGGAAAATAACGGGAAATTTCTTGGCTAAGATATGCTACACCGTGTTTTATGGTGGCCAGAACATCTTTATTCATGAAAATCTTATTTTATTCAACAAATATGTTGGAAAATCGAGCAAAATTTTTCTTCTTTAAGAATGCGATTATTCCAGCCTCATTTAAAAAGTTGTCCATTTTTATGACCATGGAGTACTATCCACAAGGTTAAGGGAATTCATAGATTCAAATATGTTCAATTAAAAATGATTGAGATATACGAAAATGACCATTAGAAAATTCTACATGCATGCCTAGTTTGTTTTGCAGAAATTGCTGCATTTCTTTCCATAGTAATCGCTTCGAAACTTTTCCTTTGGAAAGCCCCCTCACGTTTGAGTGCAGCAAGAGTTTTACCAATTCGGAATCATTTTCTTTGCATAATTATGAAAACAAACAAGAGTTGAAGGCTTTTTCCTTTAATTAAATACGCTGTTTTAACGACTTCATTTAGAACATTTTAAATCCATCAGGTATGGTTTTCTTTATTAAGGCGTGGCGATGAATAGCGCAATGAGTACCAATTATATCTGGAGATTTTTGCTAAATTAGAGTCTAAAAAGTAGAACAAGTAATTGTTAGAGCACGGTCAGTACACACTCTAATGGGATGTTCTGGCTTAATAACATGTGTTGTAAGGAATTGTCCACATTATCAAATATTTCTCTTCCAGTGGTTCTACTGCGAAGAGTTTTGTATAACAAAAAATTGTCTACCAGGTGCTTGTCATCTACATATTATACGTAAAGGTAAAGCTAAGCTAAGTTTGCAGCATCCATCGTTCCATCAAGCTGCATTGCAAAAAAGTTGAAAATCGAATTCCGAATCAATAAAACAAACTTTGATTGTCATCAGACATCTCACCTATTAGCCTTCTAACGGTATCGTTTGAGAGGAAGATGTTTCAACTTTACAAGTTCAGAAGTTCTTAGCATATTAAATATGATATCTTTGAAGCAAGGTAATATCAACTGTTCTGCTATGTTGTGGGACTTTTTACAACGGATATTTTTTTGAAACTTTTCAAACCATACCTAATATTTTGCAAAAACATTATTGTGTTATTTATCAAACATGAATTTTTGCAATCGTTCAGCCAATAGTTTTGTTTATCGAATTCGACTGCTTCGCTACCAGCACAAGCTTCACCTGGCGGGCTTTAGGAAGTGGAATATTAAAAACGATTAGTTCTAACACTTCAGAACACAAAAGACACTTAGTTCCTCTTCCCCGCCAGGCTTTAATGCAGTAAAACCAAATTTCAAGTATGAGTCGTCATATATCATTTTTTAATTGTCAAAATGACAAATGACCCAATATGGATGCAATATGTTGAGCAAAATGGTTCACTCAGTATCCACTTCTCAATCCACATGGAACTTCTTCGCGACACCACGAACTCTAATTTGAAAATCACTGAGCTAGAAGGTTGATGCAATCAGAATTACAAACTAGGTAATTTATCTTGATAAAATCACTGCAGTTGTCGTGGGATTGAGAGCTTACAGTGCCAGTATAATGTCGGACAAAAATCGTGATGTGTTCATTGGACAAAAATTCTTTTATAATAAATTTTGAAAATTATAAAAGTTCGCCCCCCCCCCCCGCCTTTCAATTTTGAGGATATGCGCCTCTGCTATAGACCAATTAGCCTTATAAGTAGCGTGTCAAAAATATTTGAAAAAAATTCTTTTCAAACGTGTTTTAGCCTATTTTTCTTTGAATCAACTGTTTTATGAAAAAACAATATGGGTTTAAAAATTTGTAAATCACATTGAGCTAACGTATACTTGATAAAATACATACATTTTAATATTTTGATTGATGCGAAAAAAATTATTTGTACCTGCAAATTTGTTATCTACCATTTCTCTTTTTAAAAGTATTTGATAAACAGAAATAAAACAGTAACAAACATCTACTCCGATGTAGAAGCCTCCTCAATTTTATATCATTTTTTTCGTATACACATTTGAAAATGAGAATGTAAAAAATCTAAATAAAAATGCCTCCTCAATTTTTGTTGTGAATTAAATCGTAGCGTGAATGCCTACTAAAATTTATATCATTTCTTCCTTATACATAGTTATATCCCAGTTTAAATTGCTTCTTCAAACTTAGAGCATTTCTTTCTTATACATAACTGATAAGTTTGACTATCTTTAAATCCTGCGAAAATTAGTAGAGACAAAATGCTAGTAAACGCAATTTAAAAACTAAAGCACACTTTTAAAAAGCTTCTTAACATGTAACCTTTACAAGCTTTATATATATATTTGGGAATGTTGCACTATCCTGGCATCGATAAACTTCTTTCCTATGCAATTGGCTTTTTATCGATGCACGGATAGTGCAATATTATCTATATTTTATATAATTTTAGCTCTTTCTAACCATTTTAATTTTATTATTATATGGTTTATGGGTTATAACCCTGCGATGGTTGTGATTGTTTAAATTTTTTAACTAACTTCATGAAATAAATGACTACTAGATAAATAATAATTTTTATAACCGGTTTTTAACACCAGTGGCAAAGTGCATAATGAAAAATCAAGTCGGTAAATGCTTTGATTTGAACGAATTTCCTTGGAGCCAGATAAATTGAAGAAAGAGCATAGAATAATTATTGATACACATTTTTGAGTGATATATTGAGAATTTTTTAATAAATTTTTATCAGGAACGTTTATTTTTCAATAAATTTTTATGTACCATTGTATTTTAAAGGGCTATTAGAAGTCAATTTGCTTGCCCCCCTAAATTACTTGCATGCCCCCAACTTCCATTTTTTGGCTACGCCACTAGGTTAAAACATCATTAATTAATATACATTAAATAGATATTAGGATTAATAGAAATCTCGATTTTAATTAATTATCCAGATTTTACCTTAGCTTACCACCGTAATCACAAGAGATTTTAGAGAATCCTTTTTTTATTTATCGATCTTATAGTTCCAAAAAAAGGAGTTTATACTAATTTAAATACAAATATAATTATTCATTTTTGAGCATAAAAACTCCTCTTTTACCTTAGTATTTTCGCATTATTGTATATCTAAGGAATATAAAAATTGTTTTAAAGACCATTTTTGTCGCGGATTGACGATTTAAAAATATGGCAACTCTAAAATAGAATGGAAACTTTTTACACTTAAAAGAAATTCCCTCTATTTAATTATCAATTAGAGTTTTATAAATAAAATAAAAATTAGTCAAGTATTTTAATTCAATTTATAAAAAATGGAAAATACGTATTACAATCAGAAGATGTTTGGGTCATTGTTTAAATTAAACTGGAAATGAAATTAAAATAAAAATATATTTAAAAATATTTTGTTATGAATCCTCTTTCTGTTAACGAAGGAATTTCTGAGAGCTGAAAAATTCTTTTTTTCTTAAATTTCAATTTATTAGGGTAAAAGGGTTTTACAAAAGTAATAACCATCTAAACTAGGGGTTCTCAACTCTGTAATAGCATGACGCAATATTTGTGTCTTTATTTTTATTCTCAATACCTTTATCCTTAAAAATATTACTTTCTAGCAGGGAGTTTTTGATAATCTATGATATTTATAGATGACCAAGTACTATCAACTTCAATTTTTTTTGCTCCAAAATTCATATAATTTTCAAAAATGCCGAATATTTATTTCTCCTAGTCATATATCAACAAACAGGACCATTCATTAATTCGAGTTTAAATTTCTTTCACTTTTGTATCACATCGTACATACACACTTATACACATGTTTAACCCGTAACGTACACGTCACGATGATGCTCCAAAACTTACCTCAACCCAAATAATAGCAAACCTATTTAATGAGTTCATGGTCAATTCGTCTTAGAAGACCCTACCCTCCTTAATAATCTAAAATAAAAAGTAACTCTTGCACACTCTAACAAAATTGAACATGTCTCTCTTTCTCACCATTCACATACTCAACCATGCCCCTAATCAAGTCTACTTACGAATAAGTGACTTTCCAACCCATAACTTATTTATCCGCTAACCTTCAGGATAAACAAAAACCTTCTCTGTCGAAGCCTAAATCATCCATAAACACCGAGCTTACTCTGAAAATAGTTCTCCCCCCACCCTCAGACTCTAAAGGCGAGAAAGCTGCCTTCCGACAAAAAAATAGTCAAAAACTTAATATAAATAATTTTTAACTAATAAAAATACACATTCTATCGCTTACACATTATCCTAATATAATGGCATCATTTACTTTCAATTTTCAAAACTGCAAGAGAAATAACAAGCTCATCTTCACACTAACAGAATTAAATCGAAAGATTTACCTATTCTCAAACCTCATTTCATATTCAGAAGCATACCCATAAACACACCACTCTCTTCGTTCTCTGCAAACATTTTTGAGCAAAAGTTCAACATACGAAATATTTTCAATTTAATATGTGCTTGAAATACAGGCACATTTTCATACACAGCAATCCTTGAGCCCAATAACCCTAACATTTTCAAATACCTTCTTAAACCTCCTAAATTCATAGTTGATCACCACATTTTCACAACTCTAGAAAAACTATTATATCGTCCATGCAAGAACCGTCTAAAACAAGGCCACTCAACTAATAAATGAAAATTCTCATTACCAAATTGCGCTCACTTAGCTAATCGTGGCCACTTAATATCAGATTGCATTTTTAAAGGGTAGTACTAAAAAACCCGCTGAGGCGCTCTCGGACGCAACTTCAATTGATACAATCACCACAACGCTAGATCTAAACTATGCGCATTCCAAATTCAACAAGCCGCCACAAAATCAACAAAATAGCTATTTTTGCTTTAACTCATCCTTGTAATGCTTAATATGTCAAATTATATAAATGATTTATTCAAGTTTTCATTGTTAATGACACATATTGTGTGTATGTAGTCCTTAGTGGTCTTTTTTGAAGAACTTGTATTCTTTTTTTCCATAAGGGAACCAGTAGAAACCCGAATAATTTAAATGTGAGATAAAAGTTATTTGTATAATAGAAGTCTTACTATTATTGGAAATATGTTTTTGGTAAGAAATAGTAAACCATTATTTAATTTCATTGCAATATGATAAGCATGATGAGTAAATTAATTTTTTTTGTCTATAATTAAGCCCAAAATGTTAAATTTATCTATCTTTTCTATACCAGAATTATTTAATAATGACTTGTATGCTTGCGCTTGTTGGATATTAACATACATTTAGATTTATCTTTATATATTACGAAATTATTGTCTTCTATCCATTTATAAATAGAATTCATTTCAATTTTCAGAATATATGCATTAATCAAACTATTATTTTTTATTTTATATAAAGGGAAATAGACACAAATATCATTAGCATACAAAAGATAATGAAAAAATATTTAAGGTATAGAAGATATCATTAATTGCAATATTGAAAAGTATGGGAGCCAATATAGATCTTTGTACAACACCTGTCTTGGTTGGTAGCATTCAGAAAGTGTAATATTTACGTCACATCTTTAGATTCTATCAATAAGAAGAAGAAAAGTTAAGAAGAAAGAAAGTATAAGAAAAGTATGATTCACGTTTCACAAAACAAAATACTGACCAAAGTACAGAAGCAATGAAAAAAAGCATTATTTTAATTATTTCTAAAAAAAACTCAAATTTATAGTATTATTATTATTTTTATTAGTATTATTTACGTTAAATAATGAGTCCAGAAATGAAAACAGCATGGCCCATTTAGTAGGTAGGTAGGTAGGTGGGTGGGTGGATTTTAAAACCCCTTCCCGGGTGGGGTGGTATGCTTGGGTTGGGGGGGGGGGTGGGGGGGGGGGGGGGTGGGGGGGGGGGGGGGGTGGGTAAAAATATAAGAGAAATATATTTTATTTAAAATTTGAAGGTATATTTTATTAGATATATTTTTGATCAATCAAAATTATTATTATTGCCATTATTATTGAAAAAAATAAATATATAAAGTGTTATGCGTTCCAAACTGTATATAATTATAAATTTTCAGGGTATTGTATAATATAGATCCTAAGTTATAAGGTTAAGTACATATAATGTCAAAATTTTGCTAAAAAATTTTAATTTTTGATTGAGAGTTTTGGACATTAAAGGATCATTCAACTACCATGAAAATGGTTTCAAAAGATGTAGCTAACGATTTTAGTAAAAGTCACAAAAATTGAAGGGATATGATTCAGCCAATTTTCTAGAATTAATTTTTTAGTGAAAGGGGGCGTTTTACGCCCCCAGCACTAATAGTGTTAACCCTTATTAGGCATTGTTTTTTTAATACACAAAAGGCAATAACGGGCTTTACAGGCCCGAAGACTTTTTAAGTATAAAAAACCACTAAATATATTTATTTTTGAATTAAACATTGAAAAAATATTTAAACACAACACGGTAGGACTTTTTACCCAAATACACACAAATATGTTCTTTATTTACAAATAAGAACTAGAAATTAAAAATAATATTAAATAAATGCTTAAAATAAAAAGATACACAGATATTTAAGCTTGAACGAGGGTTGGTAATAGAGTAATGTTATATATTTTAATATCACCCATTTTCTTGCCAGGTCACATGCGGGAAACTATAAGTGTTCTCAATGTTCTATTTTAACAAAAAGATGATCCAATGTGATAATTGTTTTGAGTAGAAATGTTTTGATTGCCAAAATTTCAATAAAAGTTTTTTCAAAACACTTGATAAATTTAGCCAGCATGGTTTTCGTTGGCATTGCACCGAATGCAGAAATAAAAATCGAAGTTCGATTAAAGAGATTTTTGATATAGTAAAAGATTTGAAATCACAAATTGATGAACAAAATTCAATTATCAAAAAACTCAGTGAACAAGTTGAAGAGCTTAAAACACCTAGAGTTGAACAAAAGTTGTCTTTTGCTGAAGTAATAAGCAAGAAAAGTGATAAATCAAAAAATTTTTGTACCAAAAATTGTATAGTTGTGGAACCAAATCAAGAATTTTTATCTGGTAAAAAAATGAGGCTGAAATATTTCTGCATGAAAATTTGAAGTCTAAATGTAATATAAATAAAATTAAAGTTTTAAAATCCAAAAAGCTGTTAATTGAGGCTTGCTTTACAAAGTGCCGCAATAAAATCGAAGATGAATTGAAGGAAAAATTTAAGACAACGCAACTTGAAAATATAGTTCCGAAATTAACCTTCAAAAAAGTTCCAAATTTCATAGAAATGAACGA
This sequence comes from Nectonema munidae, assembly GCA_030549495.1. Classification (NCBI taxonomy): domain Eukaryota; kingdom Metazoa; phylum Nematomorpha; class Nectonematoida; family Nectonematidae; genus Nectonema; species Nectonema munidae. The sequence continues at coordinate 1,606,221 of JAUIRK010000509.1, forward strand.
AATAAATGAAAAAATATCATCACAAAATGATATTAAAGTTGAAGATATTATTTCAGTAGAAAAATATAAGTTCAATTCCCATAAAGACCATTATGGAATTGATGTGGAATTTGATAAACAAGCTTTAACTAAAGTGCTAAAAGCAGGTAAAGTATATATTGGATTTTCATCATATCCAATAATCCCTACTTTACCGCGTGTAAAGCAGTGTTCAAATTGTCTTAAACTAGGACACTTTAAAAGCTTATGTAAATCAAAATCACAATATTGTTCTCTTTGTGGAGATAAAGATCATGAATACACGAAATGTTCTTCAGAAATAACAACTTGCAAAAATTGCAAAGATAAAGGAATGAAAGCTGATCATCACCCATTTTCAAAAGAATGCCCTCTTAAGAAAAAAATATACGATAATTTGTTGATAAAAAAATGAATGAATTGGATATATTACTTTCTAATGGTTGACGAATCATTCGATTTAACAGATTTGCTTTTTGATAATTATGATAAAAGTTATGATGTTCATTTACATAAATCTGATATTTTAAAATTAAATGAAGATAAATCTTCTGATTTTTTCAATTTTAACATATTATCAACGAATGTTCAATCTATTCGAGCAAAATTCAATCATATTGAATTAATGTTAAAACAATTAAAAAGAAACAATGTTTACATTGATGTCTTAGCCTTGCAAGAAAATTGGATGTTGGATGATATTACATATAATATACCTGGTTACATGTTTTTTTCTCAACCGAAGAGAATTTCACAACATGGAGGCTTATGCTTTTTCGTTAAAGAACAGTATAAAGTTGACATTTTGGATAGTGAATTTTCGTCAAATCTTTATGAAGTTTTTTCCATTAGCATAACTTCTGGTTTTTCAAATATTTTATCTTTTCACAATATTTACCGATTGCCTCTTTTTGGTAGCGATCATATGGATGAATTTTTTGAAAATTTTCAAACTTTTTTGATTAAAAACAAACACAATAATAACAGATCAATTATTCTTGGTGATTTTAATATTAACCTCCTCGAATATATTCCGAATATAATTCGGAAGAATTATTCTTCCTTTTTTTTGAATTTGCTTATGCAACACCATTTCGTACCTTCAATCACCAAACCAACGAGATACCAAGCATTTACATTGATAGATAATATATTTGTATCAAGTGAGAAAAAATTTAAGGGATACAATATACAAACATCCTTTTCAGACCATATTCCAATTTTTACAACCATTGAACATAGCTTTCGAAATCAATTCCATAAAAATAAGAAATCTCCCAGAGTCATATTTGATAAGAGTTTTTTTTCAGAATCTATTACGTTCAATTTGTTGGTATTTTCCAAGTGAGTCTGATCCAGAAAATATGATTTACACAATTAATCATTGTTTAAGTTATTGTGCTAATCAAGCTAAAAAAGTACAAAAAACAAAAAATTTCAATAAGTGAAAGAAAGATTTGCTGAATGGGCAAATGAAGAATTATTGACTCTAATAAAGAAAAGGGATAAAGTATTTTTTAAAATTAAAAGAACCCGTGAATATAAAATAAATTATGATTTAAAAAATCAACAGGCTCACTTTTGTCAACAAGTAAAGCAGATGACGAGAAGTTTTAAAGAAAAATTCTATGCACGATTGTTTGAAAACAAAAATAGCAAAGAAGTTTGGAAGAATATTAATAAATTGATTAAAAAGAATGAAGATTTATCTTTAATTCTAAAAGATAATTCTCAAATCATAAATGAACAAAATCTATGTGATTTCATAAATAATTCATTTATTAGCCGTGTACTTCAATCATCTTTTTCTGAAATGAAAAATTACATTCCTTTTCAAAGTTCGAAGTTTAGACTTGAAGAAATCACTCTGGAGGAAGTGCTCATTGCCATTAAAAATGTGAAAAATAGTAAAAGTGAAGATTTTTATGGAATTTCTTCTTATCACCTAAAACTCCTTGAAAATGAAATAGCATATCCACTATTTTTAGCTTTTAATTCGTGCATGCAAAATTCACTCTTTCCATCATGTCTCAAAATTAGTAAGTGCATACCTGTCTACAAAAAAAAAGGTGAGAGACACGACATCAACAATTATCGTCCAATCTCTTTGATTAGCATAATTTCAAAACTTTTTGAAAAAATTATTCTCAAGCAATTAATTCATCATTTTGATCAAAACAATCTCTTCAATTCAAAGCAGTTCGGTTTTAGGAAAAATTCTTCTACTACGTTTGCACATTCATTTTTCTTGACATCAATTTATGAATATCTTGATTCTGGAGATGGTATTTTAGCATTGTTCCTAGATTTATCAAAAGCGTTCGACTCACTATCACATGAAAAACTTTTATTCAAGCTGGAAAAGTATGGATTTGATGAAAGAACTTTGAAATTTTTTAAATCATATTTGTCATTCAGAAAACAAGCAGTGTTTGCGAATGGTAGTTATTCAAATTTGATTCATGTATCCAGAGGAGTACCTCAGGGTTCTGTTTTGGGTCCCTTCCTTTTTTTAATTAATATTAATGACATATTTCAATCAAACGCTTCGTTAGGGTTTTTAGCTTTTGCTGATGATTTGACTATTCTTATACCTTATTCATTTCTCCTAAATGTTTCTCTGGCTCAGAATAAAACAATTGAGTCTGTTTATAGAGAAAATGTGAATAAAGTTTTTGGTTGGTGTACAGTGAATGAACTTGTAATTAATAACTCTAAAACTGTTCATATGTTTTTTTCTAAGAAAAATGCTCAGCCTACCTTCTTGAAAAATCTCAATTTGCATTTATCAGTATCTCATACTTATTTAGGTTTAATCTTGATTGAAAAATTGAATTGGAATCTACACATTAAACACATTTGCACTAAAGTTAGTATTGTAATTGGTATTTTATATCGATTCAGATCACTTCCATCGAAAATTAAACTGGATATATATAGATCACTCGTTTTGCCTCATCTTTCCTATAGTTTGGTCAATTGGGGCTTTGTGGACCTCTCAAGTTTGCATACTCTTCAAAAAAATGCATAAGATTGGTATCCAATCTGACATTCCGAGCGCATACTCTTTCAATTTTTAAAAGTAACAACTTGCTCAATATAAAAGAAATTTATATCAAACAACTTTGTATTGTGGCTTGGAAATTTTATAATGGATATTTGCCTGTGGCCATATAAGTTATTATATTTTTATTATATGTTTTGTGGCCATAAGCAATTTTTTCACATTCAATCACGATTCACAACGTTTTTCCCCAATATATATGTATACTTTGCAGATACCATCATATCGCTTGAAATCCACGCAGTCAAGTTTGAAGTTTCGTATAACTAAAATCTGGAATGAATATTTGCAAGATTTTCAAATTATGAATGTTTCACTTTCAACATTGAAAAGACGCCTGAATGAATATTTATTGAAACAAGATTGAATCAATTTTGTGATGATTTAATATAATTTGATTTTTTTATTTAAATTTTTTTAATATCAATTTCATTTTTAACTATGTTTAATTGTTGATTTAACATTTATGAACAATTAAAAAAAAATATTTTAATGTTTTTTTTTAGTATTTCTGTTACGGTCTTCTGACCCTTCAAATAGAAGCATATTCTCAAATGTGAAATTTTTTATGAGATTATTTTATGCTAATAAATTCTTCTTCTTCTTCTTATTTGAGAGTTGGTTAAGGAGGATGCAGATGTTGGTAGAGATAGGAAGGAGTTACAGATGTTATTCTAAAAATAGAAAGGAAAGGCAGATTAGTTTGTTATAGGGTTATCAACCCTGGTGAGAGATGTTTCAATAGTGTCAATGATGTTTGCTAGGGATTTTAGTAGTGTTGGGTGTAACTGAAGGTCTGAGAGTGTTTTTGGAGATCTATTAAGTAAATAAAGGGAGCGAAATAAAAGATCTTGGCGATGATAAGAGAAGATTTGACATGTGAAGATGAGATGGTATGGCTTTCTATTGTGTCGCATCCAAAACGACAGTATGGATTTTCGCTAACTTTAATTCGAAAGAGATATGCTTTGCATGGGCAGTGGCCTGATAGCCAACGAATGGATGAACGAGGTGGTGTAAATTTTTTGTTTTTGAAAGTTGTGTGAATAGTGCTGATGTGTGGTAAAGAGGAGATTAGTGCATTTTGAGATGAAGATATGGACATCTGCCATTCTTCTAGAGTGGATAAGTGAATGTGCGTTAGAAAGGTTTTGAGAGGTAGGGATGTGGGAGGTTAGGTGTACGCTTGAGGTTAAGTAGTCTACGAGGGAGTTTTCTGGTATGTTTAGATGAGCAGAGCATCAACATAGGTGTATGTGGAAATGTTTTGTAAGATTGATTAGGGAGGAGGCGAGTTGAAAGGAGGGAAAGGGGATGTTGTGTGATAGAGAGAGATCGTGGATTATGTTTTGTGCATTGGTATAGAAATGGATGGTAGTAAAGTGGGGAAGGGGGTAGTTAATGTTGTTGGTAATCGTAGTACAGGCGTGTAAATGGCTAAAGATTTCGCATTCGAGGATTGAGAGTAGAGGATTTAATCGGGAGCGATGGGTGTAAAAGGGGCGAGTGGAAGAGCCTTTCAAGAAGGCGTAAGCAAAGGAGGTACTTAGAGATTTCTTTGAGGCGTCTGTGAAGATACGTAGGGAGGTTGATGAAGAGGTAGAGAGAAGGTATGAAATTGATTGTTTTGCAAAAAATTTGTTTTTGCATATAGATGTTTGGAATGGATTTTGTGCAAATGGGTGAGTTAAAAGAGATGGATGTATAGAGGGATGAACTAGGTAGTTAACAATATTTGGTGCGTATTTTGCTAATAGATGTGAGTAGAAAGAATAGGATGGAGTATTGCGGTGGGATGTGATCGGATGAAATGGGGGAAGTAAGTTGTTGTATATCAAGATGAAGCGCTTAATAATAGTTTTTTTAAGTTTAAGTTGTAATGGTAGGGTGTTTGTTAGAATTTCTAGGCATTGTGTGGAAGTAGTACGATATGCGTTGGTGATGCAAAGTAGGCAGAGACGGTGTATCTTGTTAAGAAAATGGATGGTTGTGGGGTGTTTTAAGGAGATGCCCCAGGAAAGAATTCCGTATTGAATTACTGGTAGGATTAAGGATGAGTATATGTATTTGGTGTTTGGGACGGAGGCCCCATTTATAAGAGATAGCGCTTTTAAGTGAAAAAAAGGGTGACTGAGAGTTTTTGGTATATTTTTTTAAAGTGTATTGAAAATTTTAGGTTGGACTGAAGGTTTAGTCCTAGATATTTGATAGTCTTTGAGGCAGTTATAGAAGTAGAGGTATTTAAATGAAGGGGTAAATGTTCTATGTGTCTGCGTGTGAAGTGAATGAGGTTGGTTTTGCTGGAGTTAAAGAATATCTTATGTGTGTTTCCTCTTTCTTGTAGCCTTAGTAGGAATGAAGAGGATTTGATGAGGTTTTCTTGTTGAGAGTTACTGGTGAAGGTGAATAATATGTCGTCTGAAAAACATTGGGAGAAATCTGTGTTGGTGTGGATTAGATCGAGAAGCGGGTCTATGAGAACTAGCCAGAGGATATCGGAAAGACATCCTCCTTGGGGAGTTGAGAGGGTTAGCTTATGGATGCAAAGGGAAGCGCGATGTCGGAAAATGAGACAGCGGTTTGAAAGGTATGAGCTTATAAATTTGATGATGTAAGGAGGAAATGATTTGTTTGCAAGGTTAGTGATGATGGCAGGATGCCAGGCTGAGTTGAAAGCGTTGTTTATGTCTAGGAAGATTGTAGAAGAAATTTTCTTAGTAGAAAGGAAAGAGTCAAGGTAGGTGGTTAGACGATAGAGTGCTGTTTCCGTATTTTTGTTGCGAAGATATGCAAATTGCGTGTGATGGACGAGGTTACGGGATAGGATGTAGTGGACTAGACGTTTGCGAATGATTTTTTCGAAAAGTTTGCCTAGTATGGGTAGTAGAGTGATTGGCCGCCAATTTTGAATGAGGCTTGAATCTTTATTGGGTTTAGGAATGAGTATGAGTTTGCCGATTTTCCAAACGTTAGGGAAATGTGAATGAGTAAGGCATGCATTGAAAATAAGGAGTAAATGTTTGTTTAGAATGTGTTTTAATTTTTTAATATGTTTGGATGAGATATGGTCGAAGCTAGATGAAGCATTTGTTTTAAGAGAGTTTACTGCTATGTTTAATTCATTTAGTGTGATTGGAGGAAAAGTAGGGTTTTGGATAGAGTGAATGATGTTTTTAGAGTGTTCTCGTAATTGTGTGGTGAAAGGGGAGATCACAAGAGGGAGAGTCGGGGGGAAAGATTGTCGATAGAAATGGAGGGTTGTAGTGTGTTGTATGATCGGATGAGCAGGGAAGTATTGTTTCGGGGAGAATAGAAGGTTTTTTCTTTTTAGTTAGCCTATTGATGATGTTCCATGGGTTGTTTGAGTGCTGGCTGGTGAATTTTACCCATGAGTTCTTTTTAGCTTGAAGTATTGCCTGTTTGTATTCTTTTTTAACAGCAGAATGGATGGAAATGATTAAGGGGGTGGGAGATTTTCGTAGGGTTTTCATAATGCGTTTCAGATTGTTTTTTAATGCAGTCAACTCGGGTGTCCAGAAATAGGCATTTCTTCTTTTAGGAAATGGGTTGATAGGAGTGGAGGATAAGATGGAATGTGAAACATGATCATTGAGGGATAGTGCCGCTTTATCGATGGATGTGGGAGAGGAGAAGGATGATAATGTTGGGAGTGAGTTGTTGAGAATGTTGAGATATGTGAGCGAGTGAGTGGTGTTCTTTTTTATGGTGTTGTTATAGTTTTTGATGGTTGTAGTGTTTATGTGAAGTTGAAATGTTATGCTGAAGCTGATGGGATGTCCGAGATTGACCAATTAGATATTAGATTGAGAGTATTTGAAGTGGTTATTGTGAGGTCAATGTGAGAGGTGTATTGTTCGTTGTTACAAGAACGTTGGTGTGTAGGGTTTTTAGAGTTGTCAGCGAGATATAGGTTGTTCGAGCATAAGAAATTGATGACTTGTTGTCCTCGTGGATTTTCTTTGTGGTCCCAGATGTGTGATCGAGCGTTTTAATCAGTTAAGATAATTAAATGATGTGTAGTGTGAATGTTATAAGTGTTAGTGATTGGGAGAAATCAGAGGGGATGGCTATTGGGTGTGAGGGAGGAGAGTAAAGGGTTGCGAAAAGAAGAGGGTGAGGTTTGGTGTGAACAAGAACAAAGTAAAATTTGTTGGAAGAGAATCGTGGTAATAGTGTGTGGTGAACGGTTGATTTTATGAAGATGCATGCTGATTAACAGGATAAAGGTGACGTATGATATAGTAAATAATTTGGTATATTAGAAGAGAGGTTTGGATATGGTTCGTTAATAGATATAACATCAAAGAAGTTTGAAATTAGAATGTTATATACGTTTGTCCAAGCGGCATTAGAGTGGTTGAGGTTAATGTGGAGAAAATTTAGCATACGAATTTGCTTATTAGAAGGTTGTGTTGATTTTGGATGTGTTGTGCGTGTTGAATTTGGAATTTGCAATGTTTGGATGTAGTGTTGTGGTGATTGTGGCAATTAAAGCATGAGAGTTTTGTGGAATCATTTTTGAAGATGCATTCCGATATAGAGTGGCCTCGATTTCCGCAGTGATCGCAATTGAGTGATCCAGCTTTGCATTTATTCGTTGAGTGATTCTGTTTTAGACATTTCTGGCATTGGCGATATAATGGTTTTGCAAAGGTTAGAGTGAGAATGTGATGGTCAACTATGAGTATAGGAGATTTAAGTAGGTGTTTGTAAATGTTAGGGTTGATGGGTTCTAATATAGCACTATAATAGAAGGTTCCTGTGTTACCACCTTGGCGTACTGTATTAAGGGTGCCAATATTTTTAAGGTTTAGGTTTTCCTTAGCAATAGTTGCAGAGAGAGAAGAAAGTGGTGTGGTTATGGGTATGCTTCTGAGTAGGAAACGTGGTTTGAGGATAGGTAAATCTTCGGATTTAATTCCTTTATTGTGAAGTGTTTGTTGTGCAAGTGCTTTTTCTTCAGGTTTTGAAAATTAGAAATAAATAGTGCCACTATTTGAGGACCGTGTGTTAGAGATGGTGTGTTTTTATTGGTTTCTAAGTTTTTGTCTATTTTTTGTCGGAAGGCAGCTTTCTCGGCTTTAGAGTCAGAGGGAGTAGGGGGGGGGCTATTTTTAGAGTAAGCTCGCTATTTAGGGATGACTTAGACTTAGGTGGAGAGGGTTTTTGTTTATCCTGAATGTTGTTGGCTAAGCTAGGTGTGGTTATGGATGAGACTTGTGTGTTTGTAGATAATGCGGGGCATGGTTGAGTATGTGGGTGGTGAGTATGAGAGAGTTGTTCAATTTTGTTGGAGTGTGTGAGAGTTATTTCATATTTTAGATTATTAAGGAGGGTAAGGTCTTCTGCATTTAGAGAGGAATTTGCTATGAATTCATTGAAGAGATTCGCTATTAATTGGGTAGAGGTAAGGTTTGGGGTATCGTCGTGACGTGCACGTTTTGGGTTATACATTTGAAATAAGTGTGAGAGAATGATATGATATAAAGATAAAAATTTTAACTCAAAATTAGTAAAGGTATATTTAATAAAAGGTCCTGTTTGTAGATATTTCTCTAGGAGTAAAAATATTCGCCATTTTTAGGAAGCTGTTTAGGAAAAGTGACATCAAATTCAATATCAAATTAATAATTTATAATTGTTTTATCCTGAGAATAATTCTTTTATGTATATTTAACTTATTCCTTGAATATTTAAATTTGTTTTCATCTGTTTGGGTAAAAAGTACCTAGTAGCTTTTTCTGTCAGCTTTTTGCTTTCAATTCGTTTTAGGATGTGATTGAAAACAAGTTGTTCCGACAGTTTTTCTAAAAAAGTTCTACGTTTGAACTTTCTATTTTTTTCCCATGATGGATTTTTATGAAAGCCGCTATAGCTGCAACGTATAACAAATTATAAAAGAAACACAAGGGCTATCTTTTGTTTTTCTTTTTGACATACATCGATGTACAAATTGATCTAAGCAGTCTACTCATCCCTTTGTTTTATTGTAATATAAATTTACCTCAGGTTTTTTTATTCATTTTCTGACACATCGTCACTGTGATGCATACGTGACAAAAACAGCGCCGTTTCGTTCTTTTTTGGTATGTAAGAAGCTAAAGTAATATTTTTGTTAAATCCATTCAGAGAACTTTTCACTTGTTTATATTTTGTTTCAAGGAACACTTTTGGTATGAAAATTTTATTTTTTTCGGAGAGTACCAACTAAAATCAGGCTTTTTTTAATTTATTTTTTTAGTTTTGTAATAATATTTGAGCTAATTTCAAATCTAAAAAAAATTTGTCAACAGTGATGTTCCTACCACTTTGGTTGAAAGGAGATGAAAGTTCCAAAACTGTTTTTGAGCCAAGCCTACTTGGCGAATATTAGATTCCTTTCCTAAATATCGCTTTGCTTTCAATGGATAAAAAGTCTTCAAATCACATATCCAAAACTCTATAAGGAATTAATTGTTAGTCTACACTCTACAGTAAGAATTCGCCTTAGGTATAATATCTGAAAAGCAACTTACTAATTTCTTCGAATACTTCGCATATTGAAGCTAACTTGTCAGAAGCTTTCCTTGAAGACCTAGTATGTTTGTGATCAAATCTAATAAAACGGCTGATAGCTTTAAAACGGGTTGAAGCATTGTAGCTCAAAAAATAGGCGAGCCATATCTTCGATCCCAGATTGTTTCTAGCGCGAAATTGTTTTGCTTCAAATTGCCAGCAACAAGTATCAAGCCAATAAAGGCAAGAATCTCATCATCATCGGTTTGTTGCCATTCACTTTTATTGGATTTTTCATACACCCTTCTTGCTTCCATATTCGTATACTCTACAATTTTAGTTAAAAGACTGTGTGGCAAAAATAAACTAAAAACATCCAAAATTTCATTCTAAGAATTAGGCCAGTTCCTAGGTTTTGAACGAGACTATATTATATTATGTTTTAAAGTCTTACTTTTATAAGAAGGTCTAGAATTCCACTTTGTTCCATCCTTTGCAAAATAAAATTCATTTAGCCTATCATGCTTGAAAGCTGAGTCTACATTTTCCTCAATAGGAAGACTGTAATTATCATTTGTTAAATAATATAAAACTTAAATTTTTAAAAAATTTTAAAAATCTGTATTTTTAGGTATATACTTTTGTGGGCCTTAAAGGCCCGGATATTTCCTTTATGAGAAAAATTTTGTTTTTGTATCATAATTTAAAATTAAAAAAAAAATTTTTGTACTCTAAAATTCAAAAATATTAAATATTCTTTATTTTTACGGGCTTATCAGGCCCGGTTTTATCGGTTGAGGGTTAAAGGTGATTCGAAAGCTTTAGAGTATGTTGACATAAATGAAGAAGAGCCTACCACGTCCAGCCTGAATGAAGAAGATTTTGTAAGTATTGTTTTACATTCAAGTGAAGATGAAGAAGTCAATGAAATTGTAGATGAAAAAGAAGCTAGATCATCACTAAAAAAGCTCATTAAATATTTTTAACAAAATAGATCTACTGTGGAATAAAATTAAAAAAACTTAGAATTTTTGAAATACCTTGGGCAAATGGAAGAGAAGATAAATCAAAATACACAAAAGAAGTTTGAGAGAATTAAAAAAAAATAACAGAAAAAGATTTTTACACTTTTAAAATCTTTTTCGTTAATATAAAGTCATACTAAACACTTATTTGTTTTTAAACATATCACTATTAAAGTTGCACTTGGATAATTTTATTAATTAAAAAGTTTTTTTTCAAAATTGAGCTTTCTAGTTCCATGTGTTGTGTTATTTCTAGCATAATTTTCTTCCTTCTATTTCATTTCTGCCTATTTCCGTCAATATATCTATTCGTTATATTGACAACTTTTTCTCAAACGTCATTGATAAGATTGAAGTTTCAGATTTTCTTGTTATCTGTGATTCTAACTCTCGTCGCTTAACATTAAAACATACTTACGACTTGGATATTCTTGCCTAGAATATTGTTCAAATTTTCAAATAATCTTTTTCGCATTCTTATAATTTTTCATTTGTTAAAAGTTTTTGGTGCCCTACCCTCCATAAATTAAGACAAAGACTTTATAAAGCAGCTAAAATATTGAAGAAAAGCCAGCTACAAGGTGATCTTAACCCTATTAGTGCTGGGGGGGCGTAAAACGCTCCCCTTCACTAAAAAATTGGCTGAATCATATCCCTTTAAATTTTGTGACTTTTCCTAAAATCGCTAGTTGCATCTTTTGAAACCATTTTCATGGTAGTTGAATGACCCCTTCATGTCCAAAACTGTCAATCAAAATAAAAAATTAAAATTTTTCAGCAAAATTTTGACATTATCTGTACTTAACTTATAACTCAGGATCTATATTATATAATACCCTGAAAATTTATAATTATATACAGTTTGGAACGCATAACACTTTATATATTTTATTTTTTCAATAATCATGGCTAATTTTTAGAAAATGTCAATCAAAATTTTGATTGATCAAAAATATATCTAATAAAATATACATTCAAATTTTACATAAAATATATGTTTTTATACCAAATCGGTCATGCTGTTTTCATTTCTGGACTCATTTTTTACATTTAGGATTTGAAAATACATATAAGTATTAATCAAATTTGCGGTTTACTTCTGAAAATTGTCTCCAAAAACATTCCTTCACATTTTACATAAAATATATGTGTTATACTAAATTGGCCATGCTAGTTTCATTTCTGGACTATTTTTTTACGTTTAGGATCTGGAAATACCTATAAGTGTTAATCAAATTTGCGGTTTACTTCTAAAAATTACCTCCAAAAACATTCATTCAAATTTTACAATTGAATATATGTTTTTATACCAAATCAACCATGCTATTTCATTTATGGACTCAATTTTTGCAGTTTGAATTTGAAAATACATATAAGTATCAATTAAATTTGCGTTTAGTTCTAAAATTTGTTTTTATAGCAAATAGATCATGATGATTTCATTTCTGGACACAGTTTTCGCATTTAGAGGTTTTACTGCTAGTGTCAATCAAATTTGCGGTTTATGTCTGAAAACTATATCCCAAAATATTCTCTCTAATTTTACATGAAATATATGTTTTTATACCAATTCGACCATGATAATTTTTATTTCTCAAATCATTTTTTGCATTTAGAGGTTTTAAATGTATGAAAGTGTCAATCAAATTTTCGATTTACGTCTAATGTCTGCAGAAATATTTTTGAAATTTAAATAAAATATGTGTTTTTATGCCAAATGGAAGATGCTGGTTTCATTTTTGGACTCAGGTTTGGCATTTATGGTTTTAAAATATCTGAAAGCTTGAATCAGATTTACGGTTTACTTCTAGATACTGTCTTCAAAAATATTTTCAAAAAAATAAAATATCTGTTTTATACCAAATCGACTATGCTTATTTTATTTCTGACTCGATTTTGGATAATACGGTTAAAAAATATCTCGAAGTGGCAATTGAATTAGTAATGTATGCCTGAAAAACAGTTCTGTAAAAAATTTTCAAAAAATGGCTGCATATTAGGTATATAGTAAAAATATTCTTTTTTTTGTATATTTTGGTTTATAATACTTTCTACAATCATCTTGAGTATGAAATATTTATTAAAAAAAATAAAACGTATAATAAAATCTTTTGAAAATTTGTATGAGAGAAGGAACCATGTTGAAAACTAATTGAAAAGAGAACATGTGATCAAAACAAATAATTAAAAAAATATGTATCTTGACTAAATGGAAGATCTACAATGTTCTAATGAACTAGGAAGTGGTTTAATTATGTAATATTAGATGCTTCAAAAAAGATTTTGACTGTGAAAAAGAAGTTCCTCTTTTACAAATGAAAAATATATAAATCTATAGCTTATCATCTAGGATTACAGTTAACATTTAGCTAATATGGATAGGAAATTTGAAAATTTAGAATAGGTCAGATTTATCAAAAATGGCACAGATGCCAATATGTGAGAATTTAGTCACTATAAAGATATTTTTAATTTAAATTGAATTTGTCCATCTTTTTCCTTTTGTGTCAAAAGGAAAAATGTCAAATTTTCCTTCAAAAATGGAAAATTTATAAATTCAGAAAAATGGAAAATTTATCAAATTTTTACACTTAATATTTTATATGTTTCATATTTATGTGATATCAATAAATCTTCTTCTTCTTCTTAAATCTTCTTCAAAGAGATAATTTTTTAGATAAAGAACGTTGACAACATTTTGTAATTGAACAATCAACATCACGAATGATTTATCAGAAAAAATCCTTTAAAATAAGATTGGTTGATAAATATTCAGGCCTGATAATAAAATACACGATACTGATAAAAAAAAGTCTAAGATCATCAAGAAGATTCTTTAATCAGAATGCTTTGAGAGAGGAAAAAAGTAATTTTATCCTTATAAAAAAATTTTCGAACACACATTGAAGAATATAAATTTCTAATGAAAAAAGAGCTACCAAGAAAGGATCATCATAGAATGAATACCAAAATTACATACTGTAAATTATAATATGACGTAGAGACTTCGAGCCGATAACAAATTTGTAGCCAAAAAGATGGAGGTCCTATCGAGTTACATAAGTTACTGTAGAATGAAATATTTTGAGTGAATTAAACACCTAAAGTTGGTTTATTAAATAAATTAAGAAAATAATTACCAGAGAAATACTGCAAGTAGTGGTTATTTTTGTTTATATATTTGACATTGATTTATATTTAACCGATTTTTGACAGGTTTTATTGATTTCATAAAAAATGAACATCACCATTAAATTCTGCATACTTGAAATGTATAAAAAATTTGTAAAATGCCATACACGGTAAACTTCATCATCTCCCTATAATTTTATTTAAGGTAATTCTCTAATTCAAAAAAAATGAATTTCACCACTGAATTACGCATGCTTGAAAATGGGTATATATATGTAAAAAACTTTATATTATTACTTAGATAAAAAGTTTCTTTTTTTGAGATGAGCTGTCATATGTAAATCACTTTTTTGACAGGTTTTAATGATTTTCATATAAAATGAATTTCACCACTGAATTCAGCATATTTGAAAATGGGTATACATGTGTAAAAAATTTTATATATTTATTTAGATAAAAAGTTCCTTTTTGAGATGAGCTGTCACATTTAGATCAATTTTTTGACAGGTTTGATTGGTTTTCATAAAAAATGAATATCACCACTGAATTCAGCATACTTGAAAATGGGTATACATGTGTAAAAAACTTTATATACTTATTCACCCCCCAGCACTTGAGCGGACAAATTTTGCCCAGCACTAATAGGGTTACAGGTACAAGGATATTAAAAATTATTATGTAACGAAAATTAATTATTTTAAGAAAAGAAAAGGCAAGAATTTTTAGATTTTAATAAAGACAATTTTTAGCATTAAATTCGAACTCTAAAATGGAACAATGAATTTCCAAAAAATCCAAACTATTTTATCTTTCCCGATAATTAATGTTAATTTATCTGGTTACTCTGAAAAAGTTCTTGAGGTCTTTTTTACTATTGATAATTGTCTTTCTTTTAACGAAAATCTCACATATGAATCACATCCAAACATCTCACTAGCTGAACGTAATAATATAATGAATAAGTTAAAAACAAAATCTTCCCCGGGAAATGATAAAATTAATTATAAACACATAAAAATAGTTTCCCTATTATCTCTGAACTTTCACTGGATGCCGTAAACACTATTTTTTTCCTTCTATTTTCAAACATGATGTACTTACCCTTATTCCGAAAGTTTCTCATGCTTCTGCTATTTCCAATTGGAGACCCATCACTCTTTTACCGTGTCTTGGAAAATTTTTTGAAAATATTATAAGGACCCATATGGCGTATTCTTAATCATATCTTAATTCCAAACTGCCTTAGCAATTTTCAATTCGCATACATCAATCGAATAGCAGCAGATATTGCTAGTGAAAGACTTATTTTCCAAATATATAATTCCTTTAAATCAAAAAAATGTTTTACCTGTTTTTTCATTGATTATTGGTAGTGGTGCTTTTAATCCTGCCTGTCATGCTTTTATTCTTATTAATATGAAAAATATGATGTTTCCTTTTTATATAATTCTTTTTTTAAATTTTATTTAAACGAAAGAAAAATTTCTATTCGGAATTGCCCTGATTCTTTTTACACCTTAACTGGTTACACTCCTCAAGGTAGTTGTCTATCAAATTTACTTTTTATTATACTTATTAATCCTTTATTTCGCTTGTTTGCTTTCCATAAATGCTTCTCTTAAGGCTATTCAGATGATATTATGTTTGGCGTTGAAGGAGTTGATCCTACCAAAAACCAAATCAAAATAAACAGAATTATGGATGATCTCTCTCCTCTTTGTCAAGGACTTGGCCTAACAATAAATATGGATAAGTCTTGTCTCGTTAATTTCTTAAGAAACTCTAAACTTTTTCCTAAAATAGTATTTCAAAACAGGGTGTTTTCTCCTTTGAGTTCTTTTAAATATCTTGGTATTACTTTATGTAAAATTCTAGATTGGTCTCTACACTTTGAAAAAAGACTTGTTAAATGCTACAAAATTTTTAATAAAGTTATTTATATTAATTTCAAAGACCATGCAAAACATTTTCTTTTCTTCAGAACTATTTGTTTGAATGTCGTTCTACCCACTGTCACGTATGCAATCACATCATGGTGTTGCATATTCAAGTACATAAATACCTAGAAAAATTTAATGTTTTATACTACGCTCTTCTCAGGAAATCTCTCAAATGCTCAAGGTGCACCCCCAAAATCCTTCTCTGTTTTCCATAAATGTCTTCCACTCGATATCATATTAGAAAAATTGATTGTTACTCTAAAAATACCACAAATAAAGAAAGATCCCAATAATATCTTTTTCGGACTGAAAACTTCCCCTAATTTGCATTTTTCTAATTTTGATTTTTACTATAAACTCCTTGCTAAATATCTTCAATCCGAAAAAAATTATTGATCTCCTACCAATTCTCCCATATTATTTTTTCAATATGAACCTTAAAACTATAATTTATGGTTCTAAAAATGAAGCCGCTTCTTTTTGTAATAAATTTATTTCTTCATCCAAGGCAATCTTTTTATCCTCTGCTGGTTCTTATGACCCTGAAACGATTCTTGGCTCTTTTTCGTTTGCTCTTTTCTATCCTGGACAAAACTCCTCTTCTTTTTCACAATCATGCAATATTGGTAAATTTTCTTCAGCCTTTATTGCTGAATGTTACGGACTTTTACATGCGGTAAATTACTTAACAAAATTCCCGCTACTTCCTCTCCTACGACCTCGTTTATCTTTTCCCTGTTTCTAAATCTCTTGTTGAAAGTCTAAAATTTAGAACATCCAAATGTCCTATAATTAATAAAATTTTCCGATCTGTATATCCTTGAATCATTGTTTCTCATTAAGGGTTGTATGGTGTCCTTGTCACTATGGTATACTTGGTAATGAATTTGTTGATTCCTCTGCCAAAAAGCTCTTATTCTTGAATCTTACCAAGACAAAATTCCTTCTTCTTTTTTAAAACGTGTTATTAAAAATAAATCGTTTGAAATCTGGTCTCAAAGACTTATGTATTCACCTTACCTACCTTTTAGCGCCACTTTTCGTAAAGAATTCTTTGACAAATGCAAGAATTTCGGAATTTCATCCGTTTACCCTGAATTGATAAGGCGGTTTACTGTCTCCTACAACTGCAAACAGTTTTTGAAATTAATAGGAAAATGCGACTCAAATTATGTCGTTTTAACTGCTCAAAAATTTAAGATCTTTTCATCTCATTTCTGAATATTTAAATCCTCAATTTTTAACTGAGCAATTTATGCCTACTCTTCGCAGAAAATGTTGTTTTTCCTTTTCACGTTTTTCTGATTTAATTTTTAAACCCAAGCTTCATAAAATATCATTCTCCTACATCAAAAAGGTTGAAAAGTACTTACTTTTACATCCGCCTTAACTTTCTTTACGCACTCCTTTTTGTTTCCTTTCCTTCCACTTTGTCTTTTTTCTTGATATTTAGCTGGTTTTTTTTACAAATTTTTTCTTCTTCAAGCTTCATGCCAGCTTTCAACTTCTTGCGTCTTACAAGCTATGTCATTTTAAATTAAAAAAATTTTTTTTAAATATTTTTCGCATAGACATTTTAATTTTTATCGAGATAACAAAAATGGTTCACAATTGTTTAAATTTTCTATTCTCATCATCAAAATGAGATCTTTTACATTACTTTATAGCTTAAAATGATATTTTTCTGAATAAGAGACTCGAGGTTAATATGCATGTCAAATTTCATGTCCATATCTTTTTTATTGAAAGCTCTTTTTTAAAGAGCTCTTTTTACCATTACCCCTTTATAATCATGGAAGCTATACCATAGCTAGCAGACTTTTTAGCTCTCGATTTCTAATTAATCCATTGCTTGATCGAAAACTCACCCTATTCTATTCCAAAGTTGAATTTAATCCTTCTGAAAATCTTCCCCTAAGTTTAAGTATCGTGCTGTAGCACTTTGCAATACTCATTTGCGGGCGTGAGTAAGTTTGGCTAGATACTGGGTTTCGATAATTGAAAGTCTTGGGTTCGATGCCGCATTAAGCCTCCTTTCTTGATCGTTCTATGCTAGCTGTGCTTTATAGTTGAGTTGTGCCTTCACGATGAAAACACCAAATGGTACCTCTACCATTCTCAATTTTTGAAATTCCTGATCTGATATAATATAACAAACTTCAAAACGCCTATCATTAATGCAATTTACTGTATTTTACTAAATCTATTTTTGAGTGATCAAACATGTGTTCTTTTGTCCTTTGTTCATCCTTGCAATTATCAAAATTTACACACATATATTTCTAATCCCAAAGAGAATGTTTTAATGAAATCTTTTTAAATTATTTTATGGCTCGGTGGCCAAGTGGTAAGGCGTTGGTCTCGTAAACCAAAGATCTCGAGTTCGATCCTCGATCGGGCCTAGTAGATTTTTCATAATTCAAATGGAATCTTTTAAAATTTGTTTCATAAATAAATACATGGTTCAACTTTTTGATTCACTAATGAAAATTTGGTCTTTTTTTTTATAAAGAAAGTAAGATATCAGAAGATTCAAAGCTAACGATTAAATTTCAAAAAAGTGTATTCTAAAAATAGTTACAAATTTAGGAAATTATTTTATTAAAAAAAAATTAAAATAAGAAATTTTAGGTGGCCTACGGAGAGACAAAACACAGAAATAGTCCTAAAATTTTGAATCAAAACCCGAAATTATTTATATTCTTGTTTAAATTAGTCACATCTTTTCTGGTTTCAAACTGATTTTCCGTTTAAATGGGTAGTTTAATTGTTTTTCAAACCAAAGAAATAATGTATTTTTGTATGATCACTTTTATCTTTCAAGTCAAATTAAGATCACTATCATTTCGTGTCAAATCGACCGTTTTGAAAACTGTCCAAATAGAATAAACTTCAAAAAATAGTAACCCCCGAATTATTATTTTCTGGCGTTTTGACCCGGCACCGCTTTATATTCCTACTTCCTTCCATATTCAATCAATTTATGTTTTAAGTGTTTTCGCCTTTTTTCAATTTTTTATCCTTAGAGGTAACGTTGTACAATTTTAAAGAGTGTTTTAATCGCCCTTTTAGTTCTTCATGAAGTCGTTGAGAAATTTTTTCGCTAAAGAAGATTGCATTGAGGAATGTTTGTTAGCTGACTCCAGTGACATAGAAAGTTGTCATGGGAAAGACTTTTTATTGGATTATGAAAAGCAGTAATTCATTGAAATGGATTTAGAAAATGAAATAGAAGAAACTCAAATTCTTGATGCTCATAATTAGTAGTCCACATTCTATTCTTTCACCATTGTTGTTCGCTTCTCAATCGGAACAAAGAAGACGACATTCCTATATATCCATTTACTTTTCAAAAATGGGGTAAGATAAATTTGCCTAAGTTAAATTGAGAAAAAGACTTTTCAACTCCTTATCAAATTTTCAGTGAAATGAGTAATTTTGACAGTTTAATTGATTATATGATTAATCAATCAGAAATATACATGCAACAAAAAGTAATAGTAGGAAGTATAAAAAAAGAAGAATTTATTTGTATGTTACATATATGTATGGGGTACCACAGATTGCCTAGGATTAGAGACTATTGGTCAACATCTGAAACAATGAGGGTTCCATTTATTGCTAGTGCGATGCCTCGTGATAGATCCTTTTTTACGCTCTATTTTGCATATTCATGATAATTCCATTTGCTTATCTAAAGATATCCCCAAATATGATCCTTCGTTCAAAGTAGCACCCTTTTTTCTTCATTTCAACAAAGCATTTTGTTCATCTATGAGTGCAACACAACAACAATCAATAGAAAAAATAGTAAAGTTTAAGGGTCATAGTTATTTGAAACAATATATAAAAATTGAGCCTGTAAAATGGGGGTTCAAGTTATGGGCACGGTGGGATAGTAAAACTGGATACTTGTTTGAATCATCAGGGGCGCACATCTACTTCATTTTTCAAATGAAAAGCCTATTCCACCCCCTAACAATTTTGGATTTTTTTAAACTAGTGTATATTCGATATGCAAATTTAATTAAAATATTTTCGCTGGAAGTATAGTATTTAAATTCACCAATTTTGTAAAAAAAAATATAAAGTAGTCTTATAAATTTAGGACTTTAGGTATGCACTGTATACATTCTATTTTAAAGGATTGCTTGAATATTTGGACTCCCGTGGTATTTCCAGACCACTAATTTTGAAAATTGCAAGAAAAAAATTTCGCCCCCCCCCAATAATTTTGAGGATGTGCGCCCCTGAATCATATTTGTATACACGTAAAAGTAAGGTACAAAGTGATGCATTTTCAGGAGAACGAGTGGCCAAAACTCTCACAAAATCTCTAATTGGTAGTAATGTAGAAATATATATGGACAATTTTTTTCTTCTCCTACTCTGTTCCATTATTTGAAAAGCAACAAAATATATTCATGTAGAACAGCTAGAAAAAACAGAAAACATGCCTCAAAACTTTGTTCCAGATAAAACCTGGCATAGAGGGGATTCAGACTTTTTTGTTTGCAAAGGTGTTGGTGTAGTAAAATGAAAGGATAACAATTCAGTATATATAATTTCAAACTTTATTGACCCCAAATCAAAAAATTTAGTTTTAAGAAGAAAAAATAAGGGAGTAAAGATAAAGAAGTAATCAAGTGTCCTCTTATAGTTTCTGAGTACAATAAATATATGGGAGGCGTAGACCTTATGGGTCAGATGACATCGTATTACTCCTTTGATAGGAGATCAAAGCATAAATACTATTTGAGAATTTTTTTTGAATTATTCGAATTTACTCTTATATTTTATACAAAAATATATATATTGAAGCTAAAGTTGCAAAGACGAAAATGTGTTCTTTCAAGTCTTGAAGAGATGAAATTGTCAATTCAACGACTAAAGAGGCCGAACATCTTATTGAAACAAGCTCCACAAGAGGTCGATGTAGAGAATGTGGCAAAAGAAAAAAAGACAATAGAACATATATTTTTTATGCGTTTATTTATGTAATACCAAAACTCGAAATTGTTTCAAGGTTTATCACCAAAAAAAAAGAAAGCTAAGTCTTTTTGTGAAAATATTTGATTTTTAAATAAAATTTTGTACAATTTTATACTTATGCCCCATGTGTTTTTTCATGATGCTTCATTTTTTAAAAATCAAAAGTTTGTACAATTATAATGAAAAAAATTAATATTGGACCTAAAATTTTCAGACCTCAAAGGGAAATAAATATTTTTGGAAAACTAGAATGGTTGATTTGGTATAAAAATATATATTTCATAAAAAATTTAGGATATATTTGAAAACAGTTTTCTAACTTAAACCACATATTTTATTAACGCTTGCAGATATTTTCAAACCTTAAAGGCAAAAACTGAGTCCAGAAATGTAACTAGCATGGTTAATTTGGCATAAAACATATATTTCATCTAAAATTAGAATGAATATTTGTGGAGATAGTTTTCAGACGTAAATCTCAAATTTGATTGACACAGATATTTTAAGACCTCAATGGAAAAACTGAGTTCAAAAATGAAACCAACATTATAGATTTGGTATAAAACATATATTTCATGTAAAATTAGAAGGAATATTTTTGAAGACAATTTTTAGAAGAACCGCATATTTGATTCACTTATATATGTATTTTCAAATCCTAAATGTAAAAAATGAGTCCAGAAATGAAACCAACATGGCCGATTTAGTATAAAACATAAGCTTTATATAAAATTTGAAGGTATATTTTATTAGATATATTTCTGATCAATCAAAATTTTGATGTGAAATGAAGTCAATTCTTATGATGCTTAAAACGTTTGCATTTTTTAACCAATGTTATCATGTAATACACCAAATTAAACTATTTTTATGGACTTTAAAATTATACAAGCCACACTTAAAAAAGTTACTAATGTTAGACTTGTACCACAAACTCTCAACAAATAGCCAGAAATATAAGAAAGTGTATATATTTATATATTCCCAAAATAAATCCCAGGGGGCCTAGCTCTCTTGCCCCTTATCGAAGGGGTTCGTTACAGTAATTAATAGGGATAAACATTTTAAGCTTTAATAGAGTTCTTATATAGTTATGTGCTATAAAAAATATTTGCCCGCTCAAAAATGCGTGGGCTCTTTCTTATTCAATGACTGGCTTACCTTACTGCCTCTGATCAAATTTAGCTCAAATGTGCATTACTATATCAAAGAAATGGACATTAATGAAAAAATATTTTAAATATTCATTCTGACTTAACCTTATCTCTTTTAAGAAGGGCTATGTTTCACATCCATACAGAGCACTCGGCGAACACACCTCAGGTAAATTTAATATTTCAAGCCTAAAGGAATATCTTTAGCGTAACACCATCAAGCTCTCTAAAACATCTCCATCCACATTTAATTCTTTTTGTTATTGCTGTTTCACAAGAGCAATTTTTTCAAGAACATCATCCAAAGAATTGAAGTTTTTACTATTTCAAAAAGTTGCAAATATAATTCCATAATTTTAGCATCTTTCACACTTGAAAGAAAGAGCTTCTCAGATAAATTTAAATGCTGTACATTTTTATGCATCCAATCACTGCATTTTTGATAGCTCTTTGAAACTCTTTTAACAAGTTTTCATCTTTAATTGTAAGTTTTCTTGAGTCTCCTAGCAAGACCAAATCATCGCAAACAAAATTTCTGTTGAAGAGCATCGAATATTCTTATACTAATTTGCTCCATAATGAAAAGTAAGGGGGCTTAGCAGAGAGCATTAGTGCACTCCAACTTGTACATCGAACCATCTAAAATGTCTTTTCACTCTAATTTTTGCTTATTTATAGGTTGCCATTACTGCTATTACAACACCCCGTTCTTCTACACGCGCTTTTCTAAGTGCAGACATGACCAATTATCTTGTTACGCTATCTTAATCTTTTTATAAATAAATAAAATTAAAGCAAACCAAGGTTCTTTATTTTTTTTCTAAAGTTTTGAATTTATCTTGCTATAAAAATTGCGTCAAACCCCGTTATCTTTTAAACGAGTGTCTCACTGTCATGCGATGACTTATTAAATACATTTATTCAAAAACTATTCTACAAGAATGCATATGGAGAGGAATTAGATTAAGCAGGAGTTTAAAACGGGTTTAGTGTCTTTTCAAAGTATTCTTTGTAACTTTCGCGCATTAAGGCATTGCAGTAGTACTTCTCCAACGACTCATTCGTGATGAAAGAGGAGTCCTTGATGATCTAGAAAAGGGTTAATTCTATTAACAATGCTAAAAGTAAAACAAAAAGATATTATTCATGGCTTATCAGTGTGAAAATTGTGCATTTTAGGCAAAAGATGCCTCTTGCTACGTTTCTTAAATAAAATAGGACATTTAAAAATGAATATTTAAGAGCTTTTTTTTTATCAAAAACGATGAAATTAGGCAGCATCAAATAAAAATTTTTGCTTGCGTTTACATCGTGTTCTTGTTATGAGTATTAAAGAGGAGATCGTAAGAATCAAATTGTGTGGCGCAGATGATAGTATAGCTCTACAATTGATCAATGTTGAAACAGAGTCTCAATTGCTGAGGCAAAATTTGGGGAAAAATAGAAATTACTTTTTTGAGGATTATGAATAAGGGCGTTTTTGGTTTAATTAAATCCTTTTCACTCTCCACATCAAGAGAGAACAGAGTGGCAACTGAAGACAACTGTACAAAATGAATGCATTATGATTAAACGAAAAATTAAAAAAAAAAGAGTTTTTTTCACTGCAATAAATTCTTTGAAATGTTTCTTCACGACATCTTTATTGAAGAGAGAGAAAATCGTGGGAATAAGCATTGAAACTGCTTTTGAAATGCAATGACTGTTATCGAGAAATCCTTGAATGTATAAAAAACATTATGTGTAGCAATAGAGTCAGTCATGTATCAAAATGGAATAGAAAAAAGGACTTCTCTATCAGTGCTTATAAACATTTGATCACTAAGAACCTGACATTTATAAATCCAGTCACACCAACCCTTAGTAGTCTGAAACAACTGACATTTTCTTTGGCACACTGTAAACTTATTTTATAAAGAGATAAAATAATCTTAATTTTGTACTAAAATTAAATTTATTTTTTATTATAAAAAGAAAACCAAAAAATTTCACAACGATATTTAAAATATGTCCTTTTAAAAATTTATGTTTTTTATATGAGAATTATATCATACATTATTTTAAGGAAAAACAATATATGTTTCCTTCATTTTTATATCATAACATTGGTCAACAGCCCATTTTCATCAGGGATATTATATTGTATATGATTTATATGTAGTTTTGTCCGCGGATTTCAAAAATATAATCGGCTTTCATCTTTCAGACAGTTTTTCTGAGATAAGAGAGGTATATAACTCGCATCAACAGTATCGCTACACGTAAACGTCTTATGCAGCTAGATTATGAATTCTCCTTTATAACTATTTGTATTCACTTTGTAATTTTGTTTTATAATCTTCATGTTTTTATAATTTTTCCGTTTCAGATGCTAAGTCATTGTAAGAACAGTTCTGATTTATTTTGTTATGTATGTGATTCATTTACCACCAAAGCTCAGCAACGTGCCATCACAAGTGAAATCAAGAAGAGATAGGAGTTATAAATTTTGGTTGCTTCCTTGGGGATCAAGATGAGAGTTGGGCGCAGCATATCGTCTGTTCAGCTTCTTCAAATGGACTTGGGGGTTGGCTAAATAAACGGAAAAGAGAAATGCCTTTGGCAATACCTATGCTATGGAGAGAGCCAAAGGATCATTTCATGGACTGTTATTATCACATAACAATAATCTTCCTATTCCAATACCTCGAGAAAATGGCCTTCAGGTGTCTGACAAAGATTTATTTCTTGAAAAAAAATATAACTGCTGTAGAGAACACTAAAATGGATGCATATTTTACGATTGAAAATGAAGAATTGTACAGAAATTTTCTTAACAAAAGTTAGACCATTTAGTGAGCGACTTGTCATTGTCAAAGGCTAAAAAGCTCAACTAAAGCTCATCTCGCCTACAAGAAAAGTATTCGCTTAAGAAAGTGTTTGTATTACTTGTATTTCAGGAAGAGAAATAAGGGTTTGACTTCATGCTTTTCTGTTGATGCACCACTTGTTTCTGGGAATGCAATCTGGGTTCGCGAAATATTTTGGCTTTTTATGCCTGCTGGATAGTCAGTCGGGCAAACATGAACACTATGTGCAATCAAAGTGGCCTTTGCAAAAATCATATGAGCCAGGAATTTTTAGCGTCGAGAATAAGCCACTTTTAAACCCAGAAAATGTTATTCCTCTTCACATAAAGCTGGGCCTTATGAAATAATTCGTTAAGCCACGAGCAAGAAAAACGCACAAGGTTTTGAATATGCAAAGACCAAACTTCCATAAATCACCGAGGCAAAACCAAAACAGGGCGTATTCATTGGTCCGCAGATAAAAAGAACTCTTGAAGGACAACCACTTCCTCACAACACTAGATGAGATTGAGCTTAAAGCTTGGGAATCCTTAAAATGGCTCTGCGAAAATTTCTTAGGCAACAAAAGATGTCTAGAGTTTAGAAAGGGAGTAAAATGTCCTCAGACTCTTACGCTGCATTGGACTGTTGGATATCACTCTGGATTTTTTGCAGAGAACTTTGGAGCAGTGTCTGATGAACAAGAAGAACGCTTTCATCAAGATATTGCCTCGATGGAACAACGATATCGAGGATTTTGGAATGCGGAAATGTTAGCTGACTAGTGTTGGATGTTATACTGTCAACTCTCTGTTCATATTATACTAGATGTAAGATTTGATATACCTCATTCGGTGAGACGATGTTACAAAAGTTACTACCTATATTTTTGCAATTTGCACGATTTTAAATAACACATTTCTCAATTAATCAAAGAATATTCTTTTAAAAGTCTAAAAATATAGGAAGGTAATTTGGTAAAAATTATTGTGTTTTTGAAAAGGGATATAGAGGCAGTTTTTAATGATCTCTATGTTATACTGGCACTATAACTAGGTACGAGGGAAATAATTACACTGCTATACTTTTGAAATTAGCTGTTATTTAAAAAATAAATATTCTTACTTATGTTGGAGTACGCTTCACCCAAATACACATGCATAATACACTTAGAATAACTCAAATCTGATATTATTACTACACTAGTGAAGAAAAAGCAACATTATTTTTCTGAATGATTAATACTCATATATTTTTTCTTTCATATTTTCTATCTGACTGTACTTAGTATTGAAACAAATTTTTAATATTTTTTTGTCCCCAAGGGGGAAATTTAAACGATTACGTCATGTGGAGAGGAAATAATAGGGATGTTTGGGAAACCCTGTATTAGTGTTAAAAAAGAATCATAGTACATTTTCTGATTTTTTGGGCTTATCGCTAGGATTAAAAGATTAAGAGTTTTTAATAAAATATACTCTACGAAAAGTACTAGGATGAAATCAAACAAAATTTACCGTCTATTTTAGGGATGTAAGTTTGAGTTTCCACTTTGGCGAGAGTTGAAAAGGAAAGAGCAATGAGAATCATTAAGAGGGCGTAACACTCATA